>OX465600.1:228062781-228687781 GCA_950022295.1 Bromus sterilis
AGTCTCTTCCATTCGCCAAATTTGCTTATAACAATAGTTTCCAATCTAGTCTGAACATGGCTCCTTTTGAACTCATTTATGGACGAAGATGTCGAACACCCTTGAACTGGTCAGAAACCGGTGAAAGACAATTCTTTGGACCGGATATGATCATGGAAGCAGAAG
This sequence comes from Bromus sterilis, assembly GCA_950022295.1. Lineage (NCBI taxonomy): Eukaryota > Viridiplantae > Streptophyta > Magnoliopsida > Poales > Poaceae > Bromus > Bromus sterilis. The sequence goes on from OX465600.1 coordinate 228,062,947, forward strand.
AGCAAGTTCACATTGTTCGTGATCAATTGAAAGCAGCCCAGTCTCGTCAGAAAAGCTACTATGATCGTCATCATAGGCAAGAAAGCTACAATCTGGATGAGAAGGCTTACCTTCGGGTTACTCCTCTGAAGGGAACCCAACGTTTCGGTATCAAAGGCAAGTTGGCCCCACATTACATTGGAACTTTCCGCATTCTTGCTAAACATGGAGAAGTTGCCTACCAACTTGAACAACCCCCGCACCTTTCCCAAGTACATGATGTATTCCATGTGTCACAACTCAGGCGTTGCTTCAAGGACCCCATCCACGAAGTCGACCATGAAACGCTTGATCTCCAAGATGACCTTTCTTATCGAGAATACCCCGTTCGTATTCTTGATTCCGCAGAGCGTCTCACTCGTCGTCAGAAGATTAAGTTTCTGAAAGTGCAATGGTCACACCACTCTGAGAGAGAAGCCACGTGGGAAAGAGAAGATCGTCTCAGTGCCGAGTACCCCCTCCTTCCTCCCGCAGACTTCTGAATCTCGGGACGAGATTCTGTTGAGTCGGGGCAAGTTGACAGAACCCTCTGTTGGGTATGTGCTAGGATCAAGTCTCACCTGCATCATGTTAAAAATTTCAAAAGAAATTGAAATGGGAGAGAGAACACCCCCCAGATGAATTAATTCAAAAAGGCCAGAAATAAATCTTCTCCAAAAATTCATGTTTTAATTTTGAAAACTCCCATAAATGAGTGTGATAACATATAAAGTGGTGTGGTAGCAATCCCATGCTCAAGGATTTTTCAAATATTCAAATAGGACCCTGGAATTAAAGAAATACCCCTATTTGAATTAAAGTTCAAATTATTTGAATTTTCAAAATGCCCTAACTTTATAAGTGGCTAGCTATATGCATTACAAGTCCACATAAAAATTTGAGGCATTTAATCAAATGCCTAGATATTTTTTAGCAAGGCACAACAAATGTCAGAAAAGAAAACAGAAAAGAAAAGAAAAAGGGCTTACCTGGCCGAAGTGGCCCAACTCATCGCCCAGCAGCCCAGCTAGCCTGGCCCAGCCCAGCCCCTCTTCTGTCGTCTTCTTCAAGCAGCTCGGTGTCGGGCCGGGGCACGCCGTGGACCCCACCGCGACGATGAGGACGTTCCAAGCGCCCTCGAGCCCTATCCCTTCGCCACAGAGCCGAGCAGCTCACCCCGTGTCACTTCCTCCCTCTCTCTGATGCTCTCTCTCTCTCTCTGCCGCGCGATTTCGACGCCACCTGAGAACCACCGTGGAGAAAGCCGCCGAGATCACGTGGCCACCGGCGACGAGAAGCTGAGCCAGCTTGTCCATCCTCTTCGGCGACGTCGAGTACGCCACCCAGCGAGAGGAATCGAGCCTGGAGCCCTCGTATACGTCGGAATCATCCCCAAGTCGTCGCCGGACCCGCGAGATCCCGCCGACGAATTCGTCGCCTTCGCGCCACCGTTCGCCTCGCCGACTGCACCGTTGAGCTTAGGGTGAGCTTCTCCCTGTTTTCCCCAAGTTAGCGCGGCCCCTCGCGTCCTCTGTGGCATTCCATCATGGGAGCCGAGCTCCGTCGCCGCCATGGACGACCTAGAGCTCGTCCCTGTGCCCCTCTGTTCTCTCTCATGCGCGCACAACGTTCCTCGTCGCCTCAGCATCGCGTTGCACTCGTCCACGCTCGATTTCATGCAGTATAGCGACGTCTGCGTCAACCCCAAGCCACGGCCGCCACCAAGCTCGTCGCCGGTGTGGATTCCGTCCACCCCTGTGGCGCTGCTATGGCCAGATGGACTCGCGCTTGCGCGGGCTTCATCCTGATGGTGGCGGCGTGCCAAGAGGTGGCTGGGAACCTATTCCGGCGAGCCCCTCCGCCGTGCCCATGGTCACCGGCGGCTCAATGCCGGCGGGACGACGTGGCCGTGCTTAATTAGCGCTAACCAGCACCCCTAGTGACACTGACACGTGGGCCCAAGGCCACTAACCCCCTATTAAATTAATCCACCGGATTAATTAACCAGTGTCACTGACAAGCCGGACCCACACGTTAGCCCCCCTACGTCATGCTGACGTCTTGATGACGTAGTAAACTCTTTTCCAATTAAAAGAAATCCAGAAAATTCCAGAAAATGCAATAAACTTTGGAAATTCATAGAAAATTCATACTAACTCCAAATTGGACACATATTATGTCTAAAATTATCAGAAAAATACAAGGATTGTGAATAGGCAACTTGTTTCTATGTTTGACCATTTTAAAATGTGTGAACAGTAGCAAACATGCATATGGCATTCTTTTGAATTCAAATTTGGAGTGAATTTGCAAATGACTTTGCAACACCCTTCTTTTAGATGGAATCATCCACACATCAGAAACTTTACCTCACCTTTACAACATCACTTCATGCTCAACCTTTTCAAATGTTTATTCATGGTTTCAAATGCATTTGAAATTCATCGATAAATCAAATGGAGTTTGAATTTGCAATTCATTTGTAATATACTCCTTTAAATGGAATAACTCACACATCAGTGACACATACATCAAGTTCAACCTTCAACTCATGTGTTTGTGCATTGTACTTATTATGCTTAGATGTTTGTTGTTTGTCGAATAGAGGTGGAGCCGGAACCCGAGGTCACCCCCTTCGTTGAAGACACCGTATGTGAACCCCGTCAGCAAGGCAAGCAAAACCCCATTGATCATGTCGATAAAATCCCACTTCCCTCTCAGTCTCTCTTTTGCATTATTTAGGATGATTACCATGCTATGTTTCTACCGCATAAATGAACCCATTCCTTTGGATGACCTATCTTTTGTCACAGTAGTAAGAAAACCACAATCCTAGCAAATGTAGGAGTTGGTTGATATCATGTGGCCCCTGCAACTGTTACTGCTTATTGCATGCTTAGAGTGATACAATGTTGATACTGTTATGTGAGTCGGGATGGTAGCAATCATGGTGATGATGGTGGAAATGTGTTGGTGAATCTACCCTAATACAAGGTGAACGACGAGAGGTTGTGTAGGAGTACACAGTGGGTTGTCTCGTTGAACACCGCCCTAAGTCTGAGTTCTTGTGTGGTGATCCAAGATGAAGAGTACAACCACACATTGGGCTCACTGACCCCTCTCAACCTACTAACTCATCCCTTTCGATGTCCAGATGTCGTAGTAGTTCAGAGTTCTGGTAGGTTTGTGGCCTGGCCACTAAGTGAGAGAGCGGCTCAGCCGAGACCGGCTTATGCACCACGCACACATCATCTGGGTCCACTTCGGTAAACCGGTCGGGTTCACGATAGTGGTAGCCAACCCAGGTAGGCGGCTTTCTTGGACTAGATCGGCTATGAGGTAACAGTTGTGGTGAGCATCCTCGCCGACACCCCTTGAATGGTGTCGAGGCCAAAGGTGGTAACTGATGGTCATGTGTGTGTAGCGGTACACCCCTGCAGGTTTAACAAAACTATTCGAATAGCCGCGTCCGCGGTAAGGGACTGCTTGGAAAGCTTAGCTTGATTATTAGACAACTTGAATGGATACTTATAAAACTTGCCAAGATTAGCGTGAGTGCTATGGCGTGCTTTCTCGTGGGGAACTCGAGGAAGGCACCATAGTGGTGTAATTGGTTGGAGACATGTAGTGGACTCGTGTATGCTTCTTACCTCAAGTCTGGTACTCGTAGTTCAGGACTAGCTAAGTCAAAGCTGGCACTTCTGCTTATGAAACCCCACCTCCCTTTACCTTGATACATGTGCATGAGTAGTATAGTTCCTACGTAAGTCTTGCTGAGTATGACTTTGTACTCACGTTTGCTTATTCTATGTTTTAGATGAACCCTCTGACCCCGAAGGTGGATTCTTCCTCGAGCCCGACGACTGAAGACCAAGCTAGTGTAGTCCCAGTCAGCAGACTGGTTCCCTCGTGGAGGGCGTGTGTTTAAATAAGGCTTCTTAAGCCATTTGTTAAACTTGTCTGTACCCAGACATAATTTGCTTCCGCATGCTTGTTGTAATGTTGGATCACGATCTCGTGATCTCTGTGTGCACTTGATACGTCCAAAACGTATCTATAATTTCTTCTTGCTCCATGCATGTTTTGTGTGATATTGCTATGATCTAGATACACTTTCATACACTTTTGATCATATTTGGACTAACCTATTAACTCAGTGCACCCCAGTGCCAGTTCCTGTTTTCTGCCGTTTTTCTATTTCAGTTTTCCCCATATAAAAAGTGCCAGAAAAATTTCGGGAAAAATACAGGAAAAATCAGCGTACAGGACGCGTCGCGAAGAGCCCGAGTGGGGCCAGAGGGGAGCCAGGGGGCCCAGGCGGCCACCCGGCGCGGCCCCACCCCTGGCCGCGCCAGGGGGGCGCCTGGGGCCCCTGGTCCACCTCTGGCTGCCCCCCTTCGCCTATTTATTCTCCGTCACGGGGAAACTCCGAAGAGAGAACCCTTTTTCGCGATCTCTCCTCTGTTCCGACGCCGCCGCGCTTCCGAGATCGGGAGCACCAGAAGACCTCTTCACGGCACCCTGCCGGAGGGAGGGCCGACCTCCGGGAGTCTCCTCTCCACCATGGATGCTCCCCGGATGTCTCGTGAGTAGTTTTCCTTGGACCATGGGTCCAGTAGCTATGTGATGTTCTCCTCCCCTCTTTGTTCTTCATGGTTTAGACCTCGTGAGCCGCCCTACATGATCGCGGCACTTTTGTAATCTTTCTGCTATTGCTATGCTGAGTTTGATGGGATCTGATGGATTATGAGATTATGTTCAGATTGTGATAGAGTAATATATTTGGGTTTTTTTCTCTAATATTTTTGTTCCTAAGTAACTCTTGCATGTTCTCCGTTGCTGTTTATTGCTTTGGCCAAGTAGTAGGTAGTGACTCCAAGAGGGAAAGTTATGCTCGATTGTGGGTTCATGCCCCCCGATGACATGCTTGACTGACATAAACATGTGTCTAGGGGATGTGCTGTTGCCACAAGGGGGAAAACAACGGTGCTTGTAACCGCGGTTGCAAGGATTTTTACTTTACGCAAAGTGCTTTTTAATGCAGTTGTCTGTTGCTTTGGGTTTACACTTTGGGTGGGGCTCGCAACTTAATACCAGCGAGATGTTCTGGATAGATATCTCAAGGTGGATGATTAGTAGTAGATGAAGTTGGATTTTGGTCTACTTATTTTGGCGTACTGCCCGTGCTTTTGAGCCTCTTCCTTTCTTTTGTAGCATAGTTAGCATTGCGGTGTGTTCATAATCCTGTCAATTGCCCTTTTGTAATTTGTTTACCTCGCATAGCAGTTTTATCGTCTTTTGGGAGAGAGACATCACTAGCGAACATCACGTATCCCGGTCCATATCCTTATTACTGTTTGCACGCTATCTTTACTTTTCAGCTTTTACTTTCAATTGCTATCATTATCCCTTGTGTTTTACCCTTTGTGAACAACAAGACCGGAGAGCTTGACAACCTCTCTGAACTTCGTTCGGAACAATGTTATCTGTGTCTGTGTGCAGGTCCACGTTAGTTGCGCCGCTGACACCTACTTATCATATCCGGAGTCCTACGGGAGACAAACCTTGGTATCTTCATTGAGGGAAACTTGCTGCTGCGCTACATCTCAACCTTCCATTTGGGGTAACCAACGAGGGGCGAGAAGCCATCAAGCGAATTTCTGGCGCCGTTGCCGGGGACTCCGACTGCTAAGATAGAGGAGTTGCACACTACCCTTTACCTTTGTTTTTTAGTCTTGTTAGTTTATCTATCATTTTTTACTTTTGTGTCTTTTATCAAAAATACCAAAAATACCTGTTACCTTGCTTGCTGATGCTATCTTTACCATGGGTGTTGAACCACCCAAATATGGTAGGATGGACATGTTTCACTTGGATCGTCTTCGATCAATATGTGCTCACGCTAAAACCCCAACCGACTTGGTTGAGGGAAAATCATTGGATGAGCATGCTCATTATACGCGGCACCGCCTATCTCAGAAAGGGAAACACTTATGGGATCAAATACATGTTTCTTATTGCCATGCTAAACTTTTGTGCCACATTTATGATTTTACTTGTTGTTCTCATATAGATCATAAACACCTCCCTTTCCAATGTAAGTTTAATGAAAATGAGATCTTATCTTCTTATGCTAAAGGTGTTTATGATTACTTTGATGTTGAAAAGATTGAAGAGTTTGTTGCTTTTAAAGGTGCCTATGAGATTGCTTCTTTGATTGAAAAATGTCACGATACTATTTTCGAGTCTGAAAACTTTGCAGTTCTTGCTTATTGCTTCGAGAATTATACTTCCAATTCTTATATTGAGGATTTTAAAAATAAAATGTTTGCTTCCCAAGAAGAGGCTAATGATTGCTATGAAGAGGAATCTTATGATTCCGAGGACTCACGTGATACTTCCCTTTCTGATGATTTTGATACTTGCTTTGTTGATGGCCAAGATGCCACTATGGATGATGCTGACAAAAATGAACTCTCTATAGTTCCTTATGTTAAGCATGAAATTGTTGCTATTGCACCCACACTTGATTGTCCTATTATCCTTTTGAAATCTCCAAATCCAGAGAACTTTTCTCTTATCAAGGCTCAATGTGATGGGTTGCATTTATCTTATAATCCTAAAGAACGTGTTGAAAACTATACACGTGTGCTTGCAGTTCATGAACAACATGATTTATGTGATAGTTATATTCTTGATGTTGTTCATGATACTACTGAAAATTATTTTGAGAGAGGGAAGTTTGGTTGTAGAAACTTCCATATTACTAAAACTCCTCTCTTTATGTTGAAAGTTTTGAAGATGTTCCTGTTCCACCTTCCTATGCATGTCACTTTGTGCTTCTTTGATTTATTTTCTTACAAGATGCCTATGCATAGGAAGTGGGTTAGGCTTAAATGTGTTTCACATTTGCTTCTTGATGCTCTCTTTTGCTTCAAAATTCTTATTCTTGTGAGAGCATCTTCTATAATCTTTAAGCCTAGCTAATGGCTCTAAAGAAGCGCTTTCGGGAGGCAGCCCACAACGAATTTAGGTTTTTCTTTTTGCTTTTGTTGTGTCTTGATGATTGTTACTACTGTAGCAACATCATTGTATCTTTATTTTACAGCTTTGTGCCAAGTTATAGCCTCTTACGGCAAGGGAAGTAAAGGTTGTGACATGCTGTCCAGAAAACAGATTCTGTCCTCGTGACCATAAAAATTCCAGTTCATCTTTTTGAGCTGAAATGTTTACACAGCATGCTCTATACAATTACGAAACTTCCATATGTTTTGAGTTTTTTGATTTGAGTTGCAGAAGTGCCCCTAAAAAATTCTTTACTACCTATTGTTCTGTTTTTCACAGATTCTTCCACATTTTATCTCTCCTAACTTTTGCAAATCTTAAGCTTGCTTTTTCTTTGCAAAAACTTTTTGGCACTCTTGAGAAACAGTAGCTCTTCAAGAATATCTTTATATCCAGTGTTGAAAAAATATTTCATTAAGGGTTCTAACCTCTCTAATCAGCTTATGATGAGTTATGTATGAAGGGAGTTTTCAAGTGTGCGATGGAAGATGATGAAAGAAGATCCAGGAGTGTCAAGCGCTCAAGCTTGGGGATGCCCCCATGCATCCCCAACAAATATTCAAGGATACTCAAGCGTCTAAGCTTGGGGATGCCCCCGTGCATCCCCTTCTCCATCAACAATCATCAGTTCGTCCTTCGTCTCACTATATTTTTATCACTTCATGCGTTATGTGCTATGCTTGGAGCATCTCGCTCTTAGGTTTTATTTTTAGTTTTCTTTATCTTTGCTTGCTGTTCATAACAAGTTAGATCCCGTCTTACTTTGTGTGGGAGAGAAACACGCTCCACTTTCAAAATCTAGAACACATCATAGGATTTTTCCTGCTTATCTTTCTGCTGTTGTGTGTTCTTTATCTTTTCATAGCTACTGCCATGGTTAGTTTTAGTCTTAGTTTGTATTTAGCAAGAGCCTTGGATTTTGTTTAGTTTGTTGCTGGAACTCTTTTTAGTTTTCATGTTTATCTTGTTAAAGAGAGTTGGTTGTTGCACTGAGTTGTGTCTTGTCTTGAGAGTAGGTGATTGAGGTTGCTATTTTCTTCTAGTAGTAACTTGCAATTGTTTTGAGGTATTGATGTGAGTAATGTTTGAACTTTTGGTGTCAAGAGCTCTAGCCTATTAGTGATAGGTGTCATATTTTGGACAATCCCTGTGTATTTTCAAAACCTACAAAACTAGTTGAGAACTCTAGCTACTAGATGGATCACTAATCTTTGGAGGGATCGAATATTAGAGAACACTCACATACCATGAGTCGATGATGCGCAAGGATAACCAAACCCCCATACACTCCTCCTCGGGGTACTTGTCTCTTTGTGAACCTCCTTATTAGATTGAGAGTTACCGATAATAAGTGCATGAGTTCTTCGGACTAATGTAAGTATTGAAAGTTGACACTTCCACCTTCCCATATTTTGCTAGCCTCTCCCATGCCGTGCATTTCCTTCTTCTCACTCCGAGAGTTGGTGTCCACCTTCGCCGGTACATCCAAACCCTTGGCATGATTCGCTCTGTCATCATAAGCCCCCTTATATCTTTCCTCAAAACACCACCATACCTACCTATCAAGGCATTTCCATAGCCTTTCCGAGATATATTGCCATGCAACATCCACCTCTTCATGACTTGATCTTCATGTCATACATGTTCCTGCTACACTGGCAGCGACGTACATTGCATACATCATGATAGTTACATCTTCTTTATGATTTTGAGTACCTTGTAAAGTGTGAAAGATCTCCTTTACCTTCTTGTAAAATAGAGTGTTGCCCTTAAGTGAGGAAAAGATCCCAAAGTGGGCACAATAAAACATCCCAAAGAGTACAAATGAGAGTTAAATAGAAAGAGCCATTGAGGCCACAAAAAAATACAAAAAAATACAAAAAAGAGAAAAAAAGAAATAAAAAGAGAGAAAGGGGCAACACTACTATCATTTTGAGAGATCCACACTAGTACTCCCTTTATATCCTTGTACTCCATAGAGATGATCATTATGTATATAGCTATGTGGGGACCTTCACACTATAGAACTTGGCTTGCATATTCCAAGGATGAGCCTCCTCAAACGAGCTCTAGGTCTTCATGAGCGAGCAAGTTAGATGCACCCCCACTAGTTCCATTGGAGAGCTTCCTAGCTCGTATGTGCATCCGTTGCATGGCAATCCCTACTCCTCACATCATATCTATCATTTGGCATCTCTTGCCTATGATTGTCCTCATTGATGTGAGCCTTTCTCACCCTTTTTGTCTTCCTCCTCCGTACTTGTCTCTTTGCCATCCTAAGTGTCAACTCTCGTGGTTACGCTCATCCATTGCATGAGTGCTCAAAATATCTAAAAGGAGTGGATCAAATTGACTTGTACCTGGCTAGTGGTCTGGGGATGAGTTAAGATAAGATTCCAAAGAGGACCAAGTGTGAAACTTTAGTAGATTGAGTTCTCAACACAAAAATACTTTTTTCTCGTATTCCCTATCCCCCATCTTGCACGCAAACACCATTTGGAGACATTCGAGTCACGAACAGCGAGAGCTCTTGCCCCTAATGTTCTTTTGTTACTTGTTTCAATGCTAATATAGACTCTTGCATGTTATGACTTGAATTGAATCTCTAACCTTGATTGCTTTACTTTTCAAAGTTCTTTTATGGTTGCTAGCATGTCACCACAGAAATTATGCTGTTATCGTTTACCTACTCGAGGACGAGCAGGAATTAAGCTTGGGGATGTTGATACGTCCAAAACGTATCTATAATTTCTGCTTGCTCCATGCATGTTTTGTGTGATATTGCTATGATCTAGATACACTTTCATACACTTTTGATCATATTTGGACTAACCTATTAACTCAGTGCACCCCAGTGCCAGTTCCTGTTTTCTGCTGTTTTTCTATTTCAGTTTTTCCCCATATAAAAAGTGCCAGAAAAATTCCGGGAAAAATACAGGAAAAATCAGCGTACAGGAAGCTTCGCGAAGAGCCCGAGTGGGGCCAGAGGGGAGAAAGGGGGGCCCAGGCGGCCACCCGGCGCGGACCCACCCCTGGCCGTGCCAGGGGGGCGCTTGGGGCCCCTGGTCCACCTCTGGCTGCCCCCCTTCGCCTATTTATTCTCCGTTACGGGGAAACTCCGAAGAGAGAACCCTTTTTCGCGATATCTCCTCTGTTCCGCCGCCGTCGCGCTTCCGAGATCGGGAGCACCAGAAGACCTCTTCCCGGCACCCTGCCGGAGGGAGGGCCGACCTCCGGGAGTCTCCTCTCCACCATGGATGCTCCCCGGATGTCTCGTGAGTAGTTTTCCTTGGACCATGGGTCCATGATCAGTAGCTATGTGATGTTCTCCTCCCCTCTTTGTTCTTCATGGTTTAGACCTCGTGAGCTGCCCTACATGATCGAGGAACTTTTGTAATCTTTCTGCTATTGCTATGCTGAGTTTGATGGGATCTGATGGATTATGAGATTATGTTCAGATTGTGATAGAGTAATATATTTGGTTTTTATCTCTTATATTTTTGTTCCTAAGTAACTCTTGCATGTTCTCCGTTGCTGTTTATTGCTTTGGCCAAGTAGTAGGTAGTGACTCCAAGAGGGAACATTATGCTCGATTGTGGGTTCATGCCCCCCGATGACACGCTTGAGTGACAGAAACATGAGTCTAGGGGATGTGCTGTTGCCACAAGGGGGAAAACAACGGTGGTTGTAACCGCGGTTGCAAGGATTGTTTACTTTACGCAAAGTGCTTTTTAATGCAGTTGTCTGTTGCTTTGGGTTTACACTTTGGGTGGGGCTCGCAACTTAATACCAGTGAGATGTTCTGGATAGATAACTCAAGGTGGATGATTAGTAGTAGATGTAGTTGGATTTCTGTCTACTTATTTTGGCGTACTGCCCGTGCTTTTGAGCCTCTTCCTTTCTTTTGTAGCAAAGTTAGCATTGCGGTGCGTTCATAATCCTTTCAATTGCCCTTCTGTAATTTGTTTACCTCGCATAGCAGTTTTATCGTCTTTTGGGAGAGAGACATCACTAGCGAACATCATGTATCCCGGTCCATATCCTTATTACTGTTTCCACGCTATCTTTACTTTTCAGCTTCTACTTTGAATTGCTATCATTATCCCTTGTGTTTTACCCTTTGTGAACAACAAGACCGGAGAGCTTGACAACCTCTCTGAACTTCGTTGGGAACAAAGTTATCTGTGTCTGTGTGCAGGTCCATGTCAGTTGCGCTGCTGACACCTACTTATCATATCCGGAGTCCTACGGGAGACAAACCTTGGTATCTTCACTGAGGGAAACTTGCTACTGCGCTACATCTCAACCTTCCACTTGGGGTAACCAACGAGGGGCGAGAAGCCATCAGCACTCTGTAAGAGTTATCAATAAAGTTGTATACTTTGTAGAGAATTGCAATGATACCTGCTGTTCATACTAGACATGTGTGTTGCGTGTATGATTATATCATGCATGTCTTAGTATGGGTTTTCGAGACCTTAGTTGTGATCTGGCTGGCGGTCTTTTATACACCAAGTGGCCCTTAGATGTGCGCAGCTTGGGGCATCGCGATGCGATTGTTCGTGACTCCGTCACGTGTACACTTTGATGTATGATCGAGCCCGCCCTAGACCTCGACTAAGTGATCGGGCTGGAGTAAGTCTATGTAAGGGTTATAATACAATCGATAGTATGGTTGAGGCGACTTGTCTATGAGTATGGGAGTTCACCACCCATATCATTTAGACTTGTGTGCGGACGATGATGACCCATCTCAGTGGATCATCCGGCCTGGATGGGATGCCCCTCACGTTCGATGCTTTCCGAGAACGTTCTTTGCTTGGCCTTGTCTGCTTAGACAAGTGGGTACGGTTCTCGGCTCTCCATATGATTGTGTTGTAGCGAGTCTTGCATACGCTAACCCCGGGTCCCGACAGGACCATACTCAAAAACTCAGCTGAGGACATATCAGTCGAAAGTGCGATCGACGCATTCAGAAGAGGCCTGCAGTGCATCGACTTCAAAGAGCAACTCGGGCAGATGAAGGTCCGAACACTCGCACGGTTGTTGGAACAAGCCAACAACTGGGCCGACAGAGAAGACTCCATACGGAACGAATCAGAGATCCGAGTAGCACGCTCAGAGCACGACTACGACTACCACACCGGGGATAGAGGTTTCGATAGAAGGAGAAAGCGCCCCAGGCGTAACTTCTACGACGATAGGGGACCCGATATGGTCGCAGTTGGTTTCCCAGACGACAGAGATAACAGACATCGAGATGACAGCAGAATGCAGCGAAGGGACAGCCAAAAAGAAGAACCACAAGCCCTGAAACGAGACTGGAGGTCAAGACAGCCACGAGACGACGCCCGAGCATACCGCTTAGCTAAGGAACAACTCGACGGACCCTGCACGCTACGCGGGTTCAGAAATGAGCGCGGAGAACTCAAATCAGGACACACGCTCAGAAACTACATGCGCTTCATCGAGCTCTCAGAAGAAAAAAGCCGGTCTACGACACCAGCGCCACAACCTCTCGCGAGTGTAGCAGTCGGGACAATCGCACACAATGCACCACCTACCCCTGCCTTACCAGCAAGAAAAGTGGCAGCAATCCAAGAACGACATCCGACACCTGAAGAAGAAGAAAGGTACCCAGAAGCACATGGCCGGATCTACATGATCCAAGAGGGAAGACCATCAAACAGGCAGCAGAAGCAGGTCACCAGACAAGTCTTCCTCGCAGTCTCCTCACACCCCGCTGTCCCAGAATACTTACGGGGTCCGAGACCGAAATCACCTTCTCCCAGGAAGACCAACCGCCAGCCATCCGCGTCTAGGACACGCCGCATTGGTACTCGAAGCAAGAATCGGAAACTACGACATGTCGCGAGTCTTCATGGACGGAGGAAGCGGAATCAACATCATATTCACCAAACCCCTAGAAGAAATGCTCATTCAAAACTCAACGCTAAAATCCTCAGGAACAACCTTCCACGGAATCGTGCCAGGAAAAGCAGTCTACCCCCTCGGGAAGATAAGCCTCGAAGTGGTCTTTGGCAGCGCGAGCAACTTCCGCAAGGAAACACTGGACTTCGAAGTGGTCGACTGGAAATTTCAATACCACGCCATCCTCGGACGACCAACGTTCGCACGCTTCATGGCAGTACCACACTACGCCTATCTCAAGCTGAAAATGCCAGGCCCACGAGGAGTAATCACAGTCAGCGGTAGCTTCATCAGATCCGACCGCTGCGATAGAGATTCCACAAGATATCAGAAACCTTTGGAGCACACCAAGCTAGCACAGCCGCGACGCAAGAGGAAGGACCGCCCACATAGAAGCCAAGGTGAAACTAGAGGGCTCGCAAGCACCACACGCCAAGGACCCAAGTTATCTTCATACCAACTTTAAATTCTTAGGGCTACCAAGCCATCGATCCAATTAAAGGGATGTCTTCAACATCCCCCTCGTGTAAGGACAACAGGAAGGATATTGAAAATATTTTTCCAAAAAATGTGCTTACTGTTATTCGGGGGCTCGTCGCAGCAGCCACCCCCGAGGCGTTCTTCTCTTACGCGACTCCATAATTGGCACTCGGGGGCTCGCCGCAATAGCCACCCCCCGAGGCGTTCTTCGCTTACGCGACTTCATAATTGGCACTCGGGGGCTCGTCGCAGCAGCCACCCCCCGAGGCGTTCTTCGCTTATGCGACTTCATAATTGGCACTCGGGGGCTCGCCGCAGTAGCCACCCCCCGAGGCGTTCTTTGCTTACGCGACTTCATAATTGGCACTCGGGGGCTCGCCGCAGCAGCCACCCCCCGAGGCGTTCTTCGCTTACGCGACTTTATAATGGGCACTCGGGGCTCGCTGCAGCAGCCACCCCTCGAGGCGTTCTTCGCTTATGCAACTTCATAATTGGCACTCGGGGGCTCGCCGCAGCAGCCAACCCCCGAGGCATTCTTCGCTTACGCAACTTCATAATTGGCACTCGGGGGCTCGCCGTAGTAGCCACCCCCCGAGGCGTTTTTCACTTACGCGACTTCATAATTGGCACTCGGGGGCTCGCCGCAGCAGCCATCCCCCGAGGCGTTCTTCGCTTACGTGACTTCATAATTGGCACTCGGGGGCTCGCCGCAGCAGCCACCCCCCGAGGCGTTCTTCGCTTACGCGACTTCATAATTGGCACTCGGGGGCTCGCCGCATTAGCCGCCCCCCGAGGCGTTCTTCGCTTACGCGATGTCATAATTGGCACTCGGGGGCTCGCCGTAGCAGACCACCCCCCGAGGAGTTCTTCGCTTACGCAACTCCAAAAATCAGAACCCAGGGACTCCATTTACAACAACGGATCAGCAAACAAGATAGCAAACACTCAAAAAAGATTACGCCTATAGATGTACAAGGAAGAATCTACAAAAGCGGAGCATCTCCTAATCTCCAGGCTCCAACTTCACCTTACAAAGAGCACCCAGAAGACGGTCACTCTCTTCGCTAACCCACTTCACAACTTGGCGCGCAGGCGCGTCCGCGACGGCATAATGATCATCCATAGGCTGACCTCTACAACCCAGGGGACCTCCGGCCGCCAGCACAATATCTACACCAGGCCGATGACTATGGACAAAAGCAAAAGCGCAGCGGGCACCTGCATGAATCTTATAATTTACCACGCGGCGAAGCTCCGCGGGCTGGGAGAACATACAACAAAGCGCCTCAAAGGACGACGGAATATATCTCAGCGGATAAAACTCAGAGAAGATCCCACCAAGCACCCTGCGGCAGTACTCAAGAGCTCGAGGCACCCTCTCAACCCGAAATCGAAGAACATCGAACGCTCGAGCACGCGCCCTAACCATCCAAAAACGATTACTCGCCTGCACGACGGGGTCATCCAATCGCAATAACTCCTACTGCACTACCTCCTCCTCATCACGAGATCGCCCAGCCAGCACTTCACAAGGAAGAGCAAGGATCAGCAACAAGTACGAAAAGAACCCGCACAGCCGAGCAGTCGAAGGAAGACAGACTCACCCTTAAGGAGATCAGACAACTTTACCACCCAGGCGGCCAGGCTATCCAAAACATCTTCAGCACGCTCACGTTTGGAACGCTAGACCGCGACAACGCCCTTGAGACGAACAATCTCGCGCTCGGCATCTTTCAGCCTCAAACAAATATACTCGTACACACCCTCGCGAGCCTCCTCCTTCAGCGAATTCCAAGCCCGAGAAACGCCCGGGGTGGCCTACCGCAAAGGAGAACAAGTCAAAGGAAAAAGAAGAACAAGCAGTGTAAAGAAAAAGGATAAAAGCAGTTTTCGCTAATTAAAGGAAGATCCACCATCCCGCAGGAGACACATTACAATTCAGGTTTCAAGACAAAAGCACAAAGTTAATCTCCCCTACTCCTCGTCCTGAGATTCAAAAGACTCGGCCTCCACAACCAGCTGCAGTTGGCGGGAAAGCCGAGTGGCTCGAGCACTTTGCTCCTTTGTATAATTGGGTACTTCATCCGCCATGGAATCCTCGATAGGAACTCCATGCCCCAGAAGAACAACAAAGGAGGTGGCAAGCCCACTCACCACGTTCTCGCGAATCAGGTCCTCCAACTGGTTGCCACCGGGTCCAAATGCAGCAACCTGCGAGTCAAGACCCTCCGACCTCTTATCCTCATCCGGAAGCAATTGCTCATGAAGAAGCTTCAGAAGAGTCGAAGCCCGGGCGCAAACCTCTCGCAGCTCCGGCTGCATCCGACACAACATCCACAGCACCGCGAAGAGTGTCGGATCCCGCTGCAGCTGCCTCCACCGCTCCAACACCCACAGAGCCTGCGCCAAGCGCGACAATTCAGTTACTCAAAGAAGAAACAAACACCAAGAGAAAGAGGAGGCAACCTCCTTACCCGTCAGAGAACTCGGCAAAACGCGCAGGCGCTCGCACTCAACCCTCTCCACCTCCAGGAATCGCTCTTCCGCCCGCTGCAACCGTTCGAGTTCACCTTGCTGAGCCAGCAGATCTTCTTCCTTGGACTCCAAAGCAGCCCGAAGCTCAGAGAGCTCCTTTTCCATAGCTTCAGCTCGCTTCTCGGCAGTTTTCCTGCGACCTGAGGACAAGACATCAACCAAGAAACCAACCAGCAGTCGAACAAAGACAAAAGAAAGGAGAGACATCTTACGACTCATGGAGTTCAAGCTATCCTGGGCCGAGTCATGAGCATGTCGCCAGCGATTAACGTCGACCACCAGACGCTCGCACATCTGGAACACATGCTGAAATTAAAAGCACAAGTCAAAGCTAGAGAAGGCAAAGACAATGCTCAAAGACTACAACCAAACACAAGCGATTGCTCACAGCCTCGGGGGCTACTCCCATCGGGAGCACTGCCGTGCCCCCAATGTTGCAGAAAGATCAGTACAAGGGAAAGCCAAAATCCACGACTGCAACCAATCACAAGTGATTGCTCGCAGCCTCGGGGGCTACTCCCATCGGGAGCGCTGCCGCTCCCCAATACAGCCCGAAAGAACGAAGAACACCATACCTACTCAGCCATGCGGTCAAAGAACATGACTTTATCTTCGGCAGCAAGATCCTGCCTTCCCAAATAGGGATCCCCAGGGACTGCAGGTTTCACGCCCGGGGAGGAGACCCCGTCAGCAGCCGCAACAGATCCCCGGACGGAGCAGTCGCAGGAGGTGCCCTTGCACCTGAAACTACAGGAGTCGCCGAAGGATCTAGCTGCCTAGCCGTTGCAGCACAACCTTGAGGTCGTTCAACCACCACGCCGGAGTCATTCGACCGAAGATCCACAATCGCGGCACTCGTAGAGGAAGCTGCCGGAACAGGTGCAGTGCTGCAAGAGACATGTCATCAGAACAGGAGTCAAAACAGACAATGGAATCATCCAATGAAAATCATACGCACCCAAAAGGCGTGGGGAAAGTACGCAATAGCGTCCTGAATCTGCGCTTCTTGAAAGCAGCTGCCGGAGGACACGGCACAGCAAATGGCGCGACTGGTGGAAAGTCACCACCATCACCCGCTGTGTCACGTTCATTTGTACTCGAGGAGCGATTGCGTTTGATTCGCAAAGGATTCGAGTCCTCGCTGTCACCAGTAGCCGGCAGCTTCTCACCCGCAGACTCGCCAGCACCCGCACCCGAAGCACCCCCATCAACCGCAGCTGCATCAGGCTCGTCAAGTATTTCAGCATCTTCAGGCTACGGTGGGTTTCTCAGCAAAGAAGTATGACCCTGCAAATAAAGAGCACCATCAACAGCCAAGAAAAACGCCAATCAAATCAGAGCAAAGACCCCAAGTCAAATACCTGGGGGAGCGGCAGATCGGCGACGTAAGGACGAACAAGGCTCATTTCTTCAATACTAGTACATTTCGTAACTTGCTAGACCCGCGACAAAATATCATCAACGGAGAACTCCTCGGCTGAACATCTGGTCGAGTCCTCGGGTCCAGCATACTGCCACATGGGACGCATTCGAAACTGCAGCGGCTGGACGCGTCTCTTCACAAACACATAAATAAGCCGCCCGCCAGTCAAGTTGTCCTTCAAGGCAGCAATTTTCTGCACTAACGTATTGACAAGGTACGACTCGCTAGTAGACAGAGAATTTGACCATGAAGGCCGCCTAATCACTCGCGCAGCGGGATCAAACGGAGCAAGTCCAAATCGCTGTCCCTCAACATGCTGGTCCTTCAGATAAAACCAGTTCTTCCGCCATGTATAGACAAAATCAAGCTTCTCCAGATCAAAGTAGGCACTCTTATCCTTAATGGAAATGCCCACTTTCCCAACGACATATCCAGAGTTCTTCCTCTTTATATTAAAGAGGCGTTTCCAGAGCCCCCAATGGGGATAGATTACTAAGAAGCCCTCACAGAGCGTGATAAAGCAGGCAATGTGCATCACCCCATTGGGAGTCAAGTCATGAAGTTGCAAATGATAAGCAAAAAGAAATACTCGGACAAAAGGATGAATCCGAAGTGCAAATCCACGAGGGAAGAAAATTTGGAAGCATACCGGCTCATCAGAAAGAGGCACGGGAACTTCTTCATCCCCAGGAACCCGAGCTGCGCCCTCTATCACCAGGTCGTCTGCCACCAACGCGTCGAGATCCGAGGCCCCGAAAATAGATCGCTCCCACCTACCGGTCATTCTCGCCGATTCTTGTGATGCGGGACGAGAATGCTTGGTCATGGATCTCATAGAGAAGCGGCAGAGGAAGGAAGCCAAAGTGCAGCGAAAGCAAAGAAAGGGGAACAAGCAGAGGAAGGAATGGTGGGGTAAAACCTAAATTCACCCAACCCACCTGGTATTTAACCAACAGTCGTGGAACGCCCAGCCACTGTTAATCTTGGAAACCCTCAAAATGTGGCACGATCCCACGAACTGCTGTGAAACATGGAAAACCCAACCGACGAACTAACAATACCACCCACTACACGCGGAAAACGAGGACCATGATCACACAACGCGAAATTTCTGGGCAGCAGGGCGTCATGTCGCTTCTGTTCACAGGCTACAATCATTCAACCTGCCAGAAGGCCATGCAAACGTCACATCTCAGCAAGGCGTATTGACCACACATCGTCTGTCAGCAGTGCGTTCTCAAAAAATCTTTTGACAGAACCAAAACCTTTTACTCCCATCGGGAACACCCCTATTCAAAACAGAGCAAAGGTCTAAAAACCTGAGAGTTTCTGGTGCTCCCTCACCCAAAAGGTGAAAGATATGCTCAAGTAACTAATCGCATCGATCTGTAGAGTTTCGGGTGCTCCTTCACCCAGAAGGCAAATATGTGCTCAAGTGAATTCTCACAAAAACGACGCATCTATAGAGTTCAGGTGCTCCCTCACCTTGAAGACAAAAAGCGTTCGAGTGGCTACTCACAAGGGTTCAGTTAAAAACACAGCAAACTAAACTACTCACGCACTCGACGATATTCCGAGTGGGTGCTTTCTTATATGATTCCTCGCCTGAGCACGCAAAAGCTTCGCGGGTGACTGCTAATAGCTCACTTGATAATTTATTCCAAGTGGGTGCATCGCTAACCATGCTCCGTACCTCTACAAAAAAAATTATGCCTGGGCTACGACACACTGTACCCAGATGCCATGCAAGCTTAGCGTGTAGGTAAGACCCCGCTGCACAGATCGGCTGGGCCGGTACATGCCACAGAGCGACTTCACTCCTGAACTTTTCCATGCGCTCGCATGATAGAAAGAGCCGAGCGGACGCGCTCAGGCTATGTACTATGACCGGCAGCAATTGATCCTATAAGACCTGCAGCGGCATGACTTTGCTAGACACCAGTCGTTCCAAGTCTGTGTCGGGGGACGCGGGCTTGATTGGTCTACTGAGGTATTTGCCACTAGCGCAATTCACCAAGGCTCGACCAGTTGACTCCTTGGGCCCTTTCATCTTAGCAATCCCTCGAAACAGGTATTGTCATGGCTCAAAACTGCCAGCGACCCGCAGTTGTGCTGCGCATATGATGATGAATAGTGAAGAAATCGAGTCCCTGTGCGACTCTTCGAGTCCCCCAGGCACTCGGGGGCTACTGACGAGGGGGTGACCCCACGAATCCTGCGTATGAGGATACCTGGTGCGTATGTAGAAAGAAGGCACGCAAGGAGCATCGGTGGGCCCGTGACCGGCCCATCCAAGGCACCGACGTAGGAGTCCACGGTCAAACATGGAAAGTCAAGGCTTGGCGTACAAGGCAAGGCTAGGGTTAGGAAATCATCTCTGTAACCTAGGAAGAGCTCCCCGAGACCTAGCCTATTATATAAAGGCTGGGAGGGGAGACGACTGAATCATCTAATCTACAATCTACACCTCCGGTCTTGCGAGAACTTGCCTAGACTACCCTTGTAATCGCCTCCTCGCATAATACAATCAAGCAGGAAGTGCTTCTCCTGTTAGCCGACGAGTATCGTCCAACCTGTTCCTTCTCTATGATCAACCTAGGGTCCCCGACCATGGAATTTGCCAAGGCTGATCCTCGTCACGGGGGGAGTTTGTGCTCGAGCCCCCGAGTGCTTTTAAGTAGTGTCGCGTAAGCGAAGATAGCGTCTCTCGGGGGAAGTTTGTGCTCGAGCCCCCGAGTTCTTTTAAGTAGTGTCGTGTAAGCGAAGATAGCGTCTCTCGGGGAGGGGGGGTTTGTGCTCGAGCCCCCGAGTGTTTTAAGTAGTGTCGCGTAAGTGAAGATAGCGTCTCTCGGAGGGAGTTTGTGCTCGATCCCCCGAGTGCTTGTAAGTAGTGTCGCGTAAACGAAGATAGCGTCTCTCGGGGGGAGTTTGTGCTCGAGCCCCCGAGTGCATTTAAGTAGTGTCGCGTAAGCGAAGATAGCGTCTCTCGGGGGGAGTTTGTGCTCGAGCCCCCAAGTGCTTTTAGTTGTGATATTTGGGCAACACATTTTTATTACTTCAAGTTTTACATGTGTTGCCGATCAGTGTTGCTACCGATACCGCCAATAGTGCCTATAGGTAGGCTATGGGTAGAACAAGCGAAAGTTTGCCACGTTCCACGGATTTCTCACCCTTCGTCGGTCTTCGGGTTCTTCATCCTCTATGCGCCTCCTCCTATGACCTTCGAGATTATGAAGGGTCCTTCCCACTGCGGGGCAAGTTTGTGCACTTTGTCTTGTATTAGCCGCATGACGAGATCTCCTTTGCGGAAAGTTCTGATCCACAAGCGACTGCTTTGGTACGTGCGCAGTTTGTCCTGGTATCCTTATGTCCTTTCTATAGTTGTGTCCCTTGCTTCGTCTGCGGTGTCTTTATCATCCTGTAGTGCTTCTTCTGCCTCTTCTTCTTTGTATCCCGAGATTCGGGGAGCTCCAAACATTAAGTCGTGCGGCAGCACCACCTCTGCCCCATATACCATGAAAAAAGGTGTGTACTGGGTTGATGTGTTCGGGGTGGTGCGCAAGCTCCAAAGTACTGCGGGGAGTTCTTCTACCCAGTTGCCTGCAGCTTGTTCGAGTGGTGCGAGGAGCCGATTTTTTATTCCTCCGCACACTAAGCCGTTTGCCTTCTCCACTTGGCCGTTGGATTACGGGTGCGCGACTGACGCGTAGTTTATTTTGATGCCCAAATCTTGGCAGAAGTTCTGGAATTCTGCAGCTGTGAAGTTTGTACCGTTGTCTGTGATGATGTTATGTGGTACGCCGAATATGAAGATGATGGACTTGATTAAGTTAACTTCCGTGAGGGTTGTTGAGATGGTGATTGGTACTGCCTAGATCCACTTGGTAAACTTGTCGACTGCTACTAGTAGATGTGTTCGGCCTCCTTTTGAGGATTTATTGAGTGGGCCCATCATGTCGAGTCCCCAGGTGGCGAACGACCAGGATAACGGTATGGTTTTGAGTTCTGATGCTGGGGCGTGCGGCTTGCTGGCGAATTTTTGGCAGGCGATGCAGCATCGCATGATATCTTCCGCATTTCTCATTGCGGTTGGCCAGTAGAACCCTGCTCGAAAAGCTTTTGCCACGAGTGCGCGACTGCTCGCGTGATGCCCGCAGTGCCCTCGTGAATCTCGAGCAGCAGGGCTTTGCCATCTTCTTCCTCGATGCACTTTTGGAGGACCTGGGAGATGCTGCGCTTGTAAAGCTGTCCGTTGATTACTGTGAACGCTTTAGATCGTCGACTGATGCGTCGGGCTTCTGCAACATCTTGTGGTAGGGTGCCTTCAATTAGGAATCGAAGGAACGGTTTTATCCAAGCTGGACCTTCGGGTATGGCTGCTTGGTTGCCTGTGTCGTCGGTTGGGTTCGCAGCCGCCACTTGTGCTGGTTTGCGTGTGTCATCGTCCTCTACGACTGCCTCCGATGCGAGTGCCTTGGTTTTTATTGACCTCTGGCTGATGCTTTCGAGGAAGAGGCTTGGGGGTATTGGTCCTCGTGTTGATCCAATGTTTACGAGCTCGTCTGCTTCTGTGTTATTTGCTCTGGTGATGTAATTTAGCTTGCAGCCGTCAAATCCTCCTTCCAGGGTGTTGTAGAGTTTCTAGTATGCTGACATGTTATCTGCGACTGCCTCGCAGTCCCTCATTGTTTGTTGGACGACGAGGTTGGAGTTACCGTAGATTACGAGGCGGGTAGCACCGCACGCTTTTGCCATGCGCATGCCATGGATTAGCGCCTCATATTCGGCTTCATTGTTTGATGCCTTGCTGAAGTTGATCTGGAGCACGTATATGAGTTTGTTCCCTTTGGGTGAGATTAGTACGACGCCTGCTCCAGCTCCTTGTTGTCTTTTTGACACATCAAAGAACATTGTCCATGAGTTGGACAGGTCTGGCGGGCGGGTGTTTGGACTTATGTCCACTCGACCAAAAAGTCTGGGAGTACTTGGGCTTTGATTGTTGTCGGGTGTTTGAACTGAAAGTCGCGGGGAATGAGCTCAATGTTCCATTCGGCGACTCGGCCAGTTGCTCCGGGGTTGTTGAGTTTGTCCGCGAGTGGTGCGCTGCTCACGATTGTGATGAGGTGCTCGCCGAAGTAATGTGTTACTTTCCTTGAAGTCATTACGATGGCGTATACGAGCTTCTGGTAGTGCGGGTACCGTTGCTGAGACTTTGCGAGGAGCATGCTTAGGTAATAAATTCGCCTTTGTATGCTCTTGACTTTGCCTTCTTCCACGCGCTCGACGACGAGCGTCGTGCTGATTACGCTGCTGCGTGCCGCTATGTAGAGGTACATGGGTTCTCGTTCCTTAGGCACCGCCAAGATTGGTGGTGTCGAGAGGGTCTTTTTAGGTCTGCGAATGCGTTGCGGGCTTCCTCGGTCCATTCGAATTTGTCTCCTTTTCTGAGCACCTGGTAGAATGGTAGGGTCCTTTTCCCAGCCTGGTGATGAAGCGGCTCAGTGTTGCGAGTCTTCCTGTGAGCTGTTGTATGCCTTTGATGTTTGTTGGTTCTTGCATCCTGGCGATTGCTTGGAATTTTTCGTGGTTTGCTTCGATTCCTCGGGCAGAGACCATGTACCCAAGAAGTTTTCCGGCTGGGACGTCGAACACACACTTTTTTGGGTTGAGCTTGATTCTGTATTTTTTGAGTGCTACGAAGGTTTCGCGGAGGTCGTCGAGTAGCGTGCTCGCGCTGTAGGTTTTGATGACAATGTCGTCGACATAGACTTGGACGTTTCTGCCGATTTGGTCTCTCAAACATGCTTGCATCATCCTTTGGTACGTGGCTCCGGCATTTTTTAATCCGAAGGGCATTGTTCTGTAGCAGAATACGCCATAAGGCGTGATGAACGAGGTGTGTTCTTCGTCTTCTTCCTTCATCCTGATTTGGTTGTATCCTCAGTAGGCGTCAAGGAAGAATAGGAGGTCGCATCCTGCGGTGGAGTCAATTATCTGGTCTATCCTTGGCAGAGGGAAGTGGTTCTTCAGGCAATGTTTGTTGACGAGCGCGTAGTCGACACACATCCGTAGTACATCAATGTACTTTTTAGGTACTAGGACTGGGTTTGCGATCCAAGTGGCCTTCTTCGTCTCCCGGATGAACTGCGCGTCGAGTAGTCGGTTGATCTCTTCTCCAATGGCTCTGCGTTTGGGTTCTGAGAATCGGCGCGACGCCTGCTTTACTGGTTTGATGTTTGGATGTATGTGTAGCACGTGTTCTGCAAGTTCTCGCGGTGTTCCGGGCATGTTGGCCGGGCACCAGGCGAAAATTTTCCACTCTTCACGGAGGAAGACCATGAGGGCAGCTGCCTGTTCTTCTGGGAGGTGGGCGTAGACGCGGACCGTCTTGTCCGGGTCCGTTGGGTGAAATTGATGGGTGACTGTATCACTGTCGATGCTGAAGTCGCTATTACATTCTTTTGATTCGCTTCTGCTTGCCAGTGGAAAAATGCTTTTGTCCGTTACCATGGCTATCTATTCGAGCTGTTGCTGAGCTCCAAACGTGTCAGAGACTTCATGAAAATCACGGTCACACTGGTCTGACTTGATAAAACTTCCATTGACCGTGACGACCCCTGCAGGTCCTGGCATCTTGAGCTTGAGGTACGCATAGTGCGGGACCGCCATGAATTGCGCAAATGCGGGTCATACTTGTATGGCGTGGTATTGGGACTGCCAGTCGAGCACTTCGAACTCAAGGACTTTTCTTGCGAAGTTTCCCTTCTTGCCGAAAATGACATCGAGCTCGATTGTTCCGAGGGAGATGGCTGCTTCTCCTGGAACTACGGCGTAGATTGTGACACCTGACTTCTTCCAGACTGATCGTGGAATCAGCATCTTGTGTAAGGTGCTGGTGAAGATTATGTTCAAGCTGCTGCCTCCGTCCATGAAAACTCTGTCCATGTCGTAGCCTCCAATCTGGGCGTCGAGGACCAGTGGTGCGTGCCTTGGTCTTGGAATTGTGATTGGGTGATCGCTTTGTGAGATGGTGATGTTGGTCTCTGCGCCATATAGTTGGTAAGTTTCTGCTGTTCTTAGGCCCTTGGCTGCTCGGGTCTGCAGGGTTTAGGCGTCCTGTTTTGCTTTTGGAGGTCGTCCTTCTTGGATCATGCAGACTCGTCCATGGGACATAGGGTACTGCTCTTCTGTGTTTGGTGCTGGCGACTGCGCAGTTCCTCGAGCCCGTTTGGCTGCGCGCTGCTTCTCTTCCTTGAGGCGGTTGGAGAGTTCGGCGAACAGACGATAGTCTCTTAGGGGTGTGAACTGCTCTAAGGCGCCCCCAGTCGTCTTCGAAACAATGGATTGTGCAGGGTTCGTCCAACTGTTCTTTAGTTGTGAGATTACTCGAGCCGGCGTGTCTTCTTCTTCTTGTGACTTGGAAAGATTGCGAGTGATCTTCTGAACGGGAGTGGAACCTTGGGTCGAGCTCTATTCCATCGTTGATCGAGTGGTTCCGAATAAACTTGGCGAATTCATCTAGTCTCCAATCTAGGTCGTAGTACTCGCTGGTTTGAGTTTCAGAGTCGCTGTCTTGTCCTACGGCGGGTGTCCGGGTGGCGGCAGGTCTTCGAGTGGTTGGCGGGGCTTATGTCGCAAGTTGCGACTCCTCGGGTGGAATTTCTGCGCAGAATTCTAGTACTTGTTCCGGCATCCTGGTTGGCTCTGCGGTCATGGCTTGTGCTTGCCTTCTGGACCGCCGAGTTCTTCTCCGTCGGTGACGATTTTGGTAGTTGCCAAAGTGTTGGGCTTGATCCAGCTGCGGGACAAACGATCTTGGTGGAGCGATGGAGAGGTTTGCGATGAATTTGAATTCCTCGAGTGGGCTGGATCTTGTTCGAGCCCTTGAGTTGTGACTTGCTGGAGATGGGACCGCCGAGATCGTGATTCCAACCTGTGTAGTTCCCACAGACGGCGCCAATTGACGAGGATCGGCCT
Organism: Bromus sterilis; assembly: GCA_950022295.1. Lineage (NCBI taxonomy): Eukaryota > Viridiplantae > Streptophyta > Magnoliopsida > Poales > Poaceae > Bromus > Bromus sterilis. Next base: position 228,088,376 of record OX465600.1, read on the forward strand.
CGGCAAATCCCATGGTCAGGGACCATGGGTTAGATCGTAGAGAAGGAACAGGTTGGCGATACTCGTCGGCTAACAGCAGAAGCACCTCGTGCTCGATTGTATTATGCGAGGGGGCAATTATAGTGGAAGTCTAGGAAAGTTCGCGCAAGACCAAGGGTGATGATTGTAGATTGGATGTCCTGAGGTGTCGCCCCTCCCAGCGTTTATATACTAGGCTAGGTCTCGGGGAGTCCGTCTTAGGTTACAGGGACGATTGCCTAGTTCTAGCCTTGCCTTGAACGCCAAGTCTTGACTTCCATATTGGCCGCGGACTCCTACGTCGGCGCCTAGAGTGGGCCAGTCGTGGGCCCGTTGAAGCTTCCAGCGGGCCTTCTGTCTTCGTATGCACCAGGTATCCTCACACGCAGGAATTGTGGGGTCACGCCCTCATCAATGACAAAGTTAGAGGAGAGAAGTTTGGCACCCATGTGAAACAATTTCTTGATCACAAGCCATCAGTTATCCTCATAGCTCGTTTGTCTTCATTCCTCGTTTTGTATTCTGGTATCCCTGTGACTAAATCACAATGTGTCTGGCCAGACTAGAATGGATACCGTCATACCGAGTGGGCCCAAAGTAAATATCTCTTCATCGTGAAGGAGCAAATCCTAGTCTCGAACTATCACAGTTACTAGACACACCATCTAATGTACCCAGAACTTATTTTACTACTTCCCAGTAACGGGAAGATTCATCTAAGAACCAAAGCACATCTTCCTGTGTGAAGAAACTTGATACTCTCATGGTCTAAGGAACTACGTATATGATAACATTCTATGATATGACTTATAATGTTGTTACGATGTGTTCTCTAAGTATATCATTTAACACTGGGGTTGGTTCAACATCATTGTTCTGCTAACAATATGCTCTCATTGCTATCGACATCCTTGTTACAAGAACAATGTCCATGATTAAGAAAACGTAATCATCAGTTAGCAAATGAGCTGGTCTAGAGGCAAAACCAGGAACTCTTTGTTGTTTACATTTCCACACATGCACGTGAGTTTTCTTCTGAATCTCATAGTCAAGGTCATTGAAATTATAGCACAGAAATATAAACATTAATAATGAACTCGAATATAAATAATAACACACTTTATTATTGCCTCTAGGGCATATATCCAGCAGTCTCCCACTTGCACTAGATACAATAATACTAGTTACATAAGTTCTCTCACACCAATGGCTGTCCGGTGTTGCTCATGCTTCGCCCGTGGAAGAGGCTTCGTCATCGGATCTGACACGTTTAGATCCGTGTGAATCTTGCATACTTTCACATATCCTTTGTCAACAAACTCTCGGATTTTGTGATAACGGCGTTCAATGTGTTTGGACTTCTGGTGGGACCTTGGTTCTCTAGCTTGCTCCATGGCTCCACCATTGTCACAGTAGATCTCCATGGGGTCTTCAGCGCTAGGAAACACACCGAGCTCAGTGACGAACTTCTTAATCCAATATCCCTCCTTCGTAGCTTCCAAAGCTGTGATGTGCTCCACCTCCGTTGTAGAATCCACGACCGTATTCTTCTTAGAACTTTTCCAGCTCACGGCACCCCTGTTGAGTGTGAAAACATATCCTGATTGATATTTGAAGTCATTCGGATCTGTCATGAAGCTTGAATCCGTGTAACCCTTTACAACAAGTTCTTCATCACCTCTGAACACCAAAAACATATTCTTGGTTCTATTCAGATACTTCAAAATATTTTTGACTGCTACCCAGTGTGCATTACCTGGGTTTCTCTGGTATTTACTACATATACTCAGAGCATAGGAAACATCTGGTCTTGTACATATCATGGCATTCATAACATATCCAATTGCCGAAGCATATGGAACTGTGCTCATCTCTACCTGCTCATCAACATTCTTAGGACACTCACTCTTGCAGAGTACTACAACATGTGACATTGGGAGTAGTCCTTTCTTAGAATTCTCCATTATGAACCTCTTCAAAACCTTGTCTATATACGTGCTCTGGCTCAGCCCTATCAGGCGCCTGGATCTATCTCTACAGATCTTGATGCTCAATATGTAGGCGGCTTCACCTAAGTCTTTCATCGAAGAACTACTTTTCAATGACTCCTTTATAGTGTTAAGAAATTCTTTATCATTTCCAATCAAAAATATGTCGTCTACATACAGTATTAGAAAAGATATTGTGCTCCCACTTACTTTCTTGTAAACACAAGCTTCTTCGCCATTCTGAATGAAGCCAAAAATTTGGACCACTTCATCAAAACAAAGATTCCAACTCCGTGATGCTTGCTTCATTCCATTGATGGACCTTTTAAGCTTGCATACCTTTCCAGCATCTTCTGGTGCGACAAAACCCTCAGATTCTATCATGTATACATGATACGTCACAAACGTATCTATAATTTCTGCTTGCTCCATGCATGTTTTGTGTGACTTTGCCATGTTTTTCTTGAACTTCCATACACTTTTGAGCATATTTGGACTAACCTACTAAATCAGTGCACCCAGTTGCCAGTTGTTGTTTTCTGCTTGTGACGCCCTCAAAATCAAGCCGTGTACAGTAATCATACACGTAGGGTACACGACCGAAATCAAGGACTCACGGTAAGGTAATCACATCACAACTCTATAAATAAAATAAAACAAGCTTTATATTACAAGCCAAGGGCCATGAGGGCTCGAATACAATAGCTCGAGAGCACAAAGTTAGCAGAAGCAAAAGTATCTGAGTACAGACACAAGGATACAAGGGTTCCTTAAGAAGGCTAGCACAAATAATCAACAACGATCGAAAGGCGAGGCCTCCTGCCTGGGAACCTCCAAACTACTCCTGGTCGAGGGGGTAACTCCACGCCATAGAAGGCATTGGGGAACTTCATGTTGCGGTGGTCGTCATCTGGGATCTTCTGCTCCTGGGCTCCAACGTCGACTGCAGCGGCCGATCAGGCAAAGCAATAAAGGAAATAAAGAAAGCGTGAGTATCTAGCATACTCAGCAAGACTTAAACGAGGCTACTAAGCAGTATGCAATTGTATCAAATGGAAGGGGAGGCTGTATAGTGGACTGCAAGATAGAAATACCAGGATAAGAGGGAAATATGCTAGGCCTATCGAAGACTAGCAACTTCCGACAAGTCTTGCAGCATGAGGTAAGAATCAGCCAACAGTTTATATAACAGAAATGAAAGTAACAATGCAGCAGAAGTTGCTGCAGCATTGTATAATAATAAGTTGTAATAAAAATTAACAATGCCTCCGAGCTTCCTCCCTCGACATCCCCGCGAGGAAGAAAAACCCGGAACCAACAAGTATAATTATATAGTTTGTAGTGGTAGGGTTTGGCTTCAGCATAAAGCGTCTTGTTACCGTGGACACGGCTATCCGAATAGATTAATCTTCCCTGCAGGATTGCACTAATGTGAAACTACACGCTCGGATCTCCAGGGTGGCATACACCTGGTTAGGGAGCACCCCACCGAAGCTATCCGACACAATGAAGTCCATCCTTCGAGCACAACAGAGAGGCCATCCCCCGGTCTAAATCCTAAGTACGCGAGGTTTTTGACCCTAACCCCGACGTACTCCGTACGGTACGAGTCTGGCCGGTGAAGTGCAAGCAAATCCAAATAAGACACTCTGCGCAAGCAAATAAGACACACACTTCCCGGCAATCAGGCCGCGACACTGCTGACGTCTGAAGGCTCTCGAACAAGGTTACGTTGCGGAGGCGCCCATACGCGCATTCCCACGGGTAGGCAGTGCGTATAAGCCAGAAGGCTACTCAAGTCATCCGCCGAACCCATTAAGCATTTTATTAATTTTCTGTCGAACAACCGTTATCGTTGTCCTTATTTAAGTGAGTCGCGGACAACGACAACAGCCAGGACCACCAGTAACATCGGTGCCTGCCCTGACGTCCCACCAACTCGTGCGGTTACCAAATTGGTGAACCGTCTCCTTACCTTGTCTCGCGTTTGCTCAGAAGAGATCGACTTTCGCACAACAGGATATCCTTCGGCCACGAACAGTACCAGGCCCGCCGCACACCGGTGGAATACACCTGTCCTGTCGTTTCGCTAAGATAACATGCGCGGGCACCGTTGGGTCACCCGACTCCTTACCTTCGAGGACACCAGTCGGTTCAGGTTCCTACCATCAAGGGGAGACCGGAGGTGTCACCCTCATTGGTCCACACTTGATTTATGGTTCAAGTGAGACATCACCGGGAGTGAACTAAAGAGGAATCACCCTCGATGAGATCACCCCGGGGGTGCTACACTACAGAGCCGACAACAAGAGTGATATAAGAGGATTCACCCTCGAGATCACTATCGGTGCGACTCGATGGAGCTTAGCCGTTGTAAGTTCCATTGGGCGTCTGTTTTGTACCATACCTGTAGCAGTTGTATAAAATGTAGTGTATCCGCGATTACTCCCAGAGTGATCACGACCGCTATTCTAATCCTATTGACTAACAAAGCGCATGGTTCACTGCTGAAATAATATATATTATATAGGCTGCAATAGGATATCGGAAAGGTAATTAAGGGGCGACAATGATAAGGTATGCAATTGAATAGGATAGCGACGTAGTAGCAGCATATGCCTAGTGCAACAGATAATTAAAGATAGATAGGCAATATGAGGGAGAGGTGAAGGGGTACTGCTTGCCTTGAAGCTCGACGGTAGGGGTACACGGTCGTCGACGATGTAGTCGAACAAAGGGGGGAAGCATCGGCAGCGGTCGTATCGACTATCAGCAGAAAGAGGGGGGGGACAATAAATACACGACAACGATAACAATACAATGCAATACAAGGCAATACGATAAGCTGGAGGTGAACTAACGTGGTGCTTTATGTTGTGGACGAAACAGAATTCAACCGGCTATTTTACCGGCTCCGGGTGATTACCGGACACACGATCCGGAGGGGGAAAGTCTCGTGTGCGGTATGTTAGAGGGATGTGGTGGGGGTACAGGTATCGTATCCGTAATCGGTGATCTATTCTGAGTAACTTTCGTTTGCAAAAGTTTTTTATCCGGGCAGGTTATTCCAGTACCGAGAATTATCGGCAGAGCTGTTGTAGGGGGACGGTTCGATGTTCGGTACGCTAGAGGGGGGTGGTAGACCAACGGATAGCATATTATTATTCTACACATTTTTCTGATCAACTAATATAGAAAATATTTTCATATGATTTACGGTTTATTTTATATGATTTTTCAAAGTTTAAATCATTTTTAAAACAATTTCAGGATTTTCTTTTATTAATAATTCTAACATTATCCACAAGTATTGACTGGTCAAACCTGACTAGTGGGCTAGGCCTTTCATAGGAACAAAGACTAATCAGAGTTATTTTAGCTAAGCAATTTTAATTAGCAACACGGGGCCCACATATTATACTAACATTCCTATAAAGAGCATTTTATTTAATTAAACAACTGTGGGGCCCAGCAGTCATAGTCACATGTTATAATTAACTAATTTAATTAAATCTTATATAAGAAGGGCCCACATGTCAACCACTAGGGGGTTCTCTCTGTTATTTTAACTTAACAATACAATTAGCAGGAAAGGACCCCACATGTAATTCTCACAGGGGGAGGGTTAACTTTGTTAAACACTGATTTGGGCTAATCTTCTCTCTGGCCCACCTTCCATTCACAAAAGGGGGTTTTTATTTGATTTTCTATTATTTAACAGGGGGTTGGGGTAATATGTTTTAATTAACTTACAAATTAATTTAGGGGGGATTAACAGGGGGTTTAGCCTCGTGGCCAAACCGGGCATGCTAGCCGGCGGCGAGGCCACACCGACGGCCATAGCAGGGGGGTACGGCGGGGTGGTGAGGGGCGGCCGGGGAGGTGACGAGCACCGAGGGGGTTGGCGTGCGCGCGCACTCCACAGGGGCGAGGTGCACGGGGCCATGGCGTCCGACGAGCACGGCGGCGACGTCTCTCCATGGCGAACAGAAGAAAGGAGGAGGGGGTGTGGCGCTCACAGCGGGGGGGGGGGGGAGGCTGGGGAGCCCGGGCGGTGGTGCGCGGCACCGGCGCGATGTAGAGGTGGCGGCCGACGGGAGGGGGCGAGGCAACGGGGGCGGGGCAGAGGCGCGAGGAGATCCCGGGCGGAGCGGCACGGCGGCCGGAACTAGCCCGCAGCCGTGCGGCGGCGGCGACGTCAGAGGGAGGGGGATCGGGATCGGGTGGAGAGTTCTGGCGAGGGAGAGAGGTGGGGATCGTGGGGAGGGGGGGTTGACTCGGGTCGGCCGACGGGGGGGGGGGGGAGGAATGGGCTGGCTAGGCCAGGGGGTGGGCCAGGGATCTTAGCGCCTAGGGCGATTTTTTAGTTTAGTTTTTTTCATTGTTTTTGTTTTTTACAGTTTTGTTCTGTTATTATTATTATTTTTAGCTAGCAATTCATTTATAAAATGTGACACCGGTTCTATTATTTGTAATACACACTAGAGCATAGCTACAAAAAGTTTTAGCCATTATTAAAAAATCAATGAAATTAAATCCATTAGTAATTTATTAAAAAGGGACTGCTTTGGTTATTGTTTTGATTTGTCTCAAACCTTTTAACATGGCAATAAATTACCATTAATATTTTATTATGACCTATAGATTATTAGGTATTTAATAAAACTTGTTTCACAATTTTTGAATAAACTTTATGTTCCACTTATTAATTGAATTTCAAAGGGAATCTAACATTCCAAAATTTATTGACTTCATTGTTTTATCATTGACTTGACACTGACATTTTTAATGAAGTTGAGTAACCACTTTTGTTTTGAATTTCATCCGAAGAAAATTTGAGTTTGGTTTGACTCATTGATGATCAAGGCATGATTAAACACAAAGATCGGTCATTAGCAACAGTGATTACTGTATCATGACACCGGGGTGTTACACTGCAGTTTTTGTATTTCAGGTTTTCCGGCCATTAAAAGTGCTCCAAAAATTCCGGAAAAATTATATAAAAAGCAGTGATCAGGAAGCTTCCGGAATCACCAAACAACGGAGGAGGCCACCACCAGGCAACCAGGAGGGTGCCTGGCGCGGCCCAGGGTGGGGCCACGCCACCTGCCCTCCTTGCTGCCTCGTGGGTCCACTCGATGCCCCCTCCACCTATTTTTAGCCCTCGGGGTGGAAACCCCTAAACAGAATCTCTTTTCCGCGATATCTCCTCTGTTCCGCCGCCACCGCCGTTTCAAGATCGGGGCTGCCTAGAGAAGCTGCGCCGGCACCCTGCCGGAAGGAAGACCCCCCTCCGGGAGACCCTCCATAGCCATGGACGCCTCCCGGATGTGCCGTGAGTAGTCCCCCTTGGACCATGGGTCCGTGACCAGTAGCTATGTGATGAATCTCTCCCCTCTTTGTGCTTCCACTTTCGAGTCCTCGTGAGCTGCCTCACATGATCGAGGCATCTATGTAATTTCTGCTGTTGCTATGCTGAGTTTGGTGGGATCTGATGGATTATGAGACTATGTTCAGATTGTGATGAGTAATATATTTGGTTCTTCTCTTTTATATTTTGTTCTTAAGTAAATTCTTGCATGTTCTACGTTGCCGTATCTTACTTTGGCCAAGTATTTTGTTGCAACCCCAAGAGGGAGCGTTATTCTTGATTGTGGGTCCAGCCGCCTGATGTCTAGCTTGAGTGACAGAAACATGAGACTAGGGGATGTGCTGTTTCCACCAGGGATAAAACAACGGTGCTTGTACCCGCGGGTGCAAGGATTGTTTACTTTACGCAAAGTTCTTTTAATGTAGTTGTCTGTTGCTTTGATTTTACACTTTGGGTGGGACTCGCAACTTAATACCAGCGAGATGTTCTGGATAGATATCTCAAGGTGGATGATTCGTAGTAGATGCAGTTGGATATCGGTCTACTTACATTGGCGTTCTGCCCATTGCTTTTGAGCCCTTCCTTTCTTTGTAGCATAGTTAGCATTGCGGTGCCTTCATAATCCTGTCAATTTCCCAGCTGTAATTTTTTTACCTTGCTAGCACTTTTATTGTCTTTTGGGAGAGAGACATCACTAGTGAAGATCACGGGACCCGGTCCATCTTTCCATTATTGTTTACAATCTCAATTTATTTCCAGTATTTACTTTCAGCTATCACTACTATTATCTCTTGCGTTGATCCTTTGTAAACAGCAAGGCTGGAGGAATTGACAACTCCTCTGTACTCGTTGGGAGCAAAGTTATTTGTATCTGTTTGCAGGTCCGCGACAATAGCCAGAAAGCAATTTCGGCGCCGTTGCCACCTTCTTGTATATCTCTTGGAGTCCTACTGGTCGATAACCTTGGTATCTTCACCGAGGGAAACTTCTGCTTTGCTTCATCTCAACCTTCCACTTGGGGTAACCAACGAGAAGTGAGAGAACTATCCTCACCGCAACATCAAGCAATTTCTGGCGCCGTTGCCGGGGACTCCAAAGAGCGACTGGAGCCTAGACCCAACAACCGCCTAATTTCTGGCGCTATTGCCGGATTCTTCAGTCTACAAGATAGGGGAGTTGCACACTATCTTTTACCTTTGCTTTTTAGTCTTTTTAGTTTACCTTTAAGTTTTTACTTTTGTGTCCTTAATCAAAAATACAAAAAATACCTGCTGCTACTATGGGTTCCACTGAAAAGACCAAGTTGTGTGACTTCACTAGTCACAACAACCATGATTTTATCTGCACTCCTATTGCTCCACCTGCCACTTCAACACTATCTTATGAAATTAAACCTGCTTTGCTTAATCTTGTTATGAAAGATCAATTCTCAGGTGCTGGAGAAGATGTTGCCTTGTACTTAAATATTTTTATTGAGCTCTGTGATATGCAAAAGTACAAGGAAGTAGATGAAGACGTCGTCAAGCTAAAGCTTTTTTCCTTTCTCCTTCAGAGGAAGAGCCAAGGAGTGGCTACAATCCTTGCCCAAGAATAGTATCGATTCTTGGAACAAATGCAAAGATGCTTTTATAGGGAAGTACTATCCCCCTGCTAAAATTATTCAATTGAGGAGTAACATTATGAATTTCAGGAAATTGGATAATGAACATGTTTCCCAGGCTTGGGAACGTATGAAGACGCTTGTCAAGAACTTCCCTACACATGGCTTAACTACCTGGATGGTTATCCATACTTTTTATACATGCTCGAACTTTACCTCGCGGAATCTGTTAAACTCGGCCGCGGGAGGAACCTTTATGTCAACCACACTTGGTGATGCTACAAAGCTACTTGATGAGATGATGCTGAACTACTCTCAGTGGCACACCGAACGATCTCCAACTGGTAAGAAGGTAAGTTCTGTCGAGGAGATCTCCTCTCTTAATGAAAAGATTGACCTTATCATGTCTCTACTTACTAAGCAAGCTCCTATTGATCCTCATGATATTCCTTTAAACTCTTTGGTTTCTCAAGAACAAGTAGATGTGAAATTTATCTCTAGAAACAACTTCAACAATAATGCTTATAGGAGTAATTTTCGTAGCAACAATCCTAGGCCTTTCCCATCCAACAACTATGGGAACAACAACACTTACCCTAGCACCAAAAATCCACCTCTGAACTAGAGACCTTGCTTAAGGACTTTATCACTACCCAAAAAGCCTTCAACAAGAGTGTAGAAGAGAAATTAGATATCCTCTCTTAGAAGGTAGACAACATAGCCCATGATGTAGAGATGCTAAAAATTAGAACTTCTCCCCCTGAGGAGAGGAAGACCACTCCTATGAATGCCATCCAAGTCCAAATTAAAACATTAGGATGTTGGGAAAACTTAAAGAAAGATGGGCCAGAGAAAAGGAGGAAGAAGAGAGAGCTAAGAGTCTTCCCACTTACCACACCGTAGCTACTATCCAAACTGTTGAGGATGTCCAAACTTTCAGCACCCATCACACCCCTAGTCCCACTGGACCTATCAATGGTGATGCTACCACCTCAACCATCAATGAAGAAACCTCCATAGAGGCTTTCAAACAAGTGAGCCTAAATGATATCACTACCTCCTTGATAGATAGTAGTGACCTAGACTTTGATAACTGCACTTTACCTGAAGTTATTGGTTTCCTACACAAAATGTCTAGAGACCCCCACACTAGCACACTTAATCTTGCCTTCACAGAGCATATCACCAATGCTCTAATCAAAGTAAGGGAGGAGAAGCTTAGACTAGAAGCCTCCATTTCTGATATGCTTGAATTGAAACCTTTTGATCCTTGTTCTTTTGGTGTTCGTCTCGTTGATTCTTCCATGAAGAAGCCTTTTGGGAAGATCGACGATGTTCTTATAATTGTCAATGACAATTATGTTCCCGTTGATTTCACTATTATGGACATTGAGTGTGAGCCCTCTTGTCCAATTATTTTGGGACATCCTTTTCTTCGCACAGTTGGTGTTGTTATTGACATGAAAGAGGGGAATATCAAATTCCAATTCCCTCTCAAGAAAGGGGTTGAACACTTCCCTAGGAAAAAGATTAAGTTACCTTTTGAGTCCGTCACACGGGCTAGTTATTTTCTTGAAAAGACTTGATCTTCTGCCTCAAGCCTAGCTAATGGCTTTAAAGAAGCGCTTTCGGGAGGCAGCCCGCAACGAATTTAGGTTTTTATTTTTGTTCTTTTTCTGTTCTTAGTGGTCTTGATGATTGTTACTACTGTAGCAACATCATTGTATCTTTACTTTTCAAGCTTTGTGCCAAGTTTAGCCTCAGATTGCAAGAAAGTGCAAAAGTTGGTGCATGTTGTCCAGAAACAGATTATGTCTGCTTGACGGAAAAATTCGGGATAAATCACCAGATCATCTTTTTTATCTTAATTTTTTTGACAGTATGATCCATACAATTTTCTTTCAAGCGTCTGTTCAGACTTTTTAGATTTGAGTAGAAGAAGTGCCCCTAAAAAAATTCTTTTCTCTCTGCTGTCCTGTTTTTCTCAGCTTCTGCCCCTGTTTTTCTTTTAGTAGTTTTGCAATCCTTAAGCTTGCTTTTTCTTTGCAAACTCTTTTGGGAAGGCAAGATAAACAGTACCCCTTCCTGAAAATCTTTATTTGAAGTAGAGGAAAATTATTTTTAATAGGGCACTAACCTCTCTAATCAGTTTACAATGAGTTATGTATGAAGGGAGTTTTTAAGTGTGCGATGGAAGATGATGAAAGAAGATCCATGAGTGTCAAACACTCAAGCTTGGGGATGCCCATGTGCACCTCCAATAAATATTCAAGGAGACTCAAGCGTCTAAGCTTGGGGATGCCCCCGTGCATCCCCTTCTTCATCAACAATTATCAGTTCGTCCCTCGTTGCACTATATTTTTATCACTTCATGTGTTATGTGCTATGCTTGGAGCGTCTCGCTCTTTACTTTTCTTAGTTTGTTTTAGCTTTGCTTTCTGTTCATAACAAGTCAGACCCCAGCTTACTCTTTTATGTGGGTAAGAAAAACGCTCCGCTTGAACTAGAACTCCTCATAGGATTTGCATGTTTATTCTTTTAGCTGTGAGTTGTTCTCTTTCTTTTCTTTGCTACTGCCCTGTTAGTTGTAGTGCTTTAGTTTTTCTAGAGCTTTTGTCTTAGGTTGAACTTTCTATAGGTTGCATGTTTTATCTTGTTAGAGAGTTTGCCTGTTGCACTGAGTTTTGTGTCTTGACTAGAAGTAGGTAGTTGAAGTTGCTATTCTCTTTGTAGTAGTAACTTGCAGTAGTTTTGAGGTATTGACTAGAGTAATGGTTGAACTTGTGGTGTCAAGAGCTTGAGCCTATTAGTGATAGATGTCGTATTTTGGGCAATCCATGTGATTTTCAAAAACCAAAAAAACCCCTGTTGAGAACTCTAGCTACTAGATTGATCACTAACCTCTGGAGGGTTCGAATATTAGAGTACACTCACGTACCATGAGTCGAGGATCCGCAAGGATAACCAAACCCCCATACACTCCTCCTCGGGGTACTTGTCTCTTTTTGAACCTCCTGATTAGATTGAGAGTTACCGATAATAAGTGCTTGAGTTCTTCGGACTAATGTGAGTATTCGAAAGTTGACACTTCCACCTACCCGTACTTTTCTAGCCTCTTTGGTATCGTGCATTTCCCTTTCGCACCTCGAGAGTTGGCGCATACTTCGCCGGTGCATCCAAACCCTTGGCATGATACGCTCTGTCATCATAAGCCTCCTTATATCTTTCCTCAAAACAGCCACCATAACTACCTACAAGGCATTTCCATAGCCTTTCCGAGATACATTGCCATGCAACATCCATCTTCTCATGACATGATCTTCATGTCATACATGCTACTTGCTTGATCGATGAGCCGCACGCTAGTTCATTGCTACATGACGCGCTAGTATCATTGCATATCCTGCTACCCTGGCAGAGGCATACATTTGCATCATGATAGTTACATTTTCTTTATGTTGAGTACTTTTGTAAAGTGTGAAAGATCTCCTATATTCTTGTAAAATGTAGAGTGTTGCCCCTAAAGTGAGGAAAAGATCCCAAAGTGGACAAAATCAAAAGACCCCAAAGAGGACAAATGAGAGTTAAATAGAAAGAGCCATTGAGGCCACCAAAAAATAAAAAATAAAGAGAAAAAGAAAAATAAAAAGAGAGAAGGGGGCACACTACTATTCCTTTTGAGAGATCGACACTAGTACTTCATTCTCATATCTTTGTATTCCATAGAGATTATCATACATGCATATAACTATGTGGGGATCCTTCACACTATAGAACTTGGCTTGTATATTCCAATGTTGAGCCTCCTCAAACGAGCTCTAGGTCTTCTTGAGCAAGCAAGTTGGATGCACCCCCACTAGTTCCCTTGGAGAGCTTTTAGCTCACATGTGCATCCGTTGCATGGAAATCCCTACTCCTCACATCATATCTATCATATGGCCTTCTCTCGCCTATGATTGTCCTCATTGATGTGAGCCTTTCACACCTTTTTGTCTTCCTCCTCCACCTTCTTTCTGTTTCACCATTTAGGTGTCAACTTTCTTGCTCACGCTCATCCATTGCATGAGTGCTCAATATATCGAAAGGGAGTGGATCAGTTTGACTTGTACCTGACTAGTGGTCTGGGGACGAGTCCAGATAAGAATCCAAAGGAGACCAAGTGTGAAAGTTTAGTAGATAGTTGTTCTCAACAACCGTTTTTCTCTCTCTTTTCCCAGTCCCTTGCTTGCACGCAAGCACCATCGGGAGACATTCGAGTCACGGACAGCGAGAGGTCTTGCACCTTTTGTTCTTTTGTTACTTGTGTCAACGCTAATATAGACTCTTGCTTGTTAAGACTTGAATTGAATTGCATGCTTTAATTGCTTTACTTATAAAATCCTTATATGGTTGTGTGGCATGTCACCACAGAAATTATGCTTGTTATCATTTACCTACTCGAGGACGAGCAGGAATTAAGCTTGGGGATGTTGATACGTCCCAAACGTATCTATAATTTCTGCTTGCTCCATGCATGTTTTGTGCGACTTTGCCATGTTTTGCTTGAACTTCCATACACTTTTGAGCATATTTGGACAAACCTACTAACTCAGTGCACCCAGTTGCCAGTTGTTGTTTTCTGCTGTTTTTGTATTTCAGGTTTTCCGGCCATTAAAAGTGCTCCAAAAATTCCGGAAAAATTATATAAAAAATCAGCGATCAGGAAGCTTCCGGAATCACCAAAGCAGCGGAGGAGGGCCACCACCAGGCAACCAGGAGGGTGCCTGGCGCGGCCTAGGGTGGGGCCGTGCCACCTGCCCTCCTGGCTGCCTCGTGGGTCTCCTCGATGCCCCCTCCGCCTATATTTAGCCCTCGGGGTGGAAACCCGTAAACAGAAGCTCTTTTCCGCGCTCTCTCCTTTGTTCCGCCGCCACCACCGTTTCAAGATCGGGCTGCCTGGAGAAGATACCCCGGCACCCTGCCGGAAGGAAGACCCCCCTCCGGGAGACCCTCCATAGCCATGGGCGCCTCCCGGATGTGCCGTGAATAGTCCCCCTTTGACCATGGGTCCGTGACCAGTAGCTATGTGATGAATCCCTCCCCTCTTTGTGCTTCCACTTTCGAGTCCTCTTGAGCTGCCTCACATGATCGAGACATCTATGTAATTTCTGTTATTGCTATGCTGAGATTTGTGGGATCTGATGGATTATGAGACTATGTTCAAATTGTGATGAGTAATATATTTGGTTCTTCTCTTTTATATTTTGTTCTTAAGTAAATTCTTGCATGTTCTCCGTTGCCGTATCTTACTATGGCCAAGTATTTTGTTGCAACTCCAAGAGGGAGCGTTATGCTTGATTGTGGGTCCAGTCCCCTGATGTCTAGCTTGAGTGACAGAAACATGAGACTAGGGGATATGTTGTTGCCACCAGGGATAAAACAACGGTGCTTGTACCCGCGGGTGTAAGGATTGTTTACTTTACGCAAAGTTCTTTTAATGCAGTTGTCTGTTGCTTTGAGTTTACACTTTGGGTGGGACTCGCAACTTAATACCAGCGAGATGTTCTGGATAGATATCTCAAGGTGGGTGATTCGTAGTAGATGCAGTTGGATTTCGGTCTACTTACCTTGGCGTTCTGCCCATTGCTTTTGAGCCCTTCCTTTCTTTGTAGCATAGTTAGCATTGCGGTGCCTTCATAATGCTGTCAATTGCCCAGCTGTAATTTCTCGCTAGCACTTTTATCGTCTTTTGGGAGAGAGAGATCACTAGTGAAGATTACGGGACCCCGGTCCATCTTTCCATTATTGTGTATAATCTCAATTTATTTCCAGTATTTACTTTCAGCTATCACTACTATTATCTCTTGCATTGATCCTTTGTAAACAGCAAGGCCGGAGGAATTGACAACTCCTCTGTACTCGTTGGGAGCAAAGTTATTTGTATCTGTTTGCAGGTCCGCGACAATTGCCAGAAAGCAATTTCTGCGCCGTTGCAACCTTCTTGTATATCTCTTGGAGTCCTACTGGTCGATAACCTTGGTATCTTCACCGAGGGAAACTGCTGCTGTGTTGCATCTCAACCTTCCACTTGGGGTAACCAATGAGAAGTGAGAGAACTATCCTCACCGCAACATCAATACATTCTCCTTGAGGTTTCCATTCAGGAAGGCTGTTTTGACGTCCATCTGCCATATCTCGTAGTCCAAATATGCAGCAATTGCTAGAAAAATCCGGGCAGACTTAAGCATTGCTACTGGCAAGAAAGTCTCGTCTTAGTCAACTCCTTGCACTTGCCGGAACCCTTTGCGCAACAAGTCTAGCTTTATGGATAGTGACATTACCATCCACATCTGTCTTTCTTTTGAAAATCCATTTACATTCAATTGGTTTCACACCCTCTGGAGGGATAACCAAGTCCCATACTTGGTTCTCGTACATGGATTCCATTTCGGATTTCATGGCTTGTAGCAATTCAGTGGAGTTGGGGCTCATCATCGCTTCTTTGTAGTTCACATGCTCATCATCTTCCAAGATGAATACTTCGTTATAATACCACTCGGGTAGCTGACGCACTCTGCCTGATCTCCTTGGTTCAGTTACCAGCTTCTCAGAAGTTCCCACATCACTTGCAGGAGCTTCCGGTTCCTTCATCGGAATGACTGCCGGAACAACTTCCGTCATTTCAATCCTTGGTTCCTAAGGTTCGCTAACCTCATCAGGCTGTACAGTCCTCCCACTCACTTCTTTGTTAAGAAACTCTTTCTCAAGAAAAGTTCCTCCTTTAGCAATAAAGACTTTGCCATCGGAGGGGTGGTATAAGGAATAGCCTACGGTGTCTTTGGCATAACCTACAAAGTAGCACTTGTCTGCTTTAGGGTCGAGTTTGTTTTGCTGTAAACGTTTGACATAAGCATCACAACCCCAAATTTTCAGGAACGATATATTGGGCTTGCTCCCATTCCACAACTCGTATGGTGTCGTTTCCACAGACTTTGACGGCGCCCTATTTAAAGTAAAAGCAGCAGTCTCTAACGCGTAATTCCAAAAAGATAGTGGCAGATCAGTTAATTACATCATAGACCTCAGCATGTCTAACAAGGTTCGGTTACGCCTCTCAGACACTCCATTTCCCTGTGGAGTTCCAGGTGGAGTCAGCTGTGAAACGATTCCACGCTCTATGAGGTGTTCTCTAAACTCATGACTAAGATATTCACCACCACGACCATATCGTAGAAATTTGATTTTCTTGTCACGATGATTCTCAACTTCGTTCTGAAATTCTTTGAACTTTTCAAAAGTTTCGGACTTTTGCTTCATTAAGTAAATATAACCATATCTACTCAAATCACTAGTAAAAGTTACAAAGTAGAGATATCCACCGCGCACCGGTACACTCATCGGACCACACACATCACTATGTATTATTTCCCATAAGTCTGTCGCCCATTCTACATGACCTGTGAACAGCGTCCGAGTCAGTTTTCCCATCAGACAAGCCTCACACTTATCAAATGATTCGAAATCAAAAGATTGCAAAATCCCATCTTTATGAAGTTTATGCATGTGTTTCTTTCCGATGTGACCTAGACGGCAGTGCCACATGTAAGTGGTATTATCAGTCTCCTTAAGACGCTTAGAGCTAGTGTTTATGATATCGTTACTACAATCAAGATCTAAATAAAACAACCCATTCTTAATAGGTGCAAAACCATAGAACATATTATTTAAGTAAATAGAGCAACCATTGTTCTCAGACTTAATATTATAACCGTCGCGGATTAAAGATGATCCCGACATAATGTTCTTACAAATAGCAGGAACGAAATAACAATTATCTAGTTCTATGGTAAATCCTGAAGGTAGATGTAGAGTGTAGATGCCGACGGCTTTTGCGGAGATCGTAGCTCCATTACCGACACGCAACATCACTTCATTCTTTTCAAGTTTCCTTATTCTCCTTAGTCTCTATAATGAATTCGGATATGAGCAACAGCTCCATTATCAAATAACCATGACTTAGAGTGAGGGCCGGAAAGATACACATCCATAACATATATAACTTTTATACCTTCGCCGGTAAAACCAAGCTTCTTTCTATCTGCCAGATACTTCTTGCAGTTCCTCTTCCAGTGACCCTTAGCTTTGCAGTAGAAGCACTCAGTATCCTTGTTAGGGCCAGTGCCAGAGGGCTTCTTGGTCTTGGCGCCAGGCTTGCCGACGCCCTTGCCCTTGGACTTTCCCTTCTTCTTGAAACTGGTGGTCTTGCTATCCGCCAACGTATAGTTAGGGTCAGCCTGCATGGTAGTCTCCGCATTCTTTAGCATTGCAAGCAGTTCATTAACTGACTTGTCCATCCCGTTCATGTGATAGTTCTGAACAAAGCCTTTAAAGCTTGGCGGGAGTGACATGAGGACGATATATGTACCAAGTGATTCTGGGATCGGAAGTCCCAGTTGAGTCAACCTTTGCCCAAAGCCCATGATCTTAATCACGTGCTCACTCACAGGAGATCCTTCCTTCATTTTGCAATTCCATAAGGCATGAGTAACCTCATACCGTTCAGTTCTAGCGTGTTTGGCATACAAAGCATCTAACTCTTGAATAATCAAGTGGGGACCAATGTTCTCAAACCTCCCCTGCAACTCTGATTCCATACACGCAGTCATTAGACACTGAACTACAGTGATATCATCTAGCTTGGTCTGATGCACATTCTGCTCAGCACCCGTGGCTTCAGGCCCCGGTGATTCTGGGAGAGGTGTCGTCAGGACATAGTCCTTCTTAGCACTCCTGAGTAAAATTCTCAGGGAGTGAACCCAGTCTGCATAGTTGCTTCCATCAGCTTTCAATTTTCCTTTCTCAATCAACGGACCTAAGTTAAACTGGGGATTGACACAGGCCATTTCAATCTACAACATAAACACAAGTTTCACTTAGACAATGTTCATAATTAAGTTGCACTAATTAATCATGCTATTAATTTTAATAAGTGCTCCCACTCAGATTAACATCTCTCGTAGTTAATGCTAAGTGATTCAAGATCCAAATTTAGTCATCCCCATTGATGTGACATCACTGATGACTTAGACTGAACTGGTAGGCCAACTTTCCAATCACGCAAGGTGATTCTTGTTCATCTTTCGATGGGTGTGTTCCGATAGCAAACTTTTATCCAAACTGTCAAGACAACCAAGTGTAATGTGTTGTGTGTTCTTTTAACACACCCACCTTTTATGCGTCACACTGTGTGCACCTGACGGGGATCAACCCCGGCAAATCCCATGGTCAGGGACCCTGGGTTAGTCATGAGAGGTGCAAGTTGGACGATAGCTCGTCGGCAAACAGGGAGGCTCGCTCCTGCTTGATATTATTGATTAGGGAGATGCGATTACAGAGGAAGCCGAGGCTGGAGCGCTCAGGGCTAGGGTTACAGGTGAGATTGGATGTCTTTGGTGTCGCCCCTCCCAGCCCTTATATAGCGGGCTAGGTGTCGGGGAGTTCATCTACGTGTATAGGTAAACTTTCCTAACTCTAGCTTGCTCCGTACGGCGGGTCTTCGCACCTTCCTTATGAGTCGAGGACCTCTACGTTGGTGCCATCTAGTGGGCCGAGGCCGTATCTTCATAGGCCTTTTGCCTTCATGGACACCAGGTAGGCTCATCTGTAGGAGTCGTGGGGTCACCCCCTCGTCAGTAGCCCCCGAGTGCCTACGGGACTCGAAGAGTCGCGCAGGGACTCGAGTACATTTATTTGTCGTTCATTGATATGCACAGTTCATCCGTGGGTCGCTGGCAGTCCGGTGGTCATGACAAAACCTATTTCGAGGGATGCTAAGCTGAAAGGGCCCAAGGAGTCCACGGATCGAGCCTTGGTGAATTGCACTAGGGAAAATACCACAGTAGCCCAATCAAACCCACGTCCCTCGACGTGATCTTGGAACACTGGTGTCGAGCAAAAGTCCGGCCGCTTCAGGTCTTACGGTGTTCATTTGCCGCCAGTAATGTGTGTAGCCTAAGGCGCGTCCGCCCAGCTTATCTATCATGCTCTGCGCATGGGAAAGGTTCGGAGTGAAATCGCTCTTCGGCAAGTCCTAGCCCGGCCGTACTTCGTAGCGGGGTCTTACCTACACGCTAATCTTGCGTGGCATCTGGACACAGTGTATCGTATTCCAGGAATTGTGTGTTTTTGAGGCACGGAGCCTTATAGCATTGCACCCGCTTGGAACAAAACATCAAGCAAGATGTTCACTCATTCACCCGAGGAGCCTTGTTTCGAGTGCTCAGTCGGGGGTTATTCACGAGTAATCACTCGAATGCCGTTTTTCGGCTCTTTGAGTGAGGGAGCACCCGGAACTCTTAGCGCCGTATGGTCTTGGCGAACGTTTTGTTTGTCTTTCGTCGAGTTGAGGGAGCACCCGAGACTCTTATAAGTGCGAGTATTCACTCGAGCACGTGGCTAACCTTTAGGTGAGGGAGCACCCGAAACTCTTATGATGTATGCTCCCGATGGGAGTGAGATGTTTTTCTTCCTTCGGGGAAAAGATCTGAAATATGGAATCTTTTGGGCCTTGATGGCGTACTGAGTACGCCTTGCTGTGATATGACGTTGGCGTGGTCTTCTACAATTTGTTTGACCGCTGCGGTCTATCGTGTGAGGTGACTTGGCGCTGTCCCGGCGAAATTTTCGCGTCGCGCGATCATGGTCCTCTTTTTGCGCGCGTAGTGGGCGGTGTTGTTACTGCGCCAGTTGGATTTCCTTGCTTTTGGCCTCTGTAGGGGATCGTGGCACGTTTTACTGGGCGAAAAGGTTGGCCGGTGGCCCTTCTTGCCAGGTTCTTGCGTTAAATACCGTGCGTCCGGGTGAATTGTAGGTTTCACCCAGCCGTTGCCTTCCTCCGCTTTCTCTGTTTTCCTTCGTGTTCCTGCGCCTTCATCTTTTCTCCTCTGCGTGCTGCTGTGAGATCTATGTCCAAGCGCTCTCGTGCTGCTTTCGAGTCGGCCAAGATGTCTGGCAAGTGGGAGCGGTCCATGTTCGGTGCCGAAGATCTGGATGTGCTGGTTGCTGATGGCATGGTGGTGGCGGGCGATGCTCGTCTTCCTGGCGATGAGTCGATTCCAGCGCCGGCGGCGGATGAGCGGGTATGCTTCCAGGCTTTCTTCCACCGTGGTTTTGCTCTTCCGCTGCATCCTTTCGTTCGGGGCTTGCTTTATTCCTATCGGCTCCAGTTGCATGACCTTACTCCCAATGGGATTTTGCACATTGCGTGTTTCATCACTCTTTGTGAGGCCTTCCTGGGGATTTATCCCTATTGGGGACTTTGGAGACATTTTTTTAATGTAAAAAGGACGAACTGTGAGTACGCCGTGGGTCGAGTGGGTATCTCCATTGGGGATAAACACTCATATTTTGACTTGGAGAAGATCGATTCCGTTAGCGGCTGGCGGAGAGGCTGGTTTTATCTGAAGGATCGCTTCATTGTTGGTCAGCAATTTGGTCTTGCTTCTTTCAATCCGGGCACGCGAGTTGTCAGACAGCCTTCGTGGTCTCATTCTTTGACCGAGGTGGAGTCGTCTGAACTGATTCCATTTTTGGAGAGGATTTCTGTGCTGAAGGATATTTTGACTGGTGGTCAACTTATCTATGTTTTTGTGGGGCGGCGAGTTCAACCGTTGCAGCATCGAGACAGCCCTATGTGGCAGTACGAGGGACTCGATGACTCGACGAGATGCTCGCTTGAAGAGCTAGAACCTGATGCCTTGCTGGCTCGTATCCAGCATGTGTCCAAGTGCTCTAGTGTTTCCGAGATGCGCCTTGTCCTTCCATATGCTTCTGATCATCTTCCGCCGCCGGTTGGTGCCCTTGTTCCTTCGTTTGTATGGACGAGTACCTAGTTTTGTTTTGTTGTTGACATTGCTTGTTTTGCAGGGTCGTGCTCCAGTTCCGTGTAATCCTCCGCAGCCGGAAGATGCCGACATTCGTGAAGAGCCTGATGCTGCCGCAGCTGAGAATGCTGCGTCGGCTACTAATGCTGAGTTTGTGCTGGTGGAGACCGGAGATAGTGAGGATTCGAGTCCCTTTCGTGTGAAGCGGTCACGCCCCTTGGGTGCTGAAGATCATGCCGCATTAGGTGATGTTGTCCCTTCTGCTGCTCCTTTTGCTGGGCCTTCCCCTTCGGCTGTTTGCTCCGGCCCTTCCTCCCAAGAGGGCCAGGCTTGGTAGGTTGGGGCGCCCTCGTGGCGCGCGTGTCGGGTAAGATTCTGCTGAATTAGTGCCCGGTTTATTTTTTCCTTGATCTTGTGACTGATAATGCTTTTATTTTGTAGTGCTGCGCCTGCTCCGGCTGGTTCATGCACCAGCGCGGCTGCTACTGATCTGAGATCGACGAGCTCTGGGGCAGCGGCCAGGCGTCCTGAAGACCCCTCGACTGCCGCTGGTCAATCTGGGTCGACGGCGACTCCTGCCGTTTCGACTGCGGGTGTCGTTGCCGGCGTGTCTCCTTCTGGTGTGCCTGCTGCTACTGCTCCTGAGCCTAGGTCGACTGGGCTTTGTCCTCCATTCTTTGGCCGAGTTGGTCTGGCGATTGAAGACAAAGCTCGTGCTTTCTATCATGTCTCCAAACTGGTAAGATGATTCCTGTCTGTGTTGCTTCATCATCGGGGGCACGGCAGTGCTCCCGATGGGAGTAGCCCCCGAGGCTAGAAGTAACTGTTTGCAGTTGCTTGTAGCCTTGTCTTTAGTTAGCACCTGATTGCCTGGTTCTTGCAGCCTGTTTTCCAACACTGTGAGCGTTTGGTTCTTGAAGCTGAGCATTGGCAACGGGCCCATGAGTCTGCCCAAGATGCCTTATTTGTTATGGATGGTGAGCTTTGTTCTTTTTTGCTCCTGAGCTTTTGGGTACTTCGTCTTTTGTTCTGAGTGTTGTCTTTGCCTCGCAGGTCGTCGCCAGGCTGCCGAGAAACAAGCCGAAAAGGCGGAGAGGACTGTTTCCGTTCTCGAGGCTTCCTTGGCTTCCAAGGAGGCACAGTTGCATGGTCAGCATGAGGAGCTGGTTCGCCTTCGCCAGGCTGAGGATGCGCGTGCGCAGGTGGAGGCAGTCGAGGGCAAACTTCTTCGCGCCTTGGCGGGCTCTCTAGTGTGTAAGTTTGGTGTTTTCACTATTGTTGTTTCCTCTGTTTTCCCTTGATGACGTTTCTTTGCTTGGTGCAGCTGCTGTGGGTGCGAAGCCGATGGAGGCTGCTACGTCGGGGTCTGGAGTTCTCCAAGGTGCTGTTGATGCTGTAGCGGGTGCTGTTGCAGTGGTTGAGGACGTCTGCGCCCGGGCTTCCAATGTTGTGGGTCTTGCGCACGAGCACCTTATGCCGGAAGGTACGAAGGTGCCTGATAGCCTGGGTGCTCGGGTCGCTGCTTTCGGCCCTGATGAAAAAGATATGGTGGAGCTGGTGGCGGAGAGTGTGGTGAGTGGTTCTTCCACGGCCCTGGTCGTCCTTATGGGGCATGGGGTTTCCTTTGACGATTCCTTGGTTGAGACCATTCCGTGCTATTCTGGTGAGCAGGACGACCGAGACGATAGGCTGGCTCGTCGCCTGCAACAAGTTGTGGATGCTCAGGGTCCCCCTGCCGTAGGTGAGGGGGAGGCATAGTAGTGATTTCGCCGTTTGGAAATTTTGTCTGTAATTCCGGAGTCTGTTGTGACGGTTGATCTTTTGCAACTTCTATCTGAATGTCTGCTTGGTTGTTCCTCTTGCTGTTTTTGATTTGTTTTGTCCGTCCTGCGGTAGGCCGCTCCTGGCTTCCTTCGTCCGTGGAGTTCGCTGAAGGATGGTGCTCGCGAGGGTGCGTACGAGTCCGTTTGCTTGCGGCTGAAGGACGCTGAGCGGGAATTGTCCGACTGAAGGGGTCCGTGGCCGTTCAGCGTACTCGGCGTGAGCGTGCCGAGTCCGTGGTTGAGGGCCTTGCTTCGTGGGTGGTGAAGTTGTCTGACCTCCTGCGGGGTGAGTCTTGCCTCTGCTTGGTTGCTTAATTCCGTTTGGTGGGTTTTCGCCATCTCTGTCTTGATCGTAGTTCTTGACTTTCGAAGTGCTAGCAGGGCGAACTCGGGATGAGGAGAGGGCCGTTCAGTCAGAGATGTCGCGGCTTGATGATCCTAGTGTGCAGGCGAGCAATCCCTTTTGGGTAGATGGGGCTCGTGCTCGAGCGTTTGCGTTGCTTCGTCGCCGAGTTGAGCGGGTACCGGAAGCTCTCGGCTACTGCCAACGGGTGTTGGGTGGTATCCATGCTGAGTTCTATCCGTTGGAGGTAGTTCCTTCGTCCCTTGAGAGGCTTTGTCGCATGTTTTCTCAGCCTGCCGAGTTGCGCCGAGTGATGGACCACCGAATTCGTGCCGGAGCCCGAGCTGCTTTGGGCTTGGTCCATAGTCATTGGCCAGGATTGGATTTTGCTCAGGTGGTGGCGGGTCCCCCAGGTGGTAGGGATCACCCAATGAATGAGCACTACGTGGCTGTAGATAGGCTTGCGCTCCAAGTTGTGAGGCGAGTTTGCGAGGAAAACGACCGCCATCTTGGTACACTTAGTAAGGCGAAGTTGGAGCCTAAGGATTAGGTGCTTCCCTTTGTTGTATGTGCTTCTTCTTGATTGTATATATTATCTGTACTTGCAGTTGTGTGTGGCGTCTTGGGGGGTGGCTGCTTCGGCGAGCCCCCGAGTGCTGAATCTATTTTTGCCGCGATTGCGGAGAACTCCTCGGGGGGGATGGCTGCTTTGGCGAGTCCTCGAGTGCCAAGTTATTTTGCCACGATTGCGGAGGACGCGTTGGGGGGTGGCTGCTTTGGCGAGCCCCCGAGTGTCGAGTTAGTTTGTCGCGATTGCAGAGGACGCGTCGGGGGGTGGTTGCTTTGGCGGGCCCCCGAGTGTCAAGTTTAGTTTGCCGCGATTGCGGAGGACGCGTCGGGGGGGTGGCTGCTTTGGCGAGCCCCCGAGTGTCGAGTTAGTTTGCCCCGATTGCGGAGGACACGTCGGGGGGTGGCTGCTTTGGCGAGCCCCCGAGTGTAAGTTTAGTTTGCCGCGATTGCGGAGGACGCGTCGGGGGGTGGATGCTTTGGCGAGCCCCCGAGTGCCGAGTTTAGTTTGCCGCGATTGCGGAGGACGCGTCGGGGGGTGGCTGCTTTGGCGAGCCCCCGAGTGTTGAGTTAGTTTGTCGCGATTGCGGAGGACGCGTCGGGGGGTGGCTGCTTTGACGAGCCCCCGAGTGTCGAGTAATTTTGTGGAAAAATATTTATGAAAATATCTTTCCTGCTGTTCTTTTACAAATATGAAGAGGGTAGGTCCCCTTGAGAGTGATGATGTAGTGGCTCTAGGGGCCTGGTAGCTTTGTCTCCCACTTCTGGGTTTCTTCGGGCGATGTTCTTTTCCTTCTACGGGAGCGCTTCTTCCGCGAGTCCCGTGGTTCTGCTGCCTTGGTGGGCGACGAATGCTTCTGCTATCTTGTGGAATTCTTTTTCACAGCGGTCGGATCTTACGAAACTGCCGCTGATTGTGATGACCCCGTTTGGGTCTGGCATCTTCAGCTTGACGTAGGCGTAGTGGGGCACGGCCATGAAGCGAGCGAAAGCTGGCCGCCCGAGGATTGTGTGGTATTGCGACTTCCAATCGACCACTTCGAAGTCAAGTGTTTCCTTGCGGAAGTTCGTCGCGTTCCCGAAGACTACCTCCAGGCTTATCCTCCCGAGGGGGTAGACTGCTTTTCCTGGTACGATCCCATGGAAGGTTGTGCCTGAGGATTTGAGTGCATTGTTTTGGATGAGCATGTCGTCGAGTGTTCGGGTGAAGATAATGTTGATCCCGCTGCTTCCATCCATGAACACTCGCGACATGTCGTAATTTCCTATTCTGGCCTCGAGTACCAGCACGACGTGCCCTGGTTGGGGGACGACTGGCGGGTGGTCGTCCCGGGAGAAGGAGATTTCTGTCTCCGACCCACGCAGATACTCTGGGACGGCCAGGTGTGCAGAGGTTGCCAGGAAGACTTGTTTGGTGACTTGTTTCTGCTGCCTGTTGGAAGGTCTTCCTTCTTGTATCATGTAGATCCTCCCGTGGGCTTCTGGGTATTGGTTTTCTTCTTCCGGCGTCCTTTTCCGTTCCTGGATGGCGGTCACCTGTCTTGTTGGCAGAGGGGGGGCTGGTGGTGCGCCGTGGGCGACTGGTCCAACTGCTATGCTTGCGAGTGGTCGTGCTACTGCGACCGAGGAGAGGCTTTTTTCTTCGGCCAACTCGTTGAAGCTTCGACAGTTCCTGAGGGTGTGGGATGATTTGAGCTCTCCTCGCTCGTTTCTGAATCCGTGTAAAGAGCACGTTCCATCGAGTTGTTCTTTGGCGGAGCAGAATGTGTGAGTGCTGTCGCGTGGCTGTCTTGTCCTCCATTCTCGTCTTTGAGCCTGGGGCTCGTCTTCTGGGTTGTCTCGGCACTGTGGTCTGTTGTCATCACGGTGCCTGCTGTTCCGGTCATCTGAGAAACCAGCGGCGACCATGTCAGGTCCTCTGTCGTTGTAGAAGTTCCGTCTGGGTCGCTTCCTTCTTCTGTCGTCTCCCCTATCTCCGTTGTAGTCGTAGTCGTACTCTGATCGTGCAGTGTGGGTTTCTGTTTCGTTACGAACGGAGTCTTCTCCGTCCGCCCAGCTGTTGACTAGTTCTAGCAACCGTGCGAGTGTTCGGACTTTCATCTGTCCGAGCTGCTCTTTGAATTCGACGCGCTGAAGGCCTCGCCTGAATGCGTCGATCGCACTCTCGTCCGAGATGTCTTCCGCTGAATTCTTGAGTATCGTCCATCGCTGGATGTATGCTCGCAGGGCCTCCCTTGTTCCTTGTTTGCATGCCCACAGCTCCTCGAGTGAGGCTGGTCGCTTGTATGTTGATTTGAAGTTTTCTATGAAGGCTCCTCGGAACTGGCTCCAGGAGCTGATGGATCCGCGTCGAAGATTTTTCAGCCAGTGTCGAGCGGAGCTCTCGAGCATGAGCTGTACGTACTGCATCGCCGTGACATTGGTTCCTCTTTGAAACTTGACTGCTGTTAGGTAGTCATCGAGCCATGCCTCCGGCTCCTCGAGTCCGTTGTAATTTAGAGTCGTGGAGTTCAGTTTGAACCCGTTGGGCATGCGCGTCTCACGTATGGCACGTGTGAAGC
Organism: Bromus sterilis; assembly: GCA_950022295.1. Classification (NCBI taxonomy): domain Eukaryota; kingdom Viridiplantae; phylum Streptophyta; class Magnoliopsida; order Poales; family Poaceae; genus Bromus; species Bromus sterilis. Next base: position 228,114,508 of record OX465600.1, read on the forward strand.
AGAGTGCTCCGCATGGCTCGATTTCCTCGTCGGAAGTCTCTTCCTCCGAGTACTCCTCGCGTGCTGCGCGTCTTCGCCTGTTGCGGTTGACTCTGTTCTGCGTGATGTTGTCTCGCGCGTCTCGCCGAGTGCTGCGGCGTCTGTCGTTGTCGTCGCTGTCGCGTTTCTTGTGCTTGTCGGAGCGCATGCGTCTGTCGTCGTTACTGTCATTGTCGTCGTCGTCGTCTGGCGAACTGGGATCCCTGTCCGGTGTCCGCTCGCGAGTCTGCCGCTTTGCGCTGGATTTTTATGTTCCGAGGCGTCGATAGCTTCCTTCATTATCTGCAGAGCTATGGAAGTGTAGCGATCCGTTTTGCCCTTTCTGCTTTTCTGGGCACGGGAAAGGTAGTCTTGGGCGCTTATGAGTGCTTCCGCCGGGGTGAGAGGCTCCTCTTCGTCGTCGTCTTCCTCTGACCTGAAGTCGTCTTCCATTTTCCGCACTACTCTCGTCCTTTCTATTTTTCGCAGGTTGTTGAGTTTCGATCTATTGCGGATGGGGGAGTCGTGACCTGGCGAGTCACTTCTGGGAGATTGTCTGCGGCTGCTTTTCTTTTCGGGTTCCGCTTTGGCTTGCTTCTCCATGGCTAGGCGCCACTGTCTCGTCTGCTTTGTTAGCTCTCTCGCTAGCTTGTTGTATGCCCTTAGCTCGTCTCTTGTGGCGTCTGATGGTAGTAACACGCCGTGGGCGACTTCTTCTTTTACCATTGCCATCAATTCCTTGGACAAGTATATTTTTTCTTTGGATGATTCGCCCGCCGCTGCAACCGGGGTTTGCTGCCTGCTGCGCGATGGCTGGCTGCCCTAGCCAGGTGCTTGCTGTTTGTTGCTTGGCAGCTGACTGCTTTTTTGATTGCTTGGTCCTTGCTCCACCGGGACTTTCTTTGGTATGGTCCCCGGTTCTCCTAGCTGTACGACCATCTGACTGGTGTGGCCAGGGCCAGCCTCCCTGTTGGTGGTTGGGGTGTCTTGTCGAGTGCCCAGGTCGTCGGCTCCGCCCATTGTTACCTGGCATTGATGTGCCGACTTCTGCCATGAACACCTGCGATGGTGCCCTTGCCGTTTCCTTGCCGATGCGTGTGATCGTGCTTCTCCATGCTGGGGCTTCACTCGAGCGGTCGCGAGTAGCGTGGAGCCATGAGTTGGGTGCGTAGCTACAACCGCTAGATGGATCGTCCATACGGGCGGCATCCGCTATGGTCGTTTCTGTAGATGTTGCTGTGGGCGCACGGGTGTCGTCGATGAGACGGAGGGTACCCCAGTGGTTGATGTAGATCTGGTACTCTTCGAAGATCAGATTGATGCCGGAGCGTAAGTCGGTGAAGACTGGTTTGAGGGCTGGGAGGTGGGCCGTGAATCCGAGGGACTCGAACAGGTTGGATCTTGCCGGAGCCCCCGAGTCGATGAGTGCTGGTGGTGAAGAGGCCGCCGAGATCGCGTTCCCAACCTGCGTGGTTCCCACAGACGGCGCCAATTGACGGGGATCAACCCCGGCAAATCCCATGGTCAGGGACCCTGGGTTAGTCATGAGAGGCGCAGGTTGGACGATAGCTCGTCGGCAAACAGGGAGGCTCGCTCCTGCTCGCTATTATTGATTAGGGAGATGCGATTACAGAGGAAGCCGAGGCTGGAGCGCTCAGGCTAGGGTTACAGGTGAGACTGAGTGTCTTTGGTGTCGCCCCTCCCAGCCCTTATATAGCGGGCTAGGTCTCGGGGAGTTCATCTACGTGTACAGGTAAACTTTCCTAACCCTAGCTTGCTCCGTACGGCGGGTCTTCGCACCTTCCTTATGAGTCGAGGACCTCTACGTCGGTGCCATCTAGTGGGCCGAGGCCGTATCTTCATATGCCTTCTGCCTTCATGGACACCAGGTAGGCTCATCCGTAGGAGTCGTGGGGTCACCCCCTCATCAGCACCCATGTGACATGACCTGCTCCGACGTGAAACATAGTATAGACGGTGCTACAGTTGGTAGAACACTATCAACTTGATATTGTTTAGCGAGAGATCACCCTAATAGAACACGACTACCGCACATCAAACAAGGGTGCATCAAAGGGATTAACATCACAGGCAATTCATAAAATTATGTGACATGGTATATCCCTTTGTGTCGTGAAGTTGTCGTTGCCTTCATGACTCCGTGGTTGAAGTCTCTACACACCACCTTTTGTCCTTGGCGCCGGGACATCCTCACGGCTTCCGGCATGTGTGTCGTCGATATGTGACGAAAGATGCCATGGGGATGGCTAAAGAGAGGGGAAGACTCAAGGGAGAAGATGTCGATGGTGCAGGAATCGGGTTGGGCACAAGCACGGTGAAGGACACCACAATGTACCCAGGTTCGGGGTTCTCCGGAGAGATAACACCCCTACTCCTGCTTGTCTGCATTATATGAATGAGATCTCGAACTACAATAACTGTTCCGTGAGCTGTATAAGAGGAAGGAGAGACTTGTTGTGGGCATAGCTCTCTCCTGCTTCTTTGTGCGAAGTAATGACGCGTAGTAAATGTGAAGGGGTCGTCGTCCCTCTCGCAGGAGGGGTACCCCAGGATCTTATAGTGTGAGCCCGGGTACTACAGTAATTAAACTTGCCGACTGGCCCCAACTGTTGGTCTCTAATCGGCTGGGGTCCACCGACTGCGCTCTTCGGGTGATCCAGACCCGACAAGCGGCTGCCCATGCTATAGCTTGTAGAGTATGATGATGAACAATGGAGCTACAATCTGTCGTCTTGTCGTCATGTCCGCGGAATCGGCGGGGACAACGACAACGCATCCCTGACAGATCGGCGAAGTGACTTGGCTTCTCTGTCACCCGGATCTCTCTGGATTGTGCATTTATGACTTCATACCAGGGGCTCCGACCTGGTCCTAAGTCAACTCTTGAGCTGGTGAGGGTGGCCGATTGCACTTGGGCCGACTGCTAGCTCTCGGCATGGTTGATTGCTCAAGGACAATCGGTCATGCGATTGCCTCGCTTGGCCCAGCGGCGGCCCAATCGATTGATTATTGGATTGATGAAGGGTGGACCGATTGCGCCTGGGCTGACTGCTAGCATTTGGTATGGCCGATTGCCTAGGAGAAATTGGCCATCCGATTTCCTAGCTCAGCCCAGCTGCGGCCCAATTGGCTCCGTCCTTGTCTTGAAAGATTCCTTTTGCCTGGGTGACCCTACCCGGGTACCATTCCCCGACAGTAGCCCCTAAAGTTGTGAAGGTCCCACGGTCACTTGACTGCGGGGCCTTTGCAGTTTTCTTTCTCTTTTCTTTGTATTCCGGATGCTCTCGTCTCATCGATTTCGTCATTCCGAGCAAATCGCTTAGCTCGGAGATCACACTCGGCCAACCATATCCGTGGCGCTTCGAACTTTTTCCTCCGATCTTATCCATCGCTTTTCCGACTACTTTCTTTTTTTTAGAACACACTTCTTCTGCCGACAAATTTGCCGAGATGAGCTCGGGTGGAGCCGATTGCTTTCCAACGGTTACCTCTGACCGCCGCTCTGAAAAACCCACATCATACGTCGTTTCCGATTCCCCGGGGAGCAGTTAATGCCCCGGGCCCCACGACCCACGCGCGACATGACATAACTGCAGGCATCGTGTCCCACGTCGCACACCTTGCCTTCCGCGCCAGGATCCTCTGCACCGAATTGCCGATTCTCCCCCCAATACACGCGGCCACACCGGATATCACGGCGGCATACGCAATCCCACTCGCCTTCCCCGTCGCCCTTATAAGCCACAGGGGTGCCTCAATCTCGCCTCCGCGCCTTCTTCTTCCTTGCCTCTGCTCTCCCATTCTCGTTGCTGCCGCGCTGCAGCTCCGGTGACCTCTGCCTCCAGCGCTCGCGGCACCGGTGCCTCGTGCGGAGTCTTCTCCGGTCGTCTGCTCGCGCACTCTGCCGCCGCCCCACGCTTCTCCTTCTTCCTCGGCTACTCGCGCCGTCGTCTTGGAGGACACCATGGCCGCCTCCAAGGAGAAAGTTGCCGCAAGCCGTGGCCGCTGGAAGGGGTCCATGGTGGACGCTGGCAAAATCCAGACCCGCCCGCAAGATGCCGGCCGACATCCTGTGGCGTGCTCTCGGCCGTGAGGTTGTGCCGGATCCGCGCGAAGGCGAGCGCGTGGTCTTCGTTGCTCACTTTGAGCGTGGATTCGGGCTCCCTGTGAGCAAGTTCTTTCGGGATTTTCTTGACTTCCACCGCTTGCAGCCGCACCACCTCGCCGCGATTCTCATCATGATGATGTCCGGCTTTGTGACTTTGTGCGAGGACTACCTCGGCATCCGGCCGAGCATAGGGCTATGGAAAAGTCTCTTCAACATCCAAGGCCACATGGCTCGGACCGGCAACCTCTTGCCGAATCCGAAGGGGGACGATGAGCCGCCGATTTACGAGACTGCAATGAACGCCTGTGGTGGATGCATTCTCTACTCCAGCCAACAAGGCTACAAATCTCCGGCCATCATCCAGTCCTGCAAGAACTGGCAGACGATGTTCTTTTACGTCCGATCTCCCGACAACGGCCCTGACCTCATCAACCTTCCAGAGTTTAGGCTTGCCCCTCCGATTGAGCAGTATCAGTGGTCAACCAAGGCCGGCGCTGGTGACTGCGACATAGACGCCCAGATGGTCGGGTGCACCGATTGAGGAACGAGGGCTTGGAGCCCTATGACCTTGTTGCCACTTGGCTTCAGGTCCGAGTGCTCCCTCTTCAGCGCCGAGTGCATAGGATATGCGACATGGCAACCTGGAGGGATCCCACTCGGATCTGTACAAAGAAGCTGAGCAAGGCCGAGCTCCGCCTCCGAGTAAAAGCACTCACCAGCACTCCTCTGCCAAAGCCCTTCAAGTTCGGGCTGAAATGCCTGCACCGCGGAATCCAGCCTCCCGAGGTATGTTCCGATTGCTTCTTACTCGGCCCGACTGCTCGACCAATTTCTTAATCTTCTGATATGCTTTGCCTTTTACTCGGCCCTACTGCTCGACCAATTTCTTAATCTTCTGATACGATTTGCCTTTTCTTTTAGCGCTTCATTGCGTCCCACATCATGGAAGATGGCCAGGTCGCCGGCGTCTTCGCCCGTGATCGGACCGAGGACCCGCAGGACCTCGAATAACAAGGTCTCCTTTCCTCCTCTGAATCCAACAGCGGGGACGACTCCTCCGATGATGACGCCGACGAAGCTGCCGACAACGCCGCCGATGTCGGTGCGGGCGAAGCTAGTGTTGCTGATGTCGCCGCCGCCGCGCAAGGGGGTACGCGCGACGCTTCTTTCGAACGCTTTCTGAATGGATGGAGCGATGATGAAAACACCTCAAAACTTGGAGATTCTGGTGCAGATTCACGCCCCAAGCCTCAAAAAGCGCCGCTCAAACGCCCCCGAGCTGCAGGCTCGTCTTCTGGTGCGGAAACCGGCAAAGGGGCCAATGTTCCAGCGACTAAAACCAAGAAGAAGCTTCCCCAGACTGGGCGCTCTCGGGCGCCGACTGGAAAAGCTCCTAGTGGCAAATCCAAGGTCGGCCCAGTTCTGCGGGATGCCCCTCTGGAAATCCCACCATTGCGCTATCGGATGCCCCAAGGAGCTCCAAAAACTGTTGGGCAAGGGCCTGTCTCTTCATCTTGACCTTCATCCCCTCCTTCTCTTTGTGCTGACTTATCTTCTTTTTCTTCTCAGGCCCCCTATCGACTTGGACGATATCGATCGTGTGATTCCCTCGATCACCGGTTTGATTGCCTCCGCCGCCTCTATCCATGTCGAGGGCGCCCGCAAACGTCAGCCGGCTCCTCATCGCTCATCGAAGGATGCTGAGCGCCAGGCCAAGAAAGCCCGCGGCGATCCCACCAAGCCTCCAAGCAAACCTCTGCCCAAGGCCTCTGCATCTGCCGCTGCCTCCAAGAAGATAACCGATCTGGAGGCTGCCGGCGATGGGGGAGCGCAAACGGACGACCCGATTGCTCCATCCACGCCGCGGTCCTCCGATCCGATCTCCAACCTCATCATAACGACCACCTCGCCGATTCTGACGACTGCTTCGCCGATTATTGCGACCACCTCCCCGACTTCGCTGGCTCCTTTGCCTCATCCGATTACTCCGCCTTCGAGCGTCACCGCTCCTCCGGCGACCTCGACGCTGCCCTAGTCTACTGCCGTTTTTTTGGCTCTGATCCCTCAGCCGCCACCGCCGACGACGACGTCATCCTCTGCTCCGACTGCTCAAATGCACACGGTGGACCAATTTCGAATGGAGTATTCTCGCACTGGGCATATTGGTCCTAAACCCGACTCTTCTTACGGCTTTCCCGTGACCTATTAAGGCCACATGAATTTGGCCCTCAATCGAGTGAGGGACTTTGCAGCCTCCATGCTTCAAGACCTCTAGCTCCTCGACCACAATCACGCGGTAAGTTTCCTTCTTCCAGTGGGGGCGGGCAAGCGCACCCACTGCGTGTAGTCCCCGAGATTCAGGTCGATTGCTTGTAATCAGTTTGGATCTTTCCTTCTTTTTACTTTCTCAAGCCGTCCTCAGGTCGGTGCATCTTCCCTCAAGTGGGTGCGCGCAAGCGCACCCACTGGGTGTAGTCCCCGAGATTCGGGCCGATTGCTTTGTATTCAGCTCGGATCTTTCCTGCTTTTTACTTTCTCAGGCCGTCCTCAGATTGGTGGATCTTTCCTCAAGTGGGTGCACGCAAGCGCACCCACTGGGTGTAGTCCCCGAGATTCGGGCCGATTGCTTTGTAATCGGCTCGGATTTTTTCTTGATTTCTGTCTCTTTTCTGCTAACTTCTCTTTTTTCCCGGGTTGTTATAGAGGAAAGGCGCAATGTCTTCGAGAAATTGCTCGAGGCCTATGCTGCCATCTTGCGAGTCCTCGCCACCGCTCAGCTACAAGTGAAGCAGAAGTCGGCTAAGGTTGCCGAGCTGACAGGTATCTTGCCGACTGCCTCGTGACTGTCTTCATCTACCGATTTTAATCTTCTCTTTTGCTAACGATCTTGCAGATGCTCTCGGCTCCATGCCGACGATGAACGCCCTTCAGGACCGAATAGCCGAGTTGGTGGATGAGCTCGGCCGTCAGGGCCTTGAACTCGCATCAGCCCAGCAAGAGCTAGATCGATTGCGCGCCGTTGAGGTTGATTTGTCTCGGACCGCAGAGGCGCTTCGATCAGATATTACTGCATTGAAAACCAATCATAAGGACGAGTTGGAAGCTGTGGCCTCGGCTGGAGCTGCTCTGCGCGTCGAGCGCGATGCCGCTGTGGCTGCCCGAGAAGCAATGCAAGCCGAGCTAGATGACCTCGCGGCCAAACGTGATTCCATGACTTTGCGCCATAACGATGGGCTGGCCAAGGCCTTATGCAAAGACAAAATCTATTATGATGGGATAAAGGAGATTGACTCCCTCCTTGGTGGTAAGTAATTCCCTCTGCCATAACACCTGGCAATTGCTTTTTTCTTCTTTCTTGACTTCTCTTATGCCACTTTTCTGATGCAGAGAACTGGCCTACCTCCAAGACCGTTGCCAATGACGTCGTTGCCATGGAGAGACAAATCCGAGCCATGGAAGGATGGACTATGAGAACCAACGAAGAAGGGCGGGATCGGCGGGAATACATTCTTGCCACCGAGGCTCGTATTCCCGTCATCCAGGGCACCGCTATGTCATTCAAATTGGGCATTCTGAAAATCGCCGAACTGCTATGGAAGCCTTCCGAGCTGAAGGTTGCAATCGCGCGGATGCGCAACCCTGCAGGGTCTTCGGCTGGCACTTACGAGGCGTCCTACGAAGAGGAGGAGGATTACGACAAAGGAGAAGCTCCCAATGCCACCAATGAGCAAGTGCAAGTCCTCCTGAAAGCCATCCCTCGTTGTATCGAAGTTCTACATGACTCGGCGGCACGCACCGGTGCGCAGACGGCGCTTCAGACAGTGCTGGCTTGGTACCCCAAAGTGAAGCTTGAGTAGCTTTATTCCATTCGGGACGGGGCGTCGGATCTTCTTGAAAGAACTTATACTAAGGTGAACCGACTAGCGACAGTGATGGCCGAGTGGTTCTCTCCTATCGAGTACACTCCGTATCTCAATAGCGTTGGGAATCCACTGCCCCCATTGTCGATAGCCAGTCTGGCCGATGACAGCCTCTGCTCCAACCAACGCCCCACCGTGACCCTGGGCACTCAAGCAACTCACACCTCCAGCAGCTATCTATATCGCGACTCTGATGTCTCTGTTAGCGGTTCATCCCACACTTCTCCAAGGGCCAAAACAGCTGATGCTTAATCTTCAAGGACAAAGGAGTCTGCAATGCTGCAGAAGGAGTTGGATGCTACAAATGCACAAGATGCTCCGGCTGCGCCTGAACAACCAGCTCCGATCTCCACGCAGGCACCACCGACTGCTCCTACTTCCTCCACTGAAATGCCTGCTGCTCTGATTGCTACAACTGCGTCACCAACGGCTCCGCTTGCTACAACCGCGTCGCCAACAGTGCCGACGGCTCCGGTCTCGCCTGTCGCTGATGCGTGATCAGCTTTACTTTGCTTTCGTTATTGCAGACACTCGTGAGACTTTATTGAATTTTGAGGACACCCACTAGGGGTGGTTTTTCATGTAATGAACTTATTCGGCCTTAGGCCTTTTATCGTATGCAATTCGTTTGCTTGTTGTGTGAACTTATTGTGCGATCTACTTTGCGCTTTCATCGGTTTCCTTTACCTGTCATCTCTTGGGGATGTCATTCCTTGTATGCCCACAGCCGACGTGCGGTTTGTGGTCGGATCAAAGGTCTGAGCTCCGGCCAAGGTTTTGGTAAGTGTTTCCGAGTTGCACGAACGATTTAGTGCAAAGGATTCTGCAGTATAGGCGACCGACTGCTCCTTGCCGGTTGCTCGATGCACCGACTCGGGGCACAATCGGTAAGTGACACGGTCGGCCATACTCTTCTTTTTAGAGCGTTCCATGGTTGCGAGCTAGGGCCACAAGTCGCCCTAGCCACCACCCTCCTCGATGCTACAGCCACATTGTGGTCTGTTCTCAAGTCCAGTGTTAGCTCGGGTGCGGGCCTGCAGTCCCCGTGCCTCGTCGGCTTACATTTTTCTGACCGCGTGGTCGGTTAGTCCCCGAGTGCATTTTTCGCATCTCGGGAATGACAAAGCATCGCCGATTTAGGCTAGCCTTATAAACGAGAGAACCATGTAAAGCCAATCCAATGCTCTTTTTAGATACATGATAGCTTTACTGATTGATTGCTGAATAGCATGGATACATTGGTATCGCTCAAGTGTAAAACGAGCATAAGAGCTCGACGTTCCAGGGATGCTCCGTTTCAACTCCTGAAGTGTCCTTGTGCCGAGTGCCTTTGGTGCAGTCAATGAGGTAATATGAGTTGTTCTTGAGTGCTCGGCTGATGACAAACGGACCTTCCCAAGGTGAGGACAACTTGTGCTGTCCAGCCGACTTTTGAATTCGGCGGAGCACCAAATCGCCTTCACGAAAAGCGAGGGGCGGATCTTCTTGCTGTGGTAGTGTCGCAGCTTCTGCTGATAAATTGCCGATCTAGACAGGGCCAGCAGGCAAGCTTCTTCATTCAAGTCAACACCGTCTTCTCGAGCTTCTTTGGCTTCCGCCTCAGTGTATAGGGCATCCCGAGGTGAGTCAAACTCAATGTCGGCTGGGATGATTGCTTATGATCCATACACGAGGAAGAATGGAGTGAATCCAAGTGAACGGTTTGGTGTGGTTCTCAGACTCCACAAGACTGCTGGAAGTTCTTCAACCCATGCTCCGGGTGCTCTTTCAAGTGGCTCAACCAATCGGGGCTTGATGCCTGACAAGATGAGACCGTTTGCTCTCTCCGCTTGGCCATTTGACTGAGGGTGCGCTACGGACGCCACATCGAGCCGGATGCCGTACTCGGATGCGTACCGAGCTAATGCCCCCTTTGCAAAGTTCGAGTCGTTGTCGGTGATGATACTGTTGGGAACTCCGTATCTTCTTGTGACGTCGGCGATAAATCTGACTGCAGTCGGACCATCCATCTTCTTGATCGGATGTGCTTCAATCCACTTGGTGAACTTGTCGACTGCGACTAACAAGTGAGTCAACCCTCCTCTAGCCGTCTTGAATGGTCCAACCATGTCCAGCCCGCAAACGGCCATGTTATTGGGATTGTTTTGAGTGCTGACGTTGGAAGGTGGCACTTTGCTTTGAATCGCTGACAATTGTTGCAATGCTTCACCAGGTGCTCGGCTGCGGCTCGCGCCGTGTCCCAATAGAAACCATGGCGGAATGCCTTGGCCACGATTGCTGTTGCCGACGCATGGTGACCACATTCACCTTGATGGATGTCTCTGAGTAGTTCCAACCCTTTATTTTCTTCTACACATCGCTGGAGCACTCCGGTTGCGCTTCTGTGTATCAGCTCATTGTTAATGATGGTGTACGCACCAGATCAGCGTTGGATTCGCCTGGCTTCTGCTTTGTCTGGGGGAAGGGTTCCGTCGACCAGAAAATCTCTGATTGGCTATGCCCATGCTGGAGCACTGACGACTACCATAACCACCGCTTTCTGAGGTGCGACTGCTTCTCTAAGCCTGACCTCTTGTGCTTCTGACATTTCGGCATAAATTTCTAAGCTATCGACTGTGACGTTTGGCCTGCAATCGGCAGCCCCTGTTGTTGCTTGCTCTTCCGGAATCGGGGTTTCTGGGTTGCAAACGGCAGACCCTGATGTCATTGGCTCTGTTGAGGCTATGCCATCTGGTGATGTATCTGCTTCTTTTCCTTTGGCCTTTCTTTTCTTGCTGCAATCGGCAGCCCCTAGATTGCAATCTGCAGCCCCTTGTGCTACCGGCTCTGCTGAGGTTGGAGCACCTTGGGCGTTCGATTGATTTTTTAGAGTCGGGATTTGTGCTGGCTGGGCCAATTTCGCCTAATTCAGCGCCTCAAGGACAGTTTCCGATATGAAGATGGACTCGGACTCCGGCGACGGTGTGATGGATGGCTTCTTTATGTGCTCGAGTGACACTCCTGGTGGAATAGCTTGCATGGTTGATCCGAGCTTGGACAGTGCATCTGCTGCTTCTTTGTTTGCTCTGGGCACGTGATGGAACTCACACCCTTCAAAGTATCCACTAAGTTGCTGCACTAAGAAACGATAGCTTGCCATGTTTGAATCTTTTGCGTCCCAGTTGCCTATGCACTGCTGCACCACTAGGTCGGAGTCACCAAAACACTCTATGTTCCGAATGTCGATCTCCTTGTCCAGCTTGATGCCATGCACCAGGGCCTCATACTCGGCAACATTGTTTGATGCTGCGAAGTGGATTTGCACCACATAGTGCAGTTGGTCTCCTCTTGGTTAAGTAAGGACAATGCCAGCCCCTAGGCCGCTCTTCATCTTGGAATGATCAAAGTGCATTCTCCAACGATCCAACCCTGGAGCGTGTGGCGCATACTGAGTTTCAGCCCAATCTACCAGGAAGTCGTCCAATGCTTGCGACTTGATTGATGTTCTCAGCTCATATTGAATGTCGTGAGAGGCGATCTCGATTGCCCACTTTTCCACTCTTCCGGTTGCATCTCTGCTGCCCATGATGTCGGCTAATGGAGCCGCGCTGACGACTGTAATCGGATGAGCTTGGAAATAAGGTTTCAATCTCTTGGCCACCATATAGAATCCATAGCCCATCTTTTGGTAGTGAGGATAGTTCTTCTTGGACGCCGAGAGCACTTCACTGATGTAGTACACTGGCGCTGAATCGGTTGTGCTTTGTCCTTCTCAGGACGCTCTACCACCATCACGACACTGATCACCCGACTAGTCGCCGCGATGTATAACATCATCGGCTCCTTCTCAATCGGAGCGGCCAGAATCGGCGCGGTGGAGAGCATGCGCTTCACCTCTCGGAACGCTTCATTTGCTTGAGAAGTCCAAGTGAACTTCTCTGTTTTTTTCATCAGCTGATATAACGGGATTGCCTTTTCTCCCAGCCGACTGAGGAATCGGCTGAGTGATGCCAAGCAATCGGTAAACTTCTGTAATTGTTTCAGATTCTTGGGCTGCTCCATTCGTTCGATTGTGGCTATCTTCTCGGGATTGCATTCGATTCCTCTTTCAGAAACGAGAAATCCCAAGAGCTTGCCCGCTGGGACGCCGAAAACACACTTATCTGGGTTGAGCTTGATCTGGTAGGTACGCAAATTTGCAAATGTTTCTTTGAGGTCGTCCAGGAGTGTGACTCCCTTGACCGACTTCACTGCCAAGTCATCTACATACACATGCAAATTTCTGCCAAGCTGAGTGTGTGTGCATCGTTGGATTGTGCGCTGGTAAGTGGCACCTCCATTCTTCAAACCAAAAGGCATGGTGATGTAACAATAAGCCCCAAAGGGGGTTATGAATGTAGTTTTTATTTAATCTTCCACAGCAAGTTGGATCTGGTGATAGCCAGCAGTGGCATCCAGAAACGACAAAATCTCGCAGCCGTCCGTAGAGTCAATCACTTGATCTATACGGGGCAGAGCAAACGGATCCTTGGGGCATGCCTTGTTCAGGCAAGTGTAATCGATACACATGCGCCAGGTCTTTTTCTTCTTCATCACGAGTACTGGGTTTGCCAGCCACTCGGGGTAAAACACTTCCATAATGAAGCCTGCAGCTTGTAGCTTGGCGATCTCCTCACCGATTGCTCTTCTTTTGTCTTCAGAAAAACGTCTCAGGGGTTGCTTGACCGGTTTCGAACCTGGAAGAATGTGAAGCTTGTGCTCGGTGAGTTCCCTCGGCACTCTAGGCATGTCTTGCGGAGACCATGCAAAGATGTCCCGGTTCTCACGGAGGAACTCGACGAGCTCGCTTTCCTATTTGTTGCTAAGTCCAGCTCCGACCACAACAAACTTGGTTGAGTCGGAGGGATCTAGAGCAATCTTCTTGCTGTCCTTGGCGGACTGAAATGCAGTCTCTTCGTATGCTCTCTTGGCTGGGCCGACTGGAAGAGGAACCTTGCTTTGTGCTTGAGCCATTGCTACCACCCCGTCGAGCTGACGCTTCTCTTCGGCGATCACCAAGGAATCGGCCAAATTGCTACCAGCTGACGTGCACTCGAGGGACTTTCTGAAGTCCCCGGTGACGGTGATGATGCCATTTGGCCCTGGGAGCTTCATCTTCAGGTAAGGCTTGTATGCGTTGAGCATGAACTTGGCGATTGCGGGCAATCCCAAGAGGGCATGGTATGGACTTCTGAGGTCGGCGACCTCAAACCAAATCGGTTCTCTCCTGAAGTTCTCCTCTGTGCCAAAAATAACATCCAGCCGAATGCAACCCATAGGGGTGCATGACAGACCAGGGACAATCCAATGGAAAGTCGTCTGACTGCGCTCCAGATCCCTCTCCGTGAGACCCAACTTGACCAAAGTATCTCTGTAGAGAATGTTGATTGTGCTCCCTCCATCGATGAGCACTCGGGAAAACAGACATGAGAACTTGGGGGCCGCAAACAGGGCATCTACCACGAGCGGGTAGGTGCCTGGATTCGGCATGATACTTGGGTGATCCTCCCTGCCCCAGGTTATGCTACAATCGGACCATTGCATAAACTGAGGTATTGCCGGCATGGTGACATTGACTTCCTGAGCTCGGGCCCTCCGACTACCCTTGTCGCTTGACTCGCTGGTAAAGATCATGTACGTGGCATCATGCCGCGGGTACTGGTTCTGCGCTTGAGGTGGTCCTCTGTTCTGTGGTGGTGGTGGGGGTGGAGGCGATAAATCTTCTCCCTTTGCGATACGTTTGACGAAATCACACTGCCGAGTGGTGTGCGCAGCCAGCTTGCCAGGACTACTGTGCATTTTGCATGGCTGGTCCAGCATGTCCTCGAATGTGTACTTGGGCTTCACTGGCCACTGTGGCTTTGCATTCGGCTTCATCTTTCGACTGCCTCCTGCAGCCCCTTGTTCCTCTTGGCCCCGAACAGCGGCCACCTGCCAACTGCCATACTAAACATCCGGCTGCTCGTCCTTTCTCTTTCGATTGTTCTACTGGTTGTTGTTGTTGTTGTTTCGATTGTTCTCTTTGTGCTCTCGCCGACTGAGCCCCTGGTTTCCTGTCTCTGCCGCCTGCAGAGCCCCTTATGTCTGGATGACTCCTCTGACTCCGAGCTGAATGGGACGCATCGCCGAATCAGAGACAGCAAACGAATTTTCCACCTTCATGAGCTCGGCCAACGAGGTGAAATCTTTGCGGCGCAACTTGTGCTTCAGCATCGAATCCACTAAGCATCCGTCTGTGAAATACTGGATGGCCTGAATCTCATGGACTCCTTCACACGGATTCTTCAGCTTGATCCACCGAGCTAGGTAATCTTGGAGGGGCTCATCCTTGCCTTGCACGGAAAGGGCAAGCTGCCGTGGGAGATGTGGCCGATCATACGTGCCAGTGAAATCGCGAACGAAAGCGTCCGAGAAATCTTGCCAGCAGTTGATGCTGTTGCTAGGCAAACTGTTGAGCCATGTCCGAGCTAACCCCTGCAGCATCAGAGGAGCATAGCGTACAACTACACACCGACTGCCGCCGGCAATGCCGACTGCGGTCATGTAATCTGTCAGCCAGTCCTCTGGCTTTACAGAGCCGTTGTATTTGGGAGTTTCTCTAGGCAAGGTGAAACCTTTTGAGGAACTGCTCAGTTCGAATGCGGTGACTGAAACCTGATGGGTCAGCTGCCCCTTCCTCCTCTTGCTGTGCGTCCTTCTCCAACATCTCGACATGATGCCTACCATCATTCTGGCCAATCTAGCGAGCACCAAGCCGATTGCTGATTGCTGGTCTTGCTTCATACTGACGAGGTTGGTCGTTGCGCCTGCTGCTAACAGCTGGTTCTTCCGCTCTTCTGCTCATAATCGGGGGATCCCGATTGCTCCTGACCCAGCTCTCGTGCTGAGACTGGCCCTGCTGCCGATTCTGCCGTGATGCATTCGGTCGCTGACTGGCTTCCGGATTCGGCCTTGCCGTCCTCCTCGACGCTTTAGGTCTTGCAATCGGATTCTCCAGCGCTGTTTGCTACTGATCTTTTGCGGCTGCCAACAGCTCGCACATTCGGAGAGTCTACGAGCGCCTCTCCTCTCCTTCCAACTCTTCCAGCTTGACTGCAATCTGCTCGGCAGCTCGCAGATTCTTGTCCGGGGTGCTATACATCGGCCGCTGAGCAAATGCTGATGCCGCTGGCTGCTCAGCTCCCGACTTCTCGACCTCTACTCCTCAGAGCCTCCAAGACTTCCGGCTCAATCGGCCGCCGCTGCCCAGCGTGTGCAGCATTGTACTCTCTCGTGATGGCTCCGAGCCTTTTTTCTTCCGCCAGCACATGCTCCGCCTTGCCAGCCAGAGCCAGTCGGGCCCTCTCCAAGCTTGAGTAGACTTTATCGGGATCGGCTCCCATGTTCACGGGTGTGTACAACACATCCCACAAAGCGCTGGTGCTGACTCCTTCCGCGGCGTCCGCTGCCGCCTTGGCCTTCCTAGCTGCGCTCGCAGCACCTTGATTGCTTGATGCAGTCGTCCCAGCCATCATAACGGCCGCATGCACTCGCGTCTCTTCTCCTCCGGGAAGTGTCGTGTAGCCCCTGGTCGGGAGAGGATCCGTGACGCCAGAGAATACGCACACCTCCTTGGGATATGCCTCGGGGAAGCTGCCGATGAAGAGACGATGACTGCCGATCTGCAGTGACACGCCAGGAGGCAGGGGTGCGCCGACCCCAAACCGCTTAGCGTAGTCGACTACGTAGTCGATTGCCCCACGCCTAAAGATCAGGCCGGAGGCGTGGCTACCGCCCGATGCAGAGGAAAATCCCGTCCGGATTTGAACTCCAGTCGACGCCTCGGTCTGCCCCAAGATGGGCGCCAACTTTCGTCGATATGTGACGGAAGATGCCATGGGGATGGCTAAACAGAGGGGAAGACTTGAGGGAGAAGATTTCAATGGTGCCGGAATCGGGTTGGGCACAAGCACGGTGAAGGACACCACGATGTACCCAGGTTCGGGGCTCTCCGGAGAGATAACACCCCTACTCCTGCTTGTCTGCTCTATATGAATGAGATCTCGAACTACAATAACTGCTCCGTGAGTTGTATCAGAGGAAGGCGAGACCTGCCGTGGACATAGCTCTCTCCTGCTTCTCTGTGCGTAGTAATGGCGCGTAGTAAATGTGAAGGGGTCGTAATCCGTCTCGCAGGAGGGGTACCCGGGGCTCTTATAGTGTGAGCCCGGGGTACTACGGTAATTACACTTGCCGACTGGCCCAAGATGTCGGTCTCTAATCGGCTGGGGTCCACCGACTGCGCTCTCCGGGTGATCCGGACCCGACAAGAGGCTGCCTATGCTCTAGCTTGTAGAGTATGATGATGAACAATGGAGCTACGATCTGTTGTCTTGTCGTCCTGTCCGCGGAATCGGCGGGGAGGGCGACAACACATCTCTGACAGACCGGCGAAGTGACTTGGATTCCCGGATCTCTCGGGATTGTGCATTTATGACTTCGTACCAGGGGCTCCGACCTGGTCCTAAGTCAACTCTTGAGCTAGTGAGGGTGGCCGATTGCGCCTGGGCCGATTGCTAGCTCAAGGACAATCGGCCATGCGATTGCCTAGCTCGGCCCAGCGGCGGCCCAATCGGTTGATTCTTGGATTGATGAAGGGTGGACCAATTGTGCCTGGGCCGACTGCTAGCATTTGGTATGGCCGATTGCCTGGGAGCAATTGGCCATACAATTTCCTAGCTCGGCCCAGCTGCGGCCCAATCGACTCCGTCCTTGTCTTGAAAGATTCCTTTCACTTGGGTGACCCTACCCGGGTACCATTCCCCCGACAATGTGCGTCGAGGTCCATCTTCGCATCATTGATCATCACTTGTCTCCATCTACTGCCTTGCCTCAAGCTAATAAAGAGTTCTGACGCGCATGCCATAATTAACTGAAAATCATATGACTCCTGTCATCATGCAGTACCACGACTCGCAGGCCGTGAAAAAATATTACATCATATAGCATCTCATACAAACACATTGCAAATCTTGAAGGCTATACCACATCACATGCAGAATCTGCAAAACCAAGTTAGATCGCCATCTATTCGGGTTGTTGCAAATTTTATCGTGGTTGTTAAGCAGGTTTACATGGCAAGCGTGGAACCCTAAGAAAAACAAGCATGATACTTCTTTTGTTGCAAGTTTAACATACGGGTGCGTGTAGCAACTAATGCCACAAGCCAAACTTCGTTCAAAGCGTGACCCTGTGTGGATTTGAATTCATAAAATCCACTAGACCGTTCACGTTAAATTTTCTATAGCAAGACTACGATGAGATCCAAGGAATTTGATGTAGTCCATGATCAAGGCAACCAGCATACTTCAATAGCAACATAGAGGGATCATGGGAAAAATCAATCCCTGTAGCAAAACCTCATCATGTCGTCAAGCAAAGAAAAGATCACATGACAGGGAAGAAAACAAGAAAATCAATGCCTCATATCAGCATATGATCTAGGCCTAAACATGCATCTAATCAAGGATCGCTCATGATACCGCTGTAGGGAAACGTAGTAGAAAACAAAAAAAATTGTGCCTATGAATCAAGATCCCAAGATCAACCAAGGAAGATGGCATACAAGGTTTAGGTCATAGCTCACCAACGATTGCAGCGGAAGAAGAGTTGATGAAGCTAGTGGAAGTAGATCTCGCGAAGCGTCTCACGAACCGTCCCACGATCTATCCCACGAACAAGTCCCTCGAGCAATTCCCTCGAACAGATCTCCGAGGAAGAAGAAGAAGAAGCTCCTCGAAGAAGTATCAAAGTTATAATCCCTCTACCGGTATCCATATGTCTAGCACAGAAATCTAGCAGCGCTCCGTCGTGCAGAGAAGAACGCCTCCGAGAAAACTAGAGGGATAAAACCCTAGTGGATTCCGATCTAGAACGGTGTCTAAACCGGGGTTTTAGGTGGAGCAACTAGCAGCCTTGGGGAAAGGGGGTGCAGGGGTTTGTGGTGTGCGCCTCCCCCCTGGATCACCTTTTATAGGTGGCCAGGCCCCCTGGTGCGCCTCCCCTAAGGGAGGAGTCCTATGTGGACTCAACTTCCCTTAGGAGGAGTCCTCCTACTCCAACTAGGATTGGCAATCCTACTTGGAGTAGGATTCCCCCCCCCCCCCCGTTGGCATGCCCCCACGTCCTGGATGGCCAGGGCCAGCCCAGGTGGCTTGCCCCCGAGCTAGGGGGTGGGCGCAATAGGTGGTACTGCTCGTAACCTTCCGGAATCTTACGGAACCTTCCAGGACCTTCCGGAAGCTTCCAGGACCTTCCGGGACTTTTCTGGATGGTTTCGGGACATTCCGGAACCTTCTGGAACACTTCCAGGACCTTCCAAGACCTTTAACGGACGTTCTGGAACCATCTGGATAGGTTTCGGGACGATCCGAGTTACAGTCTAGCCTGCCCGATGCCCTGCGTCAGTTCGTCGGTCATCGTCGGGGACGTGCACGGATAATCCGGAAACTAATCCGGTTGAACCTGGAAATACACAGTACCATTCATATATGTTCTAAATCCACCTGGGACTATTCCAGAGTGCTTCAGACATATTCATTTTTCTCTGAACAAATTCACTTGCTTCCACAAACCTTCAACCTTCCTAGTATTCTAACAGATTACTGTACGTTAAGTGTGTGACCCAATAGGTTCGGTATTATGTGGGCATGACTCGGAACGTCTTCCGGACTCTTAGTCATTAGTCAATAATCAACAGCGGAGCCATGGACACCCATGTTGACTCCCACACATACACGAAGAAACTTCGAGTGAACCATTATGTTTACCATACACCATTCCCTTTGCTTCGCGATATATGACAAAGTTAGAGGAGAGAAGTTTGACACCCATGTGAAACAACTTCCTGATCACAAGCCATCAGTTATCCTCATTTCTCGTTTGTCTTCATTCCTCGTTTTGTATTCTGGAATCCCTGTGACTAAATCACAATGTGTCTGGCCAGACTAGAATGGATACCGTCATATCGAGTGGGCCCAAAGTAAATATCTCTTCATCGTGAAGGAGCAAATCCCAGTCTCGAACTATCACAGTTACTAGACACACCATCTAATGTACCCAGAACTTATTTTACTACTTCCCAGTAATGGGAAGATTCATCTAAGAACCAAAGCAGATCTTCATGTCTGAAGCAACTTGATACTCTCATGGTCTAAGGAACTACGTATATGATAATGTTATGATGTGTTCTCTAAGTATATCATTTAACACTGGGGTCGGTTCAACTTCATTGTTCCGCTAACAATATGCTCTCATTGCTACCGACATCCTTGTTACAAAAACAATGTCCATGATTAAGAAAACATAATCATCAGTTAGCAAATGAGCCGGTCTTAGAGGAAAAACCAGGAACTCTTTGTTGTTTACATTTCCACACATGCACATGAGTTTTCTTCTGAATCTCATAGTCAGGGCCATTGCAATTATAGCACATAAATATAAACATTAATTATGAACTCGAATATAAATAATAACACACTTTATTATTGCCTCTAGACCATATATCCAACAGGTTCTCCATCATAGCACCAGCAAGCCGCCGGTGAACGCCGAGCCTCCGAAGAGTGCTTCGTGCTGCACCGGCAGCCGGCAACAGCGCTCCATTGCAGCACAGGGCGCCGCATCGTAGCACCGGGAGCAGCCGTCGAGCGTAGCTTCGAGATTCACCGCTGACCCCTGCTAGAGTCACCGGCAGCGGTGCGTGACATTCCTTTGTCACTACGTTGCCTGGATACAGAGGTAGGAAAGGAAGGAGAAAAGGTGATCTTGCTCGGTAGGAAAATGGAAACGAGCTACTTGTGTTCAGAGATAAGGGCGATGACTGTTCATTGCGTCGGGTGGCCCCATAAGGACGCATGGCACGTGGGCGACATGGTTTATTTTCTGGAGAAACTAACCAGATGTTTTAAACATTTTCCAATCGCTAAGGCCTTGTTTGTAACAAGGGGATTGGGGAGGTTTTGAGAGGATTTCACGGGATTTGGTGAATCCCTGTTTTTTACCCAAACCTCTCAAATCCCCTTGAATTTCTAAAACCTCTTCATCCACAATTCTTTTATATAAAAATTTTGTTTGATAGCCAGGGATTTCCATTTGTAGATAAGATAGTGCAAACATATTAAAATTCAATCTTTGCTAGTCGAAAAATACCATATTAAGAAGAGCTTGCTATAGAATTATAAAGATGACCTAATAGAAATGTGATTGGATAATCTTGCACAAACTCTTGAAACCAACAACATAATTTTGCATGACGTCGGATCAATATCTCATCAAAACAATATCAGTTATATCACAACAATAACACAATTTATCATAACACATGACTTATGCAATCGCTCATGAGAATACAGTTTTTTGTTTTCAGGACAACGGACAAACACAAGAGCTGCTAGGTTTTCAATCCTAAACACGTATCTTAGTGCAAAAAGTACTGGATATGCATGACGGAGGCAGACAGCGACACTATGAAGCATGAGCATCGACATCCGGGTACCCAATCTCCGCGTGGCATGGGAGCGCCCTCTTCATCTTCGGCAGCGGAATTGAGAAATATCTCACGGTTCTCAGCAATTTTGAAGACTTCGTAGGCAGCTGCTCTCTCACTGCGTTGGATGCTTTCCATACTGTGGATAGCAGCAATGCACTTGGTGATGGTGAACTCTTGAGAATTTTTGACCCGACCAACAAAGCGGATTCCTCCTCTGCCTGCTTCCTTTTAATCTCCACATACTGAGCCATTACTTCTCACAAGGGGGTGACCCCACGACTCCTGTGAAGAAGGGTGCCTGGTTCGCGTCAAGACCGAAGGCCCACTAGAAGCTTCGACTGGGCCAGGCTCGGGCCACCCAAAACATCGACAACAGCGTCGACATGGAATTCCTCGTGCTTATGGAAACCAAGACTTGGCATCCGAGAATAGCTAGATTAGGCAATCACCTTTGTAATCTTAGACGGACTCCTTGAGACCTGGCCTAGTATATAAAGGCTGGGAGAGGAGACGTCTAGGACATCCAATCTCACCGCATCAACCCTGGTCTAGAGCGACTCTCGCCTCGACCGCCACTGTAATCGCCTCCATCATAATACAATCAGAGCAGGAAGTAGGGGTTTCCCCAATCGAGGGCCCCAAACCTGGGTAAATCTCTGTCTCCTGTTAGCCGACGAGATCGCCAACTTCACACTCTCCTCTCTACGATCTAAACCCAGGGTACCTTACCATGGGATTTTCCGAGGTCGATCCTCGTCAATTGGCGCCGGCGGTGGGGAAGACGCAGGTTTGAATCACAATCTCGGCTACTCCATCATCAGCCATCTTCGACTCGGCGACTCCGACAACAATCCGAGCGGAACTCATCCCACTCGAAGACATCAAGATAACCGTAAGACTCTCCGCCCCACAATCATACACACCTGATCGACGAACAAGACAATCCCAAGCCTTCAGAGGTTATCTAAACTACGTCCAGCGACGAAGGAATCGCCGAACCAGAAGGAAGACCCAAGTCGCAGTTGCAGACTCACGGGTTGCATTTCTCCATGTGCCAGAAATCCAAATTGAACTTTTGTTCGACCAAGCACCCGCCGCCAGCCCATCACGCACAACCAGTCAAGCACCCGCAGGAGCAACAGACTCCATCGACCACCCGGTCACCCGACCAGGCGAAAGGTATGATCCCTGTAACAGCCCAGTTTTCACAAAAATTAAAAATTTTGTTTTCTGTGTGAATTGTTTGATTGTCTGATTTGTTTGCGGTGTTTGCCTCCCCGATTTATCGATCGGTGATTATTTTCCCCCTCTTATCTCGTACCGGACGGAGACTGACCCTTGCCACCCTGACACTCGACCTTTGCGACACCGGGTTTCACCCGATCACCGTCGCGAAAACCGCACGAGACCAGCCGCAGCCAACGGAACGAAAACCCCGTTTAAAAATTAAACGGGATATTTTCATAGCGCGCCGGAAAGTGTTCTCGGAACGGTTCCAACGCGAGGTGAACGCCGCCGGCTCGACGCGCTGATCGCGTAGTTCGAAGTTTTACCCGAATCGGAGGTACTGCAGACCCCCGGCGGTCAGAAACGTGAGCACCGCGCGCGCGAGAGAAAAACCGAGGATATTTTTGCAAACTTCCACCCACTGGAGCTATATATAGACCACCACACTCCCACCCCATTTATAGGGTTTCCCTAGCCAAAAATTGCAGCCACCCCCCTCACAATGTCTAGATCTGCCCCATTTTTGCCCCAAACCCCAAAACCCTAGATCTGGACGCGTTGCAGCCGTTAGATCCGAAGACGGACGCACGAGATCGCGCCACGTCGCCTGGAATGGATCCCGTGGAGCTCCTCCCATGGAGGCTTCTCCCTGCCCGAGAAATCCATGGCCGTGTTGCCGCCGGCTCCCCTCCTCCTGGCTAGCCTCTCTCCTCTCTCCCTCTCTTTCCCTCTCCTCTCTCCCTATCCCTCACC
Source organism: Bromus sterilis (assembly GCA_950022295.1). Taxonomy (NCBI): domain Eukaryota; kingdom Viridiplantae; phylum Streptophyta; class Magnoliopsida; order Poales; family Poaceae; genus Bromus; species Bromus sterilis. Next base: position 228,137,102 of record OX465600.1, read on the forward strand.
TCCTCCTCTTTCCAGGACGAAGTGCCGCAGCCCCATGGTGCCGTGGCCGAGCTCGGGCAGGAGCTCGCACCAGCCGGCCGCTGTCGCCCTGGAGGTCCTCGCGCCCCGGGCCTCCTCCACGCGACGAAGGCCGCCGCCGCGCACCCCCTGGAGCAGCGCCCCCGCCACCCTAGCCCTGGCTGGCGACGAGCTGGGACGCCGCCGGCCACCAGCCGCTCGGCCTCCTCCTCCAGCTGGTGCCCGATCCAACCGCCAGAGCCAGGCGGGCCGGCCTGCTCCACGACCCAGCGCCCAGCCAGGCCTCCAGCCCAGCAGCGGCCAGATCCAGATCCAGCCCAGGCCAGTGGGCCGAGGCCCACTAGGGGTGAGGCCCAGTCTGTTAAATTTTGCTGCTGATTCGATTTTGCACCGTTAATAACGGTTAAACCGTAGCTCCGATGAACGTGCCCCCAAAACGAAAGTTGCTCAGTTTTGCGTGCTCTAGCATTCGTATGTAGAAAGTTTTTGCATTTGAGCTCATATTGATTGTGTAATTGTGTGCTAAAGTGGGCATCATGCCGTTAAACTGCTACGAAATTGCTGTTAAGTGTTGCTGTTATTATTTTATTGCAACTTCGGGTGACGATTGTTTCGCAACCGTTCATCGGAATTGATTGATTCCTTTTGCGTTGCGTTAAGCATTGTTTCTACTTTAGTTTCATGCATTAACATGCCATAATTGCTTGCTGCATCATGATTGTATCTTGCTCCAAAGTAGCTATCCTGCTATTAGTGTGCTGCTGTTTATATTTTGTTGCAACTTCGGTCGACGAGTGTGTCGCGACCGTTTATCGGAATTGAGTGATTCCAATTGCATATTGTTAAGCATCATGTCTACTTTCATCCCATGTATTTCATTGTCATGATATGATTTCTGGTCATATAGTTATTCAGCTCCAAAGTTGCTATGCTGCTGTTTTTAATAGCCACCTCTGTTTTTCACTAAGTCTGTTACTTTGCGATGCCATGTTGTTTTCTTAACATCTTTTGATCTATGATGCCTATTTGCATGATTCTTTTTGCCATGCCTTCCTTGTCATGTCTAGTTTAATTTCATATCATTTGTGAGCATGTTTGCATTGATTATCCTGTTTATGCATTGCTCTAAAGTGTGCTTCGTGATGTTGGCAGATTGTGCCCGTAATTTGTTTTGCTTATATCTTTTTAACCGTAACTCCGTTTGGGGTGTTCTTTATATGTAACTTGATTAGTTTTTCGTGTACTTTGTGTTTATGCTATTGTTTGCTGTTGTTAACCAACCTAAAATATGGTTTAGGACAGAACAGTACCAAATGTTTTAATCATCGTGCGGCACTTAGTGTTATGCCATGTTTAGGTTGTGCCTCATTTAAATTGACTAGCATAGATAGTTTATTTTGTGCTTCACCTCTTATAATGTTTGTGTGTTATGCCATGCTTGCTTGAGTTGCCATGTTAATAACCGTTAGTTGATCACCTGTAGCTAAGAAACTTGAACCACCGTAAACGTGCCGTATTCGTCGTGTGTGACCGATACCCCACTTAAACTGTTAGTAACCGTTCTCGACGATAGATCCGTATCGCGTTGCCGTGCCCTGTGTTGCCTCTTTGATCTTGTATTGCTCCGTAGTAATAGTGGTGCACCGTTGATTTCTTTCCAGTGTTTCCTTCTTGTGTGCTTCCGCGGGTACCTCTCGGAGACGATGCGAGCTTGCGATCAACTACACCTTCGGAACCCGACTTATCAACAGGCAAGGACTATACATTACTTATGATCCATTCTATTTCAACCAGTGGTTTGCATGCTAGTCTAGGTTAGGTCCGATGTTTGATCCTACCACATGTTTACAGCCTCTTTCATACCGATACAGCCATGTCCCCTCCCAGCAAACCTTGTACTGCTATGTTACTATTGCTCGTTGCTCAGCCCCTGCTTAGTATGCATGCTTAGGATGCTACGATGTTACCCTGTTACTCCTCGGTTTGGGATATCACCTTTTTATTATTGTTGTTGATGATATGATTATTATAATGTTGACTATATTCAACGAAGGATGGAAGGTCTAGGCTATCCCGCCCCGACGCTTTGTTCCATTCGAGTCACCTAGGACCCGAGTTCCGGGTATTGGTTTTAAGACTGAGCGTGCCTAACCGCGTGTGGGATTTTATGGGGTCCCCTTTTCTTACCTACCTAGCTTCAAACATTTCTAGTGGTGGCCCAAGCTGGTTTACCATTTGAAAACGTGTGTGTGCTTGGTTGGGCCCCCATCTGTTTTAAAACAACTTGGGCCAGTGGAGACTTTGTTTCTCTATTGGTCCACCCGATCAGCTAGGACCCGGTTTCCCATGTGGGATTAACCGGCTATCCTACCTGCGTCATACGGAAGAGTCTGATACGAGAGCGTGGCCAGCTTTTGGATTGGGTGTCGACTCCCTGGGGGCCACCCGCATTTGTTCGTTGTTAGTTAGAGGGACCTGTCGTTTCAGATCTCTTGGAACTAAATCATAAAATGGTTGCCTGTGATGGGTAGCAACTGAGAGAGATGGGCGTGCATGCGGAGCCTCGTAATGGGCAGTTGGTACACCCCTGCAGGGTTAAATCTTTTCGAGAAGCCGTGTCCACGGTTATGGATGACTTGAGACCTACTCCTTGTTCATAGACAACAACAACTGAGATAATCTTAATATAATTTGATCAACGTGTGTGTGTGCCTTGACTGCTTCTTCTTCGTCGGGATGCGAAGAGGAGGACAAGGATAGGATAAGTGTTATGTTTGCGTAAGTAGTTGATAGCAAGACTTGTTGGAGGCGATTCCTCATCGAATGCTTGGCTTCTTATCTTACTCTCTAGATCGTTAGCCACTTCATAAATGCTAGTGCGGCAGCAACCTCACCACTTACCCCATCCTTACCGTAAACTACTAGTTGTCCTAGAATGACGAGTGATGAAGTCCTTGCTGGGTCAGATGACCACTACAGTTGGATGCTGAGTACCTCTGTACTCATGATACTACCCCCAAACTCTTTTCAGGGTTCTTGACCGACAACAGGTATGGTGATCGACGTTTCACGTGGAAACTCGACGACGACTAGTTAGGCGGATCCGGCGGAGGGCCTGGACCCGTGTGGTTATGGGGATCGATGTTTTTCTCTTTGCCACTAGGCATTTGATTATAGTCTGTACTCAGACATATATCTTCCGCTGATGTAATGTATTAAGGCAGTTGTATGATGATTGCATGAGATGTTGTACCCTGTATCTGTAATGTTGTGATATCATGTTGGAAATCCGGGGCATATGGCTTTGTCATATGTCGCGGTGGGACCGATATGTGCTTCGTCCCCGGATCTGGGTGGAAACACCTAGATCTGGATCAGTACCGCATATCGGGCCTTACAACTTGGTATCAGAGCCTTACCGACCGTAGGATCCCTTTTCTGGCCGAAGTCGAGTCTAGACAAAAACTATTTTGTAGTTACTAAGTTAGTTATCGGAGAGTAGGATCTTTTTACTCCTTACCCTTGCTCTAGTCAGGACAAGTGACGTAAGTGTTTTAATTCTCGTCTTATCCCCTTCAAAACTTTAGGATCTCGAGGTGTGGAGTTTCGGAACCGTTACAATGCCTTGCTTGTAGCGTATTGTCTCGATTCCGAGCTCAGGTGGGAATTCCTGTAGTACCTTTAGCTTCTCCGATTTCGGGAATCATCTAGGTCATCTATTGCCATCCATCCTTTTGCCGGTGTTTTCACGACTTGCGTCGAAAATCACTATCCCTTTGACCAGGTTTCTTTGTTGTTCCTCCTCTTGACACTGACGGTTTCGTTTTTCCGACGTTGTCGTCTCTCTGCGGAAATTTATCTCGACGGAAGTTCGACGACGACATGGAGCAGAGTCCCTTGTTGGTGGTGTTGAAGATCGTCGACTCTCTTTTCTCCCCCCCCCTCTCCCCCGGATCGTCCTGGATCTCGGGACGAGATCCCTTGTTGGTGGTGTTGTATTGTAACAGCCCAGTTTTCACAAAAATTAAAAAAATTGTTTTCTGTGTGAACTTTTTGATTGTCTGATTTGTTTGCGGTGTTTGCCTCCCCGATTTATCGATCGGCGATTATTTTTCCCCCTCTTATCTCGTACCGGACGGAAACCGACCCTTGCCACCCTGACACTTGACCTTTGCGACACCGGGTTTCACCCGATCACCGTCGCGAAAACCGCACGAGACCAGCCGCAACCAACGGAACGAAAACCCCGTTTAATAATTAAACGGGATATTTTTGTAGTGCGCCGGAAAGTGTTCTCGGAACGGTTCCAACGCGAGGTGAACGCCACCGGCTCGACGCGCTGATCGCGCAGTTCGAAGTTTTACCCGAATCGGAGGTACTGCGGACCCCCGGCGGTCAGAAACGTGAGCACCGCGCGCGCGAGAGAAAAACCGAGGATATTTTTGCAAACTGCTAGCCACCGGAGCTATATAAAGACCAACACACTCCCACCCCATTTCTAGGGTTTCCCTAGCCAAAAATTGCAGCCACCCCCCTCACAATGTCCAGATCTGCCCCATTTTTTCCCCAAACCCCGAAACCCTAGATCTGGATGCGTTGCAGCCGTTAGATCCGAAGACGGATGCACGAGATCGAGCCACGTCGCCCGGAATGGATACCGTGGAGCTCCTCTCATGGAGGCTTCTCCCTGCCCGAGAAATCCATGGTCGTGCTGCCGTCGGCTCCCCTCCTCCTGGCTAGCCTCTCTCCTCTCTCCCTCTCTTTCCCTCTCCTCTCTCCCTATGCCTCACCTCCTCCTCTGTCCAGGACGAAGTGCCGCAGCCCCATGGCGCCGTGGCCGAGCTCGGGCCGGAGCTCGCACCAGCCGGCCGCTGTCACCCTGGAGGTCCTCGCGCCCCAGGCCTCCTCCACGCGACGAAGGCCGCCGCCACGCGCCCCCTGGAGCAGCGCCCCCGCCGCGGCCGCCCTAGCCCTCGCCGGTGACGAGCTGGGACGCCGCCGGCCACCAGCCGCTCGGCCTCCTCCTCCAGCTGGTGCCCGATCCAACCGCCAGAGCCAGGTGGGCCGTCCTGCTCCACGGCCCAGCTCCCAATCAGGCCTCCAGCCCAGCAGCGGCCAGATCGATATCCAGCCCAGGCCAGTGGGCCGAGGCCCACTAGGGGTGAGGCCCTGTATTTTTTTCCGTCTGCGGTTTTTTTTCTTTTTCTGCTAAGTCTGTTAAATTTTGCTGCTGATTCGATTTTGCACCGTTAATAACGCTTAAACCGTAGCTCTGATGAACGTGCCCCCAAGACGAAAGTTGCTCAGTTTTGCGTGCTCTAGCATTCGTATGTAGAAAGTTTTTGCATTTGAGCTCATCTTGATTGTGTAATTGTGTGCTAAAGTGGGCATCAGGCCGTTAAACTGCTACGAAATTGCTGTTAAGTGCTGCTGTTATTATTTTATTGCAACTTCGGGTGACGATTGCTTCGCAACCGTTCATCGGAATTGATTGATTCCTTTTGCGTTGCGTTCAGCATTGTTTCTACTTCATTTTCATGCATTCACATTCCATAATTTCTTGCTGCATCATGATTGTATCTTGCTCCAAAGTAGCTATCCTGCTGTTAGTGTGCTGCTGTTTATATTTTGTTGCAACTTCGGTCGACGAGTGTGTCGCGACCGTTTATCGGAATTGAGTGATTCCAATTGCATATTGTTAAGAATCATGTCTACTTTCATCCCATGTATTGCATGGTCATGATATTCTTTCTGGTCATATAGTTTTTCAGCTCCAAAGTTGCTATGCTGCTGTTTTTAATAGCCACCTCTGTTTTTCACTAAGTGTGTTATTTTGCGATGCCATGTTGTTTGCTTAATATCTTTTGATCTATGATGCCTATTTGCATGATTTCTTTTGCCATGCCTTCCTTGTCATGTCTAGTTTAATTTCATATCATTTGTGAGCATGTTTGCATTGATTATCCTGTTTATGCATTGCTCTAAAGTGTGCTTCGTGATGTTGGCAGATTGTGCCCATAACTTGTTTTGCTTATATCTTTTTAACCGTAACTCCGTTTGGGGTGTTCTTAATATGTAACTTGATTAGTTTTTCGTGTACTTTGTGTTTATGCTATTGTTTGCTGTTGTTAACCAACCTAAAATATGGTTTAGCACAGAACAGTACCAAATGTTTTAATAATCGTGCGGCACTTAGTGTTATGCCATGTTTAGGTTGTGCCTCACTTAAATTGACTAGCATAGATAGTTTATTTTGTGCTTCACATCTTATAATGTTTGTGTGTTATTCCATGCTTGCTTGAGTTGCCATGTTAATAACCGTTGGTTGATCACCTGTAGCTAAGCAACTTGAACCACCGTAAACGTGCGGTATTCGTCGTGTGTGACCGATACCCCACTTAAACTGTTAGTAACCGTTCTCGACGATAGATCCGTATCGCGTTGCCGTGCCCTGTGTTGCCTCTTTGATCTTGTATTGCTCCGTAGTAATAGTGGTGCACTGTTGATTGCTTTCCAGTGTTTCCTTCTTGTGTGCTTCCGCGGGTACCTCTCGGAGACGATGCGAGCTTGCGATCAACTACACCTTCGGAACCCGACTTATCAACAGGCAAGGACTATACATTACTTATGATCCATTCTATTTCAACCAGAGGTTTGCATGCTACTCTAGGTTAGGTCCGATGTTTGATCCTACCACATGTTTACAGCCTCTTTCAAACCGATACAGCCATGTCCCCTCCCAGCAAACCTTGTACTGCTATGTTACTATTGCTCGTTGCTCAGCCCCTGCTTAGTATGCATGCTTAGGATGCTACGATGTTACCCTATTACTCCTTGGTTTGGGATATCACCTTATTATTATTGTTGTTGATGATATGATTATTATAATGTTGACTATATTCAACGAAGGATGGAAGGTCTAGGCTATCCCGCCCCGACGCTTTGTTCCATTCGAGTCACCTAGGACCCGAGTTCCGGGTATTGGTTTTAAAACTGAGCGTGCCTAACTGCGTGTGGGATTTTATGGGGTCCCCTTTTCTTACCTACCTAGCTTCAAACATTTCTAGTGGTGGCCCAAGCTGATTTACCATTTGAAAACGTGTGTGTGCTTGGTTGGACCCCCAGCTGTTTTAAAACAACTTGGGCCAGTGGAGACTTTGTTTTTCTGTTGGTCCACCCGATCATCTAGGACCCGGTTTCCCATGTGTGATTAACCGGCTATCCGACCTGCGTCATACGGAAGAGTCCGATCCGAGAGCGTGGTCGGCTTTTGGATTGGGTGTCGACTCCCCGGGGGCCACCCGGATTTGTTCGTTGTTAGTTAGAGGGACCTGTCGTTTCAGATCTCTTGGAACTAAATCATAAAATGGTTGCCTGTGATGGGTAGCAACTGAGAGAGATGGGCGTGCGTGCGGAGCCTCGTAATGGGCAGTTGGTACACCCCTGCAGGGTTAAATCTTTTCGAGAAGCCGTGTCCACGGTTATGGACGACTTGAGACCTACTCCTTGTTCATAGACAACAACAACAACTGAGATAATCTTAATATAATTTGATCAACGTGTGTGTGTGCCTTGACTGCTTCTTCTTCGTCGGGATGCGAAGAGGAGGACAAGGATAGGATAAGTGTTATGTTTGCGTAAGTAGTTGATAGCAAGACTTATTGGAGGCGATTCCTCATCGAATGCTTGGCTTCTTATCTTACTCTCTAGATCGTTAGCCACTTCATAAATGCTAGTGCGGAAGCAACCTCACCACTTACCCCATCCTTACCGTAAACTACTAGTTGTCCTAGAATGACGAGTGATGAAGTCCTTGCTGGGTCAGATGACCACTACAGTTGGATGCTGAGTACCTCTGTACTCATGATACTACCCCCAAACTCTTTTCAGGGTTCTTGATCGACAACAGGTATGGTGATCGACGTTTCACGTGGAGACTCGACGACGACTAGTTAGGCGGATCCCGGCGGAGGGCCTGGTGTAATGCCCCGGCCACACCCACCGGTTCCCGGCGTACGCCTGGCGGGATCTAGACTGTCCCCACAGACCAACACTACTCTTTCCTGCGCACTTTGTCCTCACTCATGCGCACCCGGGAACAACTTCCCGGTCGGTCACCCATCCTCAAATCGCTCCAAGCCAAGCACGCTTAACTTTGGAGTTCTTTGGATCTGGGCTCCCGGAAAAGAAGGTGCACCTTGTTGATATGAGTAGTCTATCATTCCTATTAAGCTAGGATGTCACATACACCCCCACTTAAAGGAACCGATGTCCTCATCGGCCCACAGGAACGTTCCCTCTTGGCACACGTCTGTGCGTCCAGTGCCGACACATGTCCCACATGTTTGCGCACTGACCCACACACGCCCGTATAACCGCAAGGGTCGGCTCTGATACCATTTGTAACGCCCCGGCCACACCCACCGGTTCCCGGCGTACGCTTGGCGGGATCTAGATTGTCCCCACAGACCAACACTAGTCTTTCCTGCGCACTTTGTCCTCACTCGTGCGCACCCGGGAACAACTTCCCGGTCGGTCACCCATCCTCAAATCGCTCCAAGCCAAGCACGCTTAACTTTGGAGTTCTTGGATCTGGGCTCCCGGAAAAGAAGGTGCACCTTGTTGATATGAGTAGTCTATCATTCCTATTAAGCTAGGATGTCACACCTGGACCCGTGTGGTTATGGGGATCGATGTTTTTCTCTTTGCCACTAGGCATTTGATTGTAGTCTGTACTTAGACATATATCTTCCGCTGATCTAATGTATTAAGGCAGTTGTATGCTGATTGCATGAGATGTTGTATCCTGTATCTGTAATGTTGTGATATCATGTTGGAAATCCGGGGCATATGGCTTTGTCATATGTCGCGGTGGGACCGATATGTGCTTCGTCCCCGGATCTGGGTGGAAACACCTAGATCTGAAATAGTACCGCATATCGGGCCTTACAATCCCGACATAAGACCATACGAGTTTGCCAAGACAATTCAATACCATATGGCCCATGATGGAATCGATTTGGACCCTAGATTCTACTCTCGCTCAAAGTACCACTCAAAGTACCGGATCATCGGGAAGAAGTGATGCTACAACCCGAACAACCTCACAACCAAAGAGCAGTTAGATGCGGTGCGCACAATCCACTGCTTCGCAGACGACGAATGATGTCCTAGGGGAAGCCACACGCTCAAAGACTGCTGACTCTTCACCAAGCTCTCCATCAGATTGAAGGAGGAAAATCAGCGCCAGAGAAAAAGGACTCGCAGAACATCCCAGCATCAGCGCCAAGCACAGAAGGCTACTACCCACCATCTCGTGGACAGATCCACATGATCCAAGAAGGATTCTCATCAAATAAATAAGAAGATGCAAACACTCTCCGGGACTATGATGCAAGCATGATAAGGGAGCCCTACTACATCTGCGACTCCAATTTCAGCATAACTTTCACACAAAACGATCACCCACCGACGGTCCTGATACGTCCCAAACGTATCTAAAATTTCTGCTTGCTCCATGCATGTTTTGTGTGACTTTGCCATGTTTTGCTTGAACTTCCATACACTTTTGAGCATATTTGGACTAACCAACTAACTCAGTGCACCCAACTGCCAGTTGTTGTTTTCTGCTGTTTTTGTATTTCAAGTTTTCCGGCCATTAAAAGTGCTCCAAAAATTTCGGAAAAATTATATAAAAATCAGCGATCAGGAAGCTTACGGAATCACCAAAGCCGCGCCACCTGCCCTCCTGGCTGCCTCGTGGGTCCCCTCGATGCCCCCCTCCGCCTGTATTTAGCCCTCGGGGTGGAAACCCCTAAACAGAAGCTCTTTTCCGCGATCTCTCCTCTGTTCCGCTGCCACCGCCGTTTCAAGACCGGGGCTGCCTGGAGAAGCTGCCCCGGCACCCTGCCGGAAGGAAGAACCCCCTCCGGGAGGTGATCCATAGCCATGGACGCTTCCCGGATGTGCCGTGAGTAGTCCCCCTTGGACCATGGGTCCGTGACCAGTAGCTATGTGATGAATCTCTCCCCTCTTTGTGCTTCCACTTTCGAGTCCTCGTGAGCTGCCTCACATGATCGAGGCATCTATGTAATTTCTGTTGTTGCTATGCTGAGTTTGTTGGGATCTGATGGATTATGAGACTATGTTCAGATTGTGATGAGTAATATATTTGGTTCTTCTCTTTTATATTTTGTTCTTAAGTAAATTCTTGCATGTTCTCCGTTGCCGTATCTTACTTTGGCCAAGTATTTTGTTGCAACTCCAAGAGGGAGCGTTATGCTTGATTGTGGGTTCAGCCCCCTGATGTCTAGCTTGAGTGATAGAAACATGAGACTAGGGGATGTGTTGTTGCCACCAGGGATAAAACAACGGTGCTTGTACCCACGGGTGCAAGGATTGTTTACTTTACGCAAAGTTCTTTTAATGCAGTTGTCTATTGCTTTGAGTTTACACATTGGGTGGGATTTGCAACTTAATACCAGCGAGATGTTCTGGATAGATATCTCAAGGTGGATGATTCTTAGTTGATGCAGATGTATTTCGGTCTACTTACCTTGGCGTACTGCCCATTGCTTTTGAGCCCTTCCTTTCTTTGCAGCATAGTTAGCATTGCGGTGCCTTCATAATCCTTTCAATTGCCCAACTGTAATTTGTTTAACTCGCTAGCACTTTTATCATATTTTGGGAGAGAGACGTCACTAGTGATAATCACGGGACCCCGGTCCATCTTTCCATTATTGTTTACAATCTCAATTTACTTTCAGTATTTACTTTTAGTTATCACTACTATTATCTCTTGCGTTGATCCTTTGTAAACAGCAAGGCCGGAGGAATTGACAACTCCTCTGTACTCGTTGAGAGCAAAGTTATTTGTATCTGTGTGTAGGTCCGCGACAACTCTCTAGCCAGAAAGCAATTTCTGCGCCGTTGCACCTTCTTGTATCTCTTGGAGTCCTACTGGACGATAACCTTGGTATCTTCACCGAGGGAAACTGCTGTTGTGCTGCATCTCAACCTTCCACTTGGGGTAACCAACGAGAAGTGAGAGAACTCCTCACTGCAACATCAAGCAATTTCTGGCGCCGTTGCCGGGGACTCCAGTCTACAAGATAGGGGAGTTGCACACTATCTTTTATCTTTGCTTTTTAGTCTTGTTAGTTTATCTTTCAGTTTTTACATTTGTGTCCCTTATCAAAAATACCAAAAATACCTGTTACTTTGCTAGTAGTTACCACTATGGCTGGTCCTTTTGCCTTTGGTGAAGCAGAAGTACTTACCTTTACTCAAAGAGGTGGTGAAAGTCTGAAAGATGCTTGGTATAGGATTAATGATTCTCAAAAAGAGCCACCGAGAAGCAATCCACGACTATCCTGCTTAGAAATTTTTATATTGGGGTTACTTATTGGAATAGTTTTGTTTTAGATACTGCTATTAATGGGAACTTCATAGAGGCCCCAGTTTGGGAAGCCCTTAATTTTATTGAAAATCTTGTTGGAAGTCTCCTCATTCCTAGTATTAAGGAGGATATTACTCTAGCTCACATTATGAGAAAACTTGAAAAAATAGAGTTAGAGATGCCAAGTATCGATAGGATGAATGACTTGGATCGTAAGATTCAAGAGAATTTGAATAGGCTAGATAACTCCATGCAGAAAATTGTCAATACTTTGGAGACTATTAAATCCCTTGATGAGAAGTCTTCTAGGATAGAAAAGATTGAGGAAGTTATTGAAACTTTAGGAACTACCTTTTCCTCAATCAAAACTAAAAGGAATGAAACTCCAACAAGAAAGGAACCGAAGTTTGTTTACGTCCCTAAGGTTCCTCGAGCTAAAACTCACACACCTATTGCCAACAAAGTTGAAACAGTGAAAACTTTGGAGGTGACACCTATCTTTAATTTTAATGAAACTCCAATTGATTTTCCTCCTTTTGATTTTATCCCAGAGGTCTTTTTATTAGGCCTTTATTTGAGAAGCCCCTCAAGACTAGCTGCATTATTGAAGAACTTGATGATCTTGAGGATGGTTTTCTTGAAAAGACTTGATCTTCTGCCTCAAGCCTAGCTAATGGCTTTAAAGAAGCGCTTTCGGGAGGCAGCCCGCAACGAATTTAGGTTTTTCTTTTTGTTCTTGTTCTGCTCTTAGTGGTCTTGATGATTGTTATTACTGTAGCAACATCATTGTATCTTTGCTTTTCAAGCTTTGTGCCAAGTTTAGCCTCAGATTGCAAGAAAGGTCAAAAGTTGGTGCATGCTGTCCAGAAACAGATTATGTCTGCTTGATGGAAAAATTCGGGATAAATCACCAGATCATCTTTTTGATCTGAATTTTTTGACAGTATGCCCCATACAATTGTCTTTCAAGCGTCTGTTCAGAGTTTTTTGATTTGAGTTGCAGAAGTGCCCCTAAAAAAAATCTTTTCTCTCTGTTGTTCTGTTTTTCTCAGCTTCTGTCCCTGTTTTTCTTTTCGTAGTTTTGCAAACCTTAAGCTTGCTTTTTTTCTTTGCAAAATCTTTTGGGCAGGCAAGAGAAACAGTAGCCTTTCTTGAAAATCTTTATTTGCAGTAGAGGAAAATATTTTTTAATAGGGCACTAACCTCTCTAATCATTTTACAATGAGTTATGTATGAAGGGAGTTTTCAAGTGTGCAATGGAAGATGATGAAAGAAGATCCAGGAGTGTCAAACGCTCAAGCTTGGGGATGCCCATGTGCAACCCCAATAAATATTCAAGCAGACGCAAGCGTCTAAGCTTGGGGATGCCCCCGATGCATCCCCTTCTTCATCAACAATTATCAGTTTTTCCCTCGTTGCACTATATTTTTATCACTTCATGCGTTATGTGCTATGCTTAGAGCGTCTCGCTCTTTACTTTTCTTAGTTGGTTTTACCTTTGTTTTCTGTTCGTAACAAGTCAGACCCCAGCTTACTCTTTTGTGTGGGAGAGAAACACGCTCCTCTTGAACTAGAACTCCTCATAGGATTTGCATGCTTATTATTTTAGCTGTGAGTTGTTCTTTTTCTTTTTTTTAGCTACTGCTATATTTAGGGTTAGTGCTTTAGTTTCTCTAGATCTTTTGCTTTGTCTCAGTTGAACTTTCTATAGGTTGCATGCTTATCTTGTTTAGAGAGTTTGCCTGTTGCACTGAGTTTTGTGTCTTGACTAGAAAGTAGGTAGTTGAAGTTGCTATTCTCTTTGTAGTAGTAACTTGCAATAGTTTTGAGGTATTGACTAGAGTAATGTTTTAACTTATGGTGTCAAGAGCTCAAGCCTATTAGTGATATATGTCGTATTTTGGGCAATCCGTGTGATTTTCGAAAACCAAAAAACCCCTCTTGAGAACTCTAGCTACTAGATGGATCACTAACCTCTGGAGGGTTCGAATATTAGAGTACACTCACGTACCATGAGTCGAGGATGCGCAAGGATAACCAAACCCCATACACTCCTCCTCGGGGTACTTGTCTCTTTGTGAACCTCCTGATTAGATAGAGAGTTACCGATAATAAGTGCATGAGTTCCTTGGACTAATGTGAGTATTCGAAAGTTGACACTTCCACCTACCCATACTTTTCTAGCCTCTTCGGTACCGTGCATTGCCCTTTCTCACCTCGAGAGTTGGCGGATACGTCGCCGGTGCATCCAAACCCTTGGCGTGATACGCTCTGTCATCATAAGCCTCCTTATATCTTTCCTCAAAACAGCCACCATACCTACCTACAAGGCATTTCCATAGCCTTTCCGAGATACATTGCCATGCAACATCCATCTTCTCATGACTTGATCTTCATGTCATACATGCTACTTGCTTGATCAATGAGCCGCATTCTTGTTGGGACTTGCCCTAATCATTGCTACATAACGCGCTAGTATCATTGCATATCCTGATATCCTGGCAGAGGCATACATTTGCATCATGATAGTTACATTTTCTTTATGTTGAGTACTTTCGTAAAGTGTGAAAGATCTCCTATATTCTTGTAAAATATAGAGTGTTGCCCCTAAAGTGAGGAAAAGATCCCAAAGTGGACAAAATCAAAAGATCCCAAAGAGGACAAATGAGAGTTAAATAGAAAGAGCCATTGAGGCCACCAAAAAATAAAAAAAATAATAGAAAAAGACAAAAAGAAAAAAGAAAAAGAGAGAAGGGGGCACACTACTATTCCTTTTGAGAGATCCACACTAGTACTTCATTCTCATATCTTTGTACTCCATAGAGATTATCATACATGCATATAACTATGTGGAGATCCTTCATGCTATAGAACTTGGCTTGTATATTCCAATGATGAGCATCCTCAAACGAGCTCTAGGTCTTCTTGAGCAAGCAAGTTAGATGCACCCCCACTAGTTCCCTTGGAGAGCTTTTAGCTCACATGTGCATCAGTTGCATGGCAATCCCTACTCCTCACATCATATCTATCATATGGCTTTCTCGCTTATGATTTTCCTCATTGATGTGAGCATTTCACACCTTTTTGTCTTCCTCCTCCACCTTCTTTCTGTTTCACTTTTTAGGTGTCAACTTTCTTGATCACGCTCATCCATTGCATGTGTGCTCAATATATCGAAAGGGAGTGGATCAGTTTGACTTGTACCTGACTAGTGGTCTGGGGACGAGTCCAGATAAGAATCCAAAGGAGACTAAGTGTGAAACTTTAGTAGATAGTTTTTCTCAACAACCTTTTCTCTCCCTTTTTCCCAGTCCCCTGCTTGCACGCAAACACCATCTGGAGACATTCGATTCACAGACAGCGAGAGCTCTTGCACCTTTTGTTCTTTTGTTACTTGTGTTAATGCTAATGTAGACTCTTGCTTGTTAAGACTTGAATTGAATTGCATGCTTTGATTGCTTTACTTAACAGTCCTTTTATGGTTGTGTGGCATGTCACCACAGAAATTATGCTTGTTATCATTTCACTACTCGAGGACGAGCAGGAATTAAGCTTGGGGATGTTGATACGTCCCAAACGTATCTATAATTTCTGCTTGCTCCATGCATGTTTTGTGTGACTTTGCCATGTTTTGCTTGAACTTCCATACACTTTTGAGCATATTTGGACTAACCAACTAACTCAATGCACCCAGCTGCCAGTTGCTGTTTTTTGCTGTTTTTGTATTTCAGGTTTTCCGGCCATTAAAAGTGCTCCAAAAATTCCGGAAAAATTATATAAAAAATCTGAGATCAGGAAGCTTCCGGAATCACCAAAGCAGCGGAGGAGGGCCACCACTAGGCAACCAGGAGGGTGCCTGGTGCGGCCCAGGGTGGGGCCACGCCACCTGCCCTCCTGTCTGCCTCGTGGGTCCCCTCGATGCCCCCCTCCGCCTATATTTAGCCCTCGGGGTGGAAACCCCTAAACAGAAGCTCTTTTCCGCGATCTCTCCTCTGTTTCGCCGCCACCGCCGTTTCAAGATCGGGGCTTCCTGGAGAAGCTGCCCCGGCACCCTGCCAGAAGGAAGAACCCTCTCTGGGAGACCATCCATAGCCATGGACGCTTCCCGGATGTGCCGTGAGTAGTCCCCCTTGGACCATGGGTCCGTGACCAGTAGCTATGTGATGAATCTCTCCCCTCTTTGTGCTTCCACTTTCGAGTCCTCGTGAGCTTCCTCACATGATCGAGGCATCTATGTAATTTCTGTTGTTGCTATGCTGAGTTTGTTGGGATCTGATGGATTATGAGACTATGTTCAGATTGTGACGAGTAATATATTTGGTTCTTCTCTTTTATATTTTGTTCTTAAGTAAATTCTTGCATGTTGTCCGTTGCCGTATCTTACTTTGGCCAAGTATATTGTTGCAACTCCAAGAGGGAGCGTTATGCTTGATTGTGGGTTCATCCCCCTGATGTCTAGCTTGAGTGACAGAAACATGAGACTAGGGGATGTGTTGTTGCCACCAGGGATAAAACAACGGTGCTTGTACCCACGGGTGCAAGGATTGTTTACTTTACGCAAAGTTCTTTTAATGCAGTTGTCTGTTGCTTTGAGTTTACACTTTGGGTGGGATTCGCAACTTAATACCAGCGAGATGTTCTGGATAGATATCTCAAGGTGGATGATTCGTAGTAGATGCAGATGGATTTTGGTCTACTTACCTTGGCGTATTGCCCATTGCTTTTGAGCCCTTCCTTTCTTTGCAGCATAGTTAGCATTGCGGTGCCTTCATAATCCTGTCAATTGCCCAACTGTAATTTGTTTACCTCGCTAGCACTTTTATCGTCTTTTGGGAGAGAGATATCACTAGTGATAATCACGGGACCCCGATCCATCTTTCCATTATTGTTTACAATCTCAATTTACTTTCAGTATTTACTTTCAATGATCACTACTATTATCTCTTGCGTTGATCCTTTGTAAACATCAAGGCCGGAGGAATTGACAACTCCTCTGTACTCGTTGGGAGCAAAGTTATTTGTATATGTGTGTAGGTCCGCGACAACTCTCTAGCCAGAAAGCAATTTCTGCGCCGTTGCCACCTTCTTTATCTCTTGGAGTCCTACTGGTCGATAACCTTGGTATCTTCACCGAGGGAAACTGCTGTTGTGCTGCATCTCAACCTTCCACTTGGGGTAACCAACGAGAAGTAAGAGAACTCCTCACTGCAACATCAGGTCCCAAGGCCAAGACATTCCCCACTAGTCCTCAAAGCTCAGATAGGGGGCTATGAGACGTCGTGAGTGTTCATGGACGGAGGAAGCAGCATGAACATCATATTTTCTGACACCCTCCGCCAGATGACAATCCCACACTCGGTGTGGATGAAATCACACGCCACCCTCTATGGCGTAGTGCCCGGCAGAGCAACTTCATCACTCGGGAGAGTCGGACTTCGAGAAAAGAACTCCTCGACTTCGAGATAGTAGACTGGAAATCCCAATATCATGCTATACTCGGTCGACCGGCCTTCGTCCAATTCATGGCCGTCCCACATTACGCGTATCTCAAGCTCAAGATGCCAGGACCCACAGGTACAATAACATCCCACGGTTGTTTCATCAGATCAGACCAATGCGACTGCGATTTCTATCAAATATCGGACACACTCGGAGCACAACAGGAGCTGGAGGAAATAGCAATGGTAGTAGACAGGAACATCTTCCCACTCGCCAGCCGCAATGAAATAAAGCAAATCACTCGAGACTTCAGCGTTGACAGCGACACAGTCACCCATCAAGTGCACCCAACAGAATCGGATAAGATGGTGCGAATCTACGCACACTTGCCCGAAGAACAGACGGACGCTCTACTCGCCTTCCTTCGTCAAGAATAGAAAATATTCGCCCGGTGCCAAGCCGACATGCCTGGGATACCAAGGGAATTCGCGGAGCACGCACTACAGATCTACCCCAACACCAAGCCAGTCAAATAGGCACTACGACGGTTCTCCGAGCCAAAACGCAGGGCCATCGGAGAAGAGGTCAATCGACTACTCGAAGCAAAATTCATCAGAGAAACCAAGAAGACCACATGGGTCGCAAACCCAGTGCTGGTACCAAAGAAGGACACCGACGTACTACGCCTGTGCATCGATTATGGGACCGTTAACAAACACTACCCAAAATACCACTTCCCTCTACCAAGGATCGACCAGATCATAGACTCCACAGGAGGATGCGACCTCCTATCCTTCCTCGACGCATATTCGGGCTATAATCAGATAAGAATGAAAGAAGAAGACGAAGAGCACACCTCGTTCATCACCCCATATGATGTGTTCTGCTACAAGACGATGACCTTCGGTCCGGAGAAAGCTGGAGCAACATACCAACAGATGATGCAGGTGTGCCTACGAGAGAAAATCGACAAAAACTTCCAAGTTTACGTAGACGACATCATCATCAAATCCTACAAGGCAAACACACTACTCGATGACCTAAGGGAAACTTCTGGGTCACTCAGCCACTACAGAATCAAGCTCAACCCAAAGAAGTGTGTGTTTGACGTCCCCCGCCGGCAAGCTACTAGGGTACATGGTGTCCGCTAGAGGAATTGAAGCCAACCCAGAGAAAGTCCAAGCGCTTGCCAGGATGCAAGAGCCAGTCAACATCAAGGGCGTACAACATCTCACGGGACAACTCGCAGACCTAAGCCGTTTCATCAGTAGGCTAGGAGAAAGGACCCTGCCAATCTATCAGTTACTCAGGAAAGGAGGCAAATTTGAGTGGTCAGAAGAAGCGCGAAATGCATTCGCCGATCTAAGGAAAACACTCTCGACTTCACCAATCCTAGTAGTACCCAAAGAGGGGGAACCCCTGTTTCTATACATAGCGGCCCGGAGCAGCGTAGTGAGCACACCGCTCATGGTCGAGCGCTTGGAAGAAGGAAAGGTGCAGGGAATCCAGAGGCCAATCTACTACCTAAGCGAGGTCCTCAACAGATCTCAACAAAGGTATCCACACTACCAAAAGCTCGCGTACTCCGTCGTCATGACGTCGCGAAAGTATCCCACTACTTCGACGAGCACCCAATCACAGTGGTGAGCAGTTGTAACACCCCGGTAATCAGGCCACAATAATTCAACAGTGATCCCCTTGTTAAATGCCTTGTCATCGTGATCACCCTCATTTAAATTTTTGCATTAGGGAAATAACTCAACTTCCATTTCAAAATGCAAATGCTAGTCAAGATAGAACCTATGCAAATAGTAAAACAAAGTTATCGATAATATTTTAAATAATCTCAAGTCAATAATAAAAAACACAACCCAATTTAGAATATTAAGTTGCATTGGATTTTTATTAAACAAAAGTGGAAATTACAGTTCAATCAAAAATTGAGCAACCAATTTTATTAAATAGAAATTAATCATTAGGTCATGGTAAAATAGCTATATGAATTTATTAAAATGTGTAAATATAATAAACAATTCAAAATTAGAAGCTAAAATAGTCCATTTAATCATTTGTTAATTATATATAAATCAAATGAATTTATAAAAGGCCCAAAAAATTTGTAACAACATATTATAGTGTAATAGAATTATTGGAGTAATTCTCATATTTTACAAAATTAGATTGGTGGCTAAATAAAATAGAAACAAAATGAAATAGAAAAAAAATTAAAAATAGTAAAACTCTTATATGTCGCCCAGGGCAACATCCACTTGGCCCAGCCACCAAGCCCAGCCGACCCACTCCCCTTGTCTTCCACCTTCTGTTCACGCGTGCGTGGCGACCATTGACGGCGCCATGGCTGCAGTAGTCCCCGTGGGGCCCATCCCACGGCCACCTTCGTGGATAAGAGCCCCCTCACGCCCACTTCTTCCGCAAACCCTAGATCCGCCGCCCCCCTTTCCCCACCATCGCCCCCTGCTCCTCCCGCCGCTCGGTTGTGCGTAGCCGTTGCTGCCGCACGCGCGCCACCGCGGCCAACGACGACAACGGGCGCACCGCCATGTCCATCAACGTCCCCATGGTCGACTCCGTCTCCTCGGACTCCCCATCGTCGTCGAAACCCCCTGCTCCGACCGAATCGGTCGTCTTCCTCCTCCCGACCCGCAGCTCGCCGCCGAGGAGTTCATCGCCTCGAGCCCTCCCCGAGCACGCTTCCCCCTCTATGCCCATCGTCGTGAGCCCCTCCGTGTTTCCCCTCGCACTGCACTGGATTCGGTAGCTCCGAAACCCTTCCTCGTCGGAGCCGCTATCCGGCCGCCGCACACTGTCGCTCCGGCCGCCGCCATCTCGCGCCAGTAGCCCCTAGTGACACGCGATCGTTCGCTGGTTCGAACGAGCCGCCTCGCACACGAGATGGTCGCTGGAGTGACGATCCCGCACCTCGTCGCCATGGTCGGCTTGTCACCGGCGTGCCTGTGTTGTGGCTTAAGCCACTGACCGATGGGCTAAGGCCCCCCTGATACGTCCCAAACGTATCTATAATTTATGCTTGCTCCATGCATGTTTTGTGTGACTTTGCCATGTTTTGCTTGAACTTTCATACACTTTTGAACCTATTTGGACTAACCTATTAACTCAGTGCACCCAGTTGCCAGTTTCTGTTTTCTGCTGTTTTTGTATTTCAGGTTTTCCGGGCATTAAAAGTGCTCCAAAAATTCCGGGAAAAATATATAAAAAAACTCAGCGCAACAGAAGCTTCCGGAATCACCAAGAGAGGGAAGGGGGGCCACCACCAGGCATCCAGGAGGGCAGGTGGCGCGGACCCACCCTGGGCCGCGCCAGGGACCCTCCTGACTGCCTCGTGGATCCCCTCGATGCCCCCTTCGCCTATATTTATCCCTCGGGGTGGAAATCCCTAAGACGGACTCCTCTTTCGGGATCTCGCCTCTGTTCCGCCGCCGTCGCCGTTTCTAGATCGGGGCTTCCTGGAGAAGCTGCTCTGGCACCCTGCCGGGAGAAGCTACCCCCTCCGGCAGACCCTCCATAGCCATGGACGCCTCCCGTATGTACCGTGAGTAGTTTCCCTTGGACCATGGGTCCGTGACCAGTAGCTATGTGATCTATCTATCCCCCTTTTGTGCTTCCACTTTCGAGTCCTCGTGAGCTGCCTCACATGATCGAGGCATCTATGTAATTTCTGTTGTTGCTATGCTAAGTTTGTTGGGATCTGATGGATTATGAGACTATGTTCAGATTGTGATGAGTAATATATTTGGTTCTTCTCTTTTATATTTTGTTCTTAAGTAAATTCTTGCATGTTCTCCGTTGCGGTATTTGGTTTGGCCAAGTATTTTATTTTCAACTCCAAGAGAGAGCGTTATGCTCGATTGTGGGTTCAGCCCCTTGATGTCTAGCTTGAGTGACAGAAACATGAGACTAGGGGATGTGCTGTTGCCACCAGGGATAAAACAACGGTGCGTGTACCTGCGGGTGCAAGGATTGTTTACTTTACGCAAAGTTCTTTTAATGCAGTTGTCTGTTGCTTTGAGTTTACACTTTGGGTGGGATTCACAACTTAATACCAGCGAGATGTTCTGGATAGATATCTCAAGGTGGATGATTCGTAGTAGATGCGGATGGATTTCGGTCTACTTACCTTGGCGTAATGCCCATTGCTTTTGAGTCCTTCCTTACTTTGCAGCATAGTTAGGATTGCGGTGCCTTCATAATCCTGTCAATTTCCCAACTGTGATTTGTTTACCTCGCTAGCACTTTTACTATCTTTTGGGAGAGAGACATCACTAGTGAAAATCACGGGACCCTAGTCCATCTTCATATTATTGTTCACACCCTCAATTTACTTTCAGCTTTTACTTTCCTTTGCACCTTTTATCTCTTGCGTTGATCCTTTGTAAACGACAAGGCCGGAGGAATTGACAACTCCTCTGTACTCGTTGGGAGCAAAGTTATTTGTTGATGTGTGCAGGTCCACGACAACACCCTAGTCAGGAAAAAATTTCTGGTGACGTTGCCACCTACTTGTATCTCCTGAGTCCTGCTGGTTCGATAACCTTGGTATCTTCACCGAGGGAAACTTGCTGCTGCACTGCATCTCAAACCTTCCACTTGGGGTAACCAACGAGGGGCGAGAAGCCATCAAGCAAATTTCTGGCGCCGTTGCCGGGGACTCAAGTCTACAAGATAGGAGAGTTGCACACTATCTTTTACCTTTGCTTTTTAGTCTTGTCAGTTTACCTTTCAGTTTTTACTTTTGTGTCCTTAATCAAAAATACCAAAAATACCTGCTGCTACTATGGGTTCCAATGAAAACACTAAGTTGTGTGACTTCACTAGTCACAACAACAGTGACTTTATCTGCACTCCTATTGCTCCACCTGCCACTTCAGCACCTTCTTATGAGATTAAACCTGCTCTGCTTAACCTTGTCATGAAAGATCAATTCTCAGGAGCAGGAGAAGATGCTGCCTTGCACCTAAACAACTTTATCGAGGTCTGCGACATGCAGAAGTACAAGGAAGTGGATGGAGACATCTTCAAGATAAAGCTTTTTCCTTTCTCTTTGAGAGGAAGAGCCAAGGAGTGGCCACAATCTTTGCCCAAGAACAGTATCGATTCTTGGAGTAAATTCAAAGATGCTTTTATAGGGAAGTACTATCCCCCTGCTATAATTATTCAATTGCGGAGTAACATTATGAATTTCAGGCAATTGGATAATGAACACGTTGCCCAGGCTTGGGAACGTATGAAGACGCTTGTCAAGAACTGCCCCACACATGGACTGACTACCTGAATGGTTATCCAGACTTTTTATGCAGGCTTGAACTTCACCTCGCGGAACCTGTTAGATTCGGCCGCGGGAGGAACTTTTATGTCAACCACGCTTGGTGCTGCCACAAAGCTACTTGATGAGATGATGTTGAACTACTCGCAATGGCACACCGAGAGATCTCCAACCGGTAAGAAGGTAAACTCTGTCAAGGAGATCTCCTCTTTAAATGAAAAGGTTGACCTTATCATGTCTCTACTTACCAAGCAACCTTCTATTGATCCTCAAGATGTTCCTTTAAATTCTTTGGTTGCTCAGGAGCAAGTAGATGTCAATTTTGTCTCTAAAAACAACTTCAACAATAATGCTTATAGGAGTAACTTTGGTAGCAACAATCCTAGGCCTTTCCCATCCAACAACTATGGGAACAACACTTATCCTACCACCAGCAACTCCTACAGCCAGAACTATAGGGAAAAAGACCTGCCCAGCTATGAGAAACTTGTAGAAATAGAAAAGGCCACCAAAAGCTATATGCACACTCAGTTTGAACAAAACAAGGCCTTTTCTAGAAAATTATATGAGCACTCCTCTATCCTGCAAAACATTAGCAAACAGCTTGAGAGCCTGAACGGTGACATTTCCAGTCTCCAAACTAGACTCACTGCCATCGAGACTTATGTTTCAAACATGTCTCATACCCAATCTACCTTGATAAACCAAATGGCAGCTAAACCCGAAGTTGTACCCACGGAAGAAGAGAGAGTTAAGAGCCTTCCTACCTACCACACAGTAGCCACTATCCAAGTAGTTGAGGATGTCCAAACTATTAGCACCCATCACACCCCTAGTACCACTAGACCTATTAATGGTGATGCTACCACCTCAACCTTAGAAGAGGAAACCTCTATGAACGTAGAGGCTTTCAAACAAGTGAACCTAAATGATATCACTACCTCCTTGATAGATAGTAGTGACCTAGACTTTGACAACTGCACTTTACCTGAAGTTATTGGTTTCCTACACAAGATGTCTAGAGACCCCCACACTAGCACACTCAATCTTGCCTTCACAGAGCATATCACCAATGCTCTAATCAAAGTTAGGGAGGAGAAGCTTAGACTAGAAGCCTCCATACTTAGGAAGCTAGAAGATGGTTGGGATCCTATGATAAAAATTAAATTGAATAACTTCTCTTGTTATGCTCTTTGTGATGTTGGAGCAAGTACCTCTGTTATGCCCAAAAGAATGTATGATATGCTTGAATTGAAACCTTTTGATCCTTGTTCTTTTGGTGTTCGTCCTGTTTATTCTTTCGTAAAGAATCCTTTGGGGAAGATCGACGATGTTCTTATCATTGTCAATGATAATTATGTTCCCGTTGATTTCACTATTATGGACATTGAGTGTGAGCCCTCTTGTCCAATTATTTTGGGACGTCCTTTTCTTCGCACAGTTGGTGCTATCATTGACATGAAAGAGGGAACTATCAAATTCCAATTCCCTCTCAAGAAAGGGATGGAACATTTCCCTAGGAAAAAAGATTAAGTTACCTTTTGAGTCCGTCACACGGGCTAGTTATTCTCTTGAAAAGACTTTATCTTCTACTTTAAGCCTAGCTAATGGCTCTAAAGAAGCGCTTTCGGGAGGCAGCCCGCAACGAATTTAGGTTTTCCTTTTTGCTTTTGTTCTGTTATTAGTGGTCTTGATGATTTTTACTACTGTAACAACATCATTGTATCTTTTATTTTCAAGCTTTGTGCCAAGTTTAGCCTCATATGGCAAGGGAAGTAAAAGTTGTGACATGCTGTCCAGAAAACAGATTCTGTCCTCGTGACTAGAAAAATCAGAGAAAAATCCCAGTTCATCTTTTTGAGCTGAATTTTTTACACAGAATGCTCTATACAATTACGAAACTTCCGTATGTTCTGAGTTTTTTTATTTGAGTTTCAGAAGTACCCCTAAAAAATTCGTTTCTATCTTCTGTTCTGTTTTTCACAGATTCTGCCACGTTTTGTCTCTCTTCACTTTTGCAATCCTTAAGCTTGCTTTTTCTTTGCAAAAACCTTTTGGAAATCTTGGGAAACAGTATCTATTCCTGGAAATCTTTATTTGCAGTAGAGGAAAATTATTTTATTAGGGTACTAACCTCTCTAATCAGCCTACAATGAGTTATGTATGAAGGGAGTTTTCAAGTGCGCGATGGAGGATGATGAAAGAAGATTCAAGAGGGTCAAACGCTCAAGCTTGGGGATGCCCATGTGCACCCCCAATAAATATTCAAGGATACTCAAGCGTCTAAGCTTGAGGATGCCCCCGTGCATCCCCTTCTTCATCAACAATTATCAGTTCGTCTCTCGTTGCACTATATTTTTTTTCATTTCATGCATTATGTGCTAGTCTTGGAGCATCTCGCTCTTAGGTTTTGTTTTCAGTTTTCTTTTGCTTTGTTTGCTATAGTAACCAGTTAGACCACAACTTTCTATTTTGTGTGGGAGAAATTCACGCTCCGCTTGAACTAGAACTCCTCATAGGATTTGCATGCTTATTCTTTTAGTTGTGAGTTGTTCTTTTTCTTTTCTTAGCTGTTGTTCTGTTTAGTTGTAGTGCTTTAGTTTTTCTAGAGCTTTTCTTTTGTATTAGGTTGAACTTTCTATAGGTTGCATGTTTTATCTTGTTAGAGAGTTTGCCTGTTGCACTGCGTTCTGTGTCTTGACTGAAAGTAGGTAGTTAAAGTTGTTGTTCTATTTGTAGTAGTAACTTGCAATAGTTTTGAGGTATTGACTAGAGTAATTTTTGAACTTATGGTGTCAAGAGCTCTTGCCTATTAGTGATAGATGTCGTATTTTGGGCAATCCGTGTGTTTTTCGAAAACCAAAAAAACCCCTGTTGAGAACTCTAGCTACTAGATGGATCACTAACCTCTGGAGGGTTCGAATATTAGAGTACACTCACGTACCATGAGTCGAGGATGCGCATGGATAACCAAACCCCCATACACTCCTCCTCGGGGTACCTGTCTCTTTGTGAACCTCCTGATTAGATTGAGAGTTACCGATAATAAGTGCATGAGTTCTTTGGACTAATGTGAGTATTCGAAAGTTGACACTTCCACCCACCTATACTTTTTCTAGCCTCTTCTGTACCGTGCATTGCCCTTTCTCACCTCGAGAGTTGGCGCATACTTCGCCGGTGCATCCAAACCCTTGGCACGATATGCTATGCCATCATAAGCCTCCTTATATCTTTCCTCAAAACAGCCACCATACCTACCTACAAGGCATTTCCATAGCATTTCCGAGATACATTGCCATGCAACATCCACCTTCTCATGACTTGATCTTCATGTCATACATGCTACTTGCTTGATCGATGAGCCGCATGCTAGTTGGGCCTTTCCCTAATCATTGCTACATGACGCGCTAGTATCATTACATATCCTGCTATCCTTGCAGAAGCATACATTTGCATCATGATAGTTACATTTTCTTTATGTGAGTACCTTTGTAAAGTGTGAAAGATCTCCTATATCCTTGTAAAATATAAAGAATTGCCCCTAAAGTGAGGAAAAGATCCCAAAGAGGACAAAATCAAAAATCCCAAAGAGGACAAATGAGAGTTAAATAGAAAGAGCCATTGAGGCCACCAAAAAAAAGAGAAAAAGAGAAAAAAATAAAAAGAAAGAAGGGGGGATACTACGAGATCCACACTAGTACTTCACCTCCTATCCCTTGTACTCCATAGAGATCATCATCATGCATATAGCTATGTGGGGACCCTTCACACTATAGAACATGGCTTGTATATTCCAATGATGAGCCTCCTCAAACAAGCTCTAGGTCTTCTTGAGGAAGAAAGTTAGATGCACCCCACTAGTTCCCGTGGAGAGCTTTTAGCTCACATGTGCATCCGTTGTATGGCAATCCCTACTCCTCACATCATATCTATCATATGGCCTTCTCTCGCCTATGATTTTCCTCATTGATGTGAGCCTTTCACACCCTTTTTGTCTTCCTCCTCACCTTCGTTCTGTTTCGCCTTTTAGGTGTCAAATTTCTTGCTCACGCTCATCCATTACATGAGTGCTCAAAATATCGAAAGGGAGTGGATCAGTTTGACTTGTACCTGGCTAGTGGTCTGGGGACGAGTCCAGATAAGAATCCAAAGGAGACCAAGTGTGAAACTTTAGTAGATAGTTGTTCTCAACAACCTTATTTTTTCTCTCGTATTTCCCTATCCCTTGCTTGCACGCAAACACCATCTGGAGACATTCGAGTCACGGACAGCGAGAGCTCTTGCACCTTTTGTTCTTTTGTTGCTTGTGTCAATGCTAATATAGACTCTTGCTTGTTACGAATGGAATTGAATTGCATTCTTTGATTGCTTTACTTAAAAGTCCTTCTATGGTTGTGTGGCATGTCACCACAGAAATTATGCTTCTTATCATTTACCTACTCGAGGACGAGCAGGAATTAAGCTTGGGGATGTTGATACGTCCCAAACGTATCTATAATTTCTGCTTGCTCCATGCATGTTTTGTGTGACTTTGCCATGTTTTTCTTGAACTTTCATACACTTTTGAACCTATTTGGACTAACCTATTAACTCAGTGCAACCAGTTGCCAGTTTCTGTTTTCTGCTGTTTTTGTATTTCAGGTTTTCCGGCCATTAAAAGTGCTCCAAAAATTCCGGGAAAAATATATAAAAAATCAGCGCAACAGAAGCTTCCGGAATCACCAAGAAAGGGAAGGGGGGCCACCACCAGGCATCCAGGAGGGAAGGTGGCGCGGCCCCACCCTGGGCCGCGCCAGGGACCCTCCTGACTACCTCGTGGGTCCCCTCGATGCCCCCCTTCGCCTATATTTACCCCTCGGGGTGCAAACCCCTAAGACGGACTCCTCTTTCGTGATCTCGCCTCTGTTCCGCCGCCGCTGCCGTTTCTAGATTGGGGCTGCCTGGAGAAGCTGCTCCGGTACCATGCCGGGAGAAGCTACCCCCTCCGGGAGACCCTCCATAGCCATGGACGCCTCCCGTATGTACCGTGAGTAGTTTCCCTTTGACCATGGGTCCATGACCAGTAGCTATGTGATCTATCTCTGCCCCTTTTGTGCTTCCACTTTCGAGTCCTCGTGAGCTGCCTCACATGATAGAGGCATCTATGTAATTTCTGTTGTTGCTATACTGAGTTTGTTGGGATCTGATGGATTATGAGACTATGTTCAGATTGTGATGAGTAATATATTTGGTTCTTCTCTTTTATATTTTGTTCTTGAGTAAATTCTTGCATGTTCTCCGTTGCGGTATTTGATTTGGCCAAGTATTTTATTTGCAACTCCAAGAGAGAGCGTTATGCTCGATTGTGGGTTCAGCCCCTTGATGTCTAGCTTGAGTGACAGAAACATGAGACTAGGGGATGTGCTGTTGCCACCAGGGATAAAACAACGGTGCTTGTACCTGCGGGTGCAAGGATTGTTTACTTTACGCAAAGTTCTTTTAATGCAGTTGTCTGTTGCTTTGAGTTTACACTTTGGGTGGGATTCGCAACTTAATACCAGCGAGATGTTCTCGGAGAGAGACATCACTACTGTGATTTGTTTACCTCGCAACTTAATCCTGTCAATTTCCCAACTAAGATTTGTTTACCTCGCTGGCACTTTTACTATCTTTTGGGAGAGAGACATCACTAGTGAAAATCACGGGACCCTAGTCCATCTTCATATTATTGTTCACACCCTCAATTTACTTTCAGCTTTTACTTTCCTTTGCACCTTTTATCTCTTGCGTTGATCCTTTGTAAACGACAAGGCCGGAGAAATTGACAACTCCTCTGTACTTGTTGGGAGCAAAGTTATTTGTTGTTGTGTGCAGGTCCACGACAACACCCTAGTCAGGAAGCAATTTCTGGCGACGTTGCCACCTACTTGTATCTCCTGAGTCCTACTGGTTCGATAACCTTGGTATCTTCACCGAGGGAAACTTGCTGCTGCACTGCATCTCAAACCTTCCACTTGGGGTAACCAACGAGGGGCGAGAAGCCATCACCCCCTCTCGCTGACCGGTGGGGCCCGAGCCCCTTAATTAAATTGTTAGCTAAGTTAAAACCTAATTAACCCCCTTGTGTGGTTGACATGTGGGCCTAGTGGCTTTTAGATAAATAAAACAAATATAAAACCCCTGCCTATGACATGTGGGGCCCTAGCCATTTAATTAATAAAACTGTCTAATATTAATCTGTTTAATATATAAGCCCTATGACATGTGGGCCCTAGTACTGTTATAATTAAATAAATATCATTTAAATGCCTCTGCCAATGAGATGTGGGTCCACCTTGTCAGTGCACTGTTCTGGATAAGGTTTAGATAAATATAAAAGAAATTCAGAAAATGATTAAATCTTTAAAAATCAATATATTTTAATCCGTAACTCCGATGAAAATATTTTATATATCAAAGTTGCTCATAAAAATACCACGAATATGATACGCTACCCGTATAGCCACCACACCCCTCTAACATACCGAACGTGGACCATCCCCCCCTCTGGTGAATCCGACCGATAATTCCCAGTGCCCGTAAAACTTACCGAATGAAAATGTTCTAAATATGAAAGTTGTTCAGAATGGATCTACGAGCACGGATACACTATCCACATGTCTGCCAGATGTATCTAACACTATAGACATAGAACCTTCCCCCTCCAAATCATCTGTCCGGTAATCAATCGGTACTCGTGAGTCATACCCAAATTAATTCCCGCTCCGAGCAAAACAGATTGTACTGCGTTAGAACACCGCCAACACTGTGTTTGCCATGTGTATTGCTTTTATTGCCGTGTATTTATTGTTTCTCCCCCTCCTTATTGTTTGGTAGAGCCGACGACTATCGCCGCCGACATTGTTGTGTACGACTACTTCGTCGACGATCATACCCCTGCTGTCGAGCTTCCAGGCAAGCAGTGCCCCATCACCTCTCTCATATATCGCATATATGTCTATATTTATCTACTGCATTGCTGCTGTGTAAGCTCAAGAATGATCAGAGGGGGAGGGGTGAATGATCACTTCAAAAATTTATGCGAATCTTTGAAGTGAAACACACGAACAAGAAGCAGCTAAGTCTGGAACGAAAGAAATGCAACCTCGAGAGATAATAAGGGGGAGAGCTCTTAGAGGGGAAACATAACGAGGGAAAACATCAAAGGTAAATTACAGTAGAACTAGTACTGAATGTAAGTGCTGGAAGGAAAACTGGCCTGACACAACGATGTTTGGTAACCCATTCACTCTCTGCAAAGAGCTACATCTGGATGGAGGGACTGGTGATTGAACACCTGGAGCAAAACTCTCTCCGTCCTATTCTCCACTGCAACAAAATCCTCGAGCTTGTCCAGTTCTTACTCGTGGTAGATGATTCAGGCCATCTCTGAACCTTAAGAAACTTCCTCCGTAGCGACAATTACTCTTCGACTGCTGGTAGGCGACCTCTACCGTCTAGGAGACTTGCAGATCTCCAAGATAAAAAGGCCGACTAATCTCAACCTAAGTCTCAATGAATTGCTCAACTCAGTTTGGGACTTGGGTTTTCTCTCGGTGAATTTTCTCTCTTGGGATGCTCAGAATCTTCAGTCGAGCAGCCAACTGCCAATGGTGGGCGAGGGCTGGGTATTTGTAGGCAGCGATCCCAATGGAGAAATGTCCGAAGTGACCCGATGTGACAGCTTGACGCGTGTCCACAACGGTCGGAATTTCAAACCAAACACAACTTTACTTGAGGAACAAGTAAGCTGACTCACCGAATGAATTCTCTCTCGGCGGCACCAAGTACGATGACTTTGCCTTCGAGCAATAATTCAACTCAGTGAGATTTCTCTCTATAGGATTTCTTTCTGGGTTTTAAGTTGAGCTGAGCAATTACTTTCGACCCAGATCTCAACTAGCAAACCCCTCTTGATAGTACGGTTTTCCTACGACTCAATAAAATGAAAGAGAAACTAGCAAAAAGACTAAGTCTTGATTCATCTTCAGCTTTCTCCCCGTTGCGTATTCCTTCGAGAGAACCAAATCTTTTGACGACATTTTTAGGGGTCGTCTTCCTTCATAGTCTACGGTGTAAATACTCGTAGCGTTGTCCTTCGGCCTCCTACTTGCAAACTCCATTCTTCAGGAACCTAATAATCTGTTTATACTCGAAAACCGTATTAGTTCCTCGACTGTTTTGACCAACAATCTCCAAAACCTTCGGGGCAAGATTTTTGCTCTTACAACCTCCCCTTTTTGGACGATTGTTGACAAAACAGGCATCGACAGATAATTGAACAGATTTGAGTTACGATGGAATAACAGTGCTAGAGATAAATGGTGTACTCCCCATTAATGTATGCACGAAGATGATATCTTTTGAGTTCGAGCATATATTGAATATTATTGATCGAGGGGAAACCAATTTATCCTTAGTGAGTGATATTGCAGTCCGAGATGAAATCCAGAGTAATATGCAATCTCCTCGAATGACCTGTGAACTTAATAAATTTCTTGCAAGACAGATAGTGATAGCAAACGCATGCAGGGATATTTATTCGATAATAGCAGCAGTTCAAGGTCTACGGTCTACTTAAAGTTAGTACAGCCAGATCGAATGAGTAGCAAGAAGTTCAACGAAAGACAATCGAATGGCAACACCCTAAACCCCGCAACAAACTATTTCTTCGATGCCACTACATCTCCCCCTTTTTGTCAACGAGTGAACAAAAAGAACAGAGAATAGGGTCGAAAGAAAACTATTCGCCAGAAGTACTCCGATGGCGACTGTGATGGCGACGACGCTGGCTTCGAGAAGATTCCGCTTGTGAAGTTGGTCTCTTCGAGGAAGAACGTCGGTGGCGAGAGGAATGAGCACTGAGGGCAAAGTCCGGAGTCTTGTGCGAGGGATAAGAGTGTGCGTCTACAGAAGAATTTCCTCGTGACGCGTAGAGTCTGGACGATTGTGAGGAATTGGATACCAGTTGGGTGGAGCAGGGTGAGGATAACCTTCATGATTTGTCGCATTGTCGCAATCTGATAATATTGGTCGACAGAGACAATTTCCTTGTTGGCTGGGAGGAGTGGAATAAGTGGATCGGGTCGATCCAGATGTCAGAACCCTCTGTTAGGTATGTGCTAGGGTTAGCTAGTGCCTTTGCATCATGTCAAAATTTCAAAAAGAAATCTTGGAAATCAAATTCAAAATCAAAATGGGAGAAGGAACACCCCCCAGATGAATTAATTCAAAAGGCCAGATAAAAATCTTTTCCAAAAATTCATGTTAGAGTTTTGAAAAGTCTTATAAATGAGTGTGATCACATATCAAGTGATGTAGGACCCACCCCATGCTCATAGATTTTTCAAATATTCAAACAGTACCTTGGAATTAAAGAAATACCCCTTTTTGATTTAAAATTCAAATCTTTTGAATTTTAAAAATGTTGAAAGTTTATGAGTGGCTAGTTTATATTATTATGAGGCCACATAAAAGTTTTCAGCATTTAATAAAATGGTTTGGTATTTTTACCAAAGTCAAAACAAATATACAGAAAAACAGAAAGGAAAGATTAAACAGAAAAAGAAAAAGGACTTACCTCTCGCCAGGGGCAAGGCCCACCTCTCCAGCCGGCCCAGCCCGCGAAGCCCACCTTGTCGTCTTCCACCCCGCGCTGCCAAGCAGCTCGGTGGCGCGGCGCCGACGCCGTGGACGCCACGACGACGTCTTCAAGCTTCCAGGCCTCCCCAGGCGTCCTTATCGCACCAGGAGACGCCCCGCGCCTCACTTTCCCCTTCCTCGCCCTCTGGTTCTTCTCCCCGCGAAGAAATCACTCCGCCGCAGAAACCCTAGCCCGGCGCGGCAGTGCACCGACGTGGCGACTGAGCTCCTCCAGCCTTGCCGCCGTGTCTGATCGCTCCAGCACCGTCGACTCCGTCGTTCCCCCAAGTCAATCGAAGCTCAGCGCCAACGCAGACGACGTGAGCTTCAACATCTTCATCGCCGGACCCGCCGTGAACTTCCTTCAATTCCGGCCAACCCCGAGCTCCTCCGACTTCGCAACCGCTTCATTTGGATTCACGGTGAGCTCCCAGTTCGTTAGAACTACTCCGTGGTCTCCCTCTCGCCCTCTGTCGTCATCCGCCATGGATGACGAAGCACTTCGCCGCCATGGATGAGCTCGAGGTCGCCCCTGTGCCCCTTCGTCTCAACTAGAGCGCGCGCTTGGCTCCTGAGCATGCCAGCGTTCGAACGCAAGTAAGATCAGCCTTAGTCTTGCACGGTAGCGTCGACTGCGACTTCGTCGTGGTTCTGCTGCCGCCGGAGTCGTCGCCGTCGTCGATACAGAGCTCCCCGTGGACCCCCGATGCTTCCAGAAGACGCGGAAGACAACGCTGCATCCAGTGGTGCCCTCCGTTTCCCCTCCCGTGGCCGGAATCGTGTTCCCGTGCTGCGCCGCCGTGGCCAGGCCGCCGGCGTTTAGCCGCCGGCGTGTCAGTGCTAACCCCCCCCCCCCCCTGTTTTCACCAGTTAAGTGACCCCTGGGTCACTGACCAGTGGGCCCAGTCGCTTAATTAAGCCACTGGATTAAGTTAACCCACGGGTTAAGTTAACCAGCCACTGACAGGGTGGACCCACATGTCAGCCCCCCCCCCTGACGCCAGCTTGACGTCAGCCTGACGCAGTAAATCATTTAAATGAATTTCCAGATATTATTTGAATTAAAAGAATTCCAGAAATTCCAAAAAATACCCCAAACTTTGGAAATTCATAGAAAATTCATATTAACTCCAAATTGGACAAATAATATATGAAAAATGATCAGGAGAAAATTATCTTTCCAAATATGCAACTTTCAACTCTGTTTGATTTGAATTTAAAATGTGATCAGTAGCATTTGCTATTTTATTTAAATGGAATTAAATCAAATTCAAATCAAATATTTTTGCAACTTGAACCATGGCAACATGCTACATTTCAATCACACATCAGAGGCATATCATACACATTTGAAGATAATTCAAAATGATCAAACTATATCACATATAACTTGGTTAATGTTGAATTCAAATGTGGAGTTTGAATTTGCAATTCAATTTGCAATATACTCCATTTAAATGGAATGCTCAACACATCAGTACCATGAACATCACCCTTTCAATATTATTCATGTGATTGTGCATTGTACATTCTGTTGATCCTATGATTGTCATGTTGCTGTTAGACGTGGAACCGGAGCAAGAGGTCACCCCCTACGTTGAAGACCCCGAACCCGAACCTCGTCAGCAAGGCAAGCAAATCCCCATTGATCATGTCGATAAAATCCCACTTCCCTCTCATGTCTCGCTTATGCATTGTTTAGGATGATCACCATGCTTCGTTTCTACCGCATAGATGAACCCATTCCTTTGCATGACCTATCATTTTGTCACAGTAGTAAGCAAACCACAATCCTAGCA
This sequence comes from Bromus sterilis, assembly GCA_950022295.1. Lineage (NCBI taxonomy): Eukaryota > Viridiplantae > Streptophyta > Magnoliopsida > Poales > Poaceae > Bromus > Bromus sterilis. Next base: position 228,170,718 of record OX465600.1, read on the forward strand.
AATGTAGGAGTTGAATGATATCATGTGGCCCCTGCAAATGTTATCGCTTATTGCATGCTTAGTATGATACCATGTTGTTACTGTGATGTGAGTCGGGATGGGAATGATCATGTTGTTGGTGGTAGAAAAGTGTTGGTGAATCGACCCTAATACAAGGTGAACGATGAGAGGCTGTGTAGGAGTACACGGTGGGTTGTCTCGTTGAACACCGCCCTAGTACGAGTTCTTGTGTGGTGATCCAAGATGAAGAGTACAACCACACATTGGGCTCACTGACCCCTCTCAACCTATTAACTCATCCCTTTCGATGTCCAGATGTCGCAGTAGTTCGGAGTTCTGGTAGGGCTTGTGGCCTGGATGCTAAGTGAGAGAACGGCTCACCCGAGACCGGCTTATGCACCACGCACACATCGCTTGGGTCCACTTCGGTAAACCGGCCGGGTTCACGATTGTGGTAACCAACCCAAGTAGGCGGCTTTCTCGGACTAGATCGGCTATGAGGTAACAGTTTTGGTGAGCATCCTCGCTGGCACCCCTTGAATGGTGTCGAGATCAAAGGCGGTAAATGATGATCATGTGTGTGTAGAGGTACACCCTTGCAAGGTTAACAAAACTATTCGAATAGCCGCGTCCGCGGTTATGGACTACTTGGAAAGCTTAGCTTGATTATTAGATAAATTGAACCGGATACTTCTAAAACACACCAAGATAAGTGTGAGTGCTATGGCGTGCTTTCTCGTGGGGAAGTCGAGGAAGGCACCATAGTGGTGTATTGGTTGGAGAAAGTAGTGGACTCGTGTACGCTTCTTACCTCAAAGTCTGGTACTCGTAGTTCAGGATTAGCCAAGTCAAAGCTGGCACTTCTGCAAGTGAAACCCCACCTCCCTTTACCTTGATACATGTGCATGAGTAGTATAGCTCCTATGTAAGTCTTGCTGAGTACGCCTTTGTACTCACGTTTGCTTAATCTATGTTTTAGATGACGCCACTGACCCCGAAGGTGGCTTCTTCATCGAGTTGGACGACTGAAGTTAAGCTAGTCTAGTCCCAGTTAGCAGACTGGTTCCCTCGTGGAGGGCTTTGTGTTTGAATAAGGCTTCTTAAGCCACTTGTTAAACTTGTCTGTACTCAGACATAATTTGCTTCCGTTCTGTGTTGTAATGTTGGATCACATGTATGTGATCTCTGTGTGCACTCTATAAGAGTTATAAATAAAATGTACACTTTGTAGAGAATTGCAATGGTACCTACTGTTCATACAAGGCATGTGTGCTGCGTGTATGTTTATAACATGCATGTCTTTGTATGGGTTTTCGAGACCTTAGTTGTGTTCTGGCCGGCGGTCTTTCATACACCAAGTGGCCCTTAGATGTGCGCAGCTTGGGGCATCGCGATGCGATTGCTCGAGACTTCGTCTCGTGCACACTTTGTGGTATGATCGAGCCCGCCCTAGACCCCGACTAAGTGATCGGGCTGGAGTAAGTCTATGTAAGAGTTTTGAGATAGTCGGTAGTATGGTTGAGGCGACTTGTCTTTGAATATGGGAGTTCACCACCCATATCATTTGACTTGTGTGCGGACGATGAGGACCCATCTCAGTTGATCATCCGGCCTGGATGGGATGCCCCTCACGTACGATGCTTTCCGAGAATGTTCAGTGCTTGGCCTTGTCTGCTTAGACAAGTGGGTGCGGTTCTCGGCTCTCCATATGACTATGTCTTAACTGTACTTGCATACGCTAACCCCGGGTCCCGACAGACTTGGTACCAGAGCAGGACTGACTGTAGGACTAGTAGCCTTGGCCGAAGTCGAGTCTAGCTTTCTATAGTTATACAGTTACTCTGGGTATATAAGGGAACAACGTAGGGCTTCTTTTTCTCCTTACCCCTTCGTTCTGAGTTCTGAGTCACCCTCATCTTATTCTACGGGAAGATAGGACTAGGCTCTCCTCTATCTGATTAGAACATCTCGTTGTTTGCTTCCTTGTAGCCGTAGGAAAGTTGTGTTCGGTTTGTTAGATTGGTTATGCTTCCTGATTTATTACATCGTATGTAAGTGTTGTTTCCATGTTGGAAGAAATTGTCATTTCTTACGATTACAACCGTTATGTTGTCCGAGTCATTCCAGGTTTATCTCATAATCTGATGCATTTGCAAACTCCTTTCTGTTTCAGATGGCAGATCTTCCCCCTCGGCAGATTGTTCGTTTGACCAGGTGCCTCGGTGTGCGTGGCCATCCCGCCACGTTGATCGAGATGATGTCCTATGTGGGATATCGATGGTACCCTGAGTACACCATTGAGGAGCAGTTTCACGACTTCAACCAGACGCAGTTCCACTGCATTGTCCGGATATATCCGCACCACGTTGGAGTCACCCAGCCTATCCACTTTGGACATGGCATTGGCGTTACCGAGAACATGGCTGTGCAGGATGCTGCATATTCATGTATTACACTGCTGAGAGAGGAGCACACCATGCTAAGAGAGACTTCATTCCGCTATATCCCTGCTGCACTTCCAGGAGAAGAGGGATATTACACCGGACTCTACTCAGATCACTCTGCAGAAGATCCAGCACTCCAGGTGACTGCTAGGTTTGCTAGTGACAGAGATCGTGATGCACGCGCTCTCCGTTTTGAGCTCCACGCCACCCGAGTTCGTCTGTACCGAGCACTGACGCTCTTGGCACCCTTTGTGAGCGTGGGATCAGTTGAGTTTGATGCGATCTACCCAGTGAGGACTCAGATGCCTTCTCGAGTTGCTTGGCCCGAGATTGGAGGCATTTTTCCACCCCGTGGTCCTTTGCTTCCACCCTACACTAGACCTAGGCCCCATCCTTGCCCAAATGGATATCAGGGTCCACAAGCCTCCGTGTTTTCCGATGGTCACCTCCAGCTACCGGGATACGCGGGTAACTTTTATGAGGACTACTATGGAGATGGAGATGAGTGAGACCGCCTGTGGTCTTACTTAGTGATGATGTAATAGTATCCTAGTATATTGTAAGCAAGGTGTCTAAGTTCCAGAGGCTTAGATAAATAATGTATAGGAAGTCAGAGTGCCTCTGAAGGATGTATCATCTTCATCACATTTGTATTAGCTTAGTGCTTGTACTAAAACGATGTATGGTTTGTATGACAGCTTGTGAATATATGGCTTGTATGCTTTATCACCATGTTGTCAAGATGATTACTTCCTTTGCTCTGTAATCCTTCCAGTACTTCAATACCTTGATTAGACTCTTCAATTCAACTATGTTTGACTTTGGTTTTCACCTTCAGGATGTCTCAAGGAACCCGTGGCCAGGTTGGTCGTAACCAAGGTCGTGGGAATGACCAGGAGGAAGGCAACCTTCCACCCCCACCCACGATGGCACAAGTTCTGATGGAAGTGGAGAGGAACCGCCGTGACTCTCACCACCTGCTGGAAGTCATTGCACGCAACACCACTCAGCAGCGCAATGAGTTGGTGTCCCTGAACGACTTCATCCGACTTCATCCCCCAGTTTTTAGTTACTCCACCGAGCCCCTTGACGCCGATGACTGGCTCCGCAGCATCGAGAGGAAGCTCCAAGCAGGCCGTGTTGCAACTGGTGACAAGGTCAGCTATGCCACCTATCACCTCGAAGGTGCAGCTAGTTCTTGGTGGGAGAACTTTCTGAATATGCGACCCGTTGGACCACCTGCATCTTGGGAGGAGTTCTGCACGTCCTTCCGCGAGCACCACATTCCCAAAGGTCTCATGGACCGCAAGCGTGAGGAGTTCTGCAACCTCACTCAAGGCAGAAGGACCGTTGATGAGTTTAGTCGTGAGTTCAACCGACTGGCTCGTTATGCTACCGAAGAAGTCTCCACCGACTCCAAGAAACAAGAGAGGTTCCGTCGTGGCCTCAACTCCGGACTCCGTCGCGAACTCAACCTTCATGACTTTGCCACATTCCAGGTCCTTGTCAACAAGGCCATCAAGGCAGAGGACATGAACACCCCCAACGACTTTCGCAAACACCCCAGAGATGACAGTTCATCCAGTTCTGGCTCCCAGAAGCGCAAGATCTGGATCCCAAATAGCATGTTCCGCCAGAACAACCCACCGAGGCCATCCTATGTGGCGCCTCGTCCACCCACCCAGTTCCACCCAGCTCCACGCACTGTTTTCGGAGCCTGTTACAAGTGTGGTCAGGCAGGCCACTATTCTCGAGAGTGCCCCCAGAACCAGCTCCAACACCAGAATGCTCCACCCCGTGCCGGAGGCAACAACAACAACAATGGCCGTGGCAAGCCACCCCAGAAGGTCTACACCGCCAAACCCGCTCCTCCCGCCACTCGTGGACGTCTGAACCAGATCGCCGCCAAAGAGACTGACGACACCACTGACGTCATTCTTGGTACGCTCCCAGTCAATTTTGTTCCTACTTCCGTTCTTTTCGACCCAGGAGCATCTCATTCATTCATGTCGGAAAGTTATGCACTTCGTCATGAGTTACCCTTTGTTGAATTGTCCACCCCGATGGTTATTCAAACTCCAGGGTCAAGATGGCAAACTAATAGAGTGAGCCATGGTAATAAAATTTCAATTGAGGGTTTAGTATTCCTTGCTTCACTCATAGCCCTCAAGTCTTCAGACATTGATGTCATCCTTGGCATGGATTGGCTATCAAGACAGAATGCCTACCTGGATTGCAGAGGCAAATCCGTGAAACTCACCCACCCTTCAGGCCAAACCGTCAGCTATACCTCACCCAGAACAAGAAACCAAGTGCATTCCTTGAATGTACTTCCCCTTCCCGAACTTGAAGATATTCCGGTGGTTCGTGACTTCCCGGATGTCTTTCCTGAAGAGCTGCCGGGCATGCCACCCGACAGATGTGTAGAATTTATAGTGGATCTTGTTCCAGGAACCGCACCAATTTCCAAACGCCCATATAAGATGGCCCCACATGAGTTAGCTGAGCTAAAAACCCAACTTGATGCTTCGTTGGCAAAAGGCTTCATCCGCCCTAGCTCATCGCCATGGGGTTGCCCCGTTATGTTCGTAAAGAAGAAAGATGGAACAGAAAGGATGTGCGTAGACTATCACCCGCTAAATTTAGCGACGATAAAGAACAAATACCCACTACCCAGGATCAATGATCTTTATTATCAACTTGCAGGATCCTCCGTCTTCTCCAAGATGGATTTGAGATTAGGTTATCATCAGATCAGAATCCGAAACGAGGACATTCCCAAAACGGCTTTTACTACTCGTTATGGTCTTTACGAGTATACCGTCATGTCCTTTGGTTTAACCAATGCCCCCGCCACATTCTCACGCTTGATGAATTCGATCTTCATGGAGTACCTAGATAAATTTGTTGTGGTTTATCTTGATGATATTCTCATCTACTCGAAGAACGAAGAAGATCATGCCGAACACTTAAGGCTGGTATTGATGAAGCTTAGAGAGCATCGCCTGTACGCTAAATTCTCCAAGTGTGAATTCTGGCTACCAGAAGTGACCTACTTAGGCCACGTGATTTCTGCAAAAGGCATTGCTGTGAATCCCGAGAGAGTTCAAGCCATCCTTGACTGGACTCCACCTGAAACGGTTAAGCAAGTTAGGAGTTTTCTTGGCCTAGCCAGCTATTGCCGTCGCTTCGTCGAGAACTTTTCTAAAGTTGCAAAGCCTCTAACCGAACTCCTCAAGAAAGATAAGAAATTCTTATGGACTCCCAAGTGCGAGGAAAGCTTTCAAGAGCTAAAAAGAAGATTGACTTCTGCACCCTTACTTGCACCTCCAGACACCAAAAGGGATTTCGAGATCTATTGTGATGCCTCACGGCAAGGGTTAGGATGCATACTTCTGCAAGATCGACATGTGGTAGCTTATGCTTCACGCCAGTTGCGGCCACATGAAGAGAACTATCCTACCCATGACCTTGAACTCGCTGTCGTAGTTCATGCTCTAACAACTTGGCGACATTACCTCCTTGGTAATCGTTGTGAGATTTATTCCGACCACCAAAGCCTCAAATATATTTTCACCCAGCCAGATCTTAATCTCAGGCAAAGACGCTGGATTGAGTTGATAAAATATTACGACGTAGGAATTTCTTACACCCCAGGCAAAGCCAATGTCATGGCTGATGCACTAAGTCGTAAGTCGTACTGTAACAACCTCATGTTACAGCAGTATCAACCACTTCTTCATGAGGACTTTCGCAAACTCAACCTTGAGATTGTTCCTCATGGATATCTTTCTACCTTGGTGACGAAACCAACTCTTGAGGATCAAATCGTAGTTGCCCAAAGGCGTGCACGAGGTGTTCGCCGGATCAAGGAGAACATTGCTAGCGGAGTTGCTAAATGTTTCTCCACAGATAGCAAAGGAACGGTATTCTTTGAAAATCGTTTGGTAGTACCTAAGAATAAGGAACTAAGGCAACTCATCCTCCAAGAAGCCCATAACACACCCCTCTCGATTCATCCCGGTAGCACGAAAATGTACCGAGATCTACGCCAGAGATTTTGGTGGACTAGGATGAAGAGAGACATTGCTCAATTTGTTGCCGAATGTGATGTTTGTCGTCGCATTAAGGCAGAACATCAAAGACCTGCTGGTACACTTCAACCTTTGTCTATTCCCGAGTGGAAATGGGACAAAGTCGGTATGGATTTCATCACCGGCTTTCCAAGAACCCAGAAAGGAAACAATGCCATCTTCGTTGTCATAGATAGGCTTTCCAAAGTTGCTCACTTCCTTCCAGTTCGCGAGTCTATAACTGCTAGTCAGTTAGCAGACTTGTACATCTCCAGAATTGTATCACTTCATGGTGTTCCTTTGGAAATCAATTCTGATCGCGGTAGCCTTTTTACCTCTAGATTTTGGGGAAGCTTTCAGAATGCTATGGGAACTCATCTCTCCTTTATTACAGCTTTTCATCCTCAGTCTAGCGGTCAAGTCGAAAGGGTTAACCAAATTCTTGAAGACATGCTCAGAGCTTGTGTTATCTCATTCGGAAAGAATTGGGAGAATTCTCTTCCATTTGCCGAATTTGCTTATAACAATAGTTTTCAATCTAGTCTGAACATGGCTCCTTTTGAACTCCTTTATGGATGACGATGTCGAACACCACTAAACTGGTCAGAAACCGGTGAAAGACAATTCTTTGGACCGGATATGATCAAGGAAGCAGAAGAGCAAGTTCGCATTGTTCGTGATCAATTGAAAGCAGCCCAGTCTCGTCAGAAAAGCTACTATGATCGTCATCATAGGCAAGAGAGCTACAATCTGGATGAGAAGGCTTACCTTCGGGTTACTCCTCTAAAGGGAACCCAACGTTTCGGTATCAAAGGCAAGTTGGCCCCACGTTACATCGGACCTTTCCGCATTCTTGCTAAACGTGGAGAAGTTGCCTACCAACTTGAACTACCTCCGCACCTCTTCCGAGTACACGATGTATTCCATGTGTCCCAACTCAGGCGTTGCTTCATGGACCCCATCCGCGAAGTCGACCATGAAACGCTTGATCTCCAAGATGACCTTTCTTATCGAGAATACCCCGTTCGTATTCTTGATTCCGCAGAGCGTGTCACTCGTCGTCAGAAGATTAGATTTCTGAAAGTGCAATGGTCACACCACTCTGAAAGAGAAGCCACGTGGGAAAGAGAAGACCATCTCTTTACCGAGTACCCCTCCTTCCTCCCGCAGACTTCTGAATCTCGGGACGAGATTCTTTTGAGTGGGGGCGAGTTGTCAGAACCCTCTGTTAGGTATGTTCTAGGGTTAGCTAGTGCCTTTGCATCATGTCAAAATTTCAAAAAGAAATCTTGGAAATCAAATTCAAAATCAAAATGGGAGAAGGAACACCCCCCAGATGAATTAATTCAAAAGGCCAGATAAAAATCTTTTCCAAAAATTCATGTTAGAGTTTTGAAAAGTCTTATAAATGAGTGTGATCACATATCAAGTGATGTGGGACCCACCCCATGCTCATAGATTTTTCAAATATTCAAACAGTACCTTGGAATTAAAGAAATACCCCTTTTTGATTTAAAATTCAAATCTTTTGAATTTTAAAAATGTTGAAAGTTTATGAGTGGCTAGTTTATATTATTATGAGGCCACATAAAAGTTTTCAGCATTTAATAAAATGGTTTGGTATTTTTACCAAAGTCAAAACAAATATACAGAAAAACAGAAAGGAAAGATTAAACAGAAAAAGAAAAAGGACTTACCTCTCGCCAGGGGCAAGGCCCACCTCTCCAGCCGGCCCAGCCCGCGAAGCCCACCTTGTCGTCTTCCACCCCGCGCTGCCAAGCAGCTCGGTGGCGCGGCGCCGACGCCGTGGACGCCACGACGACGTCTTCAAGCTTCCAGGCCTCCCCAGGCGTCCTTATCGCACCAGGAGACGCCCCGCGCCTCACTTTCCCCTTCCTCGCCCTCTGGTTCTTCTCCCCGCGAAGAAATCACTCCGCCGCAGAAACCCTAGCCCGGCGCGGCAGTGCACCGACGTGGCGACTGAGCTCCTCCAGCCTTGCCGCCGTGTCTGATCGCTCCAGCACCGTCGACTCCGTCGTTCCCCCAAGTCAATCGAAGCTCAGCGCCAACGCAGACGACGTGAGCTTCAACATCTTCATCGCCGGAGCCGCCGTGAACTTCCTTCAATTCCGGCCAACCCCGAGCTCCTCCGACTTCGCAACCGCTTCATTTGGATTCACGGTGAGCTCCCAGTTCGTTAGAACTACTCCGTGGTCTCCCTCTCGCCCTCTGTCGTCATCCGCCATGGATGACGAAGCACTTCGCCGCCATGGATGAGCTCGAGGTCGCCCCTGTGCCCCTTCGTCTCAACTAGAGCGCGCGCTTGGCTCCTGAGCATGCCAGCGTTCGAACGCAAGTAAGATCAGCCTTAGTCTTGCACGGTAGCGTCGACTGCGACTTCGTCGTGGTTCTGCTGCCGCCGGAGTCGTCGCCGTCGTCGATACAGAGCTCCCCGTGGACCCCCGATGCTTCCAGAAGACGCGGAAGACAACGCTGCATCCAGTGGTGCCCTCCGTTTCCCCTCCCGTGGCCGGAATCGTGTTCCCGTGCTGCGCCGCCGTGGCCAGGCCGCCGGCGTTTAGCCGCCGGCGTGTCAGTGCTAACCCCCCCCCCCCCTGTTTTCACCAGTTAAGTGACCCCTGGGTCACTGACCAGTGGGCCCAGTCGCTTAATTAAGCCACTGGATTAAGTTAACCCACGGGTTAAGTTAACCAGCCACTGACAGGGTGGACCCACATGTCAGCCCCCCCCCTGACGCCAGCTTGACGTCAGCCTGACGCAGTAAATCATTTAAATGAATTTCCAGATATTATTTGAATTAAAAGAATTCCAGAAATTCCAAAAAATACCCCAAACTTTGGAAATTCATAGAAAATTCATATTAACTCCAAATTGGACAAATAATATATGAAAAATGATCAGGAGAAAATTATCTTTCCAAATATGCAACTTTCAACTCTGTTTGATTTGAATTTAAAATGTGATCAGTAGCATTTGCTATTTTATTTAAATGGAATTAAATCAAATTCAAATCAAATATTTTTGCAACTTGAACCATGGCAACATGCTACATTTCAATCACACATCAGAGGCATATCATACACATTTGAAGATAATTCAAAATGATCAAACTATATCACATATAACTTGGTTAATGTTGAATTCAAATGTGGAGTTTGAATTTGCAATTCAATTTGCAATATACTCCATTTAAATGGAATGCTCAACACATCAGTACCATGAACATCACCCTTTCAATATTATTCATGTGATTGTGCATTGTACATTCTGTTGATCCTATGATTGTCATGTTGCTGTTAGACGTGGAACCGGAGCAAGAGGTCACCCCCTACGTTGAAGACCCCGAACCCGAACCTCGTCAGCAAGGCAAGCAAATCCCCATTGATCATGTCGATAAAATCCCACTTCCCTCTCATGTCTCGCTTATGCATTGTTTAGGATGATCACCATGCTTCGTTTCTACCGCATAGATGAACCCATTCCTTTGCATGACCTATCATTTTGTCACAGTAGTAAGCAAACCACAATCCTAGCAAATGTAGGAGTTGAATGATATCATGTGGCCCCTGCAAATGTTATCGCTTATTGCATGCTTAGTATGATACCATGTTGTTACTGTGATGTGAGTCGGGATGGGAATGATCATGTTGTTGGTGGTAGAAAAGTGTTGGTGAATCGACCCTAATACAAGGTGAACGATGAGAGGCTGTGTAGGAGTACACGGTGGGTTGTCTCGTTGAACACCGCCCTAGTACGAGTTCTTGTGTGGTGATCCAAGATGAAGAGTACAACCACACATTGGGCTCACTGACCCCTCTCAACCTATTAACTCATCCCTTTCGATGTCCAGATGTCGCAGTAGTTCGGAGTTCTGGTAGGCTTGTGGCCTGGATGCTAAGTGAGAGAACGGCTCACCCGAGACCGGCTTATGCACCACGCACACATCGCTTGGGTCCACTTCGGTAAACCGTCCGGGTTCACGATTGTGGTAACCAACCCAAGTAGGCGGCTTTCTCGGACTAGATCGGCTATGAGGTAACAGTTGTGGTGAGCATCCTCGCTGGCACCCCTTGAATGGTGTCGAGATCAAAGGCGGTAAATGATGATCATGTGTGTGTAGCGGTACACCCTTGCAAGGTTAACAAAACTATTCGAATAGCCGCGTCCGCGGTTATGGACTACTTGGAAAGCTTAGCTTGATTATTAGATAACTTGAACCGGATACTTCTAAAACACACCAAGATAAGTGTGCGTGCTATGGCGTGCTTTCTCGTGGGGAAGTCGAGGAAGGCACCATAGTGGTGTATTGGTTGGAGAAAGTAGTGGACTCGTGTACGCTTCTTACCTCAAAGTCTGGTACTCGTAGTTCAGGATTAGCCAAGTCAAAGCTGGCACTTCTGCAAGTGAAACCCCACCTCCCTTTACCTTGATACATGTGCATGAGTAGTATAGCTCCTATGTAAGTCTTGCTGAGTACGCCTTTGTACTCACGTTTGCTTAATCTATGTTTTAGATGACGCCACTGACCCCGAAGGTGGCTTCTTCATCGAGTTGGACGACTGAAGTTAAGCTAGTCTAGTCCCAGTTAGCAGACTGGTTCCCTCGTGGAGGGCTTTGTGTTTGAATAAGGCTTCTTAAGCCACTTGTTAAACTTGTCTGTACTCAGACATAATTTGCTTCCGTTCTGTGTTGTAATGTTGGATCACATGTATGTGATCTCTGTGTGCACTCTATAAGAGTTATAAATAAAATGTACACTTTGTAGAGAATTGCAATGGTACCTACTGTTCATACAAGGCATGTGTGCTGCGTGTATGTTTATAACATGCATGTCTTTGTATGGGTTTTCGAGACCTTAGTTGTGTTCTGGCCGGCGGTCTTTCATACACCAAGTGGCCCTTAGATGTGCGCAGCTTGGGGCATCGCGATGAGATTGCTCGAGACTTCGTCTCGTGCACACTTTGTGGTATGATCGAGCCCGCCCTAGACCCCGACTAAGTGATCGGGCTGGAGTAAGTCTATGTAAGAGTTTTGAGATAGTCGGTAGTATGGTTGAGGCGACTTGTCTTTGAATATGGGAGTTCACCACCCATATCATTTGACTTGTGTGCGGACGATGAGGACCCATCTCAGTTGATCATCCGGCCTGGATGGGATGCCCCTCACGTACGATGCTTTCCGAGAATGTTCAGTGCTTGGCCTTGTCTGCTTAGACAAGTGGGTGCGGTTCTCGGCTCTCCATATGACTATGTCTTAACTGTACTTGCATACGCTAACCCCGGGTCCCGACACCAGACGATCATCTTTGCTCCATTTTCTCTCGAGATGAGGAGGATAAGCTTCGAAACCACATCGATGAAGTTGGTCGTGGGTGTTAAATTTTCGAAGGCCTTTCCATTCTCTCCGAAGGCTTTCTCGACCAATTTGGTTATTGTTCATCACAATGTTCCTTAGCAGATTCAACTCGTTCATGATGGCTTGCTTCTGAACACGATCTTCTTCGACAAAATGTTGGAACATTTGTTGCGTATGAAGGGATACTTCAATGTGATTGACAAGCTTGATGAAGCGAGAACTTACATTCTTTTCATTGACATGCTTGCGAACGCCAACATATTCTGCAAATCTGTCGTTGGGGCGAGCAGCAATGTCTAGTACATCTCTGACTGGAGGAGTGAAAAGCTTCGGCTGGCATGACGAGGGAAATGGTACATCCTGAGTATAATTGCAGAGAGCCATAATCCATGGAGAATAAGGCTTCCGAGCAAATGGATTATCAGCGCATGCAACCAGAGTACGAATGAAGCAGTCTTCAAAATCGAAGGGAATTCCATTGACGAGCTTCACAATAGCATGATGTATGAGAGCTGGGATGGGAAAATCATCGTGTACGTTAAGCATGGGAATCAAGGTCTTCGACAGAATATAAAACCACGTTTTAGCTTCAAAGACCAAGTGCTTGGGCATTGGGAGTGGAGGATAACCATCGCCTACAACTGTTGGATCCACGACGACAGAAAATTCAGCGGGAGTCAAATCTGGCAAGGAGTGCAACTTGCCTGGTAAACCTTCGAACCGAGGTAAATTGATGACCTCGAGCAGTTGATCTACAGTCAAATGGAAATCCTTTCCTTGAATCATATAATCGAACGTCCATGTTTCTGGTCGACTTGGATGACCGTTCACATACAAGGAAGCATAAAATTGCTTGATGAGTTCCAGGTTATAACCATCGGGCAGAGCAAACAGTCGATGTGCGTGCATTTGATCAACAAACTGAGTGACATTGTGAAATGCAGCAACCGAGTAGAATGATGGCATATCCAGATACTTGTGCTGAAATAATTTTTCCTTGTTCAGCAACACTTGAGCATAGTAAGTTGCCTGATCCTGAGTCCAGAAACAAAGAGAAACTGATGTTCTAGGCATAGTATACGGACTCTGGCCGAAATTTTTTGGCTTGTGCTCTCGTTGGTTAAAGCGAGGACCACCACGAGGAACATTTGCTTGAAATAGCGGGAGCATTTCTCTCGGGTGGTTGGAATTCAACAGTTCAACAAGGGGCATGTTATTGTCCACGTTGATTCCAGAGGGAGCAGCAGCTTTAAGATTTGCAGTAGGCTGTGAGGAAATATTAATGATTTCTTGTCGGGCGGTCTCTACAGCAGGGGCGGGAGCAGCAACTTCAAGATTTCCTTCGGCCATAGGTATTTCTTCGTCTTGATTTTGTTCGTCCTCCTCATTTTCCATGGCCGCCAAATCAGCATGCAGCTGAGCTTCAATGTCGAGCTGGCCATCTTTGTCTTCGGACAAGGCGTCAGAAGACGACGAGGAAGTATAAGACGAGGAAGAACTGGATGAATGTCCAGTTACACTTACACTTCCTTCGACCTCACCTAATCCTTCGATCATAGGTGTATCTGCAGTCTGGCGAGATTTAGTGGTAATATCCACGTCTTCTTCTTCGTCATGCTCAGACACTGCAGGAGAGAAATCCTTCTGAACTTGTTCTGGTTGGGGAGCTTGAGGGGCACAAATCTAACGGGCTTCAGCATGTTCTTTCTCGACGCGAGCAGATTGCTCGGTCTCAGCAGTGGGTTGGATTTGAGGTGGAGGTGAAGTCGTACGTGGGGGAGTAGTTTTACGGGGTGGACTGGGTTGGCAAGGTGGAGTTGTTTCTCGGGGAGGGTTTGAACCTTGTCGAGCAGATGCAGCTTCGACAGATGGAGCACGTACCTTCTTGGCTTTCTTCTTCGGCTCGTGCACTTGCACAGAGGAGCCACTTGCAATATTTTCCGAAGTACTATTTCTCTTGCGAGATAGTTTCTCGACGAGAGAATCGTTGTGCTTCAGATAGAGATCAGTCACAACCTGGTGGACTTTGCTATTCATACACATAGCATTTTGTTGAGCATCAGTCCGATTATCAACAATGACAGCAAGTTTCTGATCAAAGAATTTCTGCGACGCTGGGTCATCATCTTTGGTTTTTGCATCGAGATAGAATTCTTCTTGATAGGATGCTTTGAGATCAGCATCCAATTATTCCTTCCACTTGGTCATCCATTCATCAACAGAAGAAAGAATTTCCTTCGGGACATAGTCCGTCGGGGTAACTTGGCCATTTTCGACAACACGCGACATATATTAATGGCATCCCATTCCGCTCGATCAGCAGAATCAGCCTCATTTGAGCTCCCTTCATCTTCTCGGAGCTGAGCTGCAGGAGGAACAATTTGTTCGACCGCAGCAGCTTGCACTACGAGCATAGCAGGAACAACTGGAGGGGCAGGTGCAACAGGGGGAACTTGAGCAGATGGAATAGGTGGTGTTGGTGCAGCAGAACGAGAACCTTCCTTTGCCTGTCCCTCCTTGGCTTCCTTGGTTTTCTTCTCGGCAGCCTTGGTTGCCTTACGATCTGCAGCCTTTTTCTTCGACGGAGCAGGGACTTTTTCTTTCGTTGCCTTACTTACAGGCAATTTCTTCGTTGGCGTAGGAACCTTTTCCTTCGACGCCTTCTCAGCAGGTACTTTCTCGAGTTCTGCCGCAGCAACCTTCTCTTTTTCTTCGACGAGTTTCAGATGTCGATCAACATCGTACTTAGCAGAAACAAGATGTACTATGTTCATTTTCCTGGCGAAGTCAGACTTCTTATCCTCGGGAAGAGAATAAAAAGCGAGCAGAAGAGATTTTTCTTTGTCCTGTTCTATGAGAGCCTTTTCTTTCTCGCGCCTCTCTTGAATTTTCCTCAAGGTTTCCTCCTCTTCGATGTCAGCATCTTGCTTTCCCTTTGCTACAGCCGAGGGTTTTGCACGGTGAGCGGCATCTGGGGCAGCAGAGGCAAGGGGTGGATCAGTGACCAGATTGGTCATATCAATCGTTTGGCGAGGAGCTGGGTTGGGTTCCGGCTCCTTGATCTTGATAGCCTTGACTCCAGGCTTTTTCTTCGATAATTTGATTTTCTTCGGAGGAGGATTTTCAGCTTCATCATCACCATGTGTGCCATCTTCCGAGGAAGCAGCTGGAGGTGACACAACATCAACAACTTTCTTATGACGCTTGGTCGTTTTCTTTCCTGTCTTATCCTTCGCTGCAGCACTATGGGCCACCAGCATTTTATTCGACCTCTGCAGCGAGTGCTTCCTTTCTGGCTTTAGAAGCCTTACGCTTTTCTGCGGCTATCCTTCGTGCTTCAACAATGCCCGCAAAGTCAGCGGCAGTTTTTAGAGTGGAAGCAGCAACATTAGGAGGCGGAGGACCTATTTTATCTCGAGTCCATCCTTGCTTCAGGGCAGTAACATCTGACCATGGGTTCTTTAACGCATACAACATTTCCCACCGTGGAATAACGTGCTTGTACTCATACCAACGAATAGCTTGCAACCTTCGCATCATCTGAAGTCTGTTATCTCTCGTTTTCTGATCTTCATCTGATCCTTCTGGCGTTCTGAGATTCTTTGCAATAATCACATCCTCGGACATTCCTTCACAATTATTGTGAATTTTGGTACGGCCTCCGACACGCTTGGGCTCACGGACCACAAAAGCTTGATCAGCTATTTCCTGCGAGTGGAATGGGTATGAGGGAAAATATAGACAAGATGTGAACATGCACCAGAGAAAATTTTCGAGAGAAAAACATTTTGAACGCAGTATGCATATTGAGTGATTTTAATCTATCTCAATTTTTCGTAGGAGTGCCAGGCTAGATTTCTATGAGTACAAATCTAACGAGGAACTAACATGAACATCAAGCACAGAATGAAATCTATAAATATACATCCGAGAGAATTGGATCCAGGGTTTGACCACATGAGTGATTTCATACCAAGATGGAGAGAAAAGCTGAAGAATCACTAGACACAGGTTTCCCCAGAGACAAGGATCCAAACGGATCAAACAACCCTAGAAAAAAGAAAAGAAATGCAAGAACAAATCTGAGTCCGATGAACAGAGAAGATGGGAATCGAATCCAGAGCCGTACATACCCTATCTTGGTGAAGTACGACGGCTACGGCGACGCAGAAGATGTTCTTCGTCGACGAGAAGGTCTCCGGCGACGTCCTTCCGGCAGTAAAGCGGCGAGGAGATCGACGGCGACGAGTGATAGCACGACGGCGCGCAGAGAGCTTGGGCGAGAGAGAGACGAAGACGAAGGCGAGGGAAAAATGATATGCGGTCGGTGGGGTGGATCAGTATTTATAGGGGGGGCTTTCTGACATAACCGTCAAATCTGATCCAACGGCGCAAATCACGCGTCTGTCCGCATTCAACGAACGGATTTAGTGGCGGTAATCTCAGGAAACCCCAACGTACCGAAAGAAAGTTGCTCTACGTCCGATAACAAGCTCATCGAACATCGAGTAAAAAAACTTAGATAAAAGTTCGATCAATTTTCCTTCTGATTCAATGACAACCGAAAGGAATCAATCGAGAACGAACGTACATGTTCACGAGAGAATAGAAAAGAGTGGATACGAAAAGAATAGAGGGAAAACAGGGTCCGATACTTATCACTTCGAGGAAAAACCAAACGAGTAAGAGTTCGAAGTGACAAGTGTATAGTACAAAACACGAAACAAAAAAACACAACTCTAATTCTACGACGAAAGAAACTTAAACGACAAAATATATACATATATTACAGAGTGTCGAAAGGTTCAATCTTACAGCATGTTCTGTGAGTCCAAGATGTTTAGTTCACATCTAAGAGCACATAACCTTTTCTCATCCAATGGCTTCGTGAAGATATCTACCAATTGATCTTCGGTGCGCACATGGCTAATAATGATATCTTCTCGCTGAACATGATCTCGAAGGAAATGATGACGAATATCAATATGCTTCGTTCGAGAATGTTGCATGAGATTATGAGCAATTTTGATTGCACTTTCATTGTCACAGAGAAGAGGAATTTTCTTCATGTGAATGCCATAATCCTTCAGCGTTTTCTTGAGCCATAAAATCTGAGTACAACATGAACCAGCAGCAATATAATCGGCTTCTGTAGTAGATATTGACACGCAGTTCTGTTTCTACGAAGCCCAACAAACCAGAGATCTACCGAGAAAATGACATGTGCCTGAGGTAGATTTACGGTCGACACGATCACCAGCCCAGTCAGAATCAGAATATCCAATGAGATCAAACTGGGTGCCTTTGGGATACCACAAACCCAAGGTTGGTGTGTGAGCAAGATAATGAAGGATTCGCTTTACATCAATGTGATGTGATTCCTTCGGATTTACATGAAATCGAGCACAAATACAAACTGATAGCATAATGTCAGGTCTAGATGCACATAGATATAAAAGAGAACCAATCATAGACCGATTTTTCTTCTGATCGAAGGGTTTTCCCTTCTCATCTGCATCAAGAAAACCACTCGTTGGCATGCGAGTCTTGATAGTTTTGCAATTGACCAGATCAAACTTCTTCAGGCAATCTCGTAGGTATTTCTCCTGAGAAATAAATGTGCCATTCTTCTGTTGACGGATTTGAAGCCCGAGGAAAAACTTCAATTCACCCATCATGGACATTTCATATTTCTTCGACATCATCTTAGCAAATTCTTCGCTGATATCAAGGTTAGTGCAGCCAAAAATAATATCATCGACATATATTTGACAAACAAATAGCTCATCATTATATGCACGAGTGAATAGTGTTGGATCAGTAGTTCCTGGTTTGAAGCCCTTCTTGAGAAGAAAATCCTTCAGGGTATCATACCAAGCAAGAGGTGCTTGCTTCAACCCATATAAAGCCTTGTGCAACCTGTACACCATGTCAGGATTCTTCGGGTCTTCAAAACCTGGTGGCTGCATAATATACACTTCTTCCTCGATTTTTCTATTAAGAAATGCACTTTTCACATCCATTTGATAGAGAAAAATACCATTGTGATTGGCAAAAGCAAGCATGACACGAATGGATTCAAGTCGAGAAACATGAGCATAGGTCTCACCAAAATCAATACCTTCGATTTGACTGTAACCTTGTGCAACTATTCGAGCTTTATTCCTTATCACAATGCCATCTTCATCTGTTGTGAAAAATCCACTTTGTGCCAATGATTTTATGCTTCACAGGATCAGGTCTATCAACAAGGGACCAGACCTTATTTCTCGCGAACTGATTAAGTTCTTTGAGCATGGCAGCTAACCAGTCTGGGTCCTTCATGGCTTCATCGAATTTAGACGGTTCTAACATGGAGACAAAAGAGAAATTTCCACATAAGTTAGCTAGTCGAGTACGAGAACGAGTAGTTGGACGACCTGGTTGGTTAATTTCTTCGAGGATTGAGTCAACATCAACTCTTCTACGAACTCGAGGAAAAACTCCTGGTGGATCATCTTCTCCTTCGGGATTTGCTTGTCCTTCGGGATCTGGTTGTCCTTCAGGATTTGCATTCCCTTCGGGATTTACATTTTTTTTCGTCTTGTTCAGCATTGCCTTCAGGATGTTGATCTCCAGCGCCCCGGGCTATGTGTGGGAACATTGGATCATCATCATACTGAACATCTTGTCGTGGATTTCCTTCGACAAGACGAATGTCTCCAGTAGCCATGGACCTGATCACTTCATCCAAAGGAGGTTCATCTAGATCATGAGGTAAATGCTCTCGTTGAGAGCCGTTAGTTTCATCAAACCTTACATTTACAGTTTCTACAACTTCGCCAAGATGGGAGTTGTACACTCTGTAAGTGTGAGAGTTTAAGCCATAACCTAGCAGAAAACCTTCATGGGCCTTAGGGGAAATTTAGAGCTATGAATCGTATCTCTAATATAGCAAAGAGCACCAAACACCCTAAGGTACGAAACATTAGGCTTTTACTAGTGATGAGTTCATGAGAAGTTTCTTCAGAAACTTATGAAGATAAACCTTGTTGACAATGTGGCATGCAGTATTGATAGCCTTAGCCCAGAACCTGATAGGAGTCTTGTATTCATCAAGCATTGTTTTGGCCATTTCAATAAGAGTTCGATTCTTCCTTTCAACTACACCATTTTGTTGCGGTGTATATGCAACAGAGAATTCATGAGTGAAACCATAAGCATCGAGAAAATCTTCGATATGAGTGTTCTTGAATTCTGTACCATTATCACTGCGAATATGCTTCAGAGATAATTCATACTCGGTTTGAGCTCTCTTAGCGAAAGTTTTGAAGATATCGACAACTTTTCTCTTATCATCGAGAAAGAATACCCAAGTATACCGAGAGAAATCATCAACAATAACGAGACCATACTTGTTGCCTCCAAGACTGGCATAATTCTGAGGACGGAATAAATCCATATGAAGCAATTCAAGAGCTCGAGTAGTTGTCATGATAGTCTTCAATGAATGATGTTTCTTGGTAACCTTTCCAGCTTCACAGGCACTACACAGATGATCTTTTTCGAATTTAACTTCGTTAATGCCAATAACATGTTTCTTCGAGACGAGGGTTTGAAGATTTTTCATTCCAGCATGTCCAAGTCTTCTATGCCATAACCATCCAGATGTGGCTTTTGTCATTAAGCATGTGGATACAACAGGACCCGAGGAAAAATCAACAATATAGAGATCTCCTTTTCTAAAACCCTCGAAGACAAATGAGTAGTCTTCCTGTGAAAACACAACACAACGAGAGGCAGAAAACAATACAAGCATACCCATATCACATAGCTTGGAAATAGACATGAGATTATAACCAAGGGATTGAACTAGCATCACTTTATCAATATGCTTATCTTTCGATATAGCAACCTTACCCAAACCAACAACCTTCCTTTTATTGTTGTCACCGAAGGTAATGTGTCTCTGTGAAGAGGGAGTTAGTTTTTCTTCGATGAACAACTCTTTGTCTCCGGTCATATGATTAGTGCATCCACTGTCCATGATCCATTCGGATCCACCGGAGACATAGCCCTGCAGCAGAATTAGTTCTTCTTAACCACCCACAAACGACCAGGTGACTGAGAAGGAGCATATGTACTAGTTGATGCAACTTTAGAATTGCGAGCGGAAGTATTTCTACGAGGGGAGCCATCAAGTACGCCATACACATAATTTTTCTGCGAGGGGTTAGCATAATGGTGAGAGTAAGCAATCTTAGCATTGTTATCGCGATGGCGATAGATATTACGATCAACACGATAATATTCCTTCTGGGGAACATTAGATTCAGGCACCAAAGGATCATTTCTATCTTCGAGAGAATAGAAGTGTCTCGGTGGTACCGTAGGTTTTCCCTGCATAGAATGGTTAGCGGGTAACTTTTCGACGAGAGATTTGCGAACCCAAATCTATCACTTGTAAAATCCATTCTTTGGAAGAGTACCAACATATTCGGCCGAGACTTTTCCTGCCTGATCTTTGATAAGCTTGTAGTCAGAATCAAGTGATTCATCTACAATAGCCTTGTCAATTTTGCAGCTGAAACCTGAAAGGTTAGCAATATCAATGGGCTTTTGTTTCGCAAGAACCCAGACAGTTTTTGGGTACTGTTCTGGTTCCCAGTAAGTTCCATCAGGGTTGAGTTTCCTCTCGAAACCAACGCCTTCCTTTCAAGGATTCCTATGAAGTAGAGCCTTCTTTAGAATGTCATAGAGATACTAATGTCCCTGAACACTTTTGAACATTCATGTGTCAAATAAATCTTTCAACCTGAGGAGTTCCTCGGTCACAGCAGCATTTTCCTCGTCCGAGGGGTTAGTATCATCAACAACAATAGGTTCTTTTCCTTTACGAGAAGATTCCAACTTATCACGTTCTAGACAGGTTAATCAGGGCGAGTTTGAATCATTTTTAGCCTCTGAGCCTTGTTGAGCCATGAGAGTGAGATTGACATTTTCCAACTCTTCATGAGCCTCTTTCAGATTCTCGAGATCCACTTTCCTATGAAGAAATTCATAGGTAAGTTTCTCCTAGTCAGCTGAAAGAAGATCATGCCGAGAGGAAAGTTCCTCAAACTTTTCTTTCAAAGCAGCATGATCGTTAGTTAAAGTTTGTCCTTTCTCAATCTCATCAATCAACAGGGTCTCAGATTTCTGCATGGTTAAGCTTAGAGATTCAAGTTCATCTTGTTTCCTAGAGGCCATTTTAGCAAGTTTAGAATAACTTAGTTTGGAATGGCTTTCATAGCAGAACTATCAGTAGTATTGTATGAAGATTTTGATGATACCTTCGAAGCCTTAGCCATGAAGAGTATGCAAGAGTTTCATCTTCACTGCTTTCGTTGGTGAAGAACGAGCTCGAAGCTTTTGATGACGCAAAGGCAAGACCAGCAACACCATCAGACTCAGACCCAGATCCTGACCTTGACCCAGATCCAGCCTTAGAGCCTGACGCTTCATCTTCTGAGTTCATCTCCTTTCCCAGGTAAGCTTTTGCTCGGTGAGAATTCTTACGACGAGAGGAATGTGTCTTCGAGGAAGAACTCTCACGCTTCTTGTGGAACTTCTTTTTCTTGTCGTCATTAGAGTCTGACTTCTTTTCCCTTCGAGAACTTGACTCATGCTTCTTGTGCTCATGACTTTCGCTCGATCTGTAGGATTTTCTTGAGGAATGACTGTGAGGATTCTTAGACTTGTGTTCAACTTCCCATAGCGGACAGTCAGCAATGAAATGCCCTGGCTTCTTGCATTTGTAACAACAGTTATCTTTCGTAGAGGAATTTCTTGATGAAGATCTGTGAGAATAATTTCTTGAATGCCTTGAGGAGTGATATTTCTTCGGTGATGAAGAAGAGCTTTTTCTTTGGAACCGATTGAAATGCTTCACAGTGAGAGCTAAGTCCTTCCCAATCCCAGATGGATCATCTGATTCTGAACCTGATGCAGAACTGGATTCTGGTGATGAATGACGGGAAGATTTTGCCTTCAGTGCGTGAGTTTTCCTTCGTGAACCATTTATATCGTGTTTCTCATCTTCTTCGAGTTCGAAGGTAGTGAGTCTCTCTAGAATATCAGCTGGAACAAGTTGTTCGAAATCTGTTCTCTCCTTCAGCATCATCACAATGTGAGAGAAGGAATCATCTAGAGATCTTAGCAACGTCCTTACGACCAAGTGAGGGTCGATATCCTTAGCACCAAGAGCCTCCAGTTCATTCGACAAGGTGGTGAGTCGATTGTATATGGAAGCAACCTTTTCACCTTCGTGCCTCTTGAACCGATGAAATTTTCTTATCAGGGTATCAATACGAGCAGTCTTCTGTGTTGATTTTTCTTCACCAATCTTCTCGAGATATTCCCAGACGCCTTTGGCATTCTTTATGTTCTTGACCTCATGGTACTTGGGATGACTCAGGTGGTTTGTGATGAACACCCACACTTATGTATCAAGTGCAAGATTTTTCTTCTCAAGTTCAGTGAGATTTTCTTTGTCCACCACAGTGACACCATACTGAACAATATTCCAGGCTTCTAAGTCAATGGAGATGATATTCCTCATCATCTTATCCTTCCAGAACGAATAGTCAGTGCCATCGAAAACGGGTATTGGCTCACCCGAGCGAATAGCTGCAAACGACAGTCTTGACAACACTCCAGGTGGTTAGACCAAAATACGCATAGCGTAGGGAGTGCCTAGCTCTGATACCAATTGTAAGATCAAGAATGATCAGAGGGGGAGGGGGTGAATGATCACTTCAAAAATTTCTGCGAATCTTTGAAGTGAAACACACGAACAAGAAGCAGCTAAGTATGGAACGAAAGAAATGCAACCTCGAGAGATAATAAGGGGGAGAACTCTTCGAGGGGAAACATAGAGAGGGAAAACATCGAAGGTAAATTAAAGTAGAACTAGTACTGAATGTAAGTGCTGGAAGGAAAACTGGCCTGCCACAACGATGTTTGGTAACCCAGTTCACTCTCTGCAAAGAGCTACGTCTGGATGGAGGGACTGGTGATTGAACACCCGGAGAAAAACTCTCTCCGTCCTATTCTCCACTGCAACAAAATCCTCGAGCTTGTCCAGTTCTCACTCGTTGTAGATGATTCAGGCCATCTCCGAACCTTTACAAACTTCGTGCGCAACGACAATTACTCATCGACTGCTGTTGACACTGATTTTGTCTTCAAATATAAATATGATTATGAAATATGAAAAATGATTAAGTAATGGAATAAATCTTCGAAAAGAAAGATTTGCCGCATGATAAAAGGGGGATAAATTGATCGACGCATAAATCGTCGACAACAATTGATATCTTCATGATATTAATGTTCTCATTCTATCGAAGCATAAACCATCACCATAGCACCAAATGCTTGCCGTCATAGGCGGCCCTAGATTTTCCAAAATGTTCATCGCAGGAGGAATTCAACCGCGAAATAAATATCAACATGGCGCTCTATTATTGAAATAGACGCTTGTCGTTGAGATGATATTAAATTTATGAAATATTCTATCGCAAGACAAAACGTTGGCGTCATTCCGACAACACTATGAAAAAACAATCACATTATATGTGCAAAACACTTCATAAGAAAGAATTTTACATTAAATTAACATTCGCTGACCCAGCTAGCCAGCTAATTCGTGTGTTTTAAGCCATACACATCGCGGGGAAAATTATTGCATGGCCTCATATACCAGCAACGTGCATGCATGCATCATGCATGGATTAGGCGGGAGATTAACAACTAATGATGACTTAATCACCTAGCACATGGCCAAAATGCATGTGACCAAATATTCTCTGCATGTCTTCGTGCATGCAAATAATTAGAGCCCATCCTAATTAGCAAGCCCATGCTTAACAGCGAGAATCCTCCGTAGCTCGGCTTTATCACACGATTAGTAGGCCAAGCGGCTAATTAAAATGCCCAGAGCCCATTAAAGAAATAAGAAAGAAAGTTGGCCGCATAGTTATCCACTCGGCCAAGTTTGCTATATGCCCACGGTGCTCACGATCAAACCACGACGCGCACGTTTGAGTGAAACTGGCGCAGCTCTCTCGGAAGCAGCTCTCGCCATCCCCTCTATATAAAGAGGAGACCGGCTCCTCAAACAAAGGCCCGGCAGAGAAAACAATAGCTTCAGTCCATCGCTGCTGCCCAAATGACTGATCATTCATTCACCAATCCATCGCCAATCATCAATCGCTAATCATTCATCCACACACTACGCCGCTCCATTGCTTGTCTGCCATCGCTCGCTCGGATACACGCTGCCGTCGTCCATCTCCGCGTCGTCACGCCGCCGGTCGCTCGTCGTCAACGTTGCTCGCTGTCAGCTGCTCAACACTCACGCTTTTATACGCGTTGGCTGTTTAGTGCCTGCCGGCCGGCCGTCCGACATCTACGAGTCCGGTACGCCGCAGTACGAGCAGCCTGCTTCTGTTCGTCTCCATAGTTGAGGTGAGAAAAGGAGGCAAAAGTTTTTCATAGCTCTCTTCATTCTGTACTCCGTCTTGGATATTGCTTTCTGTTAACACATAAGCTCTAGCCTGTCTAAATAAAATTTGACCTTAGATTTGGTCTCATGGTGATCTTGGTCCCATGACGATACAAATCAAGGAAACAAACCAAAATCCTAGTTCGGTCTCATAGTGATCCTATGATGATACAAACTAGGTGCACATAATAAAATTCTTCTTGGTTCGGTCACATGGCGATTCCATGTCGATACAAATCAAGAGTAGAAGTAGAAACAAACCTAATATTGTTTGTGTTTCATAATGTCCTAGCTGATAGAAATTAGGACTACATGCCTTGTCTAAAATAAAATTTGACCTTAGATTCGGTCTCATGGTGATCTTGGTCCCATGATGATACAAATCAAGGAAATGAACCAAAATCCTAGTTCGGTCTCATAGTGATCCTATGATGATACAAACTAGGTACACATAATAAAATCCTTCTTGGTTTGGTCACATGGCATTCCCATGTCGATACAAATCAGGAATAGAAGTGAAACAAACCTCATATTGTTTGTGTTTCATGATGTCCTAGTTGATAGAAATTAGGACTCTATATTGCTTACATATCTTATCTAAATTAAACTTGACCTTAGATTCGGTCTCATGGTGATCTTGGTCCCATGATGATACAAATCAAGGAAATTAACCAAAATCCTAGTTCGGTCTTTCATGGTGATCTTTGATCCTATGTAGATACAAATTAGGTGCACATAATAAAATGCTTCTTGGTTCGGTCACATGGCGATCCCATGTCGATACAAATCAAGAATAGAAGTAGAAATAAACTTCATGTTGCTTTGGTCTCATATGCCAATAGAAATTAAGATATATTTGACACCATATTGCTTACATGACTTGTCTAAATAAACTTGACCCTGATTTGGTCTCATGGTATGCCATGATGATACAAATCTGGGATAGAATAAAGAATAAAAGTACATACTGATTTGGTCTCATATAGACATATCCTTGCTCCATCAATGATTACATGCTAGTCCACTAAATGCATGAGATATTGTTGCACTAGGTGATACGGTGTAAAGCAAAGATCAAATAAAATAATGCTTGCCTGTCATTTGCATAGCTAATAGTATATGATTTAAGACTTGCACATGTTAGGACATACATATTTGGAATACCCTGTGGCAGCACGTACTCTAGTTGGATACTACTGGTTGGTACGTATGTAAGGCAATATTGACTAAAATAAATTTGCATGACCCTTATATTGGCTTGGCCTGAAAATTAATCGACCTTAGCTGACACTAAGCGTAATGCCTGCTGGTTAATTGACAGATATCAACCAAAGTGTAGTGCATTCACTTATATGGGTGCATGTATCGATTAAATAAATTGTACGATGGATGATTTTGCACTAGACATAATATAGTGCATTTAGTATACTTCCCTTACTCTTATGCATATGAGGATTTCCAAACCGTAGATGTTCTCTACTTCTGATAAATATGTCGACCAAAATTCTCATACATGATATTTACTCTGTAGCTAGACATGCTAATAATCTGCATAATGGCAAGGGAACATATAAAATTAATGTGTGATGTGATAGTGATATACAAATAAAATGATCACCATACTCCACTCGGTCATGCTACACGTGGGCATATTGCTACACGGTGCTAGTCATGATACATGTGGAGTCAAAGTTAACAAAACTCCATACGTCATACCCATATGAGAAACCTAGGGTAAAAGTCATACCTAGCCAAAATCAACTTGCATTTGCGTTATTCATTATGCTAGTAATATAAAGTAAGTTGAGCAGAAATTAAACATGTTGCATGTTAGAAAATACAACTCGCATCATATATTTGTCCAAATGATTAGTTGGTTTAAATATTAAACTACTAGACATCAAATCATGGTACAGTTAAAAAATGTACAAGAAAGTATAGCTAGCTGAGTCTCTGAAATTAATAGATGAATCTAGTATCTTTATGTGAGCTGCCATGCTCTAAAAAGGAGTCAGGTCTAAAAATCCTTACACTTCTGTTGCTATAGCGTTCTTAAAAATGTATTAGCAGCCCCATGATAATATCCACTTGCACATACTCCAACGTGTATGCAAGACCAAAATTAAACAATGATGCATGCAGTTTAAGTCCAAGATATAATCGGTTAGCTTGTATTTCTCATGTACTCTGATCAGTATTAATCATATTGCACCCACTGGTACTAGAAAAATATGAGGAGCTAGCTATAAGATAGTTGGCGAAGCATGCATATAGAAAAGCATCATGCATGGCCCATTGCCAAATCGCATACTCCCTTAGTCGGCTAAAACAACCTCACTCTATGACTAATCAATATATATGATCCATGAGCCGGTTAAGTAAATGACGTATCCGAGGCATGCATGCATTCTGCTTGTACTTCTAATATCAGTGCAAGTATAAAATATTCTGCTTGTACTTCTCATACTAGTGCAAGTGCAAAATATGACTTATATGTTGAACATAAATGATATCAAATGTTCTCCCGAGTACGCCGACGCGACGACAGCGAGGAGGACTTTTTGTTTCTACTTTCTGTAGTTTTATTTTCTACATTTTGTAGTGTGCATATGTTGTAATGTTATGTAATATATATGTTGGAATTCTTAATCAGGGGTTTTCTCTATGGAGATGTAATTAACAGTTCTTTTATGTATATGTAAGAGTTCTGGAAATAAAGTACCTGCAATACTTGATATTTGTCTCATTTACTTTGACGCATTTAAATTATACTATCTGTCTCTATGACGTGGACGCGTTAGTATTATTTATTTCCGCCCCATTTTCCCGTCATCAGATTCTGGCACGCCCAGTGGGACCTATTTCTCCCCTCATCTTTGAAATTCAAACATGGCATATACAACATATGAGTTCTCCTAATATTTGTTCAAAATACATCAAATTTTGGAGAGGACAAATATATGGTTCCTCCTTCTCAAGGTATGGGACACCAAGTGGAAAGTATGCATCACTTTGGTTTGATGTGCCGGTTGGTCCTCTCATGTAATTTCTAAGCCAAAGTTCACATAGGGGCATGTCACCTTCACCAACCAAAAAGTACCAAGAAAAGGACATCGTCTTTCTTTCATCAATGGAAGGGTTCGCGCTCATCTCCTTTCGAAGATAGCCAAGCGGAATAAAACATCGGCTAAAATGGCATCTTCTTTGGGCTATGTGACCTCAACTCCAGCACCATATGTGAAAGGGAAGGCTATCGAAGTGGGGCAATCGTCCTACCAACAGCTCAAGAGCAAGGGAGTTCAAAAAAAATGAGAGTTTCAAAAAAATGGCGAATGAACTCCATTTGAAGCAACATGAAAAAAAAGGTGACGTTGGGGCCATATTGCCTCATGTGTTGTGGTCAATAAGAAGACCCATCAAGGATAAAAAATAATTTCCATCCCAACGTTCCTGAGTTTGTTCCTTCTTTTGGTCCATAAGTCCATTGAAGGATGCTCTGAAGTACTGTACAAGTTTTCCCATGATTGTGGACATGACAACATCATTGTCAAATCCCCTGTCATCATCATCATACGTTATGCACAAACCTCTTATAGGTTCATGTAATCGAGTACGACATCAACATCAGCAAGCAAATCACATATTGTCAATTGTCGCTGCGTTATAGTCGGCCAAGTCTGTGTCCACTTCTCCAAGAATATGGAAAACAATCTCTTGGAGCCTTTTCTGTTTTAGCTAAGGTGGCATTCTTACCCATGATTAAATCTTCAATGATTGTTTCATTCACTAAAAAAAACTGTGCCAAGCATCGTGTCGTTGGCCTCGATTGTGAGTATACAAGACACATCCATAGAAAAGAGCGTCGGAAGATTCCGCTTGAGGAACAAGATGCTCTCATAAACCAAGAGCCGCAATGTGCTGCTATTTTGCAGCTCTGTGTGGGTAAACATTGTCTAGTTTACCAACTATATCAAGCTCATGCCAACGCTTTTATACCTCCACTCCTCCTTTGGTTCCTCGCCAATGACACAATCAAATTTGCAGGAGCTGCCATTGGCAATGATATCAAAAAGCTTGAGTTTTATAACCTGGGTATCACAAATGCCGCCGACTTGTAACAACTTGGTATCAAGGTCCCTAACCACAATGAAGGTCAATTGGTGTCACTAGAGAAGCTAGCAAAGAAGTTGGCAAAAATAAAACTCAACAAAGACAAGAGTATGAGCCTCAGTATGTGGCAGATGTCCAACCTAAGCCATGAACAGATCAAGTATGCATGCTTTGATGCGTATGCAAGCTTCGAAGTTTTCAGACGCCATTCCAATATCATTGGTTACCTTAGGTCACACTGAAATTTAGACCGAGTTATACATTGTACACTTAAGAGATTGTACGTGTACTAAATGCATGAAGCAATCAAAAAAAATATGATGACAACTCCACTGATCCATCATCATATAATGGCAGGGGCAGCTTGCATATTCGAAAAAAAAACGACCTAGAAAAGAGGTATTTTATGCAACGCTGGAGGGATTCACATGTGAGTCCTTTCGAAGCTAGCCAATCATAATATGATATCTGCTAAAGGCTTCGTTTCCTGGTGTTGTGACTTCAACTCCAGCGCCATATATGGAAGGAAAGTTGTCAAGTGGAGGAGTCATCCTACCAGCAGTCCAAGAACATGGGAAAATTAAGTTGCGCCGTTCAAGAAATATTAAAGGCCGTCACTAGTTTGCAAAAGATCTGAAAAAAAGGGAAGACGTGAGACCATATTGCCGTATGCATCAGCATCAATAGGAAAGCCTACGAGCGCATTAAATAAATTCCAACCAGATGCTCTAAGTGTTTGCTCCTTCACTGGGCTATAAATCTAGTAAAGGACGCTCTAAACAATGTACGCACACATTTCCATTATGAAACTGGTAATATAGACTCGATAGTGGTGTTTTCAATGTAGACTCGATAGTGGTGTTTTCAAATTACGTATCAGCATCGGCACCCGGTGTACAACAATCCTTTGAGGGTTCATATGATATGGTGTGGCATCAACAATGTCGAAGAAATGCTCTCCATATACCAACCTTCGCCGTGTTATAGTCGGCAAGGTCCGTCTCCAATTTTCCGAGAACATGGAACACAACATTTCAGATTGCCACATCCATATATATAATGGCGGTCTAAGGATCAAGACGACGGTGACTAGCAACCCCTCAATAGTTGTTGCTTTTATCCGGATCATTTGAAAAAAATCTTAACCACGCCATGCATCATATAGCTGGCCTCGATCTTAAGTATACAAGATACTAAAGGAGCGCAGGAAGCTTTGGCTTGAGAGGCAATCTGATCTCTCAAACCAAGAGACCGAACATGCAGCTGTTTTCAGCTTTGTGTGGGTAAATATTGCCTGGTTTACTAGTTATATCAAGCTCATGTCAGAGGTTCTATCCCTCGCTCCTCCGTTCGTTCCTCACAAACGACAAAGTCAGATTTGTAGCTGCCAATAGCAATGACATAAAAAGACTCGAGTTTTATAACTTGGGTATCAAAAACGTTGTAGACTTACAGCAACTTGGTATCACGGTTCATGGTCACAAAGAAGGTCATTTGATATCGTTAGAGAAGCTGGGCAAGAAAGTGGCGAAAATGAAACTAAACAGACTAGAGTGTTAGTGTGAGCACGTGGGAGATACCCAACCTTAACCATAAGCAAATCAAGTATGCATGCTTGGATGCATACGTGAGCTTCGAAGTTTTTAGGCGGCAATCCAATATCACTGGTTATCTTCGGTCCCATTGAAATCTCCGGACCTGAGTTCAATATTGTAATAAAGGTGTTCCAGACATACCCAAAATCTACGAAGCAAGAAAAAGGTATTATGATATCTCCACTTGTTCATCATTATGTGGTGGCAAGGGACTTGCATAGAGAAAGTGTTGATTTTTTTTCACGATGATATCTTCATGGAATCAAAGCATGAATGAGATGATATCAGTACACTCATTATGGTATTTAAGTGCCACGGGGGAACATGATAAAACACTACTGGAAAAACGAACTTTGCTGGCCTATATACTCTTCGCCGAGTGCCAAACCGCTGGATACTCGGCGAACGTCCATGTGTGCTGAGATCCATCGAAAAACACTCAGCATGGACATAGCACTCGGCATAATCATACTTTGCTGAGTATGCTCTCCACAATGCACTCGGCAAACACAAAAATGACGGCAAACATTTGAGAGGCACTCGGCAAAACGGTCACTCGGCGAATAACCGTTCCACGTGTCCAGTCTAGCACGTGGACGGAACGGAGGCAGCTGTATTTTATCTTTGCCGAGTGTCATTGTAACGGGACTCGGCAGAGAAACGGCGCCAAAAAAAGAATTCATTCCCGCCAAAAAAAGTAAACGCGCAAAAAAATTCCTTTCCGCGCCAGCTAGGGCTGCGCTGTGCATCCAAACTTTGCCGAGTGTCTTTTCTCCCACACTCGGCAAAGATTTTGTGCGAAAATTTTCCCTCGGCGCCAGTTTTTCCCGCCATGTGGATCCAAAATTTGCCGAGTATTGGGTTGGGAATACTCAGCAAAAATAAAAATAAAACTAATCCAAACCTTCTTCCACCTTCTCCCCTCACTGCCTTTCGCACGAACGATTCTTTCCCCGCCACTTCTTAGGCCAATGAACCTAAATTTTATAGGGAAACCTCATGGAGACGGTTATAAAAAGGCCCCGATCGGGTACACATGCATGTACACCCAAAATCAGCATTTCTCTTTGACACCCTTGCTCTCTCTATCTAGGTACCATGGTTAGCCGGTTCGGGTTCCAGGAGGAGATTTGGAGGTGCGGTGAGCCTTAACTCCGTCCGGAGCGCAGACACTGCGTGTTGTCTCGCACTTCTGGCATGGCCAAGGTGGAAGGTAGCCAGCCACCGGTGTCACTAGAGGATGTAGTGGCGGTGGTGGCGAAGCAATGCGGTGTAAACCACCACACCGTGAAGATGGAGGTTTGCGCACCGCCATTCAACTTCTTCGTGCGTTTCTGTGAGGTCGAGAATTGCACTCGCATCCTTCATGCCAAATGCGCCCTCGTCGTCAACGGCGAGACGCTCGCGGTGAGCTGCTAGCATCGCGGTCGTGGAGGGCGGGCATAGGAGCTGCCTTACCTGACGAAACTGAGATTCCTGAGGTTCCCACGGGAGGTGTGCCAGCCCCAAGCCCCATAATACTTGTTCGACAGAGAGGGGGCTCCGGGGCGCTGGAGTCACAACTAAATCAATGTGTGTCACTAGCGCATTAATTATGGAGGTGTGGTGAGTTCTTAGGGGGAAAATCCCTCTTTTAGGTGTCACGGCGCTTCTTCGACATCACTAGCTCGTTCAACAGGAAGGTTCTCACCTCGGACTGGAGACATCGAGATCAGACGAACCGAAGGAAATCTTTTGAAAAAATGAGCTTGGCTACTATTCTACATGTTCCAATGGACAACCCAAACACAATACAGAAAAAATTTCACTCAGCTACCCCCTTCCGGCGCGCCGGGGACGAGGTAGATCGAAAAGTTGACCATTCGGTCAACCGGGCCCCCCTATTCGACCGAGAGGTGGCTCCGAGGCGCCAGAGTCACAAATAAATCATTGTTTTTCACTAGCAAAGATCCCTCTTTAAGGTGTCATAGCGCTTCTCTGACATCACTAGCTCGTTCAACAGGAAGGTTCTGCACATCGGGCTGGAGACACCGACATCGGACGAACTGAAGGGAATCTTGTGAAAACATGATCATGGCTACAGTTTTACATGTGCCAATGGAAAACCCAAACATAGTAGAGCAACAAGTTTCACTGAGCTACTCCCTTATGGCGCGACAGGGATGGGGTAGATCGAAAAAGTTGACCAGTCGGTCAACCGGGCCCCGTTTTCGATGGAGAAGAGGCTCCGGGGCGCAGGAGTCACAACTAAATCTTCGTGTGTCACTAGCACATGTATTATGGTGGTGTGGTAGGTTCTTAGGGCAAATATCCCTCTTTTAGGTGTCACGACGCTTCTTCGACATCACTAGCTCGTTCAACAGGAAGGTTCTGCACCTCGGGCTGGAGACACCGAGATCGGATGAACCGAATGGAATCTTGTAGAAAAATGAGCTTGGCTACTATTCTACATGTACCAATGGACTACCCAAACACTATAGAGAAACAAGTTTCACTGAGCTACCCCCTTCCGGCGCGCCGGGGACAGGGTAGATCGAAAAAGTTGACCATTCGGTCAACTGGCCCCCGTATTCGACGGAGAGGGGGCTCTGAGGCGCCAGAGTCACCATTAAATCATTGTTTTTCACTAGCACATGTATTATGGAGGTGTGGTAGGTTGTTAGGGCAAATATCCCTCTTTAAGGTGTCACAACGCTTCTCTGACGTCACTAGCTCGTTCAGCAGGAAAGTTCTGCACATCGGGCTGGAGACACCGACATCGGACGAACCGAAGGGAATCTTGTGAAAACATGAGCTTAGCTACAGATTTACATGTGCCAATGGAAAACCCAAACACAATAGAGCAACAAGTTTCACTGAGCTACCCCCTTCCGGCGCGCCGGGGACGGGGTAGATCGAAAAAGTTGACCATTCGGTCAACCGGGCCCCGTTTTCGACGGAGAAGGGGCTCCGGGGCGCAGGAGTCACAACTAAATCTTCGTGTGTCACTAGCACATGTATTATGGAGGTGTGGTATGTTGTTCGGGCAAACATCCCTCTTTGAGGTGTCACAACGCCTCTCCGACATCACTAGCTCGTTCAGCAGGAAGGTTCTACACCTCGTGCTGGAGACACCGAGATCGGACGAACCGAATGGAATCTTGTGGAAAAATGAGCTTGGCTACTGTTCTACATGTGCCAACGGTGACGGGGTAGATCGAAAAAGTTGACCATTCGGTCAACCGGCCCCCGTATTCGACGGATAGGGGGCTCCGAGGCGCCAGAGTCACAATTAAATATATTTTTTTCACTAGCACATCTATTATGTAGGTGTGGTAGGTTTTTAGGGCAAATATCCCTCTTTGAGGTGTCACAACGCTTCTCTGACATCACTAGCTCGTTCAGCAGGAAGGTTCTGCACCTCGGGCTGGAAACACCGACATCGAACGAACATGAGGAAATCTTGTGAAAACATGAGCTCGGATACTGTTCTACATGTTCCAATGGACTACCCAAACACAATAGAGAAACAAGTTTCACTGAGCTACCCTCTTCCGGCGCGCTGGGGACGGGGTAGATCGAAAAAGTTGACCATTCGGTCAACCGGGCCCCATATTCGACGGAGAGGGGGCTCCGAGGCGCCGGAGTCACAATTAAATCATTGTTTTCACTAGCACATGTATTATGGAGGTGGGGTAGGTTATTAGGGCAAAGATCCCTCTTTGAGGTGTCACGACGCTTCTCCGACAGCACTTGCTCGTTCAATAGGAAGGTTCTGCACCTCGGGCTGGAAACACCGACATCGAATGAATTGCCTCGGTCACGCTCCGACATGTACAAAGTCTCGAAGCCGAGACGAACCTCTTTCAACTATGGTCATGGCTTCACGTTCTTGAGCATATTCAACATCTAGATGGACGTCGTTATTATGGTTGATTGCGGTCGTCTTAATTTGCAACGCAGGTATGGACCAGATAACCTAATTTTATATGTTTATTAGAATTTGATCTAAAAAGTCATGTGTAGTGGCATGCAAATTGGGTTTTATAAAATGAGCGACATCTAACACTTATCGCTAATTTTGGATAAATATAAATTTTATCTCCCGTTGGCACGCACAAGCATTTTTGCTAGTCCATAGTATAAAATAATTGAAAAAGACAAGTCAGGGTAAATAAAAAGTTAATAGCTTACTTTGAGATATGTGCTAGCCAGTTGCCACCTATATAATAAGTTAATAACTTACTACATGAGAGTTTTACTTCTTTGCTTCTCTAGAATGAACTAAAATATGAACTTTAAGCTTTCCAAGGCCTACATAATGTTTGTTTGTATTAAAAATCATTTTTTTGAGTACAAAGTATTACTTTAAAATAATTATAGTGCATGAAATAATATGAAACTTCTTTCCACATTGTAGTTATAATATTTGTTGTCCTCCAACGTTTGAAGTTCACATGATATTTTATTTAGGAGAAACAAATATCCATGCAGAAAAGCTTTTGCTCATGTATAACACAAACAAAAATCAAGAAATCAATGATATCACAATTAGAAAAATATATCCTTTGGGCACTCGGCGAAGGCTCATGCTCGGCAAAAATTCCCCCCCAAATCACCAGGAAAACGCCTCCTAGCCTCCAAAATCCCCATTCTCTCACGCGCCCTCTCCTTCCAATCCGCCGCCGCCGCCACCACCACCGCATCTCCCGCCGCCACAGCAGCCCCTCCCACCTCCGGCCACCTGCTCCCTCGCCCCCTAACCCCCTCCCTTCTGCCGGCATCCTCCTCCCTGGATCTCGCCCTGAGCCGCCGCCATGCTCCAGATCGAGCAGACCGCCGCCGGCGCCTCCGGCGGCCTGCGCTAGAGGCGCCCTCCTCTTCCCCGAGCTCGGTTACCTGTGCTGCTCTCCGCCGCCTCAGTTCCTCCGGAAGCAGCAGAGCGACCCCTTCCCTCCTTCCTCAAGCTGACGCAAAGCAACACCTTCCCTCCTTCAGCAGCAAGACAGCGCCACCACCCCTTTCTCCAGCAGCCGGCGAGCTACTACTTCCCTTCCCCAACTACTGGTGAGTGCGACGACCCCCTTACTCCAGTTGCCGGCGACCCCCATGGCCATTTTCTTTCTGCTAAAGTCTGAACATTTTTGTTGCTGTACAGGACGTTTTTGCTAGGTGTTGCACTGCATTTTGGAGCAGAGGTTGCTGCTGGACTCACTAGATACATGCGTACTTGCTAGTTGCTACTTGCTTTGCTAATACAAAATACTTCCTTCTTGTATATAGTTATACTTGCTAATCTGAGAGCTGTGAACTATGAGTGTTGATTGGTGTTTGGTTGTTTGTTATCTAGCAAAGTAGCAACTAGCAGGAACTAATTTCATTTGGTTGTTCTGTAACATATATTATGCAAGTTTATTTGTGGACAGTAAGACTCATATGTATTGATTGGTGTTTGACTGTTTGCTAGCTAGCAAAGTAGCAACAAGTTGTTATGTATAATCTATTATCTAAGTTTATTTATGGCTGTACAAGACTGCCAGTTTAGACATTGCACAAGTTTCTTGGATAAGTCATTGTCTCCAATGTCTGAGTGGTGTGGTAGTGTGTGTGGTATTTTTAGTTGCAGTGCTAGCGCTAATACAATTTTCCTACTTGTTTGTTTTGTGCAGGACATAGATCGAGGTTGAGGCCGTGAGCGTCGTCACGTGGCGGGGATTTGCTGGAGGAGCGTCCTCGATCTTCCTCATCGACAGCCGGTCACGCATCAAGGGTAAGAGCCCACCGCCTCTCTCGCTCTCTAGGTTTTTTTTGTAGATCATGAAAACTAGTCACGTTACCCTAGGCGTCTCCCGTTCGGAAGGGCTACGGTTATAAAGATTGCTCTTTGTATATTGTTTATATACAAAGATCTATATTTTTATAACTGTGGCTGTTTCGAATTGTCCACGATTTTGGACAGCTCGAGGATGTGTAGCTGTGTTTGTTTTCCATGTTCTACTCCTATCCGAGATAGATTTTTGTGGTGCCTCCCCGTTGTTCTCCGAGTACACATTCTCTCGCCCCCCGTGGTTGAGACGTGTATTAGGAGAGCAGCAGGGAGGTGCTGCCAAAATCTGTCTTGGATAGGAGTAGACATGGAAAACAAACACAAGCTACACATCCTCGGGTGATAAATCAACTATTTTTTTGCATGTACATAATATGGTTTGTATGAATTACTCTTTTTTTTAAAACGTTTTAACATTTGTTATCATTTGTACTACTCCGGTTCCCTCTTTGTCATAACAGGTGATTGAAACATGGCAAGGAACAAGCAACCGAAGGGGCTGAAGCGCGGTGCGCCCAAGAAGGCCCAGGTGATGGGCTTGTACACCCGATCTGGTGATTGCACGCGGGTGAACATAGGGAAAAGGCCGCGTCTGGTGGACGACGAGGGCTCGGAGGAGTCTTCCCGAGCCCGTTCGGGAGGCCCAGCAGCTCGCTCGGGGAGGCGTGCTACGCATCGGGCTCCTCCTCGCTCACAGAGCCCCTTGCCCCACGTTTCTTCTTCTTCTGAGGAGGAGCAACACCGCCAGCACGGGGAGGAGCCAGAGGACGAGGGGGAGGAGTCAGAGGAGGGGTCAGAGGAATTGTTTGCACACCCCCTACCTGTCGTAGGGAAAGTGCTACCCCCCGGCCAAACACCTTTTCTGCACGGGCCTACGAGGCTACCCGTCACTGGCCCTAAGAATCCATACCCATACCGGCACTACGTGATCAAAGTCGACGGAGATAAGTAAGTTGAAGGGTTCGTTGCATAGAAAACAAAATTTTTCCTACGATTGCAACTGCCAAGATCACATCTAGGAGATAACTTGTAACGGTTTGAGAAGGACTCACCCTCGAAGACCAAAAGCTTTAACGAGAACTATTCTCGTGGGTGATGTAGTCGAACACTCGCCGACCTCAAGGTCGTGATGAAGACTTGACGCCACGAACGGGCAGCGTCTCCGTAGTCGGTCACACGTACAGATCAGTGACGACCTCCGCCCCTTGCTCCAGTTGGGCAGCGGAAGTAGTGGATCCTCGGGAACTCCAGCAGCACTACAACATAGTGGTGGTGGTGGTAGAGAAGATCTTGAGCAGGGCTTCGCCTAAGCACCGTACTCGTGAAACTGGATCAGCTAGCAAGGGGAGGAAGATGCCAACCAAAGGGCATATGAGAGATGGAGGAATTGGTGTGTAGAGGGGTCTCCACCCATCTATATATAGGAGGGGGAGGCAGCCCCCAAGGGGTAGCACGCCCCAAGAGGTGCCCCCACCTCTCCCCTCATCATGTGGGTGGACTCCCCACTCACAAAAACAAAGGGTCACACATTATTCCCATAACTTTCATAATTCTCCACTCAAAATTCCAAGAGTTTATCACATTAAAACACTTTTAATTATCTTGTTTAATGTCACTCAAATTAATGAACACTTCATTCAATGAGTACTTCATTGATGAACACTTCATTCAATGAACACATTAACAATTATCCCCTTGCACTATTTTGATATACCGAAACTATTCCAGCAGTTTTATCAAAACAGTCCATGTGCTGTCCAGTATATTCTCTGGCGTTCCGTATCCACTCAAACGCGTCAACGAATCCTTAAGTGTGTCACCCTACGGTTCGTGAATAAAATGGACATGACAGAGACTCTTCTCTGATCAATAATCATCAGCGGGATCTGGAGATCCATGATGACTCCCACTTACTCAACGATGAACTAGTGATCGTGTGAACCAAAACTCCGTAACCAATTCCTTTTGTCTCGCGATATTTTACTTGTCCGAGATCCGATCATTTGGTATCATCCATACCTAGTTCGATCTCGTTACCGACAAGTACTCTTTACTCGTTCCGTGATATAACATCCTCGTGAGCCAGTCACGTGCTTGCAAGCGATGTCAATGTGATATCACCGAGAGGGCCCAGAGTATATCTCTCCGTCATCTGGATGGACAAATCCCACTCTTGATCCACGAGCCTCAACTAACACTTTCCAAGTACCCAACGACACCTTTATAATCACCCTGTTACGGTGTGACGTTTGATGGAATCAAAGTACTCTTCCGGTGTCAGTGATTGACGTGATCTCATGGTCTAAGGATTAGGGTTACTTCGTGAAAGTTTGATACAGCAATAGAAACTTGATGACATGATCGTATTGCTATAACTACTGTGGGTGTATGTTCATCACATCATTCTCCAATGACATGACCTTGTTATTAACAACATCCAATGTTCATGATCAGGAAACCTTGATCATCCGTTAATCAACAAGCTAGTATAAAGAGAGGCATTACTAGGAACCTTTTCTCTGTTTATTAAACACACATGTATTAACGTTTCCGGTTAACACAATTATAGCA
The DNA here is from genome assembly GCA_950022295.1 of Bromus sterilis. Taxonomy (NCBI): domain Eukaryota; kingdom Viridiplantae; phylum Streptophyta; class Magnoliopsida; order Poales; family Poaceae; genus Bromus; species Bromus sterilis. The sequence goes on from OX465600.1 coordinate 228,209,219, forward strand.
TGAAAATAAACATTTATCATAAACATGGAATAAGATAATAACCACTTTATTATTGCCTCTCGGGCATATTCCCTTCAGTCTCCCACTTTCACTAGAGTCAATAATCTAGTTTGGTACTTGCGCATCCAACACCTATGGCATTCAGTTGTTATCCATACGCATTGCTAGTGGTAAACCTAATCTCCAGATCTGACACTTCAGGTCCATGTGTATTTGCATTTCTTTGCGTCTCTACGCATCACTCATTCACTAATGAGATGGCATTGCATAAATTTGGTCCTCCGGTGAGACCTTAGTCCCTTGAGCTCAAAACATGTTGAATCTATTGTCGTACAATAGATCTTCATAGTATTAGCTCGCTTGGAACTACACCTAGTTTGTCAAACAAACTTCTTGACACAAATGCCCTTCTTTGCTGCTGCTAGAGCAGTCATATACTTAGCCTTTCCTTGTAGTATTCGTTATAATGTCTTAACTTTGGAACTCATCCAAATCCATTTGGAACTATTCCAAATCTATCATGGAACTTTCTTCCATTACATTTTGCCACCTTAACATACCGCCAAAATTGAGATAAATTTAGATTGTATCTTGCGACAAAACTAGTATCAATGTAACACTTTACAATGAACTATTGTCCAACATACATAATATATATTCTTAGTCCTTCCAAAGCACGTAAGGATATCTTTACTATTGTCCAATGATCATCTTATGAATCATTCTGGTATATGCTCATAACATTTAGAGCATAGGACATTCTTGGAATTGTACATATCATGGTGTACATGATTGATCAAATCATTCATGTGATTTTACTCATCAAGTGTCAAAACACTTGAATCTCGCTTCAACCTTTTCCATGTGGCAAGAACTTTTCTCGTCGTTTCCATATTGAACTTATTCAATATTTCATATATGTACTTCGGCCCAACCTTATTAGCACCTCAATCTATCTATATAGACCATATTAGCCCAATATACTGGTTTTGCCCAAATCTTCCATTAAAATCAAATTTTCAATGAAACTTCACCCGTGTCAATAAAAGATACATCATTTCCAATCAACAATATGTCTTCTACATAATGTATTAGAAATATGTCTCAGCGCTCCCACTTAATTTCTTGCAAAAGCAAGCATCTTCACCGTCTCTGATGAAACTAAACGTTTTAACAATTTCATCATGATGAAGATTCCAACTCCGTGAATTCTTATTTCAACCATTGAAATTTGCATGCTATTTTTAGCATCCTTTGAATTAACAGAACCCTTTGGACCGTGTCCTGTACACGTCTTAGGTAACCATTCTATTAGAAGAACGTTGTTCTGTTTGTTCAACTACCATATACCAAAACTAGCATATGTAGTGGTTGCTACAATAATCCGTCCAGACTAAATATCGTTATGAAAGATCAAATCTTGTCATAGCCAACTCTTTGAACATAATCGTAAACCATTTTAACGATATGTCGAATATTTCATAGATGTGAGAACATCCACGTCTGTTTCTTTATAGATCCAAACACGGTATCTAGAGGGTCTTCCAAGTTCAGAAACTTGGTTTCTCGTGTATGGAACTATCACGGATTTTATAGCTTTTAGCCATTTTGACGGAGTCAGGGCCCATCATTGCTTCTTTGCATGTAGTCGGTCCATTATTATCAAATAACAATGATTCAATCTCAAATCTTACTATTTGATCGATTACCCGAACTACGCAGTTCAATAGGAACTTAGATCGCCGTGACCACAACCTTTGGGACACGGTAGCCAAGAGCATTGCGGCCGCTTCCGGGACACTTTCCGGCGCTGCGCCACTTAGCACATAAAGCTTAGGTTCAACAACCTAATCGAAGTTCTACTGTCCTCCCACTTAACTTTTCGCAAAAAATTCCTTCTCAAGAAACTTGATGCACTTAGCCACAAAACACTTTTGTCTTTATGTTATGGAGGAATACCCAACGGTTACTTTGGGATAACTTACAAAGACGCATTTTATCCTACTTTGGTTGTAAACATTTTACATATGCCTTGCATACCAAAATTTAAGAAAAGACAAATTGGGTTTTATCCCATTCCATAACTTATATGGTGTCATTTCAACGGATCTCGATGGCGCTCTTTTCAGTGAAAAGCGGTAGTCTCTAAAGCTTAATCCTTAAAATATAATGGCAATTTTATAAATAACACCTTTGATCCTTACCATGTCAAACAAGGTTTGATTACATCTCTCGAACACTCCATACTCCTATGGTGTTTCGGGAAATGCAAGTTTTGGAACGATTCCTAAACTCTCAGGCATTTGCTAAACTTTTAACTCAAAAATCTTCTTTTATGATCCAATCATAAACTCTTATTTTCTCGTTACAATGATTTTCACTTCATCTTAAAATTTATTTGAACATTTTCAAACATTTCATACTTCTTCCTTATCAAGTAAATATACACATATATTCACTCAAATCCTCGGTTAAAGTATATGAAGTTATAAGACCCACCACACACGGCTACACATAATGAACTATACACATCAACATGTATAATGTCCAATAAGTTAGTCGTCCGTCCTTCTTTGGCCTATGAACGGAGTTTCAATCATTTCTAGGAAATTCTTACAAGCGTCAGTTGATTCAAAATCAAAAGACTCCAAAATTCCACCAACATGGAGTTTCTTCATGTTATCTTTCCAATATGATTTAAACGGTGTTTCAATCATCTCTAGAAATTTCTCACAATCGTCAATTGATTCAAAATCAAAAGACTCCAAAATTCCATCACCATGGAGTTTCTTCATGTGTTTCTTTCCAATATGATTCAAACGGTGGTGTCACTCATAAGTGATCTTCTAATCATTTGTCTTGCGACATGTTTAGCATCAGTTATTATGGATGTGATTTCTCCAACAAGATTTATAGAGTTCATCCATCTTCTATGAATATGGTGATAATTTGAACAACTATTGTTCGTATAACACCAGAACAGAATAACAATTATTCAAATAAATCTTGAAGGCTAGGTTTAATTCCAACGATAAACACAATAACACTTTATTTTGTTCTTGATGAGAATCATCCCATATTCATTTGCTAGTTACTCAGGCCATTGCAACTCTTGTATTGCGTTGTTCCGTATGACACTTCATACCAACCAATCAGTATCCAATACTCAAGAATCACGTTGTTTAACAAGCAATGAATATACCCATAACATGTATATCATCTATATACCCGAGCTGGACATTTCCAGTCTTTTTCTTTTTCTTTTTCGCCAAAATATTTTTTAGATCCTCTTTCAGCAATTCATTTCCTTTTTAGAAGAATTTATCAACATCACTTGTGGCACCATTCAAATGACACATAATCCAAAGTGTGTTAGTCAAATACTAACACCCTTTGATTCTCACTTTGATGTAGATCACCGTCATCAAATGTTTGGTGTTCTTCCAAATTCCATTCTTTAGTAATCTTATAGTGTAGTAAACATTTTACCTACATCTTCCATTCATCCTATCATGAAAACTTTCATGACAAAACTACCATAGCTCATAGGGACAAACCGTGAGTACAATATTAGTTCCCAAAACCTTTTTGGGAGATTAGGACACATAGTGTCTCCAACCTTCACAAATTCTCATACAATATGAGAACATGTTTCTCACTAAATTTTACTCTATCACATTGCAACTAAACATTGTTTCAGATATCGCTATATCTTCCACACATGATAGTTTCTGAAACAATCCTTTCAGCTCCTAGATAACCTTGATAATAACAAACAACATTTGAATATCAAGGATCATGGAGGCAAGTGTGATACTTAGACACTAACACTGGAATTGTTACTCTCGATTTAATACACATTATTAAACTTCATGGAGTAAGCAAGGTTTGCTAAAGTTTGCAATAAGACTTTAAACTTTAGATTGACACTCAAACAATACGGTACCAGTCCGTAAAGTTAAATATCCAGAATTCTATAGTTCTATTATCTCAATTATAGCTAAGCGCAAAGGTAGTAAACAAATGCCAATGACTACAACGAACTATGCAAATTCACTTTGATTTAGTTCATGATAAAATGAGTTCATCTAACTCCCACTCAAAAACAACATCCCTCGAGTCGTCTTTGGTGATTACACGAACCAAATTCACTACACCACGACCGATCATCACGTGAGGCAGTGTAGCTGCAATGGCGAGCATCTCAATATGGTTCATCATATCATCCATATGACTCGTGCTTAACCTTTCGGTCCATGTTCCGAGGCCATGTCTGTACATGCTAGGCTCGCCAAGTAGAACCTTAGTATTTGCATGTGTTTCAAGGCCATGTCTGTACATGCTAGGCTTGAAAACACCCGTTGTATGCGAACGTAGAGTCTATCACACCCGATCATCACGTGGTGTCTCGAAACGACGAACTTTCTTAACGGTGCATACTAAGGAAGAACATATAATTATCTTGATATTAAGTGAGAGGGATCATCTTATAATGCTACCGCAGCGATCATGATCGTAACTAAGCAAAATAAGATGCATAAAAGGATAAACATCACATGCATGGATAATGTGATATGATATGGTCCTTCTCGCATTAGATCTCCATCTTGTGCGTCTTGGTATGATTTCCATCATGCCACCGGCGCGGCACCAAGGTCCATGGCGCCACCACCATGGTCGTCCTTCTCCATTACAATATATCTCATGGATATATCTACAGCACGCAGGCCTTAAAAAGGAAAAACACAACCATATGGCTCCTGCCGGTTGTTTACAATAAATCTCATTTCATACAACAATTTTGTAACAATGACCATATCACATCACATGCCCTGCAAAAACAAGTTAGACGCTTCTAAATTATCTTTGCAAATTTTACGTGGTTTTGGGCTTCCTAGGAAAGAACCGATCTTACCTACGGACAAGAACCACAACGTTGATTCGCTAGTTGTTTCTTTTCGTCCCTTTCCAGGGCCCTCCGTTGCAAATGCCATATCACTAATGTTAGAGAAACTGACACCCCCAAAGCCACTTTATACGGTACAAGCCGTATGTCAAGCGTGACACGCAATCTGCGCTTAGGGCCGCTTCAATCCAACATTGCCGCAATATGAACAAGTGCACAAAAGAGGGTAACAACTAGAGGATCAATGCCCACATCTCTATGTGTTCTAACCGTACAAAGAATCTACGCATAGACGAGGCTCTGATACCACTGAAGGGTTCGTTGCATAGAAAACAAAATTTTTCCTACGATTGCAACTGCCAAGATCACATCTAGGAGATAACTTGTAACGGTTTGAGAAGGACTCACCCTCGAAGACCAAAAGCTTTAACGAGAACTATTCTCGTGGGTGATGTAGTCGAACACTCGCCGACCTCAAGGTCGTGATGAAGACTTGACGCCACGAACGGGCAGCGTCTCCGTAGTCGGTCACACGTACAGATCAGTGACGACCTCCGCCCCTTGCTCCAGTTGGGCAGCGGAAGTAGTGGATCCTCGGGAACTCCAGCAACACTACAACATAGTGGTGGTGGTGGTAGAGAAGATCTTGAGCAGGGCTTCGCCTAAGCACCGTACTCGTGAAACTGGATCAGCTAGCAAGGGGAGGAAGATGCCAACCAAAGGGCATATGAGAGATGGAGGAATTGGTGTGTAGAGGGGTCTCCACCCATCTATATATAGGAGGGGGAGGCAGCCCCCAAGGGGTAGCACGCCCCAAGAGGTGCCCCCACCTCTCCCCTCATCATGTGGGTGGACTCCCCACTCACAAAAACAAAGGGTCACACATTATTCCCATAACTTCCATAATTCTCCACTCAAAATTCCAAGAGTTTATCACATTAAAACACTTTTAATTATCTTGTTTAATGTCACTCAAATTAATGAACACTTCATTCAATGAGTACTTCATTGATGAACACTTCATTCAATGAACACATTAACAATTATCCCCTTGCACTATTTTGATATACCGAAACTATTCCAGCAGTTTTATCAAAACAGTCCATGTGCTGTCCAGTATATTCTCTGGCGTTCCGTATCCACTCAAACGCGTCAACGAATCCTTAAGTGTGTCACCCTACGGTTCGTGAATAAAATGGACATGACAGAGACTCTTCTCTGATCAATAATCATCAGCGGGATCTGGAGATCCATGATGACTCCCACTTACTCAACGATGAACTAGTGATCGTGTGAACCAAAACTCCGTAACCAATTCCTTTTGTCTCGCGATATTTTACTTGTCCGAGATCCGATCATTTGGTATCATCCATACCTAGTTCGATCTCGTTACCGACAAGTACTCTTTACTCGTTCCGTGATATAACATCCTCGTGAGCCAGTCACGTGCTTGCAAGCGATGTCAATGTGATATCACCGAGAGGGCCCAGAGTATATCTCTCCGTCATCTGGATGGAAAAATCCCACTCTTGATCCACGAGCCTCAACTAACACTTTCCAAGTACCCAACGACACCTTTATAATCACCCTGTTACGGTGTGACGTTTGATGGAATCAAAGTACTCTTCCGGTGTCAGTGATTGACGTGATCTCATGGTCTAAGATTAGGGTTACTTCGTGAAAGTTTGATACAGCAATAGAAACTTGATGACATGATCGTATTGCTATAACTACTGTGGGTGTATGTTCATCACATCATTCTCCAATGACATGACCTTGTTATTAACAACATCCAATGTTCATGATCAGGAAACCTTGATCATCCGTTAATCAACAAGCTAGTATAAAGAGAGGCATTACTAGGAACCTTTTCTCTGTTTATTAAACACACATGTATTAACGTTTCCGGTTAACACAATTATAGCATGAAAATAAACATTTATCATAAACATGGAATAAGATAATAACCACTTTATTATTGCCTCTCGGGCATATTCCCTTCAGTCTCCCACTTGCACTAGAGTCAATAATCTAGTTTGGTACTTGCGCATCCAACACCTATGGCATTCAGTTGTTATCCATACGCATTGCTAGTGGTAAACCTAATCTCCAGATCTGACACTTCAGGTCCGTGTGTATTTGCATTTCTTTGCGTCTCTACGCATCACTCATTCACTAATGAGATGGCATTGCATAAATTTGGTCCTCCGGTGAGACCTTAGTCCCTTGAGCTCAAAACATGTTGAATCTATTGTCGTACAATAGATCTTCATAGTATTAGCTCGCTTGGAACTACACCTAGTTTGTCAAACAAACTTCTTGACACAAATGCCCTTCTTTGCTGCTGCTAGAGCAGTCATATACTTAGCCTTTCCTTGTAGTATTCGTTATAATGTCTTAACTTTGGAACTCATCCAAATCCATTTGGAACTATTCCAAATCTATCATGGAACTTTCTTCCATTACATTTTGCCACCTTAACATACCGCCAAAATTGAGATAAATTTAGATTGTATCTTGCGACAAAACTAGTATCAATGTAACACTTTACAATGAACTATTGTCCAACATACATAATATATATTCTTAGTCCTTCCAAAGCACGTAAGGATATCTTTACTATTGTCCAATGATCATCTTATGAATCATTCTGGTATATGCTCATAACATTTAGAGCATAGGACATTCTTGGAATTGTACATATCATGGTGTACATGATTGATCAAATCATTCATGTGATTTTACTCATCAAGTGTCAAAACACTTGAATCTCGCTTCAACCTTTTCCATGTGGCAAGAACTTTTCTCGTCGTTTCCATATTGAACTTATTCAATATTTCATATATGTACTTCGGCCCAACCTTATTAGCACCTCAATCTATCTATATAGACCATATTAGCCCAATATACTGGTTTTGCCCAAATCTTCCATTAAAATCAAATTTTCAATGAAACTTCACCCATGTCAATAAAAGATACATCATTTCCAATCAACAATATGTCTTCTACATAATGTATTAGAAATATGTCTCAGCGCTCCCACTTAATTTCTTGCAAAAGCAAGCATCTTCACCGTCTCTGATGAAACTAAACGTTTTAACAATTTCATCATGATGAAGATTCCAACTCCGTGAATTCTTATTTCAACCATTGAAATTTGCATGCTATTTTTAGCATCCTTTGAATTAACAGAACCCTTTGGACCGTGTCCTGTACACGTCTTAGGTAACCATTCTATTAGAAGAACGTTGTTCTGTTTGTTCAACTACCATATACCAAAACTAGCATATGTAGTGGTTGCTACAATAATCCGTCCAGACTAAATATCGTTATGAAAGATCAAATCTTGTCATAGCCAACTCTTTGAACATAATCGTAAACCATTTTAACGATATGTCGAATATTTCATAGATGTGAGAACATCCACGTCTGTTTCTTTATAGATCCAAACACGGTATCTAGAGGGTCTTCCAAGTTCAGAAACTTGGTTTCTCGTGTATGGAACTATCACGGATTTTATAGCTTTTAGCCATTTTGACGGAGTCAGGGCCCATCATTGCTTCTTTGCATGTAGTCGGTCCATTATTATCAAATAACAATGATTCAATCTCAAATCTTACTATTTGATCGATTACCCGAACTACGCAGTTCAATAGGAACTTAGATCGCCGTGACCACAACCTTTGGGACACGGTAGCCAAGAGCATTGCGGCCGCTTCCGGGACACTTTCCGGCGCTGCGCCACTTAGCACATAAAGCTTAGGTTCAACAACCTAATCGAAGTTCTACTGTCCTCCCACTTAACTTTTCGCAAAAAATTCCTTCTCAAGAAACTTGATGCACTTAGCCACAAAACACTTTTGTCTTTATGTTATGGAGGAATACCCAACGGTTACTTTGGGATAACTTACAAAGACGCATTTTATCCTACTTTGGTTGTAAACATTTTACATATGCCTTGCATACCAAAATTTAAGAAAAGACAAATTGGGTTTTATCCCATTCCATAACTTATATGGTGTCATTTCAACAGATCTCGATGGCGCTCTTTTCAGTGAAAAGCGGTAGTCTCTAAAGCTTAATCCTTAAAATATAATGGCAATTTTATAAATAACACCTTTGATCCTTACCATGTCAAACAAGGTTTGATTACATCTCTCGAACACTCCATACTCCTATGGTGTTTCGGGAAATGCAAGTTTTGGAACGATTCCTAAACTCTCAGGCATTTGCTAAACTTTTAACTCAAAAATCTTCTTTTATGATCCAATCATAAACTCTTATTTTCTCGTTACAATGATTTTCACTTCATCTTAAAATTTATTTGAACATTTTCAAACATTTCATACTTCTTCCTTATCAAGTAAATATACACATATATTCACTCAAATCCTCGGTTAAAGTATATGAAGTTATAAGACCCACCACACACGGCTACACATAATGAACTATACACATCAACATGTATAATGTCCAATAAGTTAGTCGTCCGTCCTTCTTTGGCCTATGAACGGAGTTTCAATCATTTCTAGGAAATTCTTACAAGCGTCAGTTGATTCAAAATCAAAAGACTCCAAAATTCCACCAACATGGAGTTTCTTCATGTTATCTTTCCAATATGATTTAAACGGTGTTTCAATCATCTCTAGAAATTTCTCACAATCGTCAATTGATTCAAAATCAAAAGACTCCAAAATTCCATCACCATGGAGTTTCTTCATGTGTTTCTTTCCAATATGATTCAAACGGTGGTGTCACTCATAAGTGATCTTCTAATCATTTGTCTTGCGACATGTTTAGCATCAGTTATTATGGATGTGATTTCTCCAACAAGATTTATAGAGTTCATCCATCTTCTATGAATATGGTGATAATTTGAACAACTATTGTTCGTATAACACCAGAACAGAATAACAATTATTCAAATAAATCTTGAAGGCTAGGTTTAATTCCAACGATAAACACAATAACACTTTATTTTGTTCTTGATGAGAATCATCCCATATTCATTTGCTAGTTACTCAGGCCATTGCAACTCTTGTATTGCGTTGTTCCGTATGACACTTCATACCAACCAATCAGTATCCAATACTCAAGAATCACGTTGTTTAACAAGCAATGAATATACCCATAACATGTATATCATCTATATACCCGAGCTGGACATTTCCAGTCTTTTTCTTTTTCTTTTTCGCCAAAATATTTTTTAGATCCTCTTTCAGCAATTCATTTCCTTTTTAGAAGAATTTATCAACATCACTTGTGGCACCATTCAAATGACACATAATCCAAAGTGTGTTAGTCAAATACTAACACCCTTTGATTCTCACTTTGATGTAGATCACCGTCATCAAATGTTTGGTGTTCTTCCAAATTCCATTCTTTAGTAATCTTATAGTGTAGTAAACATTTTACCTACATCTTCCATTCATCCTATCATGAAAACTTTCATGACAAAACTACCATAGCTCATAGGGACAAACCGTGAGTACAATATTAGTTCCCAAAACCTTTTTGGGAGATTAGGACACATAGTGTCTCCAACCTTCACAAATTCTCATACAATATGAGAACATGTTTCTCACTAAATTTTACTCTATCACATTGCAACTAAACATTGTTTCAGATATCGCTATATCTTCCACACATGATAGTTTCTGAAACAATCCTTTCAGCTCCTAGATAACCTTGATAATAACAAACAACATTTGAATATCAAGGATCATGGAGGCAAGTGTGATACTTAGACACTAACACTGGAATTGTTACTCTCGATTTAATACACATTATTAAACTTCATGGAGTAAGCAAGGTTTGCTAAAGTTTGCAATAAGACTTTAAACTTTAGATTGACACTCAAACAATACGGTACCAGTCCGTAAAGTTAAATATCCAGAATTCTATAGTTCTATTATCTCAATTATAGCTAAGCGCAAAGGTAGTAAACAAATGCCAATGACTACAACGAACTATGCAAATTCACTTTGATTTAGTTCATGATAAAATGAGTTCATCTAACTCCCACTCAAAAACAACATCCCTCGAGTCGTCTTTGGTGATTACACGAACCAAATTCACTACACCACGACCGATCATCACGTGAGGCAGTGTAGCTGCAATGGCGAGCATCTCAATATGGTTCATCATATCATCCATATGACTCGTGCTTAACCTTTCGGTCCATGTTCCGAGGCCATGTCTGTACATGCTAGGCTCGCCAAGTAGAACCTTAGTATTTGCATGTGTTTCAAGGCCATGTCTGTACATGCTAGGCTTGAAAACACCCGTTGTATGCGAACGTAGAGTCTATCACACCCGATCATCACGTGGTGTCTCGAAACGACGAACTTTCTTAACGGTGCATACTAAGGAAGAACATATAATTATCTTGATATTAAGTGAGAGGGATCATCTTATAATGCTACCGCAGCGATCATGATCGTAACTAAGCAAAATAAGATGCATAAAAGGATAAACATCACATGCATGGATAATGTGATATGATATGGTCCTTCTCGCATTAGATCTCCATCTTGTGCGTCTTGGTATGATTTCCATCATGCCACCGGCGCGGCACCAAGGTCCATGGCGCCACCACCATGGTCGTCCTTCTCCATTACAATATATCTCATGGATATATCTACAGCACGCAGGCCTTAAAAAGGAAAAACACAACCATATGGCTCCTGCCGGTTGTTTACAATAAATCTCATTTCATACAACAATTTTGTAACAATGACCATATCACATCACATGCCCTGCAAAAACAAGTTAGACGCTTCTAAATTATCTTTGCAAATTTTACGTGGTTTTGGGCTTCCTAGGAAAGAACCGATCTTACCTACGGACAAGAACCACAACGTTGATTCGCTAGTTGTTTCTTTTCGTCCCTTTCCAGGGCCCTCCGTTGCAAATGCCATATCACTAATGTTAGAGAAACTGACACCCCCAAAGCCACTTTATACGGTACAAGCCGTATGTCAAGCGTGACACGCAATCTGCGCTTAGGGCCGCTTCAATCCAACATTGCCGCAATATGAACAAGTGCACAAAAGAGGGTAACAACTAGAGGATCAATGCCCACATCTCTATGTGTTCTAACCGTACAAAGAATCTACGCATAGACGAGGCTCTGATACCACTGAAGGGTTCGTTGCATAGAAAACAAAATTTTTCCTACGATTGCAACTGCCAAGATCACATCTAGGAGATAACTTGTAACGGTTTGAGAAGGACTCACCCTCGAAGACCAAAAGCTTTAACGAGAACTATTCTCGTGGGTGATGTAGTCGAACACTCGCCGACCTCAAGGTCGTGATGAAGACTTGACGCCACGAACGGGCAGCGTCTCCGTAGTCGGTCACACGTACAGATCAGTGACGACCTCCGCCCCTTGCTCCAGTTGGGCAGCGGAAGTAGTGGATCCTCGGGAACTCCAGCAACACTACAACATAGTGGTGGTGGTGGTAGAGAAGATCTTGAGCAGGGCTTCGCCTAAGCACCGTACTCGTGAAACTGGATCAGCTAGCAAGGGGAGGAAGATGCCAACCAAAGGGCATATGAGAGATGGAGGAATTGGTGTGTAGAGGGGTCTCCACCCATCTATATATAGGAGGGGGAGGCAGCCCCCAAGGGGTAGCACGCCCCAAGAGGTGCCCCCACCTCTCCCCTCATCATGTGGGTGGACTCCCCACTCACAAAAACAAAGGGTCACACATTATTCCCATAACTTCCATAATTCTCCACTCAAAATTCCAAGAGTTTATCACATTAAAACACTTTTAATTATCTTGTTTAATGTCACTCAAATTAATGAACACTTCATTCAATGAGTACTTCATTGATGAACACTTCATTCAATGAACACATTAACAATTATCCCCTTGCACTATTTTGATATACCGAAACTATTCCAGCAGTTTTATCAAAACAGTCCATGTGCTGTCCAGTATATTCTCTGGCGTTCCGTATCCACTCAAACGCGTCAACGAATCCTTAAGTGTGTCACCCTACGGTTCGTGAATAAAATGGACATGACAGAGACTCTTCTCTGATCAATAATCATCAGCGGGATCTGGAGATCCATGATGACTCCCACTTACTCAACGATGAACTAGTGATCGTGTGAACCAAAACTCCGTAACCAATTCCTTTTGTCTCGCGATATTTTACTTGTCCGAGATCCGATCATTTGGTATCATCCATACCTAGTTCGATCTCGTTACCGACAAGTACTCTTTACTCGTTCCGTGATATAACATCCTCGTGAGCCAGTCACGTGCTTGCAAGCGATGTCAATGTGATATCACCGAGAGGGCCCAGAGTATATCTCTCCGTCATCTGGATGGACAAATCCCACTCTTGATCCACGAGCCTCAACTAACACTTTCCAAGTACCCAACGACACCTTTATAATCACCCTGTTACGGTGTGACGTTTGATGGAATCAAAGTACTCTTCCGGTGTCAGTGATTGACGTGATCTCATGGTCTAAGGATTAGGGTTACTTCGTGAAAGTTTGATACAGCAATAGAAACTTGATGACATGATCGTATTGCTATAACTACTGTGGGTGTATGTTCATCACATCATTCTCCAATGACATGACCTTGTTATTAACAACATCCAATGTTCATGATCAGGAAACCTTGATCATCCGTTAATCAACAAGCTAGTATAAAGAGAGGCATTACTAGGAACCTTTTCTCTGTTTATTAAACACACATGTATTAACGTTTCCGGTTAACACAATTATAGCATGAAAATAAACATTTATCATAAACATGGAATAAGATAATAACCACTTTATTATTGCCTCTCGGGCATATTCCCTTCATAAGTGCCCGTTAATCATTTGTGCTACATTTGTGTTTTATTCATTTTTTCATCACAATCTCACCAGCTTGTCTTTTTTGTGTGAAGGTCCTTGGAGTATGTGGACGCCAAGCCACCACGGTCCATGAGCGGCATCCTTAAGATGAGTTTCAACTTTTAGTTCCATTCATCGCTATATGCATGTTAACTCACTGGTCAATATGTACTCTTGGTCTCTGTAGAGGATGGGTGCTCTTCCATCGGCTCCGCCTCTACCTCATCTACTGCCGTTGAACTTGGTAAGTTGGCTTGCAACTTGTTAACTCAATCAATTTTCAATTTCCTCTACTAATGCGGATGTTTATAAAGCAACACTGTGTTGGAGGGATCCCAAAACTCCACGGACTGCCCCGGAGATGGAGCTGGAGGAGACACGTCGACGCCATCGACCTCTGGGATGCAGCAATGATTCTTGGTAAGAAAATTTCAATATTCTTGTGCTTCTTTTGCTTGTAGGTCTATAGTAATATTCTTAACACGTGGAAATTTTCAAAGTTGTAGGATTGCATCGATGATGGAGTATATGCATCGAGGATTGCACCTTTGCCTTCATCGTTGTGGAAATCATGAATTTGTGGACTTGTGTAACTTTGAATTCTGAACTGGGACTTGTGACATGTATTTTGTGTTTGTGGAGATCATTATGAACATATATGAGTGATCTGGTGATGTATTTTGTGAATCATTGCAATTTGTTGCTGTTTTGGTTGATCTGTGGCTATTATGAACATATATGAGTGATCTGGTGATACAAATATATTATTTGGGGTTTAATTGCAGGGAAAAGCAAGAATCAGCGAATTTCTGTAAAAATGCCAGTACTTTGCCGAGTACTACACTCGGCATAGGACCATCTGGCAGGGTTCGCCGAGTATTGCACTCGGCAAAGACAGCTCCCAGGTGCCGTTCGGTCGCCTGGATTGCATATTTCCCGAGGCTTCAAGTGAGCACTCGGCGAAGGCTACTCGGCGAAGCGGCACTCGGCAAGCACGAGGACACGTTGCAGACCACGGGCGACCCGCTGACAAAACCTATGCTGAGTGTGGCACTCGGCAAACTTGTAATCTGATGAGAATTGTTGTGGACACGTGGCTCTTTCTGGTGACTCTAACTTTGCCGAGTGCCAGTACGAAATACTCGGGGAAGGGTTTGCTGAGGTACCCGATATTTGACACTCGGCAAAGCGATATTTGCCGGCCAGGTTATTGCCGAGTGTTGGTTGCCGAGTGCAGTACTCGGCAAAGTCTTCGCCGACGATTTGTGGAGCTTCGCCGTGTATTTTTGATACACGACAAACTCTCAATTTCCAGTAGTGAAAGAATGAACCGCTGTATATGAACCTTGAAAATATAAAGAGGTTCCAGGGTCACTTAGAATATATGAGAAAGTTCATCCCAATTTTTTTTCAAGAATTTACTCCAAAGTCCTACGAGTATAAACTGTAGACACATACATACTATGTTATATGAGATAATCACTCGAAACTCTTACGAGTATAAACTGTTGACATCATGCAAACTATGTTTTATGAGATAAATACTCCAAAGCTACAAGAGTATAAACTGCTAGCCACATGTAAAAGAAATTAACGAGTGAAATTACTCCAATGTTGCCTGACTATAAACTCGTGTGACATCAATCTATTCCAATTTTGGAAGCATAATTTGCTAACACTCCAAGGCTACAAGAGTATAAACTGCAAGCATCTGTGAAACAAAGAAAGAGTAAAATTAGTCCAATATAGCATGACTATGGAATATGTGCAGCATGTAAACACATATTTCAAAATTTACTACAGAAGCCTAATATGCTTCTACATAACTATAAAATCACTATCTACCATTCTCATATAAAACAAAACTTGTTGGCAGCAATGTCACCAAACTAAAAGGGCAACAAGAATATAAATTGTTGGCCTCACGTAAAAATAAAAATAAAAATATATACTCCGGCACCATATGAGTATAAACTACGGTAATACTCTAAATCTGCATGAGTGATAAGTCACTCCAAAGTCATATAATTGCAAACCATGATATCGTGGGTGAGAGAAATCAGCAACAAGATAACTATGATGTTCAATGCACACCTCAAACAAATATACTTTGAGGTGCAAGAGTACCTTGTAACCTTTTTTTAAGAAATCTACTAAGTTATAATACTCCTAGCACTCACGAGTATAAACTGACTGTACCATATAAAACAGATTGTAAAGAAAACTCCATTTGCTCACGAGTATAAACTGATAGCGCTATATCGAAAAAACTCCCAGGCTACAAGAGATTAAACTGCTAGCCCCATCTAAAAAAACATACTCCAAAATCTTATGAGTATAAACTATGATAATATGAATGCAAGGCTGCATAGTTATAAACGGCTAGCCTTGTGTCAAAACAAAATGAAAACACTCAAATGTCTTGTAACTATGAAAAGTGACATTAGGTGTATAAACATAATTCACTAACAAGATAACTCTAAGGCTGCAAAATAAAAACTTTGGAGTCAGAAGAGTTTAACCTGCAAGTTAAAATACAAAATGTATCATTCCTAATGCTCCAAAGCTATACGATCCTAAACTATACGCATCATACAAAACTAAAATTGCTCCAATGCTATATGAGCCTAAACTATTAGCATAAAGTTTATAAATATGCTCCAAACCTATATGAGCCGAAACTATTAGCATAAAGTTTATAAATATGCTCCAAAGCTATACGAGCCTAAACTATAAGCATAAAGTTTATAAATATGCTCCAAAGCTATACCAGCCTAAACTATAAGTATAAAGTTTATAAATATGCTCCAAAGCTATACCATCCTAAACTATAAGCATCATAAAAAACTAAAATTGATCCAATGCTATATGAGCCTAAACTATTAGCATAAAGTTTATAAATATGCTCCAAAGCTATACGAACCTAAACTATAAGCATCATACTCTCCAATCCATTATAAGAATACTCTACAAACATCATGTTTAAATAATGCTCCAATTGCTTCATGAGCCAAAACCGTAAGCCAAATTTTCCTTCATTAAAAATGGAAGATCAAATTGCTCCAATTTTTCATGAGCTAATGGCCAAAAAAAAATTCCGAAAGGAAAGATGAAACATCATATTAAGCCAACTCTTTAGAAGTCGAAATTGGAAGTGTCAAGTTCGAATGCTTACGGGGCATGTTATTCCCTAGCTAACATATCAAGGGGTAACGCTTCAAAGCTGAATACTCAAAGTGTTGAAAATCTCATACTTCATAATAAATGGAAATATTCAGTGGGCAATGATAAAAAAGGAATAATAAATTTCAAACCTTCGTTAAACTGTATGCATAACTATTGTAAATATACATGTGTATGTCTCCCACACTAGGACTATCTATGGTCGCATGATGTTATATGGCCGGTCCAAAATACAAATATTAATGCATATCGGTCTATGATCCTGAAAATGGATCTCTCATCAATATGCTATTACATTGTGCTTCCACCTCATAAAACACAACTTGTCTTCTTTCAGAAGGAAACCATAAAAATAATCCAATAACTTATGAGTCTAAACTATGACATTTAAAAAATTACTCCAAAACCTTATGAGTATAAACTATGGAACAAAAAATGTACTCCAATCACTTATGAGTCTAAACTGTGGCATATAAAAAATATTTACTCAATACCCTCATGAGTATAAACTGGGGCACACAAGAAAAATCTACTTCAATAACTTATGAGTCTAAACTGTGTTGTGCAAAAAATACTCCCAAACCCTCACGAGAGTAAACTGGGGGCACATATTCAAAGTTACACTCCATACCCTCATGAGTATAAACCGGGGCACAAAAAATTATTTACTCCATATCCTCAAGAGAACAAACTGAGGCATAGAGAAAAATCATTCATTCAATATCCTCAAGAGTATAAAGTGAGACACAAAAAAGCATTTACTCCACACCCTTATGAGTATAAACTGGGGCATACACATAAAAATATTACTCCAATAACTTATGAGTCTAAACTGTGACATCAAAAAATATCACTCCAGTATCTTACGAGTCTAAACTGTGTCATAAGAAAATTACTCCAATATCTTACGAGTCGAAACTATGCCATCAAAAAAATTACTCCAATATCTTACGAGTCTAAACTGTGTCATAAGAAAATTACTCCAATATCTTATGAGTCTAAACTGTGCCACGAAAAAAATTACTCCTTACCCTCACAAGTATAAACTGGGGCATCTAAAAAATTTACTCCAATAAACTTACGAGTCTAAACTATGTCACAAAAAATATTACACTAATAACTTATGAGTCTAAACTATGACATCAAAAAATCACTCCAAATAAAACTTACGAGTCTAAACTATGACGTTAAAAAAATATCACTTCAATATCTTACGAGTTTAAACTATGTCATAAAAAAATGACTTTAATAAACTCGTGAGAGCATCAATCATCGGGAAATTTCTTTCATATAATGAGGAAATCTGAAACAGAGATATTGAATCAGTTTCATGATTGTACGACGGACCAAGCTCGTATAGAGGCTTAGTGTACACCGTTTTACATGTATACCATATCATTCCTCCAAATAACTAAAGGAAAAGAGAGAGGACCAGTCAGAAAGTTATACGTTTGACAGAAAGCGAACTCACGTACTAAGCAAAGATCGATCTACTATTTCAGATCTTGATTATTGAGCCTTGCTGTGCGAAAAAAAAAACAAAAAAAACGGCAAATCAAATCCAGGTACGCAAGCAATGTGCATGATGCGTGAACTCACCAGAAGGGTACACAGGGATCTGGATCTGATCTTTGCTTTTCCAGATTGCCAAACCTTACTGATACACCGGTACCTCCAATATATGCCTAGAAAATAAGGAGGTCGGATCAAATAATCATCACGACAAGAATCTAGAATGAAAGGAAAATAAATATTCTATTGCCTGATGGCAAATGGCATACGTACTCAAGAACCAAGTGATACGAACAGCGAACTCTGTCGAAGGCTCAAGTTCTTGACTGGGCGTACGTCTCCTCTAGGAAGAAGCTGAGAAAAGAAAGTTTAAGCAAATTCACGTTAACACAACGCGGATACCTAAGTTCCTAACTCGTAAGTGGTTGCGTGTACCAGATAAACCCTACCCTAATCTAGTTGAGTCTGAAGCTGCCGCCGGCGGCGGGTGCCGAGAATGCGCGGCGTCAAAGCGGCGGCCAAATAATCCAGGACGACGAGCCTTTGAGTTCCCGGGCGGCGCTCCCCTCTCCGCCGTGCGCTACTCCAGCGCCGGCGTCCACCCCCTGCCGCCTCCGCCGCGCGCTGCCCTAGCGTCGGCTTCCACCTCTCCTGGTCGCGTGCTGCCCTGTCGCCTCCCCGCTAGATCTGCTTCGTCCCTGTCAAGGCCATGGCTTCCTCGCCACAGTCTATCTCCTCGGCGGCCAGGCGGGCGGGGGATCGTCCCGTCGTCTCGGGCCTGCTGTCCTCCTCCTCCCGGGCGGCCTCTTCCGGTGAACCGGAGCCTGGCCTCGGTCTGGAGGTCACCTCGGCTCCACCGCCGGAGGCCGGTGCGGGCGGTCCTTCGCGTCCGCAGCCCTGGCAGCAGCCGCCTGCTACCAAGAAGGCCCTCTGGAGGCAGCGCCATGGGATGGTGGAGGGAGGTGGCGGAGCGACACCGGCGGCAGGTCCTACGACGCGGCGGGCCGTCTCGCCGGAGATGGTGGGAAAGTGTTTCCGGTGCTTCGAAGATGGACACTTCCGCAACGACTGCACCAATGACATCGTGTCCTTCCAGTGCGGCGGCCCAGGGCATGCGTCCAAGGAGTGCAAGAGGCCTCGTAGCCCAACGCCGGAGTCTGAGCTCCGGGCTGCGGCGATGGCCAAGCTTCCTCGCCGGGGTTCTCCCTCGATGGTCCTACCTCGCCGCCTCCCTCCGCCGCCTCGGCTACCGCCGGCCGTCCAGCATCCGCTGCCGCCGCCGGCTGCCCAGCATGTGGCTGCGCCTGCCTGGCTGCTGCTGAATGCGCCTCGGGTGGAGGTGCGGGATGAGCAAGTCTACGCGTCGCATGATTTCTGCCTGGCGCGCCGCACCCATGAGGTTGATGAGCTGGAGCGTAGGCTGGGCTGCGCCATGGTGGTCTATGCTGGTGGAGCGGCCTGGTTCTCGCCGGATTTTGTCAGGGAGGCTCTGGTGTTGGAGCGACAGATTGACGGGGACTGCGTCACGATTCACAAATACAAGCGCCGGAGCTCAGGAACAGGGTCAGCGCGGCGCCGGTGGTCATCAAGCTCTTCTTTCGTCAGTGGACGCGCCAAGCTCAAGCTACTCATGCGGTGCTCGGCACCAAGGTCCTGCTGCAGCTAGAAGGTATTCCCCCCCATGGCTGGACTCGTAGTGTGGTGGAGGATCTGTTGGGACAATCATGTCTGGTGGACTCGTTTGCGCCGGAGACCAGTTCACGGCTGACGTGGATGCCATTCCCACTCTCCGGTGGCTGTCCATTCTTGAGCCTGGGCTCGTGTCGCCATTCTTTGAGCCGCCACTGATGCAGTACAAGGTCCTAATCCATCTTGAATCCGCGGCGGTCTTCAGCGACGTGGAGGTTCCCTGGGCTGATTCTGGCTCCTCAAGGAGTGGCCAGAGCGGGATTCCGAGCTCAGACGACAGCATTGGTGGTCATGGTGCGCCGGTGAGATACTTTACTTGGCAGCATGGAGTGCGGGATGCGCGAGGAGATAACTCTGGGCAGGGAGGCGGTGGAGACGTTGGGCGCCGCCGCTCGCCGGCGAACCCGGACAGCTGGCAGCTCCCTCCATTGGAGTCGGTCGTGCGGACGTCAGCTGCGGGGCCCTCTGTCCCTGTGGCTCTGAGGCTTACTGCAAGGCGGTCAGCCGTTGACCGGGTTAGTCGAGGACCAGCGTCTGCTGATTCAAACTGACTCGCGCCTTCTGCCCAGTTGGTGGTGGGGGATGCGCCACGTCCTGGGGTTTTGAATCTTGGAGGCGCGGGGACTGTGTCACCTGTTTTGGAGGGAGTGGGTTCCGAGAAGGACAAGGAGCAGCTGGCTAGCGACAAGGCCGTCAGGGATCCTGAGGCTGTCCTTGGGAAGGACTCTGACAAAGCGGGCTCCCCTAGGGATCAGGCTAGCTCAGAGGGACTTCAGCTTTCCAGGCCGGGTCCGTTGGAGCCAACGCTTGTGGAGGATCAGACTGAGAGCATGGTTAACAGTATAGTCAGCTGCTGGCTATAAGGAGATGTCATATTATTTATAGCTAATCTTATAGTCAACAAGTATAATAAGAAAACTATAAGGAATACTACTTTATCAATATATGACCCACATGTCTATCTCACAAAGTGTCTAGGAGTACGTATTGCAGCTGGCTACTAATTAGTAGCCCGCTTTTCTTCTTTCTCTTCCAACTAAGCAACAATATACCATTTTATTCCTTGTAGCCCGTTCAGTCAGCTCTATTGTACTTGCTCTGAGATAGAAGGTAGGCCGCGCCAGCCTGTGCAGTCTGATCCCGAGGACACCGGTCGGGTGGTGGTTGCTGTGGAGCACGAGGCACGCGTTGAGGATATGCCTTTGAGGAGCGAGGTGGTGGTGGAGCACGCTGCCACAACACCGGCTGAGGCTGGTTCCGAACCTACGAGGACTGCGACCCTGGCGACGCTGAATCATGGGCCACCGAGGGCGGAGCACGAGGAGGAACCGGGTGATAGTGACCTGGCCGACCCTCTTCCACCTCCCGCGGGGGCCTCTATGGATTTCCTAGGCCCTTGCAACCAATTACTTGAGACGCATCGTCTGATGCGTGGTGGTGATTCTGTGGATGAGATGGGTTGCATGGACAGGGGCCCCACCCAGTCCGATCCCATGCAGAGGGATGGCATGGTGATTCCGTTCGCTGAGTCTGGAATGACCGCCAAGGAGGCGGTAGCGTACTCTAAGCTAAAGTGGTTCTGTTCGAACATAGTTGATAAGGCATATTTCCCTATGATTGGTTTTAGTGATTGATGACAACACATTTGCGGTTTAACCGTGTGCCTTGAGTATTTCAAATAACTTAAGCCATGGCACAAGACGGTTATCATCCCCTCGGTTGATGGAACGTGAAGACGGAGTTTCCCTCTCGGATTCTTTTTTGGTGGTTGAGTCATAGGAAATCCGTACTATTAAGAGGGGATCCGCGGTGATATGATGGGTGGAATCATCACACTACACTTTTCTCTGCACCCACATATCTTCTTGGCGTCTTCGGAGGAGTCAGTATAGGAGGCCATTCCAGCCTGGTTCTGCTGGGGCGGTAGTACCGCTTGGAGTGCGGTAGTACCGCTCATGCAGTAGTACCGCACCCACTGTGGTAGTACCGCGGTACGGTAGTACGGCAGTCTAGTGCCGCAACCACTACCGCAAGCGTACTGACTGAGCGGTAGTGGGCACGGCACTAGAGTACGGTACTACGGTACCACGGTAGTACCGCACCCAGTGCGGTAGTACCGCGCTACGGTAGTACGGCAGTCTAGTACCGTAACCACTACCGCAAGCGTACTGACCGAGCGGTAGTGGGCACGGCACTAAGCTGCGGTACTACGGCAGCGCGGTAGTACCGCACCCAGCGCGGTAGTACCGCGCTACGGTAGTACGGCAGGCTAGTACCGTAACCACTACCGCAACCGTACTAACTAAGCGGTAGTGGGCACGGCACTAGGCTGCGGTACTACGGCAGCGCGGTAGTACCGCACCCACTGCGGTAGTACCGTGCCACGGTAGTACCGCTCTAAGAGCGGTAGTACCGTGGTTGGTGGGGGTCCAACGGCTGTTTAATGCGCCCCCTATAAAAGGGGGTCTTCTTCTCCAAGGAGACTTTACCTCATTAATTGCTGCTCCTCCATTGACGCCCAAAGCTTATTCTTGCCCGATCTCCCTTCCTAGCCATCAAAACTTGTTGATTCTCTAGGGTTTGGAAGAGGAGGCCCCGATCTACACTTCCACCAAGGGATATTTGATTCCCCCCATTATTCTCTTGTGGATCTTGTTACTCTTGGGTGCGTTGGTGCCCTAGACGGAAGAGGTCACCTCGGAGCCACATGCCATTGTGGTGAAGCTCCGTGGTTTGTTGGGAGCCTCCAATTAAGTTGTGGAGATTGCCCCA
Source organism: Bromus sterilis (assembly GCA_950022295.1). Lineage (NCBI taxonomy): Eukaryota > Viridiplantae > Streptophyta > Magnoliopsida > Poales > Poaceae > Bromus > Bromus sterilis. Next base: position 228,232,150 of record OX465600.1, read on the forward strand.
ACCTTGTATTGTAAAGGTTTGGTTGCCACCTTCAAGGCCACCGCGTAGTGGTTCACGGCATCTTGCATTGGTGAGAGCGTGAGGAGAATAGGGTGGCCCTCGTTGGCCTTCGTGTGAGCATTGTGCTCCACACCCTCTCCAAACGGAGACGTACTTCTCGAGAGAGAAGGAACTCCGGTAACATATCCTTGTCTCCGTGTTCCCTCTACCTTTACTTTGCAATTTACTTTTCATTGCTTATATCTTGCCTGATTTCTTGTTGTAGTTGTTAAGTTGTCATATAGGATCTCACCTAGTTGCATATCTAGACAACTTACTTTTCTTGTTGAGCCTAAACTTATTAAGAAGTCATAAAAGCTATCAGTCGCCTATTCACCCCCCCCCCCTCTAGTCGATATTCCGATCCTTTCATTTGGTATCAGGGCCTCGTCTCCTATTAAGGGATTTACCGCCTTAAGAGGATGGCGACGGAGGGGAAAGACAAAGACGTTGAGTTGGTAGGTACTTCAGCCAATCCCTCCTTGGGGGAAAGTCCAAGTACCGCGGGACTCACGAACACGTCTTTGAGGGATGATACAACCACCGTCTCTAGACATGAGTATAATGACGGCATGTCCGCCATAAAAGCTCAAATGAATGAAATGACCCAATTGCTTAGAGCTCTCATGTCTAAGGCTCCCGAGGGGGGCAACACCGTCATCACACCCAACACTCAAACGTTGGGAGGAGGAGAGTCGGTCTCTCAATTTCGTGATGATGGTAGGAATGGCAACCCTTTCATCCCCCTTCATGGGAATGGAGCGGGTGTCAATTCCGCGGTTGCCCCTCCCTCGAGCTATCACCCTTTACCTCTACCCGAGCCTCATTTTGCACATGCAGGACCAATACCTATCCTTAACAAAGATGAGTATCCTATATGGGCATACCGTATGAAGAGGCACTTGAAGGGGTCATCGGAGGATTTGTGGAGAATTGTTCAAGAAGGCTTTCATCCATATGATCGCCACAACATGACTCCAAGAGAATACCGTGACAACTTCATCAACAGTCATGCCATAGTTGTCATTGGGAATGGTTTGAAGCCCGAGCAAGAAAATCTTGTCAGAAAGTGTGAAACGGCCAAGGAGTGTTGGGATCTTCTTGAAAGGACACTCATGGGAAGTGCAAGTATTAGAAGCTCCAAATTTGACAAGGTCCAAGACCAAGCCGATAACTTTGTCAGAAATGAAGGAGAGTCTTCCGAGGATGTTCATCTAAGGTTGGTTGCTCTTTCCAATGATATGACGGATCATGGAAGCAAGGACACCGATGATGATTGGGTCAAAAGGAAGTTCATCTCGGCTATGCTTCTCTATAAGGAGCATCTCACTCAAGTCATTCGTCAAAGACCGAATTTCCGTGACTTGACTTCCAACCAAGTCTTGGATGAATTTGTGGCCATGGAGATTTTGAATGACACGGCCAAGACGAAGATAACATGCCATGGAGGTCTTAAGATGCAATCCCTCGCCTTGAAGGCAAAGGAAGTTCATTTTGAGGAAGATGTTGATGAAGAGGATGTCGGTCCGGAAGACACCAAGTATGCTTACAATGAGCACATGGCTCTTGCATCAAGACAATTTTGGAGCAACAAGAAGAACTTCAAGTCCAACACTAGTAGCTTCAAGCCCAAGGGACAAAGAATTAGAACTTGCTTCAATTGTGGAAATGTGAGTCATTTCGTTGCGGATTGTCCATATGAGAAGAGAGAAGATCATGGTGGCAAGCTCATCCGGAAGGACAAGTCCAAGTCACCGTTGAACAAGAATTTTATGAAGAAGAAGCCACAACGTGTGTTGGTGGCTCATGAAGAATACTTCTCCGATGATGAGGATGATGAAGAAGGTGGTGAGATTGTGGCAACCTCCACCGTCGCCATCGCCATGGAGTCTCCCTCATCGTCTTTGCTCTTCAACTCCCCCAACGAAAATCCTCACATCATCCACAAGTGTCTCATGGCGAAGACCACTTCGGTAACTCCTCCCCTTAAACCATTTACTCCCACTAACCCATCTTTGTTGGATTGTGTGGACGATAATGAGGAACCCAAGGTTCAAGAAGGAAATGAGTTTGAGCTTTTCATGAGCAAACTCAAAGGTGAGGCCAAGAGACACTTTGTGGCTCTCTTGAAGCAATTAGGTCGAGCTCATGCCCACATTGAGGAACTTGAGGAGTCCATCACCGAGTGCAAGGTCATAGTCGAGACTACGCGGATGAGATAGGAGAGCTATCTCAATCTCTTGAAGAAGAGCGTGAGCTTAAGTTGTCTCTCGAGGAGACATATGCTAGTGATACTTCTAAGCTCAAAGTTGATCTTAAACATGCTAATGCCATTTCTTGTGACCTAAAGACTAAAAATGATGAACTTGTGGAGGCTCATGAGAGACTTCTTGTGGATCATGAGAAAGTTGAAAAGGACCACAAGTCTTTAAAACACGAACTCATGGTTCTCAAGAAAGCACATGAGGAAACCTCCATTAAACTCACTAAAGAGATTAATACTTTTTCTCCTATTCTTATGATAGAGAAACCTAGTTCCACTAATCCTTGTTGTGAGCATATCCCTCTTATTGAGGAAAACGCTAGGTTGAAGACACTACTAGAGAAGGGACTTGTTTCTTGCATCCAAGGAGAAAAGAATCTCAATGATCTCTTGAGTTCCCAAAAGGAGGTGATTGGCAAGAAAGGCATTGGTTTGGTGCTAGTTCATCCAAAAAGAAGAACAAGAAAAGGAAGAACAAGAAGAAGAAAGGAAAAGCTCCCCCTCCCACAAAAGATGTAGCATTCGTGAAGGAAGGGGAGAAGCCTCAAGAGAAAGTGGAAAAGGTCAATGAGGGTGGTGTTGCCAAAAGGGGTGATGCCATCCCCAATGACTTTGCTGGACCAACTAATCCTTCTTATGCTCTTTGTTGCACTAAAGACGGGCATGTCTATGCCAAATTTATTGGTTCTTATGATGAATATATTGCTTGGTCTATTTGGGTCCCTAAGACCCTTGTTACTAACGCGACAGGACCCATTCGTGAATGGGTACCTAAAACCAAGCATTGATTCCATGTAGGTGGCGGCTTCCGGTGGTGGCTCATGGATACTTGATATCGGGGCTACAAGTCATATGACCGGAAGCAAGGACATGTTGATGGACATTGACTATGGACCATCTCGAACCACCCGTGTCTAATTTGGTGATGCAAACACGTCTAAGGTATTGGGTCTCGATAAAGTAATAATTTCTCCGGACTCGTCCATTGAGAAAGTATTACTCGTTGAGACTTGTGCCTTTAATTTACTCTCCGTTCGTCAACTTGCTATGATGGGTCTTTGTACCTTCTTTGATAAAGACATGGTCACCTTGATGTGGAGCAAAACTCTTAAAGTAGCCTTTGTTGGACACGTGGAGGACGGTATGTATGTGGTGGACTTCTCCAAATTTCCCACCAAAACCGCCATGTGTCTAATGGCTAAAGTTGATGTGGGATGGCTTTGGCACCGCCGACTAGCCCATGTCAACATGAGATCTTTGCAAACCCTCCTCAACGGTGATCATGTTGTGGGACTAACAAATGTTAGTTTTGCCAAAGATCGTGCTTGTAGGGCTTGTATTGAAGGAAAGCTTCACGAGAAGAAACATCCCGTCAAGAATATCATCTCCACCAAGAGGCCGTTGGAGCTCCTTCACATGGATCTCTTCGGGCCTCCATCCTATGATAGTCTTGGCGGAAGGAAGTATTGCTTGGTGATTGTGGATGACTATTCAAGATACACATGGGTTTATTTCTTCAAGAGGAAGAGTGAGACTCAACAAACCGTCATCGAGTTTGCCAATGAAGCTCAACGTCAACATAACTCAAAGATATTGGCTATTAGAAGTGACAACGGCACCGAGTTCAAGAACTATACCTTGGATGAATTTCTTGGTGATGAGGGGATCAAACATCAATATTCCGCTGCTTATACCCCTCAACAAAATGGTGTTGCGGAGAGAAAGAATCGCACTTTAATTGATGCGGCAAGGACAATGATGGCGGAGTTCAAAAGTCCCTACAACTTTTGGGCGGCATCAACACCGCTTGTCATGCTACCAATCGTCTTTATCTCCGCAAGATCTTGAACAAGACTCCATATGAAATCCTTACCGGGAAGAAGCCCAACATCAAGTACTTCCGGGTCTTCGGGTGTAAGTGTTTCATTCTTAAAAAGGGTGCCCGTTTGTCTAAGTTTGAGTCTAAGGCAATTGAGGGCATATTTGTTGGGTATGCTTCAAACTCTCACGCGTATAGAGTCTACAACAAGTCTTCCGGGCTTGTTGAAGAATCTAGCAACGTGGAGTTTGACGAACATAATGGCTCCCAAGTGGGGCAAAGTGATCTCAATGATGTAGGTGATGAAATTCCTCCGGAAGCCATAAGAAGAATGGGTGTGGGATTTTTCCTACCCATTGAGGAACCCCTTGTGGAGGAAGGAGAAGGACAATGCTCTACTCAAGTGGAGCCATCACCTCCTCAAGATCAACAAGCCAACCAAGAACAAGATGAAGGCCCTCTCGTTACCGAACAAGATCAAAGTCAAGATCACATCAATGTTGAGGGTGTCGCACCCAATGATGACCAAGATCAAGTTCAAGTTCAAGGACAAACTCAAGATGTTGAGCAAGTCCTTGTTGATGCTCCCTCTTCCGAAGACGTTCCTCTCGAGCCATCTCAAGAGGCCATGGAGGAAGAAAGAGCATGTCGAGCAATCAAGATTGCATCCCGGTTAAAGTCTCAAGATCTCTCGGTGGATCAAGTGCTCGGAAGCATCAAGAAAGGGGTAACAACTCGTAGTCAATTGAGAAACTTTTGTGCCCATAATGCGTTTGTTTCTTGTGTTGAACCCCAAAAGGTTTTTGAGGCGCTTGAAGACCCGGATTGGCTTGAGGCCATGCATGATGAGCTCAACAACTTCAAGCGCAACAAGGTGTGGTCATTAGTGGAGAGACCCAAAGGTGATCATAATGTCATTGGGACCAAGTGGATCTTCAAGAACAAGCAAGATGCTAATGGTGTTGTTATAAGGAACAAGGCAAGGTTGGTGGCACAAGGTTTTTCCCAAGTCGAAGGTATTGACTACGGTGAAACTTTTGCCCCCGTGGTTCGCCTTGAGTCCATTCGTATAGCTCTTGCTTATGCTTCTCATCATAACTTCAAGCTATATCAAATGGATGTGAAGAGTGCTTTTCTTAATGGTCCCATTAATGAGTTGGTATATGTCAAGCAACCCCCCGGGTTCGAGGACCCCAATTTCCCTAATCATGTATATAAACTCGACAAGGCGCTCTATGGCCTAAAACAAGCCCCAAGAGCTTGGTATGATCACCTTACCGAGTTCTTAGTCGATTATGGGTTTCAAATTGGGCAAATCGATCCCACTCTTTTTACTAAGAGGGTTGGTGGGCAATTGTTCATATGCCAACTATATGTTGATGACATCATCTTTGGTTAGGTTCACCAATCTTTTAATGAAGAATTTGCTAAGCTAATGACCAACAAGTTTGAGATGTCCATGATGGGAGAGTTGGAGTTCTTCCTCGGCTTTGAAGTGAAGCAATTATCTAGGGGAACCTTCATCAACCAAGCCAAATACACTCAAGACATGCTCAAGAGGTTCAAGTATGATGGTCTTAAAGGAGCCAAGACCCCCATGCCACTCAAGTGTCAACTTGACCTCGACCCGAACGGCAAAGAGGTAGATCAAAGGGAGTATCGTTCCATGATCGGTTCCTTGCTTTACCTTTGTGCATCTAGGCCGAATATCATGTTGAGTGTGGGTATGTGTGCAAGATTTCAAGCCACGCCAAAGGAGAGCCACGTGGTGGCTGTCAAGAGAATCTTTCGATATTTGGTTCATACCCCAAACTTTGGCTTGTGGTATCCTAAGGGCTCAAGCTTCAATCTCATTGGCTACACGGATTCGTATTGGGCGGGAGACAAAGTGGAGAGGAAGTCCACTTCCAGAGGATGTCAATTCCTTGGTAGGTCTTTGGTGAGTTGGTCATCCAAGAAGCAAAATTGTGTATCTCTCTCAACTACCGAAGCCGAGTATATTTCTGCCGCAAGTTGTTGTGCTCAATTATTGTGGATGAGGCAAACTTTAAAGGATTATGGTGTCACTTGTGACAAAGTGCCTCTATTATGTGACAATGAAAGTGCTATAAAGATTGCCTACAACCCCATTCAACATAGCAAGACGAAGCATATTGAAATTCGACATCATTTCATTCGAGACCATGTGAAGCGGGGTGATATTGATCTTTCATATGTGGGCACCGGAGATCAACTTGCAGATATTTTCACCAAGCCTTTGGATGAAGCAAGATTCCGAGAGTTAAGGCATGAGCTAAATATCATTGATTCGAGTAATGCGGTTTGAAGACTTGGCACACACACCCCATCTCAACAAGGTATCTAGCTTGGATGTAGGCATGGACATAGGGGGAGTGTTGCTTAATTAATGGACAACCACTCCACCTATTATGCATAAAGAGAATCAATTCTTTCACTATGGTCACTTTCGGCGGCCTTTCTAGGTCACCCAAGGTGATAACGGTGCTTCAAAGAAGAGCATTGGCCATGAACCCAAGATACATCTTTGTGGTGTCATACCAAATAAGCTCAAACATGGTGGCTTCGGCCACCGCCCCTCTTCGTTGGAGAGTGTTTGTGTTCTTGTGTCCGTTTTTTTTTTGTTTTTTGTTTTGCGTTTTGGTCACTTCAAGATTGCTCTCTTGTTCGTGAGCTCCTTAATCATGAAGTGACCCTTCCCAGTCGTGTTTTGTCTTGTCTCCATCCTAAGCCTTCCCCCCCCCCCTTAGCCGTCGCGCAAAAGTCCTCCTTGTTTGCAACCTTGGCTGAGTTTTCTGCTTCCTGCGGTACTACCGCGCCCAGTGCGGTACTACCGCAGTCTCGGGGAGAGTCAAAACCGAAGGGGTACGGGAAGTTGTCCCCATACCCCCAGTTAGTTTCCCCTTCTCTCCTCTCTCGAAGCAGCAAGGCTCTCCCGCGGCGCCCTCCCCGGAGTACCGCATCCGTGCTCCCCCTCCGTGTTCTCCTCCGGTGGGATCGATCCCCACCTCCCCCGTGTGCCATGGATCCCGGTATTGCCCTGTTTCTCCCTCGTGTTGGCTCGTGTTCTTGAGCTTTTGTGTTTAGGGCAATGCTTTTAGATCCACTAGGTTTTTGGCTATTCCTAGGCATTTTGAGGACATGGAAGGATTGCTACATAGGCATAGAGTAGATTTGTTGGTGTGGTTGTGATTTGTGGAGGCACGGTAGTACCGGATCCCAGGTCCGTGGTCTCAGCTGTCTGCACGGTACTACCGCAGTGTTACTGCGGTACTACCGCTCGAGCGGTACTACCGTAGTACCCTACGGTACTACCGTGGAGCGGTACTACCGCATTAACCACGGTACTACCGTACCTCCAGAACCTGCAACCTGTATCACCTTCTCTGCTCTATTATTCATCTTTTGGACTTTTGCATCTCATCCTCTTGTTCTTTTTGTGTCTGTCTGTTGTGGGTTTGGTCAGGTGGTGGCTCTCGTTCGCACTTGAAGCGCAAGGCTCTAGCCCGTGGCAAAGCACCGTACAGTCTAATGAAGAAGATCGCTCACCGAGAGAAGCCGAAGGTGAAGCCAGTGGTCGAGCTCCCTCTGCCAGAGTACCGGAACTACCGTAGGGTCAATCCCTACAGGAAGCCTCGTGATCCATCCTTGATGAAGTCCAAGTTCTGGAACAAGGAGCAGCGTGATGTCTTCTACTTGCTCATATCTGACAGGAAGAACAAGTTTGTACCCAATGTGAAGTCCGTCAGTCTGGCATACATGGAGTAGCATATGGACTACTTTGTTGATGCTCTTGCTCTGGTGGATCAGTTTGGACTTCGCCACATCATTTCCTTCAACAACCCTTTTGAAGCTGATCTCGTGGCCCAGTTCTTCGCCACCGTCTTCTTCCATAATGATGCTGATAGGCACATCACCTGGATGTGTGATGATGATGTTCTCATCTGTAAGTGGAAGGTATTCATGGATCTTCTGCAGGTCCCCTACACCACTGCCGATGAGCCAGTGGGGCTGCGTCCTCACACCTCTGCCCCTGCTAAGAAGAAGGGTGAGTTGGCCCCCTATCAGACTTCTGTTGTCTACTATGATGCGAAGGGCAACGAGAAGCACAAGTTGATGCTCACCCCGTTTCTGGATATTATGCACCGGATTTTCCGGACCTCTCTATTCCCTCGGGTTGGCGATCTGGACAAGATCCATAGCTACTTGGTCAACATGATTCTTCTCTGCCAGGAGTACAGGGGGACGACGATGACTCTGGATATCTGCTCGATCATGTATGAGGAGCTCTACACTGCCGTTATGGAGCGCAAGGTCCCTATCTATGGGCCTTACCTTCAGCTGTTGTTTGAGAAGGTCTGGAGTGACACTTATGAGGATCCTCTTCGGCGGGGGCATCTTACCAGGCATGAGGTGGTGCAGCTGCGGATTAAGGCCAACTGGGCTGGTGGTGAGGCTGCTGCTCAGGGTTCCCCAGTTGCTTCTGATGCAGAGATGGCTGATGAGGAGGGTGGAGCTGGTGATGCTGATGAGTCTGCGGCTGGTGGTGGCAGCGTCCGCCGCACTCGCTCTGGTACGAGCTTTGGTGGCAGTGGGAGGTCTTCCTCCCAGGACTTGGAGCAGCCGGGTTGGGCGGCTAAGCTCACTCGCAAGGTGAAGAAGTTGTTCTGCATGCAGTCTCACATGCAGCACAGGATGTATCAGGCTCACAAGAGGGAGAAGGAAAACCGCCAGCGTCAGAAGCTGTTCTACAGGCACCAAGGCATGGAAGTGCAGTCCGGATCTGAAGGGAAGATCACTGAAGAGGATGAATGGATCTACCAGTTCAGCACATGGGAGATTGACGAGGACACTGCCGGCACGTCTGCTTCTGCTCCACCTGCTGATGAGACTGTTGAGGAGCCTGCTGAGGAGTCAGAGGCGGGATCTTCGGATGAGTCTGATGATGGTGATGACGATTATCAGGCGGAGGAGTAGTCCACCACCGTGGGGCGTTACGTCACTCTCTTCCTTTTTGGCGTCTCGATGCCAAAGGGGGAGAGAGTTTAGGACCTCGATTTGCTTTCTTTCAGGGTTGTCGAGTCACAAGTGTGTTTCTGTGTTGCCTTTGCCTCCACTTGTGAACTCCGTGTGTTTGCTTTCGTTGTTCGTTTTCCTTGTGAGACCTTCGTGAAGTATGGTGTGAGACATACGCTACCCTTTGCTTAAAGTACTTTATATGTTGCTTATGCTATGCTTGTGCTAATTCTCGCTCATATAATTGTTGTTGGTAGCTTGTGTGGCATGGTAGATAAAATATAGGGGGAGTGTCCATTCTAATGTGTGCACCATGCAATCCAAAGGCTAATCTCAAAGGGTGCACACACCTAGGGGGAGCTAGCCTATATTTTGTGGCTCCGTGCCATATGTTTCATTCCCTATTATCTTTTTGGGCAAATCGGTTGTTGTCATCAATACACCAAAAAGGGGGAGATTGATAGGGCATATTTCCCCATGATTGGTTTAGTGATTGATGACAACACATTTGCGGTTTAACCGTGTGCCTTGAGTATTTCAGATAACTTAAGCCATGGCACAAGACGGTTATCATCCCCTCGGTTGATGGAACGTGAAGACGGAGTTTCCCTCTCGGATTCTTTTTTGGTGGTTGAGTCGTAGGAAATCCGTACTATTAAGAGGGGATCCGCGGTGATATGATGGGTGGAATCATCACACTACACTTTTCTCTGCACCCACATATCTTCTTGGCGCCTTCGTAGGAGTCAGTATAGGAGGCCATTCCATACTGGGTCTGCTGGGGCGGTAGTACCGCTTGGAGTGCAGTAGTACCGCTCATGCGGTAGTACCGCACCCACTGCGGTAGTACCGCGGTACGGTAGTACGGCAGTCTAGTGCCGCAACCACTACCGCAAGCGTACTGACTGAGCGGTAGTGGGCACGGCACTAGAGTACGGTACTACGGTACCACGGTAGTACCGCACCCAGTGCGGTAGTACCGCGCTACGGTAGTACGGCAGTCTAGTACCGTAACCACTACCGCAAGCGTACTGACCGAGCGGTAGTGGGCACGGCACTAAGCTGCGGTACTACGGCAGTGCGGTAGTACCGCACCCAGTGTGGTAGTACCGAGCTACGGTAGTACGGCAGGCTAGTACCGTAACCACTACCGCAAGCGTACTGACTAAGCGGTAGTGGGCACAGCACTAGGCTGCGATACTACGGCAACGCGGTAGTACCGCACCCACTGCGGTAGTACCGTGCCACGGTAGTACCGCTCTAAGAGCGGTAGTACCGTGGTTGGTGGGGGTCCAACGGCTGTTTAATGTGCCCCCTATAAAAGGGGGTCTTCTTCTCCAAGGAGACTTTACCTCATTAATTGTTGCTCCTCCATTGACGCCCAAAGCTTATTCTTGCCCGATCTCCCTTCCTAGCCATCAAAACTTGTTGATTCTCTAGGGTTTGGAAGAGGAGGCCCCGATCTACACTTCCACCAAAGGATATTTGATTCCCCCCATTATTCTCTTGTGGATCTTGTTACTCTTGGGTGCGTTGGTGCCCTAGACGGAAGAGGTCACCTCGGAGCCACATTCCATTGTGGTGAAGCTCCGTGGTTTGTTGGGAGCCTTCAATTAAGTTGTGGAGATTGCCCCAACCTTGTATTGTAAAGGTTCAGTTTCCACCTTCAAGGCCACCGCGTAGTGGTTCACGACATCTTGCATTGGTGAGAGCATGAGGAGAATAGGGTGGCCCTCGTTGGCCTTCGTGTGAGCATTGTGCTCCACACCCTCTCCAAACGAAGACGTACTTCTCGAGAGAGAAGGAAATCCGGTAACATATCCTTGTCTCCGTGTTCCCTCTACCTTTACTTTGCAATTTACTTTTCATTGCTTATATCTTGCCTGATTTCTTGTTGTAGTTGTTAAGTTGTCATATAGGATCTCACCTAGTTGCATATCTAGACAACTTACTTTTCTTGTTGAGCCTAAACTTATTAAGAAGTCATAAAAATTGTTAGTCGCCTATTCACCCCCCCTCTAGTCGACATTCCGATCCTTTCAATAGTGAAGATGTTGGCGCCCCCACTACTCAAGGAGGTGCAGGCGGCCAACTCTAGCTGCGAGCTCCCTCCCCGCACCACTAGGAGGAGCAGCAGGGTGGGGAAGAAACCAGCTGACCAGGCCACGACGAAAGCTACCCCGGCTGAGAACGTTCTTCTCCGCACGCTTGGCATCGTTGCGAGCGAGCTGGACGCAGACGAGGAATCCTTTCAGGAGCTCAAGACCCTCTTCGATTCGCCGCTACGTGAACAACATGTCAGGGTCATTGCTGCGATCTTCGGGAAGACCATGCCGTCGCAAAGGGAGTGGGAGGAGGAGGCCACACCCCTGGTGGTGTAAGGGAGCCTGGTGCCGTCACGAGGTGGAGGTTGTAGTGTCCTTATGGGGTTGAATCCTGGGATCCTATGCTGGAACGTTCGGGGGCTAAATTGCCCGGCCAAACGTGATGCGGTTAGAGAGGTGGTGGAGAGCACGAAGGCTAGTCTAGTTTTTCTTCAGGAGTCCAAGCTGGACTTTGTTACCCAATTTACCATCATGCAATGTATTGGACCATCGTTTGATGGGTTCGCGTACGTCCCTAGCATCGATACTAGAGGAGGTATCATCATGGCCTGGGATAGTTCGGTCTTGAATGTCTCGAGCCTGGCCATGGACCAACACGCTCTCACGGGGCTGGTCCATCCTAGGCAGGGGGAACCCTGGTGGATTACTGTGGTCTACGGGCCACAGGGTGATGTGGATAAACTTGAGTTCCTGGAGGAGCTGAAGGCTAGACAAGAGGCTTGCGTGGGAAAGTGGATAGTGCTGGGGGATTTTAACATGATTTTACGTGCGTCTGAGAAGAATAACACCAACTTAAATAGAGCTACCATGGAAGCCTTTAGGAATTTTGTGCAGCTTCTGGAGCTCAAAGAGCTGTACATGCACGGGCGTAGATTCATGTGGTCCAATGAGCGACGCACACCGACTATGACTAAGATCGATCGTTTTCTGGTCTCGGTGGATTGGGAGTTGAGTCACTCCGACTACATCCTACAAGCCATGTGTACGAATGTTTCGGATCATGCTCCGCTCTACTTGTCCTGCAACATGCAGTTTGGGCCTAAACGGTGCTTCCGGTTTGAGTCCTGCTGGCTTGGGATGGAGGGGTTTGATGAGGTGGTTCGGGAGGCCTGGTTCTGCCCACCTAGTGTGGTGGACCCTTTCAGGCGCTTGAATGAGCTCCTTCGCAATACTTCTCGAGCCCTGCAATCTTGGGGACAGAAGAAAACTTGCAACCTGAAATCGAAGATGGCGGTTGCAAATTGGGTGATCAAACGGCTGGAGTGCGCTCAGGAGAACAGGGCTTTACTTTGGTATGAGATTTGGTTGCGGCGGGTGCTCAAGGTTTCCTTGCTGGGCCTTGCTTCTCTCGAGCGCACGATTGCGCGCCAGCGGTCTCGGATTCGCTGGATTCAGGAGGGATATGCTAACTCGAAGCTCTTCCATCTCGTGGCTAATGGTCGATGTGTTAGAAACTTCATTCCGCACGTCAAAGTGGGAGACCGCCTAATCACGGACCAAGTGCAAATGGAGGATATCTTCACGGAAGCTTACAAGCAGTTGCTGGGCACGGCAGAGGCGCGGGATTTCACCCTGGACCTTGACTACCTAAATCTTCCCCGGTCGGACCTGAGCGATCTTGATAATATCTTCACCGAAGAGGAAGTGTGGAACGTAATCAGGGAGTTGCCACCGGATCGGGCGCCGGGACCTGATGGGTTTAATGGGAGTTTCTACCAACGGGCGTGGCCGATCATCAAGCAGGACATCATGGCCTGCATGCTCAAGCTGTACGTTGGGGACGGCCGGGGCTTTGGCAAACTCAACAAGGCTTTAATTGCGCTTATCCCCAAGAGGCTTGATGCCCAGGAGGTGGGTGACTTCAGACCGATCAGCCTTTCACATAGTTTTGTGAAGTTGTTCACTAAGGTCTTGGCGAATCGAGCTCGTCATCATATGCATGACCTTGTTAGTGCCAACCAATCGGCCTCCATTAAGAAGAGATCCCTCCATGACAATTTCCTTCTTGTGCGATCGGTGCCGAGGAAGATTAACTCGAGACGGGTGCCTGGCGTCTTCCTCAAATTGGATGTCACCAAGGCGTTCGACTCGCTCGCCTGGCCGTTCCTCTTCAAGGTTCTGCAGGCGAAGGGGTTCGGGGCGCGCTGGAACTGCTGGCTAAGTATTATCTTGCGGACGGCTTCCAGCAAGGTGGTGGTCAATGGCGTCCCCGGAGGCAAGCTCGTCCACGCGCGTGGCCTGCATCAAGGAGATCCGATCTCTCCGCTTCTCTTTGTTCTGGCCATGGATGTCCTCTCCGCGCTTGTGAGTAGAGCTCTCCAGGAGGAGGTCTTGTGCCCTATTGCTGGCGTGTCCAGTCTGCAGCGCGTGTCTATATACGCGGATGATGTTGCGCTCTTCATCAGGCCCAGTGTGTCTGATCTCTCCACCTCGCGCGCGTTGCTCGACGCTTTTGGTACCGCATCAGGCCTCAAGGTGAATTACGCCAAGTCCTGCGCGATTCTTATTAGGGGCAGAGAGGGAGATGCGGAGAGGATTGGGACTATTCTGGGATGCGCACTGGGGGAATTCCTCTGCAAATATCTGGGAATGAAGCTCGCAGTGCGACAACTTAAACGAGTGGATTGGGAGCCGTTAGTGGACCAGGAGCTTGGCAGCGCGGCTTGATGCAGCGATCTGGGCGTTTGGTCCTGGTTAAGTCCATCATTTCCGCGAGGCCGGTTCACCATTTACTGATTCTCGACGCCCCCAAGTGGGTTTTTGAGGAGATGGACCGATGGATGCGCAACTTCTTCTGGTCGGGAGAGACGAGAGCGAATTGAGGCCAATGCATGGTAGCTTGGGATGATGTTTGCCAGCCCACATGTTTTGGTGGGCTTGGAGTGAAGAACCTCAGGAAGCAAGGCGTGGCCCTCCGAGTGCGGTGGGAATGGCTCCAAAGGACTGATCCTAGTCGCCCTTGGCAGGGCCTGGAGCTCAGCATCGATGAGGAAGCGCGCCAGGTGTTCGATAGTTTGGTTGCCATCGATGTGGGAAACGGCGAAGACACTCTGTTCTGGCGAGATAGATGGTTACATGGTTGGAAGCTTGGTGACATCGCGCCGGCCATTTTGACTCTGGTGCCCCGGAGCGTACAGAACAAGCGCAGAGTTGCTGAAGCGCTAACTTCGGGTGCGTGGCTGCTGGACATAAGGGGAGACATTTCTTTCCTGGCGCAAATCCAGCTGATGCACGTGAATCATGCATTGGTACCGGCCCGTAGGGATCGCTTCCTTTGGCCTGCGGATAAATCTAACGCGTATACGGCGCGGTCGGTTTACGAGCGCTTGTGCCAAGGGCGTGTTCGGGATCCTCTGGCAAGCTGCATCTGGCGTAGCAGAGCAGTCCTTAAGTGCAAGATTTTTGTTTGGCTGGCTGCTAGAGGTAGAGTCTGGACGTCTGATAGGCGCGCACGGTTTGGCCTTCAGGACCAGGAGTCCCCATGCTACACGTGCCTACAGGACACAGATACTATCGACCACATTCTGTGCCATTGTGTGTTTGCCAGAGAGACTTGGTGGTGGTGCTCGCAGATCTTCCGGGTGCCTTTCATGGATCCTGCGGAGTTTGCGTGCTTCAGGGACTGGTGGCTCCAGGTTCGGATGGGAATTGCGGCGGAACACCGCAGAGGGCTGGACACCGTGATCATTGCCGCGGCTTGGGCCCTCTGGGAGCAAAGAAATGCTAGGGTGTTCAACAGGCTAGATCAGAGAAAGAATCCAGAGCAACTCGCCCTGGCGATCCTGGATGAGATTGCTCTTTGGCATAAAGCGGGAGTTGGGCGGTTACAACGTTTTGTGAGAGAGTAGGCTTGTTTTCTTTTTAGGTGTTGGTGTTTCTCCCGACCTGATGTTAGCATCTCGGAGGGAGTTCTTGTAATCTTTCTCTGCCTTCTATAAAACTGTGGTACGCAATTGCGTACCCTCAAAAAAATGTTCGCCTAAACACACGACAAGAAAGGACGGGATACTACTAACGGCCATACTCGTCAACAGATATTTCAGGAGCTCAGCTATTATATGAGCCAAAGTCTCAACAGACTTTTGAATTTGATAGACGGGCAATACTCCCGTCAAAAGATATATGGTCCCGGAACGTCCTTGATAGGTGCACATGGACACGAAAACATTGCACACAGTAATAATTTGAAATAAAATTATGCAAATTTATTTTCGAGCTCAGGATCCGAAATGAAACAATATTATTCGCATCCAGACCTCGAGGGGCATCTGTTGACACTGATTTTGTCTTCAAATATAAATATGATTATGAAATATTAAAAATGATTAAGTAATGGAATAAATCTTTGAAAAGAAAGATTTGCCGCATGATAAAAGGGGGATAAATTGATCAACGCATAAATCGTCGACAACAATTGATATCTTCATGATATTAATGTACTCATTCTATCGAAGCATAAACCATCACCATAGCACCAAATGCTTGCCGTCATAGGCGGCCTTAGATTTTCCAAAATATTCATCGCAGGAGGAATTCAACCGCGAGATAAATATCAACATGGCGCTCTATTATTGAAATAGACGCTTGTCGTTGAGATGATATTAAATTTATGAAATATTCTATCGCAAGACAAAACGTTGGCGTCATTTCGACAACACTATGAAAAAACAATCACATTATATGTGCAAAACACTTCATCAGAAAGAATTTTACATTAAATTAACATTCGCTGACCCAGCTAGCCAGCTAATTCGTGTGTTTTAAGCCATACACATCGCCGGGAAAATTATTGCATGGTCTCATATACCAGCAACGTGCATGCATGCATCATGCATGGATTAGGCAGGAGATTAACAACTAATGATGACTTAATCACCTAGCACATGGCCAAAATGCATGTGACCAAATAAGCTCTGCATGTCTTCGTGCATGCAAATAATTAGAGCCCATCCTAATTAGCAAGCCCATGCTTAACAGCGAGAATCCTCCGTAGCTCAACTTTATCACACGATTAGTAGGCCAAGCGGCTAATTAAAATGCCCAGAGCCCATTAAAGAAATAAGAAAGAAAGTTGGCCGCATAGTTATCCACTCGGCCAAGTTTGCTATATGCCCACGATGCTCACGATCTAACCACGACGCGCACGTTTGAGTGAAACTGGCGCAGCTCTCTCTATATAAAGAGGAGACCGGCTCCTCAAACAAAGGCCCGGCAGAGAAAACAATAGCTTCAGTCCATCGCTGCTGCCCAAATGACTGATCATTCATTCACCAATCCATCGCCAATCATCAATCGCTAATCATTCATCCACACACTACGCCGCTCCATTGCTTGTCTGCCATCGCTCGCTCGCATACACTCTGCCGTCGTCCATCTCCGCGTCGTCACGCCGCCGTCCGCTCGTTGTCAACGTTGCTCGCTGTCAGCTGCTCAACACTCATGCTTTTATACGCGTTGGCTGTTTAGTGTCTGCCGGCCGACCGGCCGACATCTACGAGTCCGATACGCCGCAGTACGAGCAGCCTGATTCTGTTCGTCTCCATAGTTGAGGTGAGAAAAGGAGGCAAAAGTTTTTCATAGCTCTCTTCATTCTGTACTCCGTCTTGGATATTGCTTTCTGTTAACACATAAGCTCTAGCCTGTCTAAATAAAATGAGACCTTTTACAGTACATCACATCAATATGAACCATTCATTTTCTCGATTGAACGGACCAGATGAGGCAATACTACTGCAGATTTTTAGCAGTATATTGAGTCTTCAGGGGTATTTTCGGCACTCCACGTATATCATACTGATAGATTAGGGATGCATTTCCATTTTCTTGAGCACGAAGAATACAACTGACTTTTTTTTTTGCGATAATACAACGGACTTTTTCTAAGAGGTAAAATTGTGTTTGAAACTTTGCATGGTCGGATGGAGTCGTCACTTTCCAACCCACCCAACGCCATAGACTCCCCGACCCATTAACGCAACCATCCCCAAAAGCTCGCTCCAGCGATGTCAGTTTCAGTCGAGGCACAGGCCCTGAGCAGCGGGCAGGGGAAGCAAGACCTTCTAGTGATTCTCGCCCTCGTGGCCGGTGACCTCGCCGGCGTCAATTCTCCTCTTCCTGTTGTACTTTACGTTTACCACATGAGAAGTATGCATCAGGCAAGAGTGTACGACCACAACAAGAAGCGCATGCAACAGTAGGCACTAGGCAGTGGCCTCCACGCCGGCGAAGCTAGCCGCAGACGACGACGAAGACGACAAGCTAGAGATGGAGAAGGGACAGTGCACATGAGCCAGGATGGCATGGCAGTGTCGTGTGTCCTTTCATCTGTGACGCGTCAACGGTGTGGAAGAGAGGAGGGCTGAGAGCTCGCACTGGCCCGTGTCCTCCTCCTTGCAAGCAGTATTGCGGGGTACCTCGTCCGTCAAGATTGGCAGCCCTCCGTCTTCCTGGTAGTCCTGCTCGTTCTGATGGCGTCGATTTTCATCATCCCCTTGAGGCTGCGGGATCTTGAGAGGAGTTTCTTGAGCGTCGACAAGGCGTCAGCGGCCTGCAGGAAGCGTCGGGTAGCGAGGTTCTGTGGGCGGCGACTTAGCGTCAACTGCGATGGCGTGGGGAATGGTGGCGTCACGCTGTGTATAGAATGGAGGAGATGTCTCGACACGATTTTGATTAATTTGATTAACCCTCATGATTTATTTGGAAAGAACAGATCTATCCTAATTGAAAATTACCAATATATCCTTAAGACAAAATCTGACCGAACCGTATTTAACCATTGGATCTACTTAATACTGCCCATTATGTTGAGTAGTATGATGTATTGTAAAAAATCCCAATAAAATTTGACCTTAGATTTGGTCTCATGGTGATCTTGGTCCCATGACGATACAAATCAAGGAAACAAACCAAAATCCTAGTTCGGTCTCATAGTGATCCTATGATGATACAAACTAGGTGCACATAATAAAATTCTTCTTGGTTCGGTCATATGGCGATTCCATGTCGATACAAATCAAGAGTAGAAGTAGAAACAAACCTAATATTGTTTGTGTTCCATAATGTCCTAGCTGATAGAAATTAGGACTACATGCCTTGTCTAAAATAAAATTTGACCTTAGATTCGGTCTCATGGTGATCTTGGTCCCATGATGATACAAATCAAGGAAATGAACCAAAATCCTAGTCTGGTCTCATAGTGATCCTATGATGATACAAACTAGGTATACATAATAAAATCCTTCTTGGTTTGGTCACATGGGGTTCCCATGTCGATACAAATCAGGAATAGAAGTGAAACAAACCTCATATTGTTTGTGTTTCATGATGTCCTAGCTGATAGAAATTAGGACTCTATATTGCTTACATATCTTGTCTAAATTAAACTTGACCTTAGATTCGGTCTCATGGTGATCTTGGTCCCATGATGATACAAATCAAGGAAATTAACCAAAATCCTAGTTCGGTCTTTCATGGTGATCTTTGATCCTATGTAGATACAAATTAGGTGCACATAATAAAATGCTTCTTGGTTCGGTCACATGGCGATCCCATGTCGATACAAATCAAGAATAGAAGTAGAAATAAACTTCATATTGCTTTGGTCTCATATGCCAATAGAAATTAAGATATATTTGACACCATATTGCTTACATGACTTGTCTAAATAAACTTGACCCTGATTTGGTCTCATGGTATCCCATGATGATACAAATCTGGGATAGAATAAAGAATAAAACTACATATTGATTTGGTCTCATATAGACATATCCTTGCTCCATCAATGATTACATGCTAGTCCACTAAATGCATGAGATATTGTTGCACTAGGTGATACGGTGTAAAGCAAAGATCAAAGAAAATAATGCTTGCCTGTCATCTGCATAGCTAATAGTATATGATTTAAGACTTGCACATGTTAGGAAATACATATTTGGAATACCCTGTGGCAGCACGTACTCTAGTTGGATACTACTGGTTGGTACGTATGTAAGGCAATATTGACTAAAATAAATTTGCATGTCCCTTATATTGGCTTGACCTGAAAATTAATCGACCTTAGCTGACACTAAGCGTAATGCCTGCTGGTTAATTGAAAGATATCAACCAAAGTGTAGTGCATTCACTTATATGGGTGCATGTATCGATTAAATAAATTGTACGATAGATGATTTTGCACTAGACATAATATAGTGCATTTAGTATACTTCCCTTACTCTTATGCATATGAGGATTTCCAAACCGTAGATGTTCTCTACTTCTGATAAATATGTCGACCAAAATTCTCATACATGATATTTACTCTGTAGCTAGACATGCTAATAATCTGCATAATGGCAAGGGAACATATAAAATTAATGTGTGATGTGATAGTGATATACAAATAAAATGATCACCATACTCCACTCGGTCATGCTACACGTGGGCATATTGCTACACGGTGCTAGTCATGATACATGTGGAGTCAAAGTTAACAAAACTCCATACGTCATACCCATATGAGAAACCTAGGGTAAAAGTCATACCTAGCCAAAATCAACTTGCATTTGCGTTATTCATTATGCTAGTAATATAAAGTAAGTTGAGCAGAAATTAAACATGTTGCATGTTAGAAAATACAACTCGCATCATATATTTGTCCAAATGATTAGTTGGTTTAAATATTAAACTACTAGACATCAAATCATGGTACAGTTAAAAATGTACAAGAAAGTATAGCTAGCTGAGTCTCTGAAATAGATGAATCTAGTATCTTTATGTGAGCTGCCATGCTCTAAAAAGGAGTCAGGTCTAAAAATCCTTACACTTCTGTTGCTATAGCGTTCTTAAAAAATGTATTAGCTGTCCCATGATAATATCCACTTGCACATACTCCAACGTGTATGCAAGACCAAAATTAAACAATGATGCATGCAGTTTAAGTCCAAGATATAATCGGTTAGCTTGTATTTCTCACGTACTCTGATCAGTATTAATCATATTGCACCCACTGGTACTAGAAAAATATGAGGAGCTAGCTATAAGATAGTTGGCGAAGCATGCATATAGAAAAGCATCATGCATGGCCCATTGCCAAATCGCATACTCCCTTAGTCGGCTAAAACAACCTCACTCTATGACTAATCAATATATATGATCCATGAGCCGGTTAAGTAAATGACGTATCCGAATATCAGTGCAAGTATAAAATATTCTGCTTGTACTTCTCATACTAGTGCAAGTGCAAAATATGACTTATATGTTGAACATAAATGATATCAAATGCTCTCCCGAGTACGCCGACGTGACGACAGCGAGGAGGACTTTTTGTTTCTACTTGTTGTAGTTTTATTTTCTACATTTTGTAGTGTGCATATGTTGTAATGTTATGTAATATATATGTTGGAATTCTTAATCTGGGGTTTTCTCTATGGAGATGTAATTAACAGTTATTTTATGTATATGTAAGAGTTCTGGAAATAAAGTACCTGCAATACTTGATATTTGTCTCATTTACTTTGACGCATTTAAATTATACTATTTGTCTCTATGACGTGGACGCGTTAGTATTATTTATTTCCGCCCCATTTTCCCGTTATCAACTGCTGGCAGGCGACCTCTACCGTCTAGGAGACTTGCAGATCTCCAAGATAAAGGCCGGCTAATCTCAACCTAAGTCTCAGTGAATTGCTCAACTCAGTTTGGGACTTGGGTTTTCTCTCGGTGAATTTTCTCTCTTGGGATGCTCAGAATCTTCAGTGGAGCAGCCAACCGCCAATGGTGGGAGGGGGCTGCGTATTTATAGGCAGCGATCCCAATGGAGAAATGTCCGAAGTGACCCGATGTGACAGCTTGACGCGTGTCCACAACGGTCGGAATTTCAAACCAAACACAACTTTACTTCAGGAACAAGTAAGCTGACTCACCGAATGAATTCTCTCTCGGCGGCACCAAGTACGATGACTTTGCCTTCGAGAAATAATTCAACTCAGTGAGATTTCTTTCTGTAGGATTTCTTTCTGGGTTTTAAGTTGAGCTGAGCAATTACTTTCGACCAAGATCTCAACTAGCAAACCCCTCTTGATAGTACGGTTTTCCTACGACTCAATAAAATGAAAGAGAAACTAGCAAAAAGACTAAGGTGGCCTTTGTTTGGGCTGCAACTACAGATTCTCAGATTCTAGGTTTTCTAAAATCTAAATCTGAAACAAACACATCAGATTCCTGCATAGATTCTTAGAATCGATTCCAAAAATTGAACTAGCACGCAAGCGAAGTCAGAAGCAGCGATTTAGGTGATTTTGGCCGATTCTCTGATTTTCCACAAAAGAAAACGATTCGTTCTAATGCCATGGCCCTTTTTTTAAGTCAAAATTACAACTAAAACGCCCCCACGACCGTCTCGAGGAACTCCTGACCACTCTTTTTTCTCGTCGCTCCCGAGCAATTCACCAGCCGCCGCCGCCACTCTCATCTCACCCATCGGCGTTGCTCGCCCCGCACTCAACCCCTGACTCCTCTCTCCTCTCATCTATCTCGATCTATCCCCCAAGCCACCGCAACCAGGAAGGAGAATGCCCGCTATATTTGCAGCGGGTCACACCGGCCTGCACCGCCGTCGCCGGCATCCATGGCCACTGGATCCACACCTTCGCCTGGGAAGTTACCCTGCCGACCTCTTTCTCTCCTTTGCAGCCCAGATGGTTAGCTGCACTGCCCCAACCACACCACCCCTCCTCCAACCACACTCTCGCCTTGGCCATTACCGCTGTGGCATGTTCCTCCAAGATCCTCCTTGCGTCCTCCAGCCGTAATTGCTACCTCCAACTCCAAGATCCTCCTATAATCAAAGTTGTTGCCTTGTGTATTGGGGTTGTTGTAGACATTTCACAACATATATGGTTTTTCTATAGCTTGGCAAACAAACAATCAGCTTTTGATTCTCAAAATCCACAGCTGCAGTTGATTCTCTAAAATGTAAGCCAAAGCTGATTCCTATAAATCTGTAGCCCAAGCAAAGGGGGCCTAAGTCTTGATTCAGCTTCAGCTTTCTCCTCGTTGTGTATTCCTTCGAGAGAACCAAATATTTTGACGACATTTTTAGGGGTCGTCTTCCTTCATAGTCTACGGTGTAAATACTCGTAGCGTTTTTCTTCGGCCTCCTACTTGCAAACCCCATTCTTCAGGAACCTAATAATCTGTTTATACTCGAAAACCATATTAGTTCCTCGAATGTTTTGACCAACAATCTCCAAAACCTTCGGGGCAAGATTTTTGCTCTTACATGCTGCTAAGCTTACCTATTCAATTGCATAGCCTGTCATCGTCGCCCCTTGATGTACCCTTCCTTTATCTTATGCTGCCTAAATATATATATTATTCAGCAGTTAGCCCTGCGCATTATTAGTTAGCTAGGTTTAGATATCGGTGTAAGGCCCGATATGCGGTACTGTTCCAGATCTAGATGTTTCCATCCAGATCCGGGGACGAAGCACATATCGGTCCCACCGCGACATATGACAATGCCATATGCCCCGGATTTCCAACATGATATCACAACATTACAGATACAAGGATACAACATCTCATACAATCGGCATAAAACTGCCTTAATACAATACAACAGCGGAAGATATATGTCTGAGTACAGACTGCAATCAAATGCCTAGTGGCAAAGAGAATAAAATCGATCCCCATAACCACACGGGTCCAGGCCCTCCGCCGGGATCCATCTAACTAGTCATTCTTCGAGTGTCAGGGTGGCAAGGGTCGGTCTCCGTCCGATACGAGATAAGAGGGGGAAAATAATCGTCGATCGATAAATCAGGGATGCACACACCGCAAAAAAATCAGATAATCAAACAGTTCACACCGAAAACAAATTTATTTATTTTTTGTGAAATCTGGGCTGTTACAATACAACACCAGCAATAAGGGATCTCGTCCCGAGATCCTGGACGATCCGGGGGAGAGGGGAAGGGGGAGAGAAAAGAGAGTCGACGATTCTTCAACACCACCAACAAGGGACTCTGCTCCATGTCGATGTCGAGCTTCTGTCGAGAAACTTTCCGCAGAGAGACGACATCGTCGTAAAAACGAAACCGTCAGTGACAAGAGGAAGAACGATCGCGAAAACCAGATCAAGGGATAGTGATTTTCGACGCAAGTCGTTACAACACCGGTAAAAGGAGGGATGGCAATGGATGACCCAGATGATAACCAAAATCAGAGAAGCTAAAGATACTACAGGAATTCCCAAACCTGAGATCGGAATCGAGACAATCCGCTGCAAGCAAGGCATTGTAACGGTTCCGATACTCCACACACTCGAGATCCTGGAGTTTGAAGGGGATAAGGCGAGAATTAAAACTCTTACGCCACTTGTTCTGACCAGAGCAAGGTTAAGGAGTAAAAAGATTCCTACTCTCCGACAACTAACTTAGTAACTACAAAATAGTTTTTGTCTAGACTCGACTTCGGCCAGAAAAGGGATCCTACGGTCGGTAAGGCTCTGATACCAAGTTGTAAGGCCCGATATGCGGTACTGTTCCAGATCTAGATGTTTCCATCCAGATCCGGGGACGAAGCACATATCGGTCCCACCGCGACATATGACAATGCCATATGCCCCGGATTTCCAACATGATATCACAACATTACAGATACAAGGATACAACATCTCATACAATCGGCATACAACTTCCTTAATACAATACAACATCGAAAGATATATGTCTGAGTACAGACTACAATCAAATGCCTAGTGGCAAAGAGAAAAACATCAATCCCCATAACCACACGGGTCCAGGCCCTCCGCCGGGATCCGCCTAACTAGTCGTCGTCGAGTGTCAGGGTGGCAAGGGTCGGTCTCCGTCCGATACGAGATAAGAGGGGGGGAAATAATCGTCGATCGATAAATCAGGGATGCACACACCGCAAACAAATCAGACAATCAAACAATTCACACCGAAAACAAAAAAATTTAATTTTTGTGAAATCTGGGCTGTTACAATCGGGCCGTGATCACTTTGGGGAGTGAACGCGGAATTCAAACTATTTAAATTTCTGCAATAGGTACGGTACAAAGCAGACACCCAAAGGAACCTACAACGGCGAGACTCTTCTGATTCGCGTCAAGTTTGACTTACGAGTGGTTGGACTCGTATTTCCCTCTCGTCGCCGGCTCGGTAGCGAAGCATCACCGGGGCGATACGAGGATATTTCTCTTTAGTTCATTCCACTGATGACTCTGTTGAGCCACCTCAAGTGTACCATCGAGGGTGATTCCTCCTGGTTTCACTTGATGGTAGGAACCTGAACCAACTGGTGTCCTTACACGTAAGGAGTCGGGTGACCCAATGGTGCCCGCGCAGGGATTGTATCTGGGCGGCAGGATAGGAGGATACCATCGTGGGCCTGGTCCTTGCTTGTTGGCCGTGAGATACCCTGTTGTACGAAAGTCGAGCTCTTCCAAGAGCACATGCGAGATAAGGTAAGGAGACGATTCACCTTGTTGGTAACCGCAAGAGTTGGTTGGACGACAAGGAAGGCACCGATGTACTGGTGGACCTGGCTGCAGTCGTTGTCCACGTCTCATCCAGAAAGGGGCAACGATAATGGTTGCCCTGACAGAAAATAATAAAATTCTTAATGGGTTCGGTGGATGACTTGAGTAGCCTTTTGGCTTATACGCACTACCTCCACGTTGGATTATGGTGTGGGCCCTCCGTGTTGTGGTCTCGTTCGAAAGCTCTGAAAGACGTCCAGTTCAGCATTGTGGCCGGGACTGATCGTCACCTGTGGTGTACGGATCTCCCATCTCACACGGACCCGGAGAGCGAGGGGCAACGACCCAAGAGCCCCTTGCTCTTAGGACTTTAGACCGGCGGGGACCTCTCTGATGAGCCATAGGATGGACCTCGGTGTGTCGGATAGCCTTGGGGGCATTCCCTAACAAGGTGTACGCCGCCCTGGAGATCCGAGCGTGTAGTATGACACCAGTGCACCCCTGTAGGGAAGATAATCTATTCGAATAGCCGTGTCCACGGTAACAGGACGCTTTATGCTGAAGCCAAACTCTACTACTGCAAACTACTACTACTAAACTGTTGGTTTCGGGTTTTCTTCCTCGCAGGGAAGTCGAGGGAGGATTCCTGGAGGCATTGATAATTGTTAACTAATTCAACTTACTATTATACAATGTTGCAACAACTTCTGCTGCATTATTACTTTATGCTTTATATGAACTGTTGGCTATTCTCTTCCCATGCTGTAAGAATCGCCGGAGGATGCTAGTCTTCGATAGGCCTAGCATATTCCCTCTTACCCTGGTATTACAATCTTGCAGTCCACTATATAGCCTCCCCTTTCAGTTTGATACAGTTTCATATTCCCTTTGTTTTCTATAAACTCGACCGGTTGCTGCAATCAGACGTTGGAGCCTTGAAGTCCAGGAGCAGAAGATCACCGGTGCTTGCTATGACATCGAGTTCCCCGTCGACCAGGAGTAGTTCGGAGGTTCCCGGGTACGAGGCCTTGCCTTTTCGATCGTTGTTGATTATTTGTGCTAGCCTTCTTAAGGCAACCTTGTATTTTCGTGTCTGTACTCAGATACTTTTGCTTCCGCTAACTTTGTGCTCTCGATTTGTTGTATTCGAGCCCTCATGGACTCTGGCTTGTATTAAACAGCTTCTATTATTTTCATTATTAGAGTTGTGCTATGATATTCTTGCCGTGGCACCCTGATCTCGATCGTGTACCCTGCGTGTATGATTACTGTACATGATCGTAAATCAGGAGCATCACAAGTTGGTATCAGAGCCGACTGCATGTACGACACCCCCCTCCAACTCCTTGGTCGAAGTCGCGTCTAGACAAACAAAAACTATTTTACTAACTTGTTGTGTGGATTACGGACCCACATCGATACCAGTCAGTTGTGATATCTATGGTATTAGGATATTTTTCTCTGCACCTTTACTCTGGGACTCTGATCTCTCTTCTCTTTCGGGTTAAGATTTTGCTAACTCTGACATTAGGTTCTCCCGACTATTCCCCCCCCCCCGGAGACCCCTCGTCCCCGATGATCGCTTACTTCGCCAGAAGATGCCGAAGATACTCTCCGATACATTCCCGAGACCCTGTGTGATAATCGCCTTTGCGATTCCCTTCCACCGATATATATGTATGAATAATTGAATACACCTTCCATTCGTCCATTCAATCCTAGTTGCTCTTGTAATTACATGATGCCCCGAAATACTCTTCCTTGTCTCATTAATCCTCTGCAGCCTACTGCTTTGGAGATTCTTCTTACCTGCTTGCCCTAAGGTAAGTTCTCGATGACTACTATTCTTTATTAACATCACTTGTCTTTACCAATACTGATCTTATTGGATCATCATGTGTGTGAATGCACGCAATCATCCGTTGATCCCCATGACTTCATCCTTCCGGCTCGGACGTCATTCCGTACATGAGCTGGATCTCGGTAAACCATATCTTGTTTGATTGTCCATCCAGTTCCATTCAACTTACTCATCTTTTGATCGAAGCGTCTGCTTTCGATCCTTCATTTATGGAAATCATAATAATTGTATAATCAATCATTGAATTGTTCAGTCGTTTCTGTAGTCCGATGCCTTTGCATTCTTTCTTCTTCTGGTTGAGTACCGATACTCACATCAGGTTCTTTGCAGTCCGCCAGATCCTTTGGTGGATTATTATCCGACCGATCCTACATATTCAAAAAACCCTTGAGTTCTTCCCTTGATACGAATTGGCAATGAAAAGTCATATCCTCTATGTTGACTTCGGTACTCTGCTTTCGAAGATGTATCCCTTACTTTTGTTGTTTGTTGAATAGATTCGTAAAATGTCCCGATGGGTTGTATCTATGTTTCGACCATCTGTGTGAACCCCTAAACTTATATGGGTTATGCTATATTGGTGTTACGCTAGATAAAATTTCAACAAGACAACTTCATCAAATCGAGAAGTGAATTGAAAGATATTGCATTGATGAAGTGGGAGTCGACCCCGAACCTTCGTGTTCATGCCCATGGATACGATGTGGAACTTATCATGAAACTTCTTGTAAAAATAATTACCCCCTTGGTATATATTCATCTTGCCTCCATGGTTGAGTCCCTTGCGATCATTGTTCTAACCATGATATTCTCCTTTGATTCCATTCCTTAGACAAGATGGAACACTTGTCTTCTACAAATCAACGATCTAGCTCAATTACTGTTACGGTCTACCTTCGAGTATTACCCCCTTGTACCTCGAGGATATCATGTCATTGTACTACGCCTTATGAGTTCTGATGAAGCAATGGCTTTCCCTGTCATAGCCATTCCATGGTTCTGGGTTGTTGTTAACCAAGAACACTGAATACCTTTTACTCACCATCCCTTTTTCTTGACGTTGTTGCTATTTGATGCCATCCTCTGAAACCTCTCGACATAATGAGTTATGTTCCTCATCGACATTTGGACTTTTTCCAAGTGTTAATTGGATTCATCGTGAGAAATACCATTCTTGCCCCTCGGTGATTTGTGCTATCATCGACAACCTCCTTTGACTCCCTGCCAATACAACTTGGTCCTGTATATATTGATGTGCTTTCCCTTGGGAATGATATACCCCTAATGCTTGTGTATAACCACAATTTCTTTTCCATTGGTCTGTTTAATCGGATGATCACATTTTCCTTTCCATTGGTCTGTTTAATATTTTTTTGAGGTAACTCGTCTGAGCAGTGACAATTCCCTGCTTATGTAAACACTTCGGTGTACTAATTTGTCCGTACAACGTGTTACTATTGTTGATGACTTTTCGGTGACCACCGATGGACAAGAACTTTGCCAATTGGTCTGCCTCGTCTTAACGAGCAGGAAAACGGTTCTCTTCGTCTCTCGCCCTTGGCACTGATGTTGTTGCCGACATAGTTGACAAGCTGTTCTCCGTCATACCTTGCAACTTGATCGCATAGAATGTCAACACCCTTATTCAATGTGGGTCCATAACCCACAGATCCACAGGACCGAAACCTGACTCTCCTTTACCTTCCAGTTTCGAAGGTTATTCCCCGTGCTTGACCTCGTATGAAATTCACGAGTCACCTACCTAGTGATATTAAATCCAATATCAAACGCATTAGTTATGCCTGATACTCTGTACCCCTTCTCATCATCCGTCATCGGCATCGAATGCTTACGTATCGGCTTGAAAACTTTGCATACCATCTTTTGTTACTCTCGATGTATTCCTTTGGATTTAAACTCGAGAGATACTCTGTACCCCACTCCCTCAGACAACACCGGATGATTAACCTGTTAGCGATCCGATCCCCTTAAGTTTTTCCGCCTAGCCTATCCGTAAGTGTGATGAAGACCCCGAAGAAAGGATAACAATTCGTCGAGATGCTCTGATGCGGAAAAATGAAGGCATCAATGTGAAGGAGTAAATTCTTCGGGAAGGGCAAACAAGACCAGGAAGATTCGTTAGAATACGAAACCAAAAGCTTACCCCTACCACTACCTTTTTAATTCTCAGGACGATAATTCTTTGTAGTGGGGGAGATTTGTAACACCCCGGTAATCAGGACACAGTAATTCAACAGTGATCCCCTTGTTAAATGCCTTGTCATCGTGATCACCCTCATTTAAACTTTTGCATTAGGGAAATAACTCAACTTCCATTTCAAAATGCAAATGCTAGTCAAGATAGAACCTATAAAAATAGTAAAACAAAGTTATCGATAATATTTTAAATAATCCCAAGTCAATAATAAAATAACACAACCCAATTTGGAATATTAAGTTGCACTGGATTTTTATTAAACAAAAGTGGAAATTATAGTTCAATCAAAAATTGAGCAACCAATTTTATTAAATAGCAATTAATCATTAGGTCATGATAAAATAGCTATATGAATTTATTACAATGTGTAAATATAATAAACAATTCAAAATCAGAAGCTAAAATAGTCCATTTAATCATTTGTTACTTATATAGAAATGAAATGAATTTATAAAAGGCCCAAAAAATTTGTAACAACATATTATAGTGTAATAGAATTATTGGAGTAATTCTCATATTTTACAAAATTAGACTGGTGGCTAAATAAAATAGTAACAGAAAACAAAACAATTAAAATATGAAAACTCTTATATGTCGCCCAGGGCAACATCCACTTGGCCCAGCCACCAAGCCCAGTCGGCCCACTCCCCTTGTCTTCCACCTCCTGTTCACGCGTGCGTGGCGGCCATCGACGGCGCCATGGCTGCAGCCGTCGCCGTGGCGGCCATCCCACGACCACCGTCGTGGATAAGAGCCCCCCTCGCCCCTGCTTCCGCAAACCCTAGATCCACCACCCCCCTTTCCCACCATCGCCCCCTACTCCTCCTGCCGCTCGGCTCTGCGTAGCCGTCGCCGCTGCACGCGCGCCACCGCGGCCAACGACGATAAGGAGGCGCGCCGCCATGTCTATCAGCCTCCCCACGGTCGACTCCTGTGACGCCGTCAAAATCAAGCCGTGTACAGTAATCATACACGCAGGGTACACGGACGAGATCAAGGACTCACGGTAAGGTAATCACACCACAACCCTATAAATAAAATAATACAAGTTGTTTAATACAAGCCATGGGCCACGAGGGCTCGAATACAACAGATCCAGAGCACAAAGTTAGCGGAAGCAATAGTATATGAGTACAGACACGAGAATACAAGGTTGCCTTAAGAAGGCTAGCACAAACACAACACGATCGAAAAGGCGAGGCCTCCTGCCTGGGAACCTCCAAACTACACCTGGTCGAGGGGGAACTCCACGTCGTAGAAGGCACGCAGGGTCTTCACGTTACGGTGGTCGGCAGCGGGGATATCCTGCTCCTAAACTTCAAGGCTCCAACGTCGACTGCAGCGGCCGATCAAGGAAAACATAAAGGGGGAAATAAAGAAAGTGTGAGCATCTAGCATACTCAGCGAGACTTAAACCCAGGCATTCTAAGCATTTATGCACTTGTATCAAAATGGAAGGGGAGGCTGTATAGTGGACTGCAAGATAGAAGTACCAGGGTAAGAGGGAATAAGCTAGACCTATCGAAGACTAGCAACTTTCGACGAGTCTTGCAGCATGAGATAAGAAACAGCCAACAGTTTATAAGAACATGAATGAAATAAAAATGCAGCAGAAGTTGTTGCAGCATTGTATAATAATAAGTGGTAATAATTCACAATGCCTCCGAGACTTCCCCCTCAACATCCCCACGAGGAAGAAAACTCGGAACCAACAGTTTAATAATAGTATTTTGTAGTAGTAGAGTCTGGCTTCAGCATAAAGCGTCCTGATACCATGGACACCGCTATTCGAATAGATTAATCTTCCCTGCAGGGGTGCACTGGTGTCATACTACACGCTCGGATCTCCAGAGTGGCGTACACCTTGTTAGGGAACACCCCACCGAGGCTATCCGACACGCCGAGGCCCATCCTATGGCTCATCACAGAGGTCCCCGTCGGTCTACAGTCCTAAGGGCAAGGGGGTCTTGGGCCATCGCCCCTCGCTCTCCGGGTTGGTGTGAGGAGGGTGAATTCCAACGCCGCAACGCGATCCGTCCCTACCACAATGCTGAACTGGATGTCTTTCAGAGCTTTCGAACGAGACCACAACGCGGAGGGCCCACACCATAATCCTACATATAGGTAGTGCGTACAAGCCAAAAGGCTACTCAAGTCATTGATACGTCTCAAACGTATCTACTTTTCCAAACACTTTTGCTATTGTTTTGGCTTCATTCTTGCATTATTTGGACGAAACAAACCCGGACTGGCGCTGTTTTCAGCAGAGCTTCCAGTGTTGTTTTATATTGTGCAGGTTTCTGGATATTTAGGTACGCTGGAAAAATCAAACAAAAATCAAACAAAAAATCAGCGTTCCCGAAGGTTCCAGGAGGCCAGAGGGGGGCCACAGAGCAGTCAGGGGGCACCCAGAAGGGTGTGTGGCACCGCCCACCCCCTAGCCGCGCCACTGACCCTCCTGGGTGGGTCCCACACCCCCTGGTGCCCTACCTTTGCCCTATTTTTACCCTTCGTGAGGAAACCCTAGAACAGAACTCAATTTTCCGATCTACGTCGCGGAGCCGCCGCCACCCTCCGTTCTTCCTCGGGAGAGCTAATCTGGAGGTTGTTTTGGCCTCCGGTGAGGGGAAATCATCGCCATCGTCATCATCATCGCCTCTCCGTCACCCCTCCATGACTTCCTGTATGGTTTTATTGTGTGCAGGTTTATAGATTTTTAGGTGCCTCAGAAAATTCCAGGAAAAATCACAGAAAATCTATGCACTAAAAGATTCCATGTTCCAGAGGTGGGGCCAGAGGGAGGCCAGAGGGGCCCCAAGCGCCCTGCTGGCGCGGCCACCCCCCTGGCCGCGCCGGGAGGCTGCCTAGGGTGGTCCCACCCCCTCTGGTGCCCTACCTGACCCCCTATTTTTACCCGTCGCGGAGAAACCTTGAAACAGTAGTCCTTTTTCCGATCTACGTCGCGGAGCCGCCACCACCCTCTGTTCTTCTCCGGGAGAGCTAATCTGGTGGCTGTTTTGGCCTCTGTTGAGGGGAAATCATCGCCATCTTCATCATCATCATCACTCCAGCCTCCCTCCATGACTTCTCCTCTCATGTGTGAGTAATTCCCTGCTGTAGGCAAAGGGGATGGTGGGATTGATGAGTTAGATCATGTAATAGTTCATCAGATTGTTGGGGGCATGTTGCCTATCATCTGCTTGGTGTTTACCATCTCTGTTGCAACTCGTTGTTCTTAATGCTTTTGACTTTGGGCCCGAGTGCCATGATTTCAGATCTGATCACCCTTTGTTTTCTTGAGTTGGTGGTGTTCTTGATCCTATCTATGAGTTGTATGCACCTATTATAGTCCGAAACCGACGATCCCAATGGTGACATCTTGGGACACCAAAGGGGATGGACTATAATTTGAGGATTCCATGTATCCATGAAGTGTTAATTCTTTGTTTCGGTGCTCTTTGACAGGAGTACCTTAATCTCCCTAAGTTCCTTTTGGCCCCGTTCGTAGAGGGAGGGTAGGACAAAAGATGTTGTGCAAAGTTCTTATTGCAAGCACGTACAACTACCCTGGGGATACATGCCTGTTGTTTGATATTTTCCTGGATGATCCTTTCTTTTCTGTGAGCCTTGCCCGTGTTAGAATCTATTACATGTTCGATCTCATCCAAGCAGCACCCAACCATCCATCTCCCTAGCCTACAGTGTTTTAATCCTGCTGGTTATCAGTTGCTTACTTTTGCTGTTTTACTTTCGCTAGTCCACCATCACTATTACCACCACCACTACCACTACCGTATCAAGTTACCACTAATACTTTCGTGCAAGCAAGTGCTTATTTCAGGTGTGGTTGAATTGACAACTAAATTGTCAAAGCCTGTATGTATTCTTTGGCTCCCCAAGTGTCGAATCAATAAATTGGGTTATCTTGCCCGCGAAGACTATCTCGATCCCCTACAGTTGAGGGTTATCAAGTATTGTTTTTTGGCGCCGTTGCTGGGGAGTATAGCTTTATTTACAGGTCTACTTGAAGTATTCTGCCTGCTGCACACTATCCACTATGGGTAAGAAAGGAGACCCCAAGGTTCGATCTTACCGTCCCGCACAAGAAAAGGTACCGCTCTTAGCACTAGTGCTACACTTGACTCACCTTCAGTTATGAGTAAGTTCGATTCACCTCAGTTACATGCTACTTCTGCTGCGTCTGGCAATATGTCAGACACTTTTGATGATGCTTCTACTACCTTTTATACTACTGGTTCACTTGGTTCTTTTATCGAAGAACAGATTGCTGCTGCTGCCCGATTCTTGGGAGTTGAAATTCCTATTACCAAAACCCCTATTGGAAAAACTCATGGTTATCCTAATCTTACCGGCCTTAAGGAGAGACTCCTCGAGGATGATTATGTTATGCTTGATGATGCTTTTTGCAGGGAGCTTAATGAATGTGTTGATTCCGACCCTGTTTCTATAAAGACATCGGGGAAGAATAAGGCCGCGGGGGCGCTGCGTCATTGCGGGAGTAAATCGGGGTGTCTCGCTCCCATCTGCGAGCAACAACGGGTGGTTGTGAGTGATGACCCACAAGTGTAGGGGATCGAGATAGTCTTCGTGGGTAAGAATAACCCCATTTATAGATTTGACACAAGGGGAGCCAAAGGATATGTACAAGCTTTAACAGTTGAGTTGTCAATTCAACCGCACCTGAAAGTACTTGCTTGCAATAAAATATTAGTAGCAACGGTAATATGGGAGTGATGGTGGCGACGGTAATAGTGGCGATGAAACAACAAAAGTAAAACACGAAAGTAAAGCAACTAGTAACCAGCAGGATTAAACACTGTAGGCTAGGGAGATGGATGGTTGGGCGCTGCTTGGATGAGGGTGAACATGTAATAGATTCTAACACGGGGCGAGGCACAGAGAAAAGTAAGGATCATCTAGGCAAATATCAAACATTAGGCATGTATCCCAAGGTAGTTGTGTGTGCTTGCAATAAGAACTTTGCACAACATGTTTTGTCCTACCATCCCTCTACGAACGGGGCCAAAAGGAACTTATGGAGATTAAGGTGCTCCTGTCAAAGAGCACCGGAACAAAGAATTAACAATCAATGGATACATAGAATTCTCAAATTATAGTCCATCCCCTTTGGTGTCCCAAGATGTCACCATTGGGATCGTCGGTTTCGGACTATAATAGGTGCATACAACTCATAGATAGGATCAAGAACACCACCAACTCAAGAAAACAAAGGGTGATCAGATCTGAAATCATGGCACTCAGGCCCAAAGTCAAAAGCATTAAGAACAACGAGTTGCAACAGAGATGGTAAACACCAAGCAGATGATAGGCAACATGCCCCCAACAATCTGATGAACTATTACATGATCTAACTCATCAATCCCACCATCCCCTTTGCCTACAGCAGGGAATTACTCACACATGAGAGGAGAAGTCATGGAGGGAGGCTGGAGTGATGATGATGATGAAGATGGCGATGATTTCCCCTCAACAGAGGCCAAACAGCCACCAGATTAGCTCTCCCGGAGAAGAACAGAGGGTGGTGGCGGCTCCGCGACGTAGATCGGAAAAAGGACTACTGTTTCAAGGTTTCTCCGCGACGGGTAAAAATAGGGGGTCAGGTAGGGCACCAGAGGGGGTGGGACCACCCTAGGCAGCCTCCCGGCGCGGCCAGGGGGGTGGCCGCGCCAGCAGGGCGCTTGGGGCCCCTCTGGCCTCCCTCTGGCCCCCCTCTGGCCCCACCTCTGGAACATGGAATATTTTAGTGCATAGATTTTCTGTGATTTTTCCTGGAATTTTCTGAGGCACCTAAAAATCTATAAACCTGCACACAATAAAACCATACAGGCAGCTATGCTCAAAATAGCGTCAGTCCAGGTTAGTTTCATTCAAATCATGCAAGAATGAGACCAAAACAATAGCAAAAGTGTTTGGAAAAGTAGATACGTTTGAGACGTATCAACTCCCCCAAGCTTAGCATATTGCTTGTCCTCAAGCAATTCAGTTCAACGAACTGGACGTGACAAGGGAAACTTTGACAAACTCTTTGCTTCATTAGATGTATGTAAGCATGTACTAGGAAAGAGTTTAACAAGTATTGAAACAATGCTACAAGAACAATGCACGAAGCAATCCTTCTTTCATGTGATCATTCACAAACAAGCAAAAGTAAATAATATGCTACTGAAAGTCAAGACAAGATCACAATGCACATAACTTGAACATACTAGAGTGGTATCTCGCTAGCCTCCATGACTGAAGCAAAACATAAATGCAGAAGCTCCTCCGGAGTTTTAAAGGAGACTAGAACTAAGAATTTAAGAATAATAAATATCACAATAATGCAGAAGACAATGCGGTACTTTGGGACAATGCACATTACACTCAGAATGACAATTATGCTCTCATAGTTGGTGCTTTGAAGAAAGATGGTGGAGACTCTCGAACCATGGCTTTTGATGGCAAGGTTGAAAACCCGTGGTTGGAAGCAAAGACTAAACATGTACCAGAGCTCGCAGCTTTAAAACAGAGATAAATTTCTTGTTGAGAGTGCAACTTAGTAGACGGTAAAGTTTTCTCAGTAACTTCCATGCCAACCATGTTAATGGCGGTTCCCATGCTTTTTTGCTTACACTTTTGTTCCCTTATCCATCTATCATTTGACGGCCCATGGTGCCTTTTATTTTGCCTCAAGTATGGAAGGAGGGTTATCGTTCCATATATCATTAGCAGCATTTGACCCATTTCATTCCATCATCAAGTATGGGGGAAGTGCAATTTTTATAAATTGTGAAACAACGAGAACTGGGCATTCTCCAAACCGTCCTCTGGCTCATAAATATGAATAGTTAAAACTTTGTCATGGAGTGATGGCTTCTCGCCCCTTGTTGGTTACCCCAAGTGGAAGGTTGAGATGCAGCGTAGCGGTAATTTCCCTCAGTAAAGATATCAAGGTTTGTCTCCAGTAGGACTCAACGATAAGTATGATAGGTGGCAACGGCGCCAGAAATTATTCTGATGTGTGGAGTTGTCGTGGACCTGCACAAAACAAATAACTTTTCTCCCAACGAGTTCAGAGGAGTTGTCAATTCCTCCGGCCTTGTCGTTTACAAAGGATCAAACGCAAGAGATAAAAAGGTACTAGTAAAAGTCAAAACAGAAAGGTAAATAGTGGGTGTGAACAATGGTATGAAGATGGACCGGAGTCCCGTGATTTTCACTAGTGATGTCTCTCTCCCAAAAGACGATAAAAATGCTAGCGAGGTAAACAAATCACAGTTGGGAAATTGACAGGATTATGAAGGCACCGCAATGCTAACTATGCTGCAAAGAAAGGAAGGGCTCAAAAGCAATGGGCAGTACGCCAAGGTAAGTAGACCGAAATCCATCTGCATCTACTACGAATCATCCACCTTGAGATATCTATCCAGAACATCTCGCTGGTATTAAGTTGCGAATCCCACCCAAAGTGTAAACTCAAAGCAACAGACAACTGCATTAAAGAACTTTGCGTAAAGTAAACAATTCTTGCACCAATAGGCACAATCATCGTTGTTTTATCCCTGGTGGCAACAACACATCCCCTAGTCTCATGTTTCTGTCACTCAAGCTAGACATCAGGGGGCTGAACCCACAATCGAGCATAACGCTCTCTCTTGGAGTTGCAAGCAAATAACTTGGCCAAAGCAAATACTGCAACGGAGAACATGCAAGAATTTACTCAAGAACAAAATATAAAAGGGCAAACCAAATATATTACTCATCACAATCTGAACATAGTCTCGTAATCCATCAGATCCCAACAAACTCAGCATAGCAACAGCAGAAAATTACATAGGTGCCTCGATCATGTGAGGCAGCTCACGAGGTCTCGAAAGTGAAAGCACAAAAGAGGGAGAGGACATCACATAGCTACTGATCACGGACCCATGGTCCAAGGGGGACTACTCACGGCACATACGGGAGGCGTCCATGGCTATGGATGGTCTTCCGGAGGGGTGATCTCCTTCCGGCAGGGTGCCGGGGCAGCTTCTCCAGGCAGCCCCAATCTGAAAACGGCGGCGGCGGCGGAACAGAGAGGTTTCCGCGAAAAAGAGTTCTTGTTTAGGGGTTTCTACCCTGAGGGGGTTATATAGGCGAAGGGGGCGTCAAGGGGCCACCCAGGGCAGCCAGGAGGGTGCCTAGCGCGCCCTAGGGTTGGGGCCGCGCCAGGGACCCTTCTGGCTCCCTGGTGGTGGTCCCGGCTCTCTCCCTTGGTTATTCCGGAAGCTTCCTGCCCGCTGATTTTTAATATAATTTTTGCGGAATTTTTTGGGCACTTTAATCAGCCGGAAAACCTGAAAAACAAAAACAGCAGAAAACCAGAAGCTGGCAACTGGGTGCACTGAGTTAGTAGGTTAGTCCAAATTGGTTTAAAAGTGTAATAAAGTTCAACCAAAACATGGCAAAGTCACACAAAACATGCATGGAGCAAGAAGAAATTATAGATACGTTTGGGACGTATCATGGAGTAAAAAAAATTGTCATGGAAGATACTGATTTCCCCTCACCACACCATGAGCTTGTATGGTTACAAAAAGGGAACTTTTGAATAAGGTTTTGAGATGGTACATGAAAGTCTTCGTTAGGGATGGCAAGTAAATAACATATATAGGAAGGTATGGTGAAGTCATATGGAATAACAGGTTTGTAAGGGAGTTTGGATGCACAAGGAGAATTCCGCTTAGTGCGAGCGAAGGCTAGCAAAAGACTGGGAAGCGACCAACTAGAGAGCATAACGGTCATAATCATGCAGAGCGACAAAGCAACATTGAATCGGGCATGAAAGTGATATAAATACTCTGAAATAAAAAGATCACCAAGGCAAGGTAGAGTTTTTAGTCTTAAACTTGTGTAAGCATGTGCCAAGTCAATCCAAGAATTCTCTGAAGGGAAATACCACTTTAATATGCCAAACGAGCAATGCAATGCATGTCAATCATTTCAACAACACATTATATACTCTAACTATTTTTTTCAAAAAGTTATGCACCTTATATCTAGGAATGGAGGGAGTATATTATTTATAATATATGCTAGTGTTAGACACAAATCAGTACAAAAAAATTACGTTTTCATTTTTAACTTATACAATGTTTACCATGGCTGAGGATTATAGGATCCGTTGAATAAAATCAATCTAATACTGAAAATAATAGAAATGCTAGGGAGAACTAAAAAAAGTATTGAAAATAACGATTTAACAGTAAAAAATATCAATTTATTTTATTTAGTTGTGTTTGATCAATGCATAGAAATAATACTTGCAGGAGTACTCAAAAGTACTGAGAAGTACTCGCCAATCACCGCAGAAGCACTCTTTAACTTATTGGACACATTCTATGTATGAACGAAGGTTATATCCTAGCTCTTTCCTTTCTCTGTAATAACTCTTCATATTTGTTGGGGAAAATCTATGCAATGTGCGTTTGCGCCATGTCTTCACATGCTACTCCTTTCAGTGGGTTTCATATTCACTATTTAATTACGATTGTATGTCATATTCACAACATTTGGAGATTGGCAATATGTTCACAATCAGATTAGAAATCGAGCGATCTTCACTAATGAATTCATGTAGACTACGTTAGAATAATTCGAGGTTGTTTTTTATTATTTGGCATCCAATATGCAGTTATTCACTGTCACATAGATCAGGAAAGAAGCTACCAAGGTGACGATGCATTGGTGTAGTCGGATATGATGAACTTGTGATTAACGTGTGATGGTGTTGGATGAATACCTCTTCAAAACCTTTCTCTGATACATCTTGTGTACAGTAATCATACACGCAAGGTACACGATTGAGATTAGGGACTCACGGTGAGATATCACAACAGAACTCTACAAAATAAAATAATACAAGCTGTTTAATACAAGCCAGGGGCCACGAGGGCTCGAATACAACAGCTCGAGAACACAAAGTTAGTGGAAGCAATAGTATCTGAGCACAGACACAAGAATACAAGGTTGCCTTAAGAAGGCTAGCACAAAACCAACACTCGATCGAAAAGGCAAGGCCTCCTGCCTGGGAACCTCCAAACTACTCCTGGTCAAAGGGGAACTCGACGTCGTAGAAGGCATCGGGGATCTTCACATGGCGGTGGTCGACATCGGGGATCTCCTGCTCCTGGGCTCCAACGTCGACTGCAGCGGCCGATCAGGAAAAACAAAAAGGGGGAATAAAGCAAAGGTAAGTATCTAGCATACCCGCGAGTCTTACGTCCGCTACTAAGCATTATGCATTGTATCAAATGGAAATGGGAGGCTATATATAGTGGACTGCAAGGTAGAAATCAGAATAAGGGTAAGAAGCTAGGCCTATCGAAGACTAGCATCTTTCGACGTGTCTTGCAGCATGAGGAGAGAATAGCCAACAGTTTATATAAAGCAATAAGTAATAATGCAGCAGAAGTTGCTGCAGCATTGTATAATAGTAAGTTGTAATAATTAATAATAATATATGCCTCCGAGTTCCCCTCCTCGACTCCCCTGCGAGGAAGAAAACCCGAAACCAACAGTTTAATAGTAGTAGTTTGTAGTGGTAAGATCCAGCTTCAGCATAAAGCGTCCTGTTACCGTGGACACGGCTATTAGAATAGATTAAACTCCCTTCAGGGGTGCACTACTGTTCAGCCTGCACGCTCGGATCTCCAGGGTGGCGGGCACCTTGTTAGGGAATGCTCCACCAAAGCTATCCAACACGACGCAGCCCATCCTAGGCTCAACAGAGAGGCCATCCGCCGGACTATATCCTATGCGCCAAGGGGTCTAGGACCCTCACCCTTGCACGCTCCTGCACGGTGCGAGGCTGGTCGGTGAAGCAAAAGCAAATCCAAATACACCGCTCGAGCGAAGAAGACACACCGCTTCCCGGCAATCAGACCGCGATACTGCTGACGTCTGAAGAGCTTTCGGACAAACTACGACGCAGGGGAGCCCATAACTCCTTATCCCACGTGAAGGTAGTGCATACAGA
Organism: Bromus sterilis; assembly: GCA_950022295.1. Classification (NCBI taxonomy): domain Eukaryota; kingdom Viridiplantae; phylum Streptophyta; class Magnoliopsida; order Poales; family Poaceae; genus Bromus; species Bromus sterilis. The sequence goes on from OX465600.1 coordinate 228,272,010, forward strand.
CCAACTGGACTCTCAAGTCATCCGCTGAACCATTTAGCATTTTATTATTATCTGTCGGGACAACCGTTATCGTTTCCCCTATCCGGGTGAGTCACGAACAACGACAGAAGCCAGGACCACCAGTAACATCGGTGCCTGCCCTGACGTCCCACCAACTCGTGCGGTTACCAACAAGGTGAACCGTCTCCTTACCTTGTCTCGCGTTTCCTCCGAAGAGCTCGACTTTCGTACAACAGGATATCTGTCGGCCACGAATAGTACCATGCCCGCCGCACACCGGTGGAATACACCTGACCTGTCGTTCCGCTAAGATACCCTGTGCGGGCACCGTTGGGTCACCCGACTCCTTACCTTTAAGGACACTAGTTGATTCGAGTGCCTACCATTAAGTGAAACCAGGAGGTATCACCCTCTATGGTACACTTAAAGAGGTTCGATAGAGACATCAGCGGAATGAACTAAAGAGGAATATTCTCATATCACCCCGGTGGTGCCGAGACACCAGCGGAATGAACTAAAGAGGTAAACCTCGTATCATCCCGGTGATGCTACGCTACTGAGCCGACGAGAGTGAAATACGAGTCCATTCCACTCGTAAGTCAAACTCGAAGCGACTCGGTAGAGTCTCGCCGTTGTAGGTTCCCTAGGGCGTTTGCATTGATCTGTACCTGTTGCAGTTGTAATATATCGTTTCCGCGATCACTCACAGAGTGATCACGACCCGCTATTCTAAACCTAGCTAACAATGCGCAGGGTTTACTGCTGAATAATGCATAAGTAATAATAGGCAGCATAGGATTAAAGGAAGGTACATCAAGCGGCGACAAAAACAGGCTATGCAATAGAATAGGTAAGCAACGTAGCAGCAACAGTAACAATGCCTAGTGCAAGAAGGTACGGAAAAGATAGGTGATATCTGGGGAAGAGAATGGCTCTGCTTGCCTGGGAGCTCGACGGTAGGGGTAGGGTCGTCGACGAAGTAGTAGTACTCGGCAACGGTGTAGTCGAGAGCAGTGGGGTCTACCGGAGAATAAAGGGGGGAGAAGCAATAAATACATAGCAATACAAATACAAGACATGGAAAACGCGGTGTTGGCGGTGTTCTAACGCAGTACAAGGCGTATTGCTCGGAGCGGGAATTCATCCGGGGATGAACTGCCAACTTCGGGTGATTATCGGACAGATGATCCGGAGGGGAAGGTTCCATGTCTGCAGTGCTAGAGACATCTGACAGACATGTGGATGGTGTATCCGTGATCGTTGATCCATTCTGGACAACTTTCATGTTCAGAATAAATTCATCCGGTCAGTTTAACGGTATCGGGAAATTCATCGGACAGGGCTACCAGAGGGGGACGGTTTGATGTTCGCTACGTTAGAGGGGTGGGTGGGGGTATAAGTATCGTATTCTTATTCGTGGATCCGTTCTGAGCAACTTTCGTATACGAAAGTTTTTCATCTGGGCAACTTCTATCGGAAATTACCGACACACGACCCAGGAGGGGGGTGTGTCGATGTTCGATGTGTTAGGGGGTGTGGCAGACATACGGATGGCGTATTATTATTCTTCACATTTTTCTGAGCAACTTTGATGTATAAAGTTTTTCGGTCCGAGTTACGGTTTAAAAGATATTGAATTTCCAAACTTTTAATCAATTTAAATCAATTTCTGAATTTCTTTTATTATTTAATTGACAACATTATCCAAAACATTATCCAGACTAGTGCTGACATGTGGGGCCACCCTGTCATAGGTTGAGGCCTTTGACTGGTCAAACTGACCAGGGGGTCCCACCTGTCAAAGACTCATCTTATATAATCCATTTAATTAAATCAAAAATAGCCACTGGGTCCACATGTCATTGACAGTACATTTTCTAAATCATTTAATTTAATTCAAAAACAGTGGGACCCCGCTGTAAGTGACTCAGGGGTTCATTTAACTTAACAAACTTAATTAATCATTAAGTTAATGGCCTAGGGCCCACCTGTCAATGTCATAGGGGGGTTATTTCCATTTAATCTAATCAGAGGCTAATTAACAGGACAGTGGGCCCACATGTCAGTATCACATGAGGGATTTCATTTTATTAATCAAAAATTAGGGGATAACCCAATCTAGCGGGCTCCACCCGTCAATGGGTCAAACCCACTGGTAATCGAGGGGGGGAATTAGCGCCAGAAGTCAACACCGGCGTGAGGCCGACTCGCCGGAGATGGCCGCCCGGCCAATCCCAGCGAATAACTCATGCTCGACTGGGTGGAATCGAATGTGGGCCGAGCCGCACGTCTACCAAAGGCGGTTGAGGCCATAGGGGAGGTCGGGACTGATGGCAATGGCGAGCGGGGAGGCAAACAGAGTGCGGCCATGGCCGGAGCAGGGGAACATGAGCCACGATGACCAAAATTAGCGAGGGAGAGGAAGGGATTCGAGTGGGGGGCTCACGGCGAGGCTGCAGGGGTGGCAGCGGGCTCGGTGGGGGCTTCGGGGTGGCCGGGGCGTGCCGACTCGGGCGACGGGGCCGACGGCCATGGCGGGGAGGACCGTGGCGACTTGCGCGCACACATGGCGTCCCAACGACGGCTGTTCGTGCGAGGCGACGGGGACGTCCCCGAGGAGGAGCCCGGACACGGGGCCACGCTCCGGGGTGGCCGGTGGCCACGGGCGCGACCGCGGCACGCCCACGCACGTGGTGGCTCTTGCGCGGGGGAGGGCAGAGAGCGAGAGGGGGTAGGGGAGGGGAGAAGGGGGCGGCCTAGGGTTCTCCCACGGCGTGGGGCAGCCTTATACGCGCCGGCGGGTCGCCGGATGGCCGACGCGTGCCCATCGGCACCATGGACGCCTAGGCAAGCTCCACGGGGTGGGGGTGAACAGCGTGACGAGAGGGAAGAGGGTGAGTGGGCTGGTTGGGCTGGGCCCAGTGGGGGTTACTATGGGTGGGCTTCGCCTAGGGCGTTAGATAGGTTTAGTTTTTATTTCTTTTTGTTTTTCTGTTCATTTCTTTGTATAATTATTTTAATTACTCTAGCATTTTTGTAAAGTGTGGATCTGGTCCAAATATCAGTGTTTCACTTTATAATAGTGCCACAAAAAGTTTGGGGGCATACTAAATTCATTTAGCATTTGTTTTAATTATTCTATTGATGAAAAGGGATTTTTGGCTACTGCTTTTATTTGTTGGATTTATTTTATTGCTTGATAAATTCCCAAAACCATATGGATGTGATCCACTGATTTTTTAGGCATTTTACAAAATTGCTTCCATAATTTTTAGTCCATTTAAAAATCCCCACTTGTTTATGATAATTTCCATGGCAATTTAATAATCACTAAGCAATTGTTTTTTTTCCTTAATATTTCTGAAACACTTTAGTAGAATATCCATTGCTATTTTTAACATGGCCCAAGATTATTTGCTATTAAATAATGAAAGTTCTTGCAACACCTAGGGTTTACTTCAAAATTCCACATTGCTTTTATATTAATATTATAAGGCAATTTAATCACTCACCATTATTGGTTTTATAATTAACACTGACCTGGGAGTCTGCAAATGACTAAGGTCGATTGGGTTGAACAACGATCAAGTGGATTGACATGCATCCACAATTCTTGGAGGAAAGTTTTATAGTTTACCCAATTTGAAAAAAATTATCCGGGTTGGATATTGACAGAGCTATGATCAAGGTGATCATGGCTTGATCATTAACAGTAATGATCACTAACAATGGAATCACTGTAGTGATTACTGTTACTGATTCTGAGGGTGTTACAAACCTCCCCCACTACAAGAATTTTCGTCCCGAGAATTTAAAAAGGTAGTGGCAGGGGTAGGGTTCCGGTTTCGTATTCCAGCAATTCTTCGGGTGCTTGTTATCCTTCTCGATGAATTTAATCCTTCTCGTTGACGTCTTCATTTTATGCTTCGGTGCATCTCGACGAGTTGTCATCCTTTCATCGGAGTATTCATCGTACTGACGGATTGTTGGGGTTCGCAGCAGAAAACACAAGTTTTTCTAACTAGCGTTCCCTTAACCCAAGATCTAGCTAGCCGTATTACCGTAACAGATAGTAGTGCGGAAATAACATACCTCGGGGTGTAGTCCGTTGCGCGGGAAACGTTCCCGCAAACGTGGTTGATGTAGCCGATCAAGTTTCACAGCCCCCTGGTTGTGTTGAGCACCCGGATGGGTGTAGTGCCACACGTGCAGCACCTCGTAGTACTCGCACACGTACGAGACTCGATGACGACCTCCGTTCTCCGATCCAGCGGAGGGGGCGGAAGCAGACCTCCGGACGGAGCTTAGGCAGCACGACGGCATCCGATTCTAGCAGAGAGGTCTCAATTCCACTACAGGCTCACACTAGGGAGCCCACCATGGAAGAGACCAGAGAGGGGAGGAGACCGGAGAAAACCGATCTCAATTCGGAGTTATATTTATTTTCTCACGAATTTCTGTGTTTTAATTATGTGCACCCTGCCTGTCTTTATATAGGCTGGGGAAGGGAGTCAACCCACCTCCCCTAGCAATGTGGGACTAAACCCTTTGCTAGGGGGGTGGCCGGCCAAGGGGGGAGAGGGGGCGCACCCCTCATGGGCCCTAGGGCCCATGGCGCCTCCCCCCCCCCCTCTTCTTTTCTTTTTTCTTTTCCCTTTAATTCCTTAATGGGCCTTTTTCTCCACTAAGGCCCATAGCACATATTAATTAGAAATAAAATGATTTTAATTATTAATTCAATTAATTAATAACTAAAACATATTATTCCATCTCCCGGTGCTCCGGAAACACTTCCGGCTCACTCCGAACTTGTTTCGGTTCAATACGGTACTCCTCCGATATTGTCTCTCTTATTCTCTGGTTGCTCCGATGGTTCCGAAAAGGTCTCCGATTTCATCGAGCCCTTAAGTGTGTTACCCTACGGTCCGAGAACACTCCAGTCATGACCGAGCAGAGGCAACAGTCAATGATCATCAGCGGGACCTGGATGCCCATAATGACCCCTGTGCATTCCGGATATCAACACCGATTGGACCTTACGCCGTATAGCATTCCCTTTGTCAGCGATACTGGATTGTTCCGAGATTCGATCAATGACATCCTATGTCTGGTTCAACCTCGTTCCGAACTAATCCTCATTCACTCGTTCCCGTGATATTCATCCCCGTGACCCAGTCACACGCTGCGCAGCTTCATGGATGGAATCTCACCGAGTGGGCCTCGAGTATCTATCCATTATATGGATTGACAAATCCCGCTCTTGTAAACAATACTCCTCAACGTATCTCCACGGAATACCTAAGATACAACCGTTATGACCCGCATATTTCAGTCAGGTGGTGGGATGTAAGTCAAAGCATCCGGGAAGATAGTGATTATGCACGTACTCACGGTCAAAGGAACGGTCTACCACGTTCTGTAATTACAACACTGAACCTTCACAAGATTTGATCATGCTGTAATGCTTACTTTGGGTAATGTTCATCACGTCACTTAGCCAGTGAGGTGACCTCATAGTCAAGAGACTTAATTGTCCATGATCGCGAAACCACGACCATCATGTTGACCATGAACTAGTTATCGATGTAGAGGCTAACTAGGAACTCTGGGGTTTCTATACCACACCTGCATCATTGTTTCACTGATGCAGTTCTAGCACGGTATGAAACTGGTTATGAACTTGCTTAGATATATTGGAATAATCATATATTATTTGCCTCTAGAGCATATATCCAACAGTCTGCCACTTGCACTAGAGTGCTAATAATCTAGCCGCATTTTCCCGATCATAAACATCTTATCACATAAGTGTTTCATTGATCATGCATGCTCATGGAAGAGGGTTCGTCAACGAACTACACCAATTCAGATTCGTATGTTTCCTTTGCAACTGGTACAGGTCAAAAACTCTTTTGACATACCACTCATTATCATATAATGGTTGGATATAAGTTTCGCGGGAGAGTGAGACTATTATTTCACAGTATCCTCCAATGATCTCTTGGTTCAGTCTTTAGAAGACTCATCCTTAGTCATATATACTGGGAAATACACTCAGCCAGAAGTCCAATACTTCTAACGCTAAACTTTTATCCATACGTCTACTTCCTTAAGTAGTATTATGTTTGTAGTACCGTGAATTTGCTCACATTCCTTTCATGTCTTTGGTGATGTCTCTAATTCCATATAGACCCATAATATGGCTTGCAATTGTAATCTTGCATTACATTCAAGTCTATTATCCTTTCTATATTTTAGAGAACAGTCCTCAGTATGCCTCTCATATACTGAATGCATGGACTTTATTCAGATTCTGTGTTTTACTCCTAAAGCACATCGGAATCTGTTCTTCTTCCAAGAACTTTTGAGTCATTCTGTTGTTGGATTCACAATGCATGTTATATGGTAGAATTATATGTCAAGAATATATAAGATCACATGTCCAGTACATGGTGCATCTCTATTCTTCCATCAAGACATTGCTTGTGATATTTGGATTTCATCCATTATATAATTTCTAGCCACAAGAACCTGTTTCTTGTCTAGAAGATTATTCCAACCTTCACTTCGTTTCATTATCCGTATCTTAATCTACTCATATAGATTTCAACGTGTAATGTGTTGGTATTTCATATAAAAGAAGATTCTTGCAATCTTGTATTTTATTTGCCTTATGCTCTATATATATCATAATGCACATATGTATATGAGACGGTTCTCTATGTACACAATCAATGCATATCCATATATATACATATGAGATCATTCTTCACACATATCAACGCATATATGTTTGAGACAATGATCATGCTCCCACTCAAATATATCCATCATATGCTCATATATTTGTGGTTCAGCTTTCATCAAGTCATTTTATTGTTCAATATGTCTCACATAAGGACAATGCTTCCAAAGCTCCCACTCAGAAAATGCCCTCTGCATTCCAAGTTTCAGGGAAGTCTTCAAAGCTCCCACTCAGTTTCATGAAACTGCAGGCCCACTCAATATTTTGGTCATCACAAAATCACTTGATCAAATCAAGATTGAGGGTTCCTGTCTTGAGGTACTATAGTCCATCCTTTTAACGAAGTAACCTTCGTCTTGCCCATTACAATTCCCTTTCAAATTCCAAATTTGACTGAGATGCAATTTCAGGCTATGGTCCATCGTAGTTTAAATGAAATATTTTATTGATTAAAGCATTCCTACGTTTCCGTAGGAAATCACCATTGAACTTTGGTCATAACCAAATAATGCCTTATGTCCATTACATTATTCTCAATAACTCTCCAGTTTGTCGAGAATATGAAATAACCGATTTATTTCACAGGACGTGAGCCATCCTTAATGTAACTCAATATTATTTCATTTCTCCTCGTGTTCTAGGCTACCATCATTCCTTTGTGTCTTCAAGCAATATTATTCCCTATTGTTTTATTAAGAAGACTCATGATTATTGTTCTTTACAGAACGTATTCATGATAACCTTCTAAATTCAACAATGGCTTCAACTCATATACCAAGATCAATCATCTTTGGCATATCCTTCCTTATATAGCGTCATTACAGCGGAACATGCTTCCGTTGCAATACTCTGATATTCTGAAGGCAAGGTCCAATACCCCGGTCAAAGTTTCCATTATCTCCCATTGGATCCGTGTCGAGAGACTTTTCTCGTATTACCAATTAAGCAACACACAATTTGCTATTCGGGAGAATATGTAATTTCAATTGCTCGTAGTTTTATTACAAAGAAATTCTTTCTTTTAAGAAACCTTATAACACCATCAGTTATGGAGCTATCATGTCTCGTTTAGAATCAGGATGGTTTCCTATTCATGAAGTGGGTGTTTTAACTTAATGAATTAAACAATCTTATTCGACAATAACTATAGTGCTAGGGGAAAGAACGTTTAGACCATACTACGGTTTAGTATGACTACGAATGGTTTAAGTAGTCTAGCACTTTCAACTTCCATCGTAGTTTGTGGTACAACTTCCACAAGTCTCCCATTATGTCAATATCAATACTTTTCACTTCGGATCGTAGCGTAGTGATATGTATCCTTGTATTCTCACTTCTCACTGTGATTCCCGAATCTCAGTTTTATGATCTCAATTGAATACAACTTTCAATTAATCATATGAAGTCTTTAATGATAACTCACATGCCCATTCTACATCATTTATGTATAATGATTGGCACAAGTTCTACTTGCTAGAACCTTGTCATGATCATATTTATTGCAGAGGTTCATAGATCGTGTATCTAATCCATCTCATGCAATCAAGTTATGATTCTTCATTCGATAATGAACTCACAAGTTAATAGATCATACATTTAATGAATTCATCAGTAATGAAGTCACCTCATGCAATCAGATCTTTGACTTGTTATAATCAAGACAACTTTATCATTAAACATTGAATATTTCTTGACAATAATAGTAGTATTATAAATGCTTTCTATCATATCATAAATCAAGATGTAATCAAAGTATAAGCACACTTTTATTCATAGAGATGGAACAACTGACTTGTCTCATTACATGAATAACTTTGTCTCGCGAGATGCAAGACATACAACTAAGTGTTCATACTATAATGATTACATAAGATTTATCTAATACTCTAAGTATCTCCTATGATAGATGTCTCGGTGGAATCCATGCTGGCCATCAACTGACTTGATATCCATCAATCCTCGATTTCACCTCTTCCCGTCCATGCAACAGCAGGTCCTGTTTTCATAAAACAGAATAAGTATCAAATACTCATTTACTGCATCTGTTGTATAAGGGAGTAAACATTTATAAAGTATATCAAGTATATACCTTCTCCATCCACGACTTCTGCATCCTCGATAGGAGCAATGTCCGTGGTCAAGAGATCAGTCATGAAGTTCTGGAGACTCATATTAGCTCCTCTTCCGACATAGCTATGAACATAATCACCATAACTCGGAGGGAGTGAGTGCAATAACGTATTTATTGCAAACTCTTCCGTGGTGCTTTCGTTCATTGTCCAATATTCATAGTCCTCCACTAGGGTCAGGTACATCTCATGCATCCTGTCTAAGTGATCATCAAGGCTTGTGCGTTCTTCCATCTTTGTAGATAGAAACTTGCTTTCTAACTCAAATCTGGCAATTCTGAACTCACGTACGAACATTGTCTTTAGCGTGTCCATCATGTCATATGGGCCAGTGTCCTGTAACTGTATGCCCAACTCCTCTGACATGCTGAAGAACATGACATTCCTGACTACGGAGCATTTCTGTCGGCGAGCATAATGATCAAGTATCTCTTGATCGCCAACATCATCGTCTGGATGTTCTTCCACATGCATTTCTATTGTAAACAAGATGTCTGCTCTCTTGAGCGACGTCCTAAGGCATGAATACCAATCAGCAAAGTTTGACCCATTTTCTCTAAGTCTTTCACCTTCCATGAAGAAAGATAGTTCACGTTGCTCTAGTGCATTCATTTTCTACAAACATAATTGCAAGGAACACAATTAAGACTAGTTCACAACAAATGAGTTCATATAATCATATGAGCTCGCACTAAAACATTTCATCCCTAAGAAGTTTTAGTGATTACATGATCCAGATTCACTGCCCGACCTCGAATATCACACGGCCGACGGGTCAGTTTCAAAGGTAGACAACAACTTGTGCGATCACATTATCTTATATATACTGTGACTCATGCTCGATCTTTCGATCTCTAGTATTCCGAGGCCATATCTGCATATGCTAGGCTCGCCAAATTAACCTCCATGTTATATGCTGCTCAGCAAGGCCATATTTTCATATGCCAGGCTTGCCGAACCCAACCTCATGCGAACTCCATTGAATATGTAGGACAACTCCGGTATGTACGGAGCATCAAGCCATATGGGAGAACCTTCCAGGTGGTGCACACTTCGGTAGAATACTTGTGTTTGGCTTTGTTAAGGGATCATCTTATCACATGCTACCGTCGTGTATCTTATACTAGCAAGTTTTAAGATGTCTGGGCTATGGCAACACTAAGTCTACAGTGTCTCCATTTTAGTTTGTTTTATGATGACGATTACTACTTACTAGTAACACATAGCAAAGCTATCACTACATCACAAACAAACAAACGATAGCCCCCACTTTGCAATACAAGGTTTAGACGATCTAGTAGTATATTGCAAGTTTTACGTGGCTGCTAGGGCTTTCATAGTTAAAACAGGTTTTAACCTACGAGTCAACCACAACGTCAACCATACGATTGTCTCTATTACACCCCGCACGGGGCCCTCCGTTGCAAATGCCACATCCGCTAAAGTACAGAGACAGACACCCCCCTAGCCACTTTATACGGTACAAGCCGTATGTCAAGCGTGGAACCAGTCTCGCGTAAGAGTACGCGTAAAGTCGGTCGGGGGCCGCTTCATCAAGCAATGTCGCAGATATGAACAAGTGCACGTGAGAGGGTAACAATCATACAATCAACGCCCACATCCCCGATGTGTTCTATCCGTACAGTAATACTAAGAATAGACCTAGCTCATGATACCACTGTTGGGGTTCGCAGCAAAAAACACAAATTTTTCTAACTAGCGTTCCCTTAACCCAAGATCTAGCTAGCCGTATTACCGTAACAGATAGTAGTGCGGAAATAACATACCTCGGGGTGTAGTCCGTTGCGCGGGAAACGTTCCCGCAAACGTGGTTGATGTAGCCGATCAAGTTTCACAGCCCCATGGCTGTGTTGAGCACCCGGATGGGTGTAGTGCCACACGTGCAGCACCTCGTAGTACTCGCACACGTACGAGACTCGATGACGACCTCCGTTCTCCGATCCAGCGGAGGGGGCGGAAGCAGACCTCCGGACGGAGCTTCGGCAGCACGACGGCCTCCGATTCTAGCAGAGAGGTCTCAATTCCACTACAGGCTCACACTAGGGAGCCCACCATGGAAGAGACCAGAGAGGGGAGGAGACCGGAGAAAACCGATCTCAATTCGGAGTTATATTTATTTTCTCACGAATTTCTGTGTTTTAATTATGTGCACCCTGCCTGTCTTTATATAGGCTGGGGAAGGGAGTCAACCCACCTCCCCTAGCAATGTGGGACTAAACCCTTTGCTATGGGGGTGGCCGGCCAAGGGGGGAGAGGGGGCGCACCCCTCATGGGCCCTAGGGCCCATGGCGCCTCCCCCCCCCTTTTTCTTTTCTTTTTTCTTTTCCCTTTAATTCCTTAATGGGCCTTTTTCTCCACTAAGGCCCATAGCACATATTAATTAGAAATAAAATGATTTTAATTATTAATTCAATTAATTAATAACTAAAACATATTATTCCATCTCCCGGTGCTCCGGAAACACTTCCGGCTCACTCCGAACTTGTTTCGGTTCAATACGGTACTCCTCCGATATTGTCTCTCTTATTCTCTGGTTGCTCCGATGGTTCCGAAAAGGTCTCCGATTTCATCGAGCCCTTAAGTGTGTTACCCTACGGTCCGAGAACACTCCAGTCATGACCGAGCAGAGGCAACAGTCAATGATCATCAGCGGGACCTGGATGCCCATAATGACCCCTGTGCATTCCGGATATCAACACCGATTGGACCTTACGCCGTATAGCATTCCCTTTGTCAGCGATACTGGATTGTTCCGAGATTCGATCAATGACATCCTATGTCTGGTTCAACCTCGTTCCGAACTAATCCTCATTCACTCGTTCCCGTGATATTCATCCCCGTGACCCAGTCACACGCTGCGCAGCTTCATGGATGGAATCTCACCGAGTGGGCCTCGAGTATCTATCCATTATATGGATTGACAAATCCCGCTCTTGTAAACAATACTCCTCAACGTATCTCCACGGAATACCTAAGATACAACCGTTATGACCCGCATATTTCAGTCAGGTGGTGGGATGTAAGTCAAAGCATCCGGGAAGATAGTGATTATGCACGTACTCACGGTCAAAGGAACGGTCTACCACGTTCTGTAATTACAACACTGAACCTTCACAAGATTTGATCATGCTGTAATGCTTACTTTGGGTAATGTTCATCACGTCACTTAGCCAGTGAGGTGACCTCATAGTCAAGAGACTTAATTGTCCATGATCGCGAAACCACGACCATCATGTTGACCATGAACTAGTTATCGATGTAGAGGCTAACTAGGAACTCTGGGGTTTCTATACCACACCTGCATCATTGTTTCACTGATGCAGTTCTAGCACGGTATGAAACTGGTTATGAACTTGCTTAGATATATTGGAATAATCATATATTATTTGCCTCTAGAGCATATATCCAACACGGATAGGGTAGGAGGAATTACTTAAAGGGGTCGGATCGATAGAAGATTAACCAAACGGGGTTTTCCAAGGGTATGGGGTACCAAGCACCTCCTGAGTTTAAGCTCAGGGAAGCACACCGAGAGAAATTAAAGAAGGCATATGAAGTTTCAAGCGGATAGACAACCATTCGACATCGATGACGGATGATGAAAAGGGGTTCGGAGCATCAGGCATAAGCACTGAGTCTGATATCGGTTGGAATATCACAAGGTAGAGGACAAGAGTCAGGTTTCAGTCCTGTGGAACTGTGGGTTATGGGCCCACATTGAATAAGAAGGGTGGTGACAAACAATGCGATCAAGTTGCAAGGTAAGTCAGAGAACAACTTGTTAGCTATGGCGGCAACATCAGTGCCAAGGGCGAGGGACGAAGAGAACCATTTTCCTTCTCGTTAAGACGAGGCGGACCAATTGGCAAAGTTCTTGTCCATCGGTGGTCACCGAAAAGTCATCAACAATAGTAATAGGTTGTACGGACAAAGTAGTAAACTGAAGTGCTTACATCAGCAGGGAATTATCATTGCTCGGATAATTTATATTAAAAGTACGGTTAAACAGACCAATGAAACAGTAGATACGATTATCCGATTAACCAGACCAATGGAAGGGAAAATGTAATGATACACAAGTATCACGTGTATATCTTTCCCAAGGGAAAGCAGAGCAAGATATACATGACCAAGTTTGTATTGGCAGGGAGTCAAAGGGGGTTATCAACCGTGACACAAATCATCGAGGGGCAAGAATGGTATTTCACATGATGAATCTAATCGACACATGGAAGAAACCATGTAAGATTAGTCGAATAATAATCCACCAAAGGTCGGTGGTCCGCAAGGCATCTGATGTGAGTATCGGCACTCAACCAGAAGGAGAAAGAATTCAAAGGCGTCGGGTGATAGAAGCATCGAAATAATTTGATGCTTAAGTACACCGGAATTGTGATTCCCAGATCGGGAGGTGAATGCAAATATCCATACGGACTTATCGGTGGCAGGGGGTTGCAAAGGCGATGAACACGTAGGATCTTGGGAATTCATCGGAGAGTAATCGTCGGAATCTTCAGGTGAATCAGGCGATCATCGGGAATGAAGAGGTCTCCGGGAGGAAGGAGGTACGTGAACCTAAGTCGGAGTTAGTAAAAATTTACCACCAAGGATAAGAGAGCAGAGTCCCAGAGCATAGTTACGGAGAAAAAAGATCCTAATACCAAAGATATCACACGGGGTGATAACAATGTGGGCCCGTAAGCCAAACATTAAGTTAGCAAAGTAGTTTTGCAAAGTCTAGACTCAACTTCGACCGGGGAGTTGGAAGGGGTGTCCTACAGGCAGTCGGCTCTGATACCAACTTGTGACGCCCCCAAAATCAATCCGTGTACAGTAATCATACACGCAAGGTACACGATCGAGATTAGGGACTCACGGTGAGATATCACAACAAAACTCTACAAAATAAAATAATACAAGCTGTTTAATACAAGCCAGGGGCCACGAGGGCTCGAATACAACAGCTCGAGAACACAAAGTTAGCGGAAGCAATAGTATCTGAGTACAGACACAAGAATACAAGGTTGCCTTAAGAAGGCTAGCACAAAACCAACACTCGATCGAAAAGGCAAGGCCTCCTGCCTAGGAACCTCCAAACTACTCCTGGTCAAAGGGGAACTCGACGTCGTAGAAGGCATCGGGGATCTTCACATGGTGGTGGTCGACATCGGGGATCTCCTGCTCCTGGGCTCCAACGTCGACTGCAGCGGCCGATCAGGCAAAACAAAAAGGGGAAATAAAGCAAATGTGAGTATCTAGCATACTCGCGAGTCTTACGTCTGCTACTAAGCATTATGCATTGTATCAAATGGAAATGGGAGGCTATATATAGTGGACTGCAAGGTAGAAATCAGAATAAGGGTAAGAAGCTAGGCCTGTCGAAGACTAGCATCTTTCGACGTGTCTTGCAGCATGAGGAGAGAATAGCCAACAGTTTATATAAACCAATAAGTAACAATGCAGCAGAAGTTGCTGCAGCATTGTATAATAGTAAGTTGTAATAATTAATAATAATATATGCCTCCGAGTTCCCCTCCTCGACTACCCTGCGAGGAAGAAAACCCGGAACCAACAGTTTAATAGTAGTAGTTTTTAGTGGTAAGATCCAGCTTCAGCATAAAGCGTCCTGTTACCGTGGACACGGCTATTCGAATAGATTAAACTCCCTGCAGGGGTGCACTACTGTTCAGCCTGCACGCTTGGATCTCTAGGGTGGCGGGCACCTTGTTAGGGAACGCTCCACCAAAGCTATCCGACACGACGCAGCCCATCCTAGGCTCAACAGAGAGGCCATCCGCCGGACTATATCCTATGCGCCAAGGGGTCTAGGTCCCTCACCCTTGCACGCTCCTGCACGGTGCGAGGCTGGCCGGTGAAGCAAAAGAAAATCCAAATACACCGCTCGAGCGAAGAAGACACACCGCTTCCCGGCAATCAGACCGCGATACTGCTGACGTCTGAAGAGCTTACGGACAAACTACGACGCAGGGGAGCCCATAACTCCTTATCCCACGTGAAGGTAGTGCGTACAGACCAACTGGACTCTCAAGTCATCCGCCGAACCATTTATCATTTTATTATTATCTATCGGGACAACCGTTATCGTTGCCCCTATCCGGGTGAGTCGCGAACAACGACAGCAGCCAGGACCACCAGTAACATCGGTGCCTGTCCTGACGTCCCACCAACTCGTGCGGTTACCAACAAGGTGAACCGTCTCCTTACCTTGTCTCGCGTTTGCTCCGAAGAGCTCGAATTTCGTACAACAGGATATCTGTCGGCCACGAACAGTACCAGGCCCGCCGCACACCGATGGAATACACCTGACCTGTCGTTCCGCTAAGATACCCTGCGCGGGCACCGTTGGGTCACCCGGCTCCTTACCTTTAAGGACACCATTTGATTTGAGTGCCTACCATTAAGTGAAACCAGGAGTATCACCCTCGATGGTACACTTAAAGAGGTTCGATAGAGACATCAGCGGAATGAACTAAAGAGGAATATTCTCATATCACCCCGGTGGTGCCGAGACACCAAGGGAATGAACTAAAGAGGTAAACCTCGTATCATCCCGGTGATGCTACGCTACTGAGCCGACAAGAGTGAAATACGAGTCCATTCCACTCGTAAGTCAAACTCGAAGCGACTCGGTAGAGTCTCGCCGTTGTAGGTTCCCTAGGGCGTCTGCATTGATCCGTACCTGTTGCAGTTGTAATATATCGTTTCCGCGATCACTCCCAAAGTGATCACGACCCGCTATTCTAAACCTAGCTAACAATGCTGAGGGTTTACTGATGAATAATGCATAAGTAATAATAGGCAGCATAGGATTAAAGGAAGGTACATCAAGGGGCGACAAAACAGGCTATGCAATAGAATAGGTAAGCAACGTAGCAGCAACAGTAACAATGCCTAGTGCAAGAAGGTACGGAAAAGATATGCGATATCTGGGGAAGAGAATGGCTCTGCTTGCTTGGAAGCTCGACGATAGGGGTAGGGTCATCGACGAAGTAGTCGTACTCGGCAACGGTGTAGTCGACAGCAGCGGGGTCTAGCGGAGAATAAAGGGGGGAGAATAAATAAATACATAGCAATAATAGCAATACAAATACAAGACATGGAAAACGCGGTGTTGGCGGTGTTCTAACGCAGTACAAGGCGTATTGCTCGGAGCGGGAATTCATCCTGGGATGAACTGCCAACTTCGGGTGATTATCGGACAGATGATCCGGAGGGGAAGGTTTCGTGTCTGCAGTGTTAGAGACATCTGACAGACATGTGGATGGTGTATCCGTGATCGTTGATCCATTCTGGACAACTTTCATGTTCAGAATAAATTCATCCGGTCAGTTTAACAGTATCGGGCAATTCATCGGACAGGGCTACCGGAGGGGGACGGTTTGATGTTCGGTATGTTAGAGGGGTGGGGTGGGGGTATAAGTATCGTATTCTTATTCGTGGATCCGTTCTGAGCAACTTTCGTATACGAAAGTTTTTCATCCGGGCAACTTTTATCGGTACCGGAAATTACCGACACACGAACTGGGAGGGGGGTGTGTCGATGTTCGATGTGTTAGGTGGGTGTGGCAGACATACAGATGGCGTATTATTATTCTACATATTTTTCTGAGCAACTTTGATCTATAAAGTTTTTCGATCCGAGTTACTGTTTAAAAGATATTGAATTTCCAAACTTTTAATCAATTTAAATCAATTTCTGAATTTCTTTTATTATTTAATTAACAACATTATCCAAAACATTATCCAGAATAATGTTGACATGTGGGGCCACCCTGTCATAGGCTGAGGCCTTTGACTGGTCAAACTGACCAGGGGGTCCCACCTGTCAAAGACTCATCTTATATAATCCATTTAATTAAATCAAAAATAGCCACTGGGTCCACATGTCATTGACAGTACATTTTCTAAATTATTTAATTTAATTCAAAAACAGTGGGACCCAGCTGTAAGTCACTCAGAGGTTGATTTAACTTAACAGACTTAATTAATCATTAAGTTAATGGCCTAGGGCTCACCTGTCAATGTCATAGGGGGGTTATTTCCATTTAATCTAATCAAAGGCTAATTAACAGGACATTGGGCCCACATGTCAGTATCACATGAGGGGTTTCATTTTCTTAATCAAAAATTAGGGGATAACCCAATCTAGCGGGCACCACATGTCAATGGGTCAAACCCACTGGTAATCGAGGGGGGGAATTAGCGCCAGAAGTCAACGCCGGCGTGAGGCCGACTCGTCAGAGATGGCCGTCCGGCCAATCCCAGCGACTAACTCGTGCGCGACTGGGTGGAATCAAATGTGGGCCGAGCCGCACGTCGACCAAAGGCGGTTGAGGCCATAGGGGAGGCCGGGACCGATGGCAATGGCGAGCGGGGCGGCAAACAGAGTGCAGCCATGGCCGGAGCAGGGGAACATGAGCCACGACGACCAAAATTAGCGAGGGAGAGGAAGGGATTCGAGTGGGGGGCTCACGGCGAGGCTGCAGGGGTGGCAGCGGGCTCGGTGGGGGCTTCGGGGTGGCCGGGGCGTGCCGACTCGGGCGACGGGGCCGACGGCCATGGCGGGGAGGACGGTGGCGACTTGCGCGCACACAGGGCGTCCCAACGACGGCTGTTCATGCGAGGCGACGGGGACGTCCCCGAGGAGGAGCCCGGACACGGGGCTGCGCTCCGGGGTGGCCGGTGGCCACGGGCGATACCGCGGCACGCCCACGCACGTGGTGGCTCCTGCGCGGGGGAGGGCAGAGAGCGAGAGGGGGTAGGGGAGGGGAGAAGGGGCGGCCTAGGGTTCGCCCACGGCGTGGGGCAGCCTTATACGCGCCGGTGGGTCGCCGGATGGCCGACGCGTGCCCATCGGCGCCGTGGACGCCTAGGCGAGCTCCACGGGGTGGGGGTGAACAGCGTGAGGAGAGGGAAGAGGGTGAGTGGGCTGGTTGGGCTGGGCCCAGTGGGGGTTACTATGGGTGGGCTTCGCCTAGGGCGTTAGATAGGTCTAGTTTTTATTTCTTTTTGTTTTTCTGGTCATTTCTTTGTATAATTATTTTAATTACTCTAGCATTTTTGTAAAGTGTGGATCTGGTCCAAATATTAGTGTTTCACTTTATAATAGTGCCACAAAAAGTTTGGGGGCATACTAAATTCATTTAGCATTTGTTTTAATTATTCTATTGATGAAAAGGGATTTTTGGCTACTGCTTTTATTTGTTGGATTTATTTTATTGCTTGATAAATTCCCAAAACCATATGGATGTGATCCACTGATTTTTTAGGCATTTTACAAAATTGCTTCCATAATTTTTAGTCCATTTAAAAATCCC
The DNA here is from genome assembly GCA_950022295.1 of Bromus sterilis. NCBI lineage: Eukaryota > Viridiplantae > Streptophyta > Magnoliopsida > Poales > Poaceae > Bromus > Bromus sterilis. The sequence goes on from OX465600.1 coordinate 228,290,243, forward strand.
CACTTGTTTATGATAATTTCCATGGCAATTTAATAATCACTAAGCAATTGTTTTTTTTCCTTAATATTTCTAAAACACTTTAGTAGAATATCCATTGCTATTTTTAACATGGCCCAAGATTATTTGCTATTAAATAATGAAAGTTCTTGCAACACCTAGGGTTTACTTCAAAATTCCACATTGCTTTTATATTAATATTATAAGGCAATTTAATCACTCACCATTATTGGTTTTATAATTAACACTGACCTGGGAGTCTGCAAATGACTAAGGTCGATTGGGTTGAACAACGATCAAGTGGATTGACATGCATCCACAATTCTTGGAGGAAAGTTTTATAGTTTACCCAATTTGAAAAAAATTATCCGGGTTGGATATTGACAGAGCTATGATCAAGGTGATCATGGCTTGATCATTAACAGTAATGATCACTAACAATGGAATCACTGTAGTGATTACTGTTACTGATTCTGAGGGTGTTACAAACCTCCCCCACTACAAGAATTTTAGTCCCGAGAATTTAAAAAGGTAGTGGCAGGGGTAGGGTTCCGGTTTCGTATTCCAGCAATTCTTCGGGTGCTTGTTATCCTTCTCGATGAATTTAATCCTTCTCGTTGACGTCTTCATTTTATGCTTCGGTGCATCTCGACGAGTTGTCATCCTTTCATCGGAGTATTCATCGTACTGACGGATAGTGTAGGAGGAATTACTTAAAGGGGTCGGATCGATAGAAGATTAACCAAACGGGGTTTTCCAAGGGTATGGGGTACCAAGCACCTCCTGAGTTTAAGCTCAGGGAAGCACACCGAGAGAAATTAAAGAAGGCATATGAAGTTTCAAGCGGATAGACAACCATTCGACATCGATGACGGATGATGAAAAGGGGTTCGGAGCATCAGGCATAAGCACTGAGTCTGATATCGGTTGGAATATCACAAGGTAGAGGACAAGAGTCAGGTTTCGGTCCTGTGGAACTGTGGGTTATGGGCCCACATTGAATAAGAAGGGTGGTGACAAACAATGCGATCAATTTGCAAGGTAAGTCAGAGAACAACTTGTTAGCTATGGCGACAACATCAGTGCCAAGGGCGAGGGACGAAGAGAACCATTTTCCTTCTCGTTAAGACGAGGCGGACCAATTGGCAAAGTTCTTGTCCATCGGTGGTCACCGAAAAGTCATCAACAATAGTAACAGGTTGTACGGACAAAGTAGTAAACTGAAGTGCTTACATCAGCAGGGAATTATCATTGCTCAGATAATTTATATTAAAAGTACGGTTAAACAGACCAATGAAATAGTAGATGCGATTATCCGATTAACCAGACCAATGGAAGGGAAAATGTAATGATACACAAGTATCACGTGTATATCTTTCCCAAGGGAAAGCAGAGCAAGATATACATGACCAAGTTTGTATTGGCAGGGAGTCAAAGGGGGTTGTCAACGGTGACACAAATCATCGAGGGGCAAGAATGGTATTTCACATGATGAATCCAATCGACACATGGAAGAAACCATGTAAGATTAGTCGAATAATAATCCACCAAAGGTCGGTGGTCCGCAAGGCATCTGATGTGAGTATCGGCACTCAACCAGAAGGAGAAAGAATGCAAAGGCGTCGGGTGATAGAAGCATCGAAATAATTTGATGCTTAAGTACATCGGAATTGTGATTCCCAGATCGGGAGGTGAATGCAAATATCCATACGGACTTATCGGTGGCAGGGGGTTGCAAAGGCGATGAACACGTAGGATCTTGGGAATTCATCGGAGAGTAATCGTCGGAATCTTCAGGTGAATCAGGCGATCATCGGGAATGAAGAGGTCTCCGGGAGGAAGGAGGTACGTGGAATGTCATGGCTTGATCATTAACAGTAATGATCACTAACAGTGGAATCACTTTAGTGATTACTGTTACTGATTCTGAGGGTGTTACAGATATGCTATAGAGGCAATCATGAGATGCTCTTATATATTTATGTATTCATGAGTTATTTTTCAATAGTATTGTTAGGGTCTATCCAAACGCTTTTTTACTCCTATCGCCTACGGGAATTGGAACCGTCGCCTTGCTCTCGATTACAATACAGGGGGCATGTTCCACACGATAGCAAAAAAACATTTGCTATGTGGCGATCTCAAGCAGACGCTTTCGTTTAAAAAATCGTGTCCGATGTACGACGATATCCCAAACGTCTGTTGCCAGAATGACCGTATGGACATAACATATGTATCACATGCAGTTTACTCGACACGATCGTTTGCAATGTGACCAGGAACACAAACAAGCAATAGGTCAGCATCATTTGTGACATTATATAAATCCCAAACAGTTTCTTTGCTACAAAATCGGTGATATTTTTTTACAAAAAAAGGTTGTGACAAAGGGACAAACGTCACCAAAGTATGTTTTTCTTTGACGGATACCGTCACCAGGTAATCACCCTCCCGTCCCAGCGCCCGGGCCAATTTCGGTGATAGTCCCTCCTGATTTTAGAGGACGTATTTGACTATCATCGGGCCTTCTTATTTTCTGCGACACTTATAGGTGTCACAAAACATGGTTTAACTCGTCAACTCAATTGTATTTCGATTCTCGGCAAATAAAAAATATAAAAAATGTTTTAGCGTTCCAAAATAAGTATGTTCGTCGGGTTGGAGGTAGGAAAATTAAATAAGAAATAGTAGAAAAATTGCAGTCTTCGAGATTTGAACCGCGAAAACTCACGCTTTCATACATTCGTCTCGGTAATTTACCAGTAGGCTACTGTTCGACTTGTGAAACTTTTGAATAGTATAGTTGTTTTCCAGTGTATGTAACAATCGTTTTCGTATGATTCAGCCCAATGGCTCCATCAAGTAAAAAACTATACATGCTCACATATTACTACATAAACACCATGCATTTGTACATCAACACAACACTTTGTTTTTGCACACAACAATTAAATACAAACACTTATTGTTGTACATAATTTAGTAATACAATACATACAACATGAATGATCTAGCACGATCCTAGTAATAACATAGGACGTCTCAATCTAAATTAACACAGGAGTACAATATACACTAGTTGAAAGTAAGCATACATGTTCTAGCAATTCACCACTTGTCAATGTTCCCCTTCTAGCGCTTCCAACCGCTCGAAGTTCCCTCGTCTATATTCTCACGGGGGCAGAGCCATTCGCACAATTGTGATGGTTCGAGAAGGTGACGTATACCATGCTTAATGATTAGGATCCTACGATACAACTCGTACCTCACGTACCCTTCTTGATAACCCACAAGTGTAGGGGATCCAGATAGTCTTCGCGGGTAAGAATAACCCAATTTATAAATTCGACACAAGGGGAGTCAAAGGATATGTACAAGTTTTGACAGTTGAGTTGTCAATTAAACCGCACCTGAAAGTACTTGCTTGCAATAAACTACTAGAAATAAGTCCTTTAATGGTGCACCTATTTTTGCCTCTAATGGCGCACACCAGGTGCGCCATTACTAGCACGCCACTAGTAGGTGGTTGTAATGGCGCACATCAGGTGCGCCATTACTATCCTGGATACTAATGGCGCACCACAAGTGCGCCATTACTACCAACCATATATGCGCCATTAAGGTTCTGGACAGTAATGGTGCATGTCCAAGTGCGCCATTGGTGTTTCTGGTCCCACCATTGTGTGGCTTGTGCTCTGGACACTAATGGCGGACCGTCAAGAAGTGCGCCATTGATGTCATGCGCCACTACAAGACACTGCATGCGCCATTGCTGTGGAAAATATTTTTTCTTTTGATTTTATGTATAAGCACAAAATACATTACATGCAGCACATATATAAATAGCACAACATATAAATAACAGATTTATCGAATACAATAAAAGATTAGTCTTCGAATACAATTCATTAATTATACTAACACAAATGTCCGTGCGTTGCAACGGGAAAATATCACACAACCTAGCTCAATAAACATGGTTCAAAGACGTTCATTCTAAAATATAAACATCATTTAAAAAAATGTAAAACTTATTATGAACCTTAAATTTAGAGTGGTCCAGAGATTTAAATCCAAAAGTCAAAATCTTATCGTTTGCATCATGAAATAATAAATCCCGACCTAAATTGAATACGTACCAGAATGATTGAGTGGATATTAGAATACATCGAGTCAGTTCATTATCGCAGTAGCTCGCGCTCACTCCAATCTATCTTTTACTTTTTCCCCTTTTTTGTTATTTTTTGTTGTATTTCATTTTTCGTTCTTTCATTTGTATATATTTTTTTTAAGTTCATAGTCAAAATATTCAAAAAATATTTGCACCCAAATTTTGTAAATTCTAAAAAAATGTACACACAAAATATTTGCTCTCCTCAAAATATTTTCATTTATTTTTATTTTTCTTTTGCATCACTTTTATAAGATGTTTGCATTAAATATAATATTTGAAAAAATAGTCATATATTTGAAATGTATAAAAAACATGAACGTATTTATTAAATAGTTCATATTTTAAAAATGCATTAAAATGTTGGCGCACTTAAATGTGTTACATTTTTCACACATAAACTTTTTATAGTCTGAATTTTTATTAAATAATATATTTTTCTAAGTGTGAATTCTATTTTCTATTTTTAAATGTCCTATTTTGTTTTTTATTTCCATTTTTTTCTTTCATTTTTCCGCATTTTTTTTGCATGTTAACTTTTGAAAAAGATCGTAGTCAAAGAAAGTTAAAACTATTCGCACTCAAATTATGTAAAAATTAAAAAAATGCCCGCACTTAAAAATATTTGCTCTCCTTGAAACATTTTCATTTTTTTTCATCACTTTCATAATATGTTTGCACTAAAACATATTATTTTAAAAAATGTTCATATATAAAAAACATTTTTTATTTTGCATCACTTTTATAAGATGTTTGCATCAAAAAATAACATTTTAAAAAATATACATATATACAAAATATTCAAAAAAACATGAACGTATTTATTAAATAGTTACACTTTATTAATACTTTAAAATGTTGGCGCCCTTAAATCTGTGCTCGCACTTCAAAATATTTTCTCTCTTTGGAACATTTTCATTTCTTTTTATCTTACTTTTGCATCACTTTTATAAGATGTTTGCACTAAAAAATAGTATTTAAAAATGTTCATATACAAAAAGAAATTATTTTAATTTTTTTGCGTCACTTTTATAAGATGTTTGTACTAAAAAAATGTTTATATATATATAATGTGTAAAAATCATTAACGTTTTTATTAAATAGTTCACACTTTATTTTTCAGGAAATGATTAAATATCTACTGGGCCGAAACAAATCTAAACGGGTCTAAATAAGGGATTTCTAGAAAAAATTTTGAGCGGTATAAGGGCTTTCTAGATAAGAAAAACAAAGTGTACAGGGCGCTTTATAGAAGTTCTGCATCAACTGGGCCTGGCCCAACATAAAAACAAAAAAAGAAGAGAGGTTGCTCACCTCATGGGCTTGGGCCAAGACATGGTGGGCGCTGGATAGTTGCGCGGCGCACAGGGGCGAGGTTTCACTCTGGGGCACGGGGCGCTGGAGTTGGGCCGAACGTTTTTTGAAATGCAGCGAAACGTTTTTCTTGTACACTTAGCGGTGGCAATGTCCCGTAATTGTTTACAAAAAGAGGGGCAAAGATTATGACGGACCAAAAAAGGGAGAAACGCACCTTCCTTTATTATTAGCTATAGATTAGCCTTCGAACATTACAAGTCTCGATTAGCGAGTTTGTCTTCACATTACAAGTCTCTAAACAACCATGCATAACATAGAAGTAGAGGGTGTCGGTCACGATGAGCATTACAAAGTCTCGAGTAGCAAGTTTGTCTTCACATTACAAGTCGATATCTAAACAACCATGACATAGAAGTAGAGGGTGGCGGTCACGATAAGCATCATCGTGATCAAATAAGTGATCTTCATCCGGTCCCTCTTCCACTCCCCCGCTAGATAGCACGCGTATCTAGCTTCCGCCTCCGCCCTTGTGGGATACCCTTTGTAATTGTTACCGCTGAAACGGTGAACCTGTCTCCGACACTCCTCTCAGTCCTCGTAGACTCCGGGAACCCTACCAACGTATACGACATACGACGGCATCTGCTCTATGCACTAGAAAAACAAAACGTTAGGAGCAACTCACAGATAATATATAACCAATACATACGTATACAACAAAATTAAGTAACAAAGGAAGAGAAAAGCAACACACATTAATAGCACACAGTTCATGCATGGTCCTAGTAATAAATAGCATCGACTGTACATATAAGTTGAATGACGACTGTTTAAACTAATGAGACATACGTACATACAAATCATAAAAGTTTATACAACACACGAGCTCTCTCGTCGATAGTTCAGAACTACATAGCTAGGCGCATGGGCATCAAGACTTTTGAGTCCGCTCACGGGCCGGAGCATGGACGAAGCCGCCGTCTTTCGTGATGGTCATGAATGGGCGATCTCCGTCAGCCTGCAATCTTAGCATTGTGTCTATTTCACTGTTGGGCAGTTGATTCTTGAGGTGGAACTCCCCCGTGCTACGGAGGACATCTTCGGAGATGATTCCTGCCAAGTCCGACTGGATGCGAAAGAATTCTTGTCTGAGGTCGGCGTCTTGGATTTCCGACATGCGTTCGTCCCACTGCTTGAGATGAGATGGCAGCATAAGCTGCTGATGGTCCCGTACGAACGCCCGCATGTGATGGAGGGCGTAGTAGGCATCCTTCTGACCGTCAGGCGGCTGCTTGACGCAGGCAAACTTTGTTACGTGAGTGAACACGTGCGCGCCGTACCTAACAACTTCCTTCTTGAAGGTGCCTCCGGATTTGTAGTAGCGCAAGAGGACCTCATCGAGAACTTTCTTGATATTTGTGTAGTCTTTGTTCGACTCACGGTCCGGGTCCAAATACGTGGCATTGGAATATTTTGGGCTCAGAGCGATGAGTACGCACTTTGTTTCATCACTGCACACAACACGGATGTTAGAAGGAAAAGAACGACCGAAATCTAAGCAACCTAGCTAATGTACGTTACGGGGACGTGAGGGGATGACTTACTCGGGAAAGTAAGGCACGAGGAAGTTGTCCTTATCCTTGTTCACCATAATGACGGCTTCGAGGTAATCACTAGCGAGTCGCCGGTCCCCGGGGCTGCACAAAAAAACTTGGCACACATGTAGAAGGGGTCGACTACAATGATGTCCGTGGTCTTGTCTATAATGATCTGCGTCTGCATACTGAGCGCAAATAGCCGAACGAATGTGTAGTGCAGCTGAAAAAGGTGAAGCATAGTGAATATGTCATCAAACCGCAGGAAGATCAATCGTCCGATGTTGCAAGCGACAAAGCCCATGCCCTCTGGCACCTTGGCGGTGAAAACCGGGTATGCCACATCCTTCTCACTGAGACGCCGCGTCTCTATCGTTAGAACACTATCATGCAAACTCTGGATAGGACCACTTGCAGCATCAAACTTTTCACGACTTAGCATCCGCTTACCTGCCACATGCACCGTCCACATGATTCTGTCAGGTCTTGGTGGCCCGTCCTGAGCACGGATCGTCGGTGCCGGCTGGCTCACAGTGGTGGGACCCTTCTTCCTTCTTGTTCGGCTTCTCACATAATGGGACCTTCACCTACGCGGAGATCGCATTCCTGAGTGTGTTGGGGATGATAACATTTCGCGCCTCGGCCGTCTCAGCCTCGGTGAGGGCGGCAGCTAGAGGCGTCTCCTGAGAACTGAACAGTCGTCGCTTATTGTTGCAATTCATCTCCGCACTACCAGATGGGCGGTGAGAGTCTTTTGCACCAAGGTTGGGTTCTTGAGAAGGAGGCGAGAAAATGTCGTCCATGTCGCACCCACCATGTTCGTTGAAGTAATCATCGACACGGCCCATTAGTGTGGCGGTGTTGCTCCGATCTTGTGCCACATCCATGTCCGTGGGGTGGTGGCCCGGATCAGCCGACGGCGTTGGAGCGGTCTTGCCCTGGCTTGGCGCCGGCACGACTGGCAGTGTTGTCCGTGGGGTGGAGTCCCCCGCCCCCGAACGAATCTGGCACTTCAGCCAAAGCATGTTCCAGCTCAAGCAGCTGCGAAGGTTCATCGCATCCTCGTCGTCGGCTCCAGGGGGTCGATAGGGAGGTAACAACCCATCGTAGGCATCCAGTACCCGAACCAGTTGAATCCTATACATGTTGGTTGGCATCGGATTACCGTGGAATACGCGGTTGCCTGGTTGAACGATTCTGCCCATGGCAACATCGACCAACTCCTCATTCACGAAGTGCAGGAGAGTGCATGGAACGTTGGCGCCCTGCGAAAACAACTAGGGCGCCAGGGATGCCCAGTCAAAGGCAAGTAGATGAAGTCATCGATCGAGGCTTAGTTACCGTGATGGCGTCGAGCTCGGCTAATGTCGATGGACCGTGAACGACGGGCATGCCTGTGACGGAGGAGGCGCTTGCTCCTGAGGTGTTGGGCGTTCTACGTTCCAATACTCGCGCCGCCGTCGGGGTCACAAACGCATCCGTCGCCGAGGTCACCAACGCGGCCGCAGCCGGGGACACCACCGCCGTGGCCGCCGCCGAGGTCACCAACGCGGCCGCAGCCAGGGACACCACCGATGTGGCCTCAGCCGGGGACACCAACGCATCCGCCGCCGGAGACACAGCTGCGGCCGCCGTCGTCGCGTTGTGAGAGTTGCTGCCCGTGAAGCTGGGCATCGGGGGCAACCCCTGTTGACCGCTCGCAAGCCAGTCTCGCATATACTCAAACACGGAAGGCATCATGTTGTTGAGCGCCTGTCCAACTTGTTGTTCGACAATGCGTGGAATCTCCGCCATTTTTTCCTGTAGTTGTGCCTCTACCTGCTTCACCGAGCCTTTCTCCTTTCGCCCAGAGCTATAGTAGTCCGACCATTTTCTGGAGCAGCCTTTGCCGGACACACGACCAACTGACGACGGCTTACTCGACTTATCCTTTTTCCTAAGTGCGTTCATCGCCCTATTTAAAGTGTTGTCCCAAGGGGCGATAGGCAGGGACCCCGCGCTGTTGCTTTCAGTTTCCTGCACAAGGAACGCGGGAACCATTCAGAAATTTGGCTTCATTAATAATTTTAAAGTTCAACCGTATGGAGCTAATTAAACAGGGGGGAGGTATTCTTTACCAGAAGACGCTCAAGCTATTGCGTCTTCGGATCCGTCATAATCTCCCCTGTTACCGGGTTCACCTTGTATCGGGCCCTGACATAGTTATCAGTAGGCTTATCTCCATATTTATTGAAGCAAGGCGGTAGGCTTTGTGCGGCACGCTCCGCGTCCTCCTTGTCCCATTTCGGTTCCGCCACTCTGTAACCGTCGGGACCGAGTCTGTGGACCCCTCAGTTCAATTCCCGCATATTTTTCCCCCACTGACTCGATTCACTGGTTGAGGTTTCCTTGCACTTGAGCTTGAATTCATGGTAGTCAGCTTCGCTTATCGAAGGATTTGCCTCCTTGATCTTCTCGTAACTAACACCCTTACTAATCATGTTCTTCACCGTGTTCTTCACCGTGCTTCGCCAAGTAGCCAGGGATGTGCTCATCTTCGTGAGAGCGGCACTATTCACTTTATTCCCTGAGAGGTTTGTGTTTACGTATTGATCGGGGAACTTGTATCGGTTGTGCAGCTTCGTGAAGAGGAGGTTGCGCACATTTGCTCGGTCGGGATGCCTTAGGTTCCCGGCATTGATCGAGACGGTGCCCCGGAGAATGCATCCGAGTTGTCCGGCGTACCCACCGACTAAATGTTCGGGCGCCGTTGGAAGCCCATTTTTACCCACTTCGGTAAATTCCTCCTTGACGGTACCTAGCTTGCTCGGGCGCCTGTCCTTTTTTTGCCTCTTCGGTTGGCTGCCATCTGTGTGTTGTTGGTTGCCATCATCAGTGGCGGGATCGGCCTCGGTACCACCGCAATCATCCCCGCTATCGTTTGTGTACTTAGGATCGGTAGAATCATCCCCGATGCCCTCGTAGCGGGGTTGATGGTGTTCATCATCCATGCTCATCTTCCAATATTGCTTCTAGTGCGAACCGGAGGCCTCATCGTTGTCTGCCATCTACAACCACTAAATAGGATAAGAAAAAATGCTACTATAAGAAAAGATTTCTGGAGAAAGAAAGTTTATGGACCACTAAATAGGATAAGAAAAAATGCTACTATAAGAAAAGATTTTTGGAGAAAGAAAGTTTATGGACCAGGGAGGCATGCTCTACAGGTTATAAATTAACAAAGCTGCCGGAGGCAAGGTACAGAGGAAATAACTAGAAAAAGTGCATGCAAAGCACCTTCTAGGTCAAGAAAATTAACAAAGGTCATGCACGAATTCACGGAAAAATTCGACATGACCTTTGCTAATTTTCTTGAGCTAGGACCCCATTCTCAACCGAAACAGAAATTAATCGACATTTCGGGAGAATGGGGTCATTATTTGTACCTGCACAAAAAAGGCATACAAGCATATAGGCATAAATAGAGATTGGGCACCACAGGCATAAATAGAGCATACAGTAGAAAAAGATGCTACCACAAGATGGTAACCCTGCTGGTCCAATAATGATTAAGTTCCACCATGAAATTGACTTAACTCAAGGAGACTAAAAATGATTAAGTTGCATCAAGAAATATAGCAACATACTTGCAGTAGCAAGTAATAACAGCAAGAGCTCTAAGCTTGCAATCACAACCAACCAAAGGCGACCCAATACTACATTAAATTACCTAGTAAGATTATTTCAGCCCATTCAGGCATTGACCAAGTCACACTGAAGATGAAAAGAAAAGAGACAAAAACAAAAGAGAACAAAAATTCAGAACAAACAGGAATGATATAGCATGCACTTGAGATCTTCTACAATGAGGACCTGCCCCGGTCAATCAAAAGAAACAGCACAGGCAATGGCTGATTGAGGGATACAAACTTTAAAATTTGGTAAGCAGAACATAGAAAACACTTAAGCAATCATAAAGCCCTCTTTCACATTCAAGCATCTCCGCAAATAGTGGTTCAAAGACAATGTGTTGAACCTTTAGAATTGTAGGTTAGTGTATACAGGTAGCAGGTGGTTCAGAGAAATGAGAAATGATACATGTAGAATTGCAGTATACAGCATATTCAGAGACACTTTTGAACAGTACCGGAAATTCCGATAGTGGTTCAGTTTTTGCTTGATGGTTGATCTTCTGCTCTGATCAATTGATCTGCTACAAACATGAATTTGCTTGTTAGCTTCACATGTTACAGAAACTAGAGATACATAAACTGAATTTAAACACTAGCTTCAGGTTCATTTTCTAAAACGAAATTTAAACACTAGCTTCACATGTTACAAAGGAGAAATATTGGTACAAAAATGGTTTCATATTAAATCACTCCTCAGTGACATAGGTCATCACTGAAATTTAGTGCTAGCCAATCATTTAAATTGGCTAAGTTCAGCACATACAGAGCAAAACTGTACAATGTGATCACTGAAATTTAAGAACAGCTTTTTCTAAGAAATTGAAAGTGGCATATCACAAGGGTAACAAAGTAGCTATGTTCTACATATGCATCTATCCCCACCAAACAGACCACATCAGAAACATCTTCACAAGTTTCTAACTTTCTATCATGCATAGACACCCAGGTATATACAAGCATGCATATAACACAAGCATATATATGGATGAATCATGAAAGAAATAGCGCATTTGCAGTTCTACACTTCAACTGGTATGCAAACAGACGTAGAAACATTGACTTCAGCAGCTACATGGCCATTCTAGTCAAATCAAATGAAACTGAACATGAAAACCATCATTACTAAATCAGCCACTCTGGATTCAAGAAGATGAAACTTACAGCAGTGATCGCATTCAGATGTGTTAGAAGAGTGAGATGAGTATATGTAACCGTCAAATTCACCGATTGAGATAACTGAATAATGTAATGATAAATAAAATGGTCTTAAATACCACTCAAGTGCCATTAAGATGATAGTCCAATATGTAAGGCAAAGTCAAAGTTTATTTGAAATGCAGAAAATATACAACCCTAGTGCTTACTAATAGGGGTGGAAACAGAACAAACAATGCACTTGCTACTTCCTTCCCAGATCTCCGAACTGAGAACGTACACATATATGGATCTTGTCAAACAACAATTGGATACTACTCAAATGGGAGTGCAGAATAGACGTTCACTCAACTAGTTACAGATATCAATATCTCATGAATTTAACGACAGATGCAGGACACAAATAACTAGAGAACTGTTGTGTATGTAAGTATTGTAGTGTGCGACATGGATATAAGCATATAAAAGTATCGTCTTCCTCTTGCTGTCCATCTACAGAAGAAAACTGAAACACAAGGAGAAACAATCTCAAGATGACATTCTCTAACTCTGTCTAGAAGCACGCCGTCGAGAAGCAGCACGCTGATATGCTTGTCCTGGGCAGCCATGGCTACGGTGCCATCAAGAGGTAACTGATGACTTCTCCCTCTCCTCCATTGATGGTCACGACCTCACGGGTTGGCTCTGATCAAGTGATCATCTGAAAATGTACGCTTCTCGCAGGGCATTGCTTGGGAGCGTGAGCGACTACTGCGCCCACCACGCGCACTGCTCCGTCATGATCGTCAAGCAGCTCAAGACAAAGAAATGATCGCCATTTCCAGTTCTAGTATTGGCATTGTGCCATTATTTGCGTGGTGACGCACTGTATCTCTACTGAATTGATTGTTCGGATCAAACTTTGACGCTCTATTCGACTAAAAATGGTGTGTGAGATGTGTTAAACAAGTAGTAGTATTGTTTGCTCCTTCAAACATTTGTATACCAGAGCCTCACATGATAACATGGGTTCATCTTCTGATATCTTCTTTTCACAAAAAAAAACTTGTAATATCATCATCATTTGCTCATCTTCAAAAAACTCACCATTCAGTGATCACTCTCCTCCATTGCACTTTTTAATGCCAATTTTAATTGGGAGTGGCTAGGGAGTGCGCGGGCATTATTTGACTTAAAAAGTGCTCTTTTCTAAAAGGTATAAACCTACGCGTTTCTACTCCCCAGCTTTCCCTAAACAGTAAAAATCGATCCCACTACCTGCCCCACAGAACAAGTATACAAGGAAGATGTGTTATTGTGATTTTTTAAAAAGAGGCAGGGCCCCGACTTTATAAATAAAGCCAAACAGGCAGAATAGCAGACATAGTTAGAGAATGATGAACATATATACATACACAAGCAGAAATGAGCATGGTATAACAAAGAGACAAACACAAGCCATCGCATACACACAAATCTTCAGCCAATCTACTGTCCAAACAGATCGAACAGCTCGGGGCCTAGGGTTGGTTATACCTGGGGGGCAAATCACCAACGAAGAAGAGAGAGAGAGGTGCTGCCGGTCACCGGAGTTACACTCGCTCCTGGCCTCCTTCGCGCTGCAGATCAGAGAGGAAACACAGATCAGGGGGGACCTCTTGCCGACGGCGGAGGTGACCCGAGGAGATCAGAGAGGAAACGCTCCTGGCCATCAGTGCCGACGGCGGCGGTGGAGGTGACCGGAGGCGAAGAAGGCGGAGGGGAGTGGCGGAGGACGAAATATTTTTTAGGTGTGGCGAACTCTTAAGCATAATTTTTTTGGGACTATGAAAATAGAAAATACACACTAACAGTACACATCAATATTTTTTATATGATTATATTCAAATCTGTGACTACCAACAACCTCAAAATATCTCTTTTAATCTGCAATTTATCTCATGGAATGACAGTAATCAGTACATTTTTTCACCCAACCATTGTCTCAAAATCAAACTACAGTTCAGAAAAATTACCTCTGCCTCAGCCCTTCGGCCGTGCTGACCCTTTCAGCTTCCTGTTCATCAGGTGGTCGCCGGCCTCAGGTCCGCGGCCTCACGCAGGCTCAGCGCTGCTGGCGCGGCACGCCGGCGCTGCTGCTTCCTGTACGCGAGCCCTAGTCGCCGCCCACCGGAAACGCGACCCCGCCGCCTGGCCGCCGCGACTCCGCGAGGGCTCGGCGCTCCTGCTGGCTGCCGTCCTCGCCGCGCCGGCGCGCCGCCGTATCTCTGCTGGACGCCCGCTGGTACTCTGCTAGGGTTCAGTTCGCACAAAGAAAACCTAGGACGGTGTGGTGGCTGGGGGGGAGAGACCGGAGTCTGGAGTAGCGAGCGGCCAGCGCCTCAGCGGTGCGGGACGCACGGGCCACGGGCCAATTCCTAACTTGTAACGTGCGTGACCAGTTTTCGGTTTTTCCAGTGTCCAGCGCTAGCGAGTAACGTAAGTATGTAACACGTATATATACATGGGCGAGCGCCCCACCTCGCCCTACCGGGAGCTCCGCCTGTGGGGGTCGTGTACCTTGCTTGCCGTGGATCTTGACCTTGATGCTGTCGACGGGCTCTGCTGCACAAAGGAGGCGTCGCACGGTGGGAGAGAGGGAGGGAGGAGGAGGGGGCGCCGAAGACGAGCGGCGCGGCGGGGCGGTCGCAGGAGAGGTTGGGGATCGAGATGTGTGGCGAGAGGAGAGAGATGTGTGTGTGTGGTGGGGCCGAGTTAGCAGGTAGGTATGATACCCACTTTTATGTGGTGCGCCATTAGCGTAGGATAGCAACGGCGCATTTTTCCTTGGTGCGTCATTAGCATTAAATTTATACATGTTTAATATAGTTCAAATAAATGATTAACATTTTAAAAAATATATTATATTTATGACTATTTTTTGTATATATTTCACATTTGTAAACTATACAATGGATATTTTTATATATGTTTAAAATTTTGGAAATACAATAAAATTTTAAGACTTTTGTAGATGAAAGGCAACTTTATAGACCCGCAAAACCCGATAAAACATTTATAACTATGTACTCCCTCCGATTCATAATAAGTGTCGCGGATTTTATACTAAGCTAGTACAAACTTTATACTAGATGTGCGACACTTATTATGGATCGGAGGTAGTAGTATATTTAAAATAATATAATATATAAAAGATTGCCAAAAATACAGAACCATGTACATAGCCCTAGTGGTTGGTCCCATGATACCTTAATCTAGCCACCCAGGTTCGAACCCTGGAAGCCCCTTTTTTTGCACTTTTAAAAAATTTATATCAAACCTTATCATATACATCCAAACACTTTCAAATTACCATATGGCTTATCCAAGTGACACACACACAATAGAATCATTTACATGATCACAATCTATTTGCCCTCACATGAAATAACAATCACATCAAGTGACACGCACACAATAGAATCATTTACATGGTCACAATCTTTTTTCCCTCACATGAAATAACAATCACATCAAAGATTGAGCTTGCTAGCACCGACACACATACAATAGAATCATTTACATGCTCACAATATTTTTGCCCTCACATGAAATAGCAATCACATCAAGTGACACACACACAATAGAATCATTTACACATGGTCACAATCTTTTTGCCCTCACATGAAATAACAATCACATCAAAGATTGAGCTTGCTAGCACGGACACACACACGCGGCAGACGCCTAGATTTATTCTCTTGAACGGGCGAACGCCTTTAGGTAGGGTGGTCCTGCTTCTTCTTGATTTGTATGGTACTACATCATCGTCGTCGTCATCTTCAATCTTCGGGTCGCCGTACTTGTCGAAGTCTTGCTCGTTGGCGGCTCCATCCATTCCAATGTTGTTCCTTTTGCCTCTCCGCACGACAACACGACTGGGCTTTGACGGGTCGGTAATGAAGAAGCATTGGTCCACTTGGCTAGCCAGTACCCATGGCCCATTTTTCGCGGTGACGTTTGCGCCCGCAGTCTTGGATTTGGCTTCAGGTATAACCAGGGTGGTGAAATACCGGCTTTCTTTTACAATGCTCTTGGCCCATCTAACGCGGAACATCGGCACCTTCTCACCAGCGTAGCTGAGCTCCCAGATCTCCTCGATCCTTCCGTAGTATCTTTTCTTGACGTTACCGGTGTAGGCTTCCATCGTTACCCCGGAGTTCTGATAATCGCTCTTCCTGTCCTTTTCCTCGGTGTAGAATGTGTAGCCGTTGATATCGTACGCCTGATATGTCATCAGGTTGTGCTCGGCGCCCTATGACAAGGCGAATACTAGTTTTTCTTCCTCGAAAGAGTCCTCGTGTGAAGGGTATGATAGAAGTTTGTCCTTGAACCAACGCGTGAAGCATGTGTTGTGCTCTTTGAGTACATCTTCGTCCGTCCACTGTTGGCCTCGGTCATTGTACGTCTTCTCAATTGAGATTTTGTGCTCTAGCACCCAAGGATCGACCAAGTCAATGTGTTGCAGCGCGACTAGGTTTGCTCTTTCAAAGTCGGCGAGTCGATCATGGAAGTCGACATGCATTTCGCGGCGACCCTCGCGGTGACCACATCCAGCAAGCCTGCCGAGGTGCCTGTTGACGGGCAGACCAACGGGGTTATCGATGCCAAGATAATTCGTGCAGAAGGATATGCACTCTTCGGTCAGAAAGCCCTGGGCTATGCCTCCATCTGCTCATGCCCTGTTGCGAACGTATCCTTTGATCACACCATTCATACTTTCGAACGACATCATGCTGTGTAGGAACGCCGGCCCGAGTTGGATGATATCATCCACGATATGGACAAGGAGATGCACCATGACGTCGAAGAATGCGGGCAGGAAATATATCTTGAGCTCGCATAGTATCACCACGATCTCTTCTTGTAGCCTTCTGAGTTGCCTCACGCCCAACCGATTTCCGAGAGATGACATCAAAAAAGTTGCATAGGCCAAATAGCGTTTCACGGACGTGGTCGTCCATGATCACGCGCATTTGATGGCGCGAGGGTTGACGGGTGTAGTCTTCTCGCCCTTCGTTGGTGAGCCCCAAGCGGAAGGCGTGATGCAGCACAGCAGCAAATTTCCCTCGGTAAAGATACCAAGGTTTGTCTTCAGTAGGACTCCAGAGATGATAAGTAGGTGTCAGCGGCGCAACTGACGCGGACCTGCACACAGACACAGATAACTTTGTTCCCAACGAAGTTCAGAGAGGTTGTCAATCTCTCCGGTCTTGTTGTTTACAAAGGATAAAATGCAAGGGATAATAATAGCAACTTGAAAGTAAATGCAGAAAATTAAATATAGTGTGGAAACAATGAAAAGGATATGGACCGGGATACGTGATGTTCGCTAGTGATGTCTCTCTCCCAAAAGACGATAAAATTGTTATGCGAGGTAAACAAATTACAGAAAGGCAATTGACAGGATTATGAACGCACTGCAATGCTAACTATGCTACAAAAGAAAGGAAGAGGCTCAAAAGCACATGCAGTACGCCAAGGTAAGTAGACCGAAATCCATCTGCATCTACTACTAATTATCCACCTTCAGATATCTATCCAGAACATCTCGCTGGTATTAAGTTGCGAGCCCCACCCAAAGTGTAAACCCAAAGCAACAGACAACTGCATTAAAAAGAACTCTGCGTAAAGTAAACAATCCTTGTAACCGCGGTTACAAGCACCGTTGTTTTCCCCCTTGTGGCAACAGCACATCCCCTAGACTCATGTTTCCGTCACTCAAGCGTGTCATCGGGGGGCATGAACCCACAATCTAGCACAACGCTCCCTCTTGGAGTCACTACCTACTACTTGGCCAAAGCAATAAACAACAACGGGGAACATGCAAGAATTACTTAGGAACAAAAATATAAGAGATAAAAACCAAATATATTACTCTATCACAATCTGAACATAATCTCATAATCCATCAGATCCTATCAAGCTCAACATAGCAATAGCAGAAATATTACAAAGGTGCCTCGATCATGTTGGGCAGCTCACGAGGTCTAAACAATGAAGATCAAAGAGGGGAGGAGAACATCACATAGCTACTGATCACGGACCCATGGTCCAAGGAAAACTACTCACGAGACATCCGGGGAGCATCCATGGTGGAGAGGAGACTCCCGGAGGTCAATCCTCCCTCCGGCAGGGTGCCGGGAAGAGGTCTTCTGGTGCTCCCGATCTTCGGAAGTGCGGCGGCGGCGGAACAGAGGCGAGTTCGCGGAATAGGGTTATGCCTCTGGGGTTTTCCCGTGACGGGGGATAAATAGGCGAAAGGGGCAGCTAGAGGTGGGCCAGGGGCCCCAGGCGCCCCCCTGGCGCGGCCAGGGGTGGGGCCGCGCCGGGTGGCCGCCTGGGCCCCCTTGGCTCCCCTCTGGCCCCTCCCGGGCTCTTTTCGAAGCTTCCGTCACGCTGATTTTTTATCTGAATTTTCCCGAATTTTTCTGGCACTTTTTATATGGGGGGAAACTGAAATAGAAAAACAGCAGAAAACAGGAACTGACACTGGGGTGCACTGAGTTAATAGGTTAGTCCAAATATGATCAAAAGTGTATGAAAGTGTATCTAGATCATAGCAATATCACACAAAACATGCATGGAGCAAGCAGAAATTATAGATACGTTTTGGACGTATCAACATCCCCAAGCTCAATTCCTGCTCGTCCTCGAGTAGGTAAATGATAACAACATAATTTCTGTGGTGACATGCTAGCAACCATATAAGAACTTTGAAAAGTAAAGCAATCAAGGTTAGAGATTCAATTCAAGTCATAACATGCAAGAGTCTATATTAGCATTGAAACAAGTAACAAAAGAACAATAGGTGCAAGAGCTCTTGCTGTCCGTGACTCGAATGTCTCCAAATGGTGTTTGCGTGCAAGAAGGGGGATAGGGAATACGAGAAAAAAGTATTTTCGTGTTGAGAACTCAATCTACTAAAGTTTCACACTTGGTCTTCTTTGGAATCTTATCTTGACTCGTCCCCAGACCACTAGCCAGGTACAAGTCAATTTGATCCACTCCTTTTCGATATTTCGAGCACTCATGCAATGGATGAGCGTAAGCACGAGAGTTGACACTTAGGATGGCAAAGAGAGAAATATGGTGGAGGAGGAAGACAAAAAGGATGAGAGAGGCTCATATCAATGAGGACAATCATAGGCAAGAGATGCCAAATGATAGATATGATGTGAGGAGTAGGGATTGCCATGCAACGGATGCACATACGAGCTAGGAAGTTCTCCAATGGAACTAGTGGGGGTGCATCTAACTTGCTCGCTCATGAAGACCTAGAGCTCTTTTGAGGAGGCTCATCCTTGGAATATGCAAGCCAAGTTCTATAGTGTGAAGGTCCCCACATAGCTATATGCATAATGATCATCTCTATGGAGTACAAGGATATAAAGGGAGTACTAGTGTGGATCTCTCAAAAGGATAGTAGTGTTGCCCCTTTCTCTCTTTTTATTTTTTTTCTCTTTTTTTCTATTTTTTGTATTTTTTGGTGGCCTCAATGGCTCTTTCTATTTAACTCTCATTTGTCCTCTTTGGGATCTTTTAATGTGTCCACTTTGGGATCTTTTTCTCACTTAAGGGCAACACTCTATTTTACAAGAAGGTATAGGAAATCTTCACACTTTACAAGGTACTCAAAATCATAAAGAAGATGTAACTATCATGATGTATGCAATGTATGCCGCTTCCAGTGTAGCAGGAACATGTATGACATGAAGATCAAGTCATGAAGAGGTGGAAGTTGCATGGTGTAACACCCCGGGTGTCACGCTACAGTAATCACCTACAGTAATCACCTACAGTAATCACCTACAGTAATCATAATTACTGTTGCTAATCACTGTTGATCAAAATGGCCTTGATCAAAATTTTGCCTTTGTTCATCTTCAGATCATGATGGGGGTATTGAAACCATTGTACCCATCATGCTCTAACCAACTTTGATGTTGATCATGTTCATTATCGGTATGGTAAATATTATAACCATGAGCCAAGAGTGCCTTGACCATCCTCATGTGAATCAAACCCAAACCTTAAACCCGTTTGGTCTGAAAATAAAAAAAACAATGGGCAAATAAAACTTTGTCCAAAAATAATACAAACACTTTTGTAAAATCACTAATAATCACTGGACCATGCTAGTATGGTTGTGGTTATTAATTGAGCTAGGAAAAAAATGCAAACATCTAAAAATAGTAGCGCTAATGGCCCCTTTAATCATTTGTCATTTAAATAAAATGCTAAAATATTTTATTTAGGCACAAGAATTTTTGTAGCACTATATTTAGGTGTAACACAATTATTGGCATAGTTGCCCCCTTTTCCAAAAATCATTTGATAGCTAAATATAATAATAATAATAAAAATAATAAAAAGAACCGGCCCAGGCCAACTGGGCCTAGTGCCCAGCCAGCCCAGGCCGGCCTGGCAGGCCGCCCCAGCCCACTCTGCCCCTGGCGCTCTGGATAAACCGACCCGAGCCCCCCTTCTCTCTCGCTCGGCTCTCTCTTCCCTCCCGATCTCGTTCCTCTCCTCCTCTGAACCGCGCGCCCGCCGCCGATTCTGGCTGGCACCGGCGACCTCCGCCGCCATCCAGCACTCCCCTGGAGTCCCCTCGAAACGGCGCCCAACCTCTGCCCCTCGGACTCCCTTCTCGCCTCCTCCTGACCCCCCCCCTCGGCTAACCCTAGCCGCCATGACCCGAGCTCGGCGCCATGGTCGCGGAAGCCATGGTTGCCGGTGCGGTTCCGGTGCTCTCCCCCGCGTGGCCGTGGCCGCCTCTCCGCCGCACCGAGTTCACCGCCGCCCGCGCACCTCCGAGCTCCCTCCGGCCGCTGCAAGCCCTACACGCGCTCCATGTGAGCTCCCCCCGTGAATCTCCCTCCCCCTCCCCTGCGTTTCGTCGCCAGCGAGACGAGCCCCGCCACAGGCCACGCCTGGCCATACCGCTGCTGGCTGCTGTCTGTTGCCGCTGCTATGTGCTGCTGCTACTTACTATTGCTGCTGATCTGCTCTTTGTACAGCCCCCAAAACCACATCAAATCAATTCTAAAATGGTAAAATTTGATAGATCCATAAACTATACATGTCAAGGATGATTTCATTCTATTGGACCATCTCCAAATTGTGAATAGGTTGATCACAATAAATTTTGCAAAAGGGTACTCTGTGTTAAAATAGAAATTCTCAGGTTCAACATTGTTTTGCTAAGTCAGGAACAATACCTTAACCACTTCCTAAGCCCCAAAAAATTATGTTACTGACTTTTATAAATAATGCAAAAGACATGGGCTTGTTGTACACATAACGAGCTTCGATTTTCGCCATTGGACCAAGTCCATGCGATGCACAGATTAATTCCTACCAAATTCGCAAAAGGAGGATTTATGTGAAACCGCAAAATGGAGTTGACCCGATGGCCAATTTGGCGCTGTGGATAAAATTGTTGTAGGTATCTGTCATGCCTTCTGAGGGCATGGCATGATAGTGCATATGTTATAGCGCAAAACCCGTGTTGGATGCATCTCCATCTGGGCTACTGATCAACGACATTCATCGCCCGAACCTTGCATATTTTAACAATTCCGAGAATTAACGTCGGGCATCACTTTTCCGGCAACGTTTTAATTAAGTAAATATGCTCTACTAAAAAGTGCCCTCCGTACCGGATTCGAGATCACTAGCAACAAATGACAATTGATGTTGGGCGCAATTTCATCGGAGGAGCAGAACCCCAAACTGTAGCCTCCCGATGTCGTCTAATGGATGTTAAAACTGAGTGTTTCCCAGACTTAGCCAATTCCACAGAGGTCCAAAATGAGACAATGACACCTGGGCCCCACATTGACCCTGTTGACCGGTCAACCTTGACTAGTCAACTGGTGGCTGCGCCCCAACGGCCCCATATGTCATTGACTGTGGCTAGCTCAGTCTGAATATAAAAGGTATTTACCGTTATTAAATTGAATTAAAATATTCCTCAAAATCAATTAAAGTTTAGAAAATCATATAAAATAAACCGTAGGTCAGATCAAAATATTTTATACATCAAAGTTGCTCAGAGAGATATCGCGAACCCGGATACGCTACCCATACCCCCACCGCACCTCTCTGGCATACCGAACGTGGAACATTTCCCCTCCGGTTCATCTGTTTGTCAGACGCCCGGTGCCGGTAAAACTATCTGGATGAATTTGTTCTGAACATGAAAGTTGCTCGGAATGGATCAACTAACACGGATACATTATCCACATGTCTGTCAGATGTCTCTAACACTGCAGACATGGAACCTTCCCCCTCCGGATCATCGGTCCGGTAATCAACCGGTACTGATGAGTCATCCCTGGATAAATTCCTGCTCCGATCAAATCACCGAACACTACATTAGAGCCCCGTTACTTTATATCTGCTATGTCATACAATTGTATTGTTATTATTGCTGTGTATTTATTGTTTCTCCCCCCCTTATTCTCCGATAGACCTCGTTGCTGCCGCCGATGACACCGTTGCCTAGTACGACTACTTCGTCGACGACCGTACCGCTACTACCGAGCTTCCAGGCAAGCAGAGCCATTCTCTTCCCCAGATATCGCCTATCTTTCCGTACATTTCTTGCACTAGGCATGGTTACTGCTGCTGCTACGATTACAATCCTATTCAATTGCATAGCATGTTTTTGTCGCCCCTTGATGTACCTTTCCTTGTCCTATGCTGCCTTATAAATATATATATAATATTCAGCAGTAAACCCTGCGCATTGTTAGATAGGTTTAAAATAGCGGGTCGTGATCACTCTGGTGAGTGAAAGCGGATCACAAATATTATAACTGCAACAGGTACGGATCAATGCAGACGCCCTAGGGAACCTACAACGACGAGACTCTGTCGAGTCGCTTCGAGTTTAACTTACGAGTGGACGGACTCGTATTTCACTCTCGTCGGCTCAATAGCGTAGCATCATTGGGATGATACGAGGTTATTCCTCTTTAGTTCATTCCGCTGGTGTCTCGGCACCACCGGGGTGATACAAGAATATTCCTATTTAGTTCATTTCGCTGATGTCTCTGTCGAACCTCTTCAAGTGTACCATCGAGGGTGATTCCTCCTGGTTTCACTTGATGGTAGGCACTCGAATCAACCGGTGTCCTTACAGGTAAGGAGTCGGGTGACCCAACGGTGCCCGCACAGGGTATCTTAGCGGAACGACAGGTCAGGTGTATTCCACCAGTGTGCGGCGGGCCTGGTACTGTTCGTGGCCGAAGGATTTCCTGTTGTACGAAAGTCGAGCTCTTCGGAGCAAACGCGAGACAAGGTAAGGAGACGGTTCACCTTGTTGGTAACCGCACGAGTTGGTGGGACGTCAGGGCAGGCACCGACGTTACTGGTGGTCCTGACTGATGTCGTTGTCCGCGACTCATTCAATAAGGGGCAACGATAACGGTTGTCTCGACAGAAAATTAATAAAATGCTTAACGGGTTCGGCGGATGACTTGAGTAGCCTTTTGGCTTGTACGCACTACCTATACGTGGGATTACGCGTTTGGGCGCCTCCGCAATGTAGCCTCGTTCGAAAGCTCTGAAAGACGTCCAGTTCAGCATTGCGGCAGGGACGGATCGCGCTGCGGCGTTGGAATTCACCCTCCTCGCAACGACCCGGAGAGCGAGGGGTGATAGGCCCATGACCCCCTTGCGCTTAGGGCTGTAGACCGGCGGGGACCTCTCTGATGAGTCGTAGGATGGACTGCGTTGTGTCGGATAGCCTCGGTGGGGTGCTCCCTAACCAGGTGTACGCCACCCTGGAGATCCGAGCGTGTAGTGTCACACTAGTGCACCCCTGCAGGGAAGATTAATCTATCGATAGCCGTGTCCACGGTAACAGGACGCTTTATGCTGAAGCCAGATCCTACCACTACAAACTACTACTATTAAACTGTTGGTTCCGGGTTTTCTCCCTCGCGGGGATGTCGAGGGAGGGAACTTGGAGGCATTGTTAATTATGATTACAACTTATTATTATGCAATGCTGCAGCAACTTCTGCTGCATTGTTACTTTCATTACTGTTATATTAAACTGTTGGCTGATTCTTACCTCATGCTGCAAGACTCGTCGGAAGATGCTAGTCTTCGATAGGCCTAGCTTCTTACCCTTATTCTGATTTCTACCTTGCAGTCCACTATATACAGCCTCCTTTTTCCATTTGATACATGCATAAATGCTTAGTAGCGGACGTAAGACTCGCGGGTATGCTAGATACTCACCTGCTTTATTTTTCCCCTTTTATTGTTTTGCCTGATCGGCCGCTGCAGTCGACATTGGAGTCCAGGAGCAGGAGATCCCCGATGCCGACCACCGCAACGTGAAGATCCCCGATGCCTTCTACGACGTCGAGTTCCCCTTTGACCAGGAGTAGTTTTGGAGGTTCCCAGGCAGGAGGCCTCGCCTTTTCGATCGTTGTTGATATTTGTGCTAGCCTTCTTAAGGCAACCTTTTACCCTTGTGTCTGTACTCAGATACTATTGCTTCCGCTGACTTTGTGCTCTCGAGCTGTTGTATTCGAGCCCTCGTGGCCCCTGGCTTGTATTAAACAGCTTGTATTATTTTTATTTGTAGAGTTGTGTTGTGATATCTCACCGTGAGTCCCTGATCTCGATCGTGTACCTTGCGTGTATGATTACTGTACATGGTCTGATTTTGGGGGCGTCACACATGGCAATGTAACTCGGAAAGGCTATGGAAATGCCTTGATAGGTAGGTATGGTGGTTGTTTTGAGGGAAGATATAAGGAGGCTTATGATGACAAAGCGTATCATGCCAAGGGTTTGGAAGTACCGACGAAGGTCGACACCAACTCTCGGAGTGAGAAGAAGGCAATGCACGGCACGGGAAAGGCTAGCAAAATATGGGAAGGTGGAAGTGTCAACTCTCAATACTTACATTAGTCCGAAGAACTCATGCACTTATTATCGGTAACTCTCAATCTAGTAAGGAGGTTCACAAAGAGACAAGTACCCCGAGGAGGAGTGTATGGGGGTTTGGTTATCCTTGCGCATCCTCGACTCATGGTACGTGAGTGTACTCTAATATTCGACTCCTCAGAAGAGTAGTGATCCATCCAGTAGCTAGAGTTCTCAACTAGTTTTGTAGGTTTTGAAAATAAACACGGATTGCCCAAAATACGACACCTATCACTAATAGGCAAGAGCTCTTGACACCAAAAGTTCAAACATTACTCACATCAATACCTCTAAACTATTGCAAGCTACTACTAAAATTAAATAGCAACCTCAATTACCTACTTTCAAGACAAGACACAACTCAGTGCAACAACCAACTCTCTTAACAAGATAAACATGAAAACTAAAGAGAGTTCCAGCAACAAACTAAAACAAAATCCAAGGCTCTTGCTAAAGACAAACTAAAACTAAGACTAAACATGGCAGTAGCTATGAAAAGATAAAGAACACACAACAGCAAGAAGATAGGCAGTAAAAATCCTATGGTGTGTTCTAAATTTTGAAAATGGAGCGTGTTTCTCTCCCACACAAAGTAAGACAGGATCTAACTTGTTATGAATAGCAAGAAAAGCTAAAGAAACTAAAAATAAAACCTAAGAGCGAGACGCTCCAAGCATAGCACATAACGCATGAAGTGATAAAAATATAGTGAGACGAAGGACGAACTGATGATTGTTGATGGAGAAGGGGATGCATGGGGGCATCCCCAAGCTTAGACGCTTGAGTATCCTTGAATATTTATTGGGATTCATGGGGGCATCCCCAAGCTTCAGCGCTTGACACTCCTGGATCTTCTTTCATCATCTTCTATCGCACACTTGAAAACTCCCTTCGTACATAACTCATCACAAGCTGATTAGAGAGGTTAGTACCCTTAATAAAAAAAATCTCCACTGGATATAAAGATATTCTTGAAGAGATACTGTTTCTCAAGAGTGCAAAAAAGTTTTTGCAAAGAAAAAGCAAGCTTAAGGTTTGCAAAAGTTAGGAGAGACAAAACGTGGCAGAATCTGTGAAAAACAGAACAGCAGATAGTAAAGAATTTTTTAGGAGTACTTCTGCAACTCAAATCAAAAAACTCAGAACATACGGAAGTTTTGTAATTGTATAGATCATACTGTGTAAAAAAATCAGCTCAAAAAGATGAACTGGGATTTTTCTGGAATTTTTCTGGTCACGAGGACAGAATCTGTTTTCTGGACAGCATGTCACAACTTTTACTTCCCTTGCCGTAAGAGGCTATAACTTGGCACAAAGCTGAAAAATAAAGATACAATGATGTTGCTACAGAAGTAACAATCATCAAGACACAACAAAAGCAAAAAAGAAAACTCCTAAATTCGTTGCGGGCTGCCTCCCGAAAGCGCTTCTTTAGAGCCATTAGCTAGGCTTAATGCAAAAAGAAGAATCAAGGGTATCCAAGATCAGAATCATAAAAACCCTCAAATTGATTTTCAATAAGTTCCTTCTTATTCTTACTAGGAAAGCTATACTTACCTTTCGCCATACCGCGTAAGCGTATGTGCCTATTACCAATATCAATGAAGCCTTTCATAGCACGGAGGAAGTCTCTTCCGAGCACAATGTTACTTTGGTTTGGCTCCATGATGAAGAAATCCATTGGTGCAGTCCTATGGACGAATGCAACTTGGACTTATTTTACCTTTCCTTTAATCTCTGAAATATCTCCATTAGAATGTTCATGGTAAGATGATAATATATCCATATCCAGTTTCAAAGAATCATAAACTATTTTTGGCATAGTAGAAACTGTGGATCCAATATCACAAAGAGCAAGGAAGCTTTGGTTAGAGATGCTAATCCTAACAAAGGGCTCCCAGTCATCATCTATCTCCAACATTTCTTTCTTTTTGGACTTAAGTTCTTCTACTTTCCCTAAATCTAGAGCATCTAGTCTTTTTTCAATAGTGGCAAGTCTATCTATGACAGTATCAATACTATGATCATAAACAAAATAACTAGATAGACTATGCAAAATCTCAAGAGCCCTATCTTCATCAAATTCTAGAAAATCTCCTTCAGCTATAATGTCAAGAGAGTGTTTACACCACTTAAAAATACCATGGTAAAAATTTCTAAGCACAATCTTTATAGATATCCAAGGCATGATTCTTTTATGTGCTTCAGAAATTCCGTCCCATGCCTTCTTCATATTTTCTCCATCCCTTTGACGGAAATCGAGAACTTCCGATTCCCGCAAAGAACCTAGCCCTAACATGTTCATCTAAACAAGGAGGACTACTAACAACAAGATAAATAAATTTTTTGTAATTTTTGATAAAAGACACAAAGATAAAAACTGAAAGATAAACTAACAAGACTAAAAAACAAAGGTAAAGGGTAGTGTGCAACTCCCCTATCTTAGCACTTGGAGTCCCCGGCAACGGCGCCAGAAATTTTCTTGATGGCGCGAGGGTTGACGGGTGTAGTCTTCTCGCCCTTCGTTGGTGAGCCCCAAGTGGAAGGCGTGATGCTGCACAGCAGCAAATTTCCCTCAGTAAAGATACCAAGGTTTGTCTCCAGTAGGACTCCAGAGATGATAAGTAGGTGTCAGCAGCGCAACTGACGCGGACCTACACACAGACACAGATAACTTTGTTCCCAACGAAGTTCAGAGAGGTTGTCAATCTCTCCGGTCTTGTTGTTTACAAAGGATAAAACGCAAGGGATAATAATAGCAACTTGAAAGTAAATGCAGAAAAGCAAATATAGTGTGGAAACAATGATAAGGATATGGACCGGGATACGTGATGTTCGCTAGTGATGTCTCTCTCCCAAAAGACGATAAAATTGCTATGCGAGGTAAACAAATTACAGAAAGGCAATTGACAGGATTATGAATGCACCGCAATGCTAACTATGCTACAAAAGAAAGGAAGAGGCTCAAAAGCACAGGCAGTACGCCAAGGTAAGTAGACCGAAATCCATCTGCATCTACTACTAATCATCCACCTTGAGATATCTATCCAGAACATCTCGCTGGTATTAAGTTGCGAGCCTCACCCAAAGTGTAAACCCAAAGCAACATACAACTGCATTAAAAAGAACTCTGCGTAAAGTAAACAATCCTTGTATCCGCGGTTACAAGCACCGTTGTTTTCCCCCTTGTGGCAACAGCACATCCCCTAGACTCATGTTTCCGTCACTCAAGCGTGTCATCGGGGGGCATGAACCCACAATCTAGCACAACGCTCCCTCTTGGAGTCACTACCTACTACTTGGCCAAAGCAATAAACAGCAACGGGGAACATGCAAGAATTACTTAGGAACAAAAATATAAGAGATAAAAACCAAATATATTACTCTATCATAATCTGAACATAATCTCATAATCCATCAGATCCTATCAAACTCAACATAGCAATAGCAGAAATATTACAAAGGTGCCTCGATCATGTTGGGCAGCTCACGAGGTCTAAACAATGAAGATCAAAGAGGGGAGGAGAACATCACATAGCTACTGATCACGGACCCATGGTCCAAGGAAAACTACTCACAAGACATCCGGGGAGCATCCATGGTGGAGAGGAGACTCCCGGAGGTCAATCCTCCCTCCGGCAGGGCGCCGGGAAGAGGTCTTCTGGTGCTCCCGATCTTCGGAAGCGCGGCGGCGGTGGAACAGAGGCGAGTTCGCGGAACAGGGTTCTGCCTCTGGGGTTTTCCCGTGACGGGGGATAAATAGGCGAAAGGGGGCAGCCAGAGGTGGGCCAGGGGTGGGGCCCCGCCGGGTGGCCGCCTGGGCCCCCTTGGCTCCCCTCTGGCCCCTCCCGGGCTCTTCTCGAAGCTTCCGTCACGCTGATTTTTTATCTGAATTTTCCCGATTTTTTCTGGCACTTTTTATATGGGGGAAAACTGAAATAGAAAAACAGCAGAAAACAGGAACTGGCACTGGGGTGCACTGAGTTAATAGGTTAGTCCAAATATGATCAAAAGTGTATCTAGATCATAGCAATATCACACAAAACATGCATGGAGCAAGCAGAAATTATAGATACATTTTGGACGTATCATCATTGCAACCGGAAGTAGCTGCGTCATCAGCACGTGGCAGTCGTGAGACTTCATCCCGCTGAATCTCTGCTTCGCTGAGTCTAGGTATATGATGGTCTTCCCAGCAAAACCGTAAGGAAGTTTTATTCCTAGGAGGCAGTTGATAAGCTGATGGATCTCCTTTTGACTTAGAGTGAAGCACGCAGGGGGGGGGGGCAGTAATGTTCGCTCTGTTTCTTGGCCTTTTTGCCTTTGCGACGACTTTTCGTGTCCTCCGGTGTCTCATCATCATCATCATCATCATTAGGGCGGTTTGCGTGAAGCTCCTCCCTGATGCCCATTGATAGCAAGTCTGCCCTTGCTTTCCGCCCATCTTTTGTCTTTTCTGGCATGTTGAGCAGGGTAGCAAACAGACTCTCGCACATATTCTTCGTGATATGCATGACATCAAGGCTGTTCGGCACACCGAGGACGTTCCAGTACGGCAAGTCCCAAAAAACAGACCTCGTTTTCCATACCTTCAGTAGCGGCTCTGGCGCCTTTCACTTAGAATTGATCTTTCCTGGCGGTGGGCACTTTTCCAATTTTCCAACATCATGTCTATTTCGGTGCCGCTCCTCCTACGCGGGGCCTTTCGGAGTTTGGCTGTTCCATCGAATAGATCCTTGCATTTTCTCCATGGGTCATTGTCAGGAAGCCATCTTCGATGTCCCATTAACACAATTTTTGAAGACCCGGGTTCCTTAGGTAGCTGGTGATACATTGTGTCATCCATGCACCTCGCGCATCCACAGTGTCCGTGGACCACCTGCCCCGCGACATATCCTAAACCGAGATAGTCGTGCACCGTCGTGAGCATTGCGACTTTCATAGGGAAATATGTTCCCTCATGAGCGTCCCACGTAATGTCTGGCGTTCTCCATAGCGTATCTAGATCCTCTTTCAGGAGCCCCAGATACATATTGAGGTCGTTTCCTGGTTGTTTCGGCCCTTCAATTAGCACACTCATGTGCATGTACTTCTTCTTCATGCACTCCCAGGGGGGATGTTGTACATGCACACAAACACTGTCCAGGTGCTATGTGTGCTGCTCTGGTTGCCAAAAGGATTGACTCCATCGGTGCTCGCGACCAACACGACGTTCCTTGGATCCTTCCCAAAGTCCTCTTCAAAGTTCAACGCCCCCCACTGGGTCCCATCAGAAGGGTGACTCAACATGATGTCTTTATCTGGATCATTTTTTCAGCTTCTTCTTTTTGTTGCTTCCTTTCCGCATGTCAACGCATGAGCTTAGCTTGCTTAGGGTCCGCGAAATAACGCTGCAAACGAGGAGTGAACGGAAAATACCACACCGTTTTTAGGGGCTTTATTGTTCTTCTTGTATCGACTGACGCCGCACTTCGGGCATATGGTAGACTCCGCGTACTCATGCCGATAAATGATGCAATCGTTAACGCAGACATGGTATCTAACATGCGGTAAATCCAGAGGACACACGATTTTCTTCGCCTCATTGAAACTGGTAGGGCAAGTGTTCCCCTTGGGATGTTTTCGTCGAAGCATGTCTCGGTCATTTTGTGTTTTACTTTCATCTCCAGATCCATGAGCGCTACTTTCAGGCGAGTATCCTCGGGATTGCATCCTTCATACAGTGGATTAACCACATCTATCTCACGTTGATTCAGCTTGACTTTCTCTCGGGCGGCAGCTCTTGCGTTATTACTCGCCTGGTTCAGAAGCAACTCTTGAAGATGAGGGTCCTGCACCCAGTCCATCGACGATGGTCCATCGCCGTCTTCTCCGTCATCTTTCACTTATCATGTTAGGCATCTTCTACATGATGATTGTGTCCTGCATCGTCGTCATTTCCGGGAGATTCTTCTTCTTCTCGCCCGCTCTCGGCGCTATTGCCTCGCTGCCCGCCTTCGTTATTTCTTACTGTTGCCCGGTGATGTGCGAGGTGATGATAGTGATTTCTCGCCCTTCGTTGGTAACCCCAAGTGGAAGGCGTGATGTAGCACAGCAGAAAATTTCCCTCAGTAAAGATACCAAGGTTTGTCTCCAGTAGGACTCCAGAGATGATAAGTAGGTGTCAGCGGCGCAACTGACGTGGACCTGCACACAAACACAAATAACTTTGTTCCCAACGAAGTTCAGAGAGGTTGTCAATCTCTCCGGTCTTGTTGTTCACAAAGGATCAAACACAAGGGATAATGATAGCAACTGAAAGTAAAAGCAGAAAAGTAAATGAGTGTGGAAACAGTAATGAGGATATGGACCGGGACACGTGATGTTAACTAGTGATGTCTCTCTCCCAAAAGACGTTAAAACTGCTATGCGAGGTGAACAAATTACAGAAGGGCTATTGACAGGATTATGAACGCACCTGTAAAGCCCCTGATGCGGTACTAACTCTAACTAGTCGCTTTCGCGTCCGGTCGGAGTTAGAAGCGCATCAAACGCCACCGGCGCACGACACTCGCACTCGTGTCGCTGCCGGATTCTCGACAACAGGTATAAAAACACAACTCTACAAGAAAGGAAATACATATAAAGATATAGAGCAGGGCATACAACGCCACTGTCTAAAATATATATCATTCTCATGAATACATCTCATCAGTACATCAAGCGGAAGCAAAGCATGGACCGGGTACGGTCAAGATCCAAATTGCCCTAGAGAGGGCTACACATAAATCCACCCACGGAACGTCTGAGCCCAACTAAGGATCCTACTGGTCGGTGTAGTCGTACTCGTCGTCATCCTCCAGGGACACCTCCACTAAGTATCGTCCAGTGCTGGGGTCGAGGTAGTAGTCCACTGCAGCGGCCGATCAGGCAAAGCGGTAAAGGCAGAAAAGTAAACGGGGGTGAGAACAGATCATTACGGAATAACTAACGCTACAGGTAAGGTGAAGGTATAGGCAGTTTACAGCCGTACTAGCATATATGGTGGCTACACGTTCTATCAGAATAAAGATGAGATCCAAGAAATTACGTCGACAACGTGTCGTAAGTCAGCTATCCACCTACTTACGCAAACATAACACATCCTCGTTTCCCTCTCGGTCCCCCTAGACGAAGAAAGACAACCAAGGTACGCACACGGTTTGTCAAGTTTTATAGCATGATTTTCCTTGATGTTCTTCTATGAACAAGGAGTAGGTCTCAAGTAGTCCATAACCGCGGACACGGCTTTTCGAAAAGATTTACCCTGCAGGGGTGTACCAACTATCCATTATAGACGTCGCATGTACGCCCGGTTTCCACTTGGCTAGGTAAACGCCTGAAACTCCGGAACGTCAGAATCCCTCTAACTAACAACGCACAACTCCGGGTGGCCCCCGGGGAGTCGACACCCAAACCTCAAGCTGGCCACGCTCTCGGATCGGACTCTTCCGTATGACGCAGGTCGGATTACCGGTTAGTTCTCCTATGAGACCGGGTCCTAGCTGATCAGGTGGACCAACAGAGAACTATGCTCCACTGGCCCAGTTTGTTTTGCAAACAGCTGGGGTACCAACCAACACACACGCGAAGCAAAAGTAAATCAGCTCGGGCCACCACTAGAATTGTAAGAAGCTAGGTAGATAAGACAAGGGGGCCCCATAAAACCCCACACACGATTAGGCACGCTCGTCAAGAAACACAATACCCGGAACTCGGGTCCTAGGTGACTCAAATGGAACAAAGCACCAGACGGGAATAGTCCAGCCTTCCACCTTTCGTCGAATATAAATTAACATCATTTAACAATAATAAATATCAACCAACTTCTTTTCTAGCATGATATCCCAACCATAAACATATAAGGTAAGCAGCAAGTTTTCTATCCATACTAAGCAATGGCTGAGAAGCGGTAACTTAGCAGAACAAAGGTTTGCTGGGATGTGGGGATCATGGCTGTATGGGTTTAAACATGGCATATAATGTAGATAGGATCAGGCAATAACGTTCTAGATCT
Organism: Bromus sterilis; assembly: GCA_950022295.1. NCBI lineage: Eukaryota > Viridiplantae > Streptophyta > Magnoliopsida > Poales > Poaceae > Bromus > Bromus sterilis. Next base: position 228,323,156 of record OX465600.1, read on the forward strand.
ACAGCTAGGCATGAGCAGAAAGTTATAAAGTAATGACACAGATCTCCCCCTTGCCTGGTAAGGTAGTCGTAGCAGCACTCACGGTACCCTCGGGCTCGGTGTCGGACAGCTCCACGTAAGTCTCCTCGGCGGTCTCAGGTGCTAACGTAAGGTACCGGCAAGGAAGGCACACAAGTAAGCATTTGAAGCAACTCAAACAAGGATGGCATGATCGGGTTTTATTTACATGATATGACCCTGTCTAGTCAAGTTTAAATGAAGGTGATGACGACAAGTCATCACTTCCATATGCAATTTATTTACGTTGTAATGGCTTTGGTCTGAGCCTTATCTTAGGTGTAAATAGCATGATAGCATGACATGATCAACAAAGCATTACAGGAATTTAAATAACATGAAAGTAAAACAATGATTCCGGAGGCGGAGTAGTGTCGGTGAAATTGACACTTAAGAAGGTGCAACAACCGTTGAAGGTCAGCCACATAGCATATGACAATATGTTAAGGCTGACTTGAAGAAAAAGATGGCATGGAACTGCCTTGACAAGATCAGATGAACAACATCTCAGATGCACTGAAGCTGAGATGTTGTAGACAGACAGACCTGAAGCTTCTGGACCAGGTGATCACACCTTGTCTCAAAATTTTGCTCAACACAACAAGATAACATCACCACTGAACTCCTTGCAGAAAAGCACCCCAAAAACATATATGACATGCCTCCATTTGAATTTGCAAAAGCAGTTGCAAATTCAACTGAAGTTCAGGGGGCTGAGTGCAAAATTGCACCTCATGAATTTTGCAAAGGTTCAGTTGATGAAAACATTATCACCATGTAGCTCCTTGTGCAAAACTACCCAAAAATCATATATGACATGGGCAATTTTAGACTTGAACCAATTTCCAAAATTTAAAGAAAAGCAAAGGGGTTTATTTGCAAAATGACATAACTCCAATTTATAGAAGGGGTCAGATGCAAAAATAACTATCACCACTGTGTTCAGTAGCTCACAGTACCCCAAAATCATATATGGGATGGCACTGTTTGACAATTTGGGCAAAAACAGATTTGAATTTGAAATTCAAATCCAAATTGAGTTAAAACAGAAAAAGAAAAAGAATAAAAGAAAAGTAAGGGAGTCCAGGCCACTTGGGCCGGTTTCGAACAGCAGCCCACTGCTGCTGCTCCCTTGCGCACGCTAGGATCTAATGGGCCAGGCCCAGTGGCTCGCATGGTCACTCCAAAATGCAAAAATGGGGGGGGGTTTAAATCGCCGAAGGGGATTCGAACCCGCGACCTCGCGCTGCAGCAACAGGTGCTCGACCAACTCGGCTACTGAACGAGTTGTGACAGGGAACGCTTCGCACTGAACCTAAACTAACTACGGGGCTACGACTGAATTCGAACGCGAACTGAACTGAACTTGGTTCAGTTGACGTCGACGGGCAGAAAGGTGAGACCTTGATCCCGTTGGAGGTGATCCAGTACCCCAGCGCACGGCTGCTGCACCGCGTCGAATTCGTGCTGCCTCGGTGATCTAGGATGCGGAAAGGGGGAGCAGCTCGGCGTGGTCTGAAGAAGAAAAAGGAGCAGGCTTCACTGACAGACGCGGGTTCAGGCGACAGCTCTCTGCGCGCGATGGAATCCGGCGACGATGCCATCTCCTACGAGGCTCCACGGCTTCACTGTTCGCTGCAGGACGGAGCTGGATGTGTCGTGAGTCCATTTTACCGCTAGGACGAGCTCGCCGCGCTACGGATAGAAGCTACGCTTCGACGGAAATTCATGGCGGAACGGGTTCTTGCAGAAACAGGGGGAGGAGAGGTGGAGCTCACAGTGGGCAAAAGGATCGAGCGGCTCGGAGGAGGGGTGCTGGACGTTGCTGCCGACGTCGTGGACGAAGGCGGGCTCGTGCTGCGTGGAGTTCAAGCCATGGACCTCCTGTCCATGGCGGAATCGGCCGGAAGCAGAGAGGAAAACGGGAGAGGCGGCGGCGCCCGAGGAGGAAGACGGCTAGGGTTTGGAGGAGGGAGGCCGGGCGCATATAAAGGAGAGGGGGGAGGTGACGTGGACGCAGCAGGTCCAGGCGTTCCCTCCACGGCGCCATGTGCGTGCAGGAAAAGGTGAAGGGAGGAGGGGGATGACACGCGGGCCCGGGCTGGCAGCGAGAGAGAGGAGAAGAAAAGAAAAAGAAACGGTGCGCTCGGGTAGGCCGAGTCCAAGCGGCCCAGCTGGGCTGGAGGGGAGAGAAAAAGAGAAAATAGCCCGTTTCCAAAAGAAAAGAGCAGCAGGGAGAGAAAAAAAAAGAGGGGGTTTGGGGTTAGAAAAATATTCCCAACATTTTTATAAATCCCCTAATAAGATTTTTGATCTTCCAAAATTGGTTTGACCATTTTTGCACGCCGTGAAAAATTTCCACAAGCAAAACAGTACCTTTTTATTTAATATTAAATAGAAAAGGACTTTGAAGAGTTTTTGAGAGAAAAATAAAAGGTTCAAAATTCCATGAGTTTGAAATTCTTAATCCTTGCATTTTTCTAGATTTTTCAAAATTGGTTTGACCAATTTTGGCAACAACAAAAATGTGGCCCTGTTTTTGAATTCAAAACACTTTGAACTAGGGCTACTGTTTTTGTTGGTGGCAAAAATGCCTTGAGGGTTTTAAAACCCTTGCCATATGAAATGAAATGGCTAGGCCAAGTTTGGGGTCAAGTGAAGTGAGCATGTGGCAAGGAAAATTCCATGACTGCCCTTCTTGAGCCACTTGCATGCAAAAGAAACCAATCCAAAATGACTCCAATCTCCATGCCAATTTGAATCACCACATGAAAAGAAGTAAACTTCCACCATACCAAGTTACAAGTCCAACAGAGAAAGTAAAACACATGGTGATTGCACTTATTACATGTGGGCTGTTACAGCACCGCAATGCTAACTATGCTACAAAAGAAAGGAAGAGGCTCAAAAGCACGGGCAGTACGCCAAAATAAGTAGACCGAAATCCAACTGCATCTACTTCTAATCATCCACCTTGAGATATCTATCCAGAACATCTCGCTGGTATTAAGTTGCGAGCCCCACCCAAAGTGTAAACCCAAAGCAACAAACAACTGCATTAAAAAGCACTATGCGTAAAGTAAACAATCCTTGCAACCGCGGTTACAAGCACCGTTGTTTTCCCCCTTGTGGCAACAACACATCCCCTAGACTCATGTTTCGGTCACTCAAGCGTGTCATCGGGGGGCATGAACCCACAATCGAGCATAACGTTCCCTTTTGGGGTTACTACCTACTACTTGGCCAAAGCAATAAACAGCAACGGAGAACATGCAAGAATTACTTAGGAACAAAAATATAAGAGATAAGAACCAAATATATTACTCAATCACAATCTGAACATAATCTCATAATCCATCAGATCCCATCAAACTCAGCATAGCAACAGCAGAAAGATTACAAAAGTGCCTCGATCATGTAGGGCAGCTCACGAGGTCTAAACCATGAAGAACAAAGAGGGGAGGAGAACATCACATAGCTACTGATCACGGACCCATGGTCCAAAGGAAACTACTCACAAGACATCCGGGAAGCATCCATGGTGGAGAGAAGACTCCCGGAGGTCGTCCCTCCCTCCGGCAGGGTGCCGGGAAGAGGTCTTCTGGTGCTCCCGATCTCGGAAGCGCGGCGGCGGCGGAACAGAGGCGAGATCGCGAAAAAGGGTTCTGTCCTCGAGGGTTTCTCGTCATGGAGGATATATAGGCGAAGGGGGGGGGTAGTCAGGGGGGCCACCAGGGGTCCAGGCGCCCCCCTGGCGCGGCCAGCCCCTAGGGCGCGCCACCAGGGCGCCTGGGCCCCTGGTGGTGGCCCTCTGGCCCCACCCAGGTTCTTCCGGAAGGTTCCTTCACGCTGATTTTTATCTGATTTTTCCCGAATTTTTGGAGCACTTTTTATATGGGGGAAAACTGAAATAGAAAAACAGCAGAAAACAAGAACTGACACTGTGGTGCATTGATTTAATAGGTTAGTCCAAATATGATCAAAAGTGTATGAAAGTGTATCTAGATCATAGCAATATCACACAAAACATGCATGGAGCAAGCAGAAATTATAGATACGTTTTGGACGTATCAACATCCCCAAGCTTAATTCCTGCTTGTCCTCAAGTAGGTAAATGATAACGGCATAATTTATGTGGTGACATGCTAGCAACCATATAAGAACTTTGAAAAGTAAAGCAATCAAGGTTAGAGATTCAGTTCAAGTCATAACATGCAAGAGTCTATATTAGCATTGAAACAAGTAACAAAAGAACATTAGGAGCAAGAGCTCTCGCTGTCCGTGACTCGAATGTCTCCAAATGGTGTTTGCGTGCAAGAAGGGGGATAGGGAATACGAGAAAATAATAATTTATTTGTTGAAAACTAAATCTACTAAAGTTTCACACTTGGTCTCTTTCTGGAATCTTATCTTGACTCGCCCCCAGACCACTAGCCAGGTAAAAGTCAATTTGATCCACTCCTTTTTCAATATTTTGAGCACTCATGCAATGGATGAGCATAAGAACGAGAGTTGACACTTAGGATGGCAAAGAGAGGAGTACGTAGGAGGAAGACAAAAAGGATGAGAAAGGCTCACATCAATGAGGACAATCATAGGCAAGAGATGCCAAATGATAGATATGATGTGAGGAGTAGGGATTGCCATGCAACGGATGCACATACGAGCTAAGAAGCTCTCCAATGGAACTAGTGGGGGTGCATCTAACTTGCTCGCTCATGAAGACCTATAGCTCGTTTGAGGAGGCTCATCCTTGGAATATGCAAGCCAAGTTCTATAGTGTGAAGGTCCCCGCATAGCTATATGCATGATGATCATCTCTATGGAGTACAAGGATATAAACGGAGTACTAGTGTGGATCTCTCAAAAGGATAGTAGTGTTGCCCCTTTCTCTCTTTTTATTTCTTTTTCTCTTTTTTCTAATTTTTTGTATTTTTTTGGTGGCCTCAATGGCTCTTTCTATTTAACTCTCATTTGTCCTCTTTGGGATCTTTTATTGTGTCCACTTTGGGATCTTTTCCTCACTTAAGGGCAACACTCTATTTTACAAGAAGGTAAAGGAGATCTTTCACACTTTACAAGGTACTCAAAATCACAAAGAAGATGTAGCTATCATGATGTATGCAATGTATGTCGTTGCCAGTGTAGCAGGAACATGTATGACATGAAGATCAAGTCATGAAGAGGTGGATGTTGCATGGCAATATATCTCGGAAAGGCTATGGAAATGCTTTGATAGGTAGGTATGGTGGCTGTTTTGAGGAAAGATATAAGGAGGTTTATGATGACAGAGCGTATCATGCCAAGGGTTTGGATGTACCGGCGAAGGTGGACACCAACTCTCGGAGTGAGAAGAAGGCAATGCACGGCACGGGAGAGGCTAGCAAAATATGGGAAGGTGGAAGTGTCAACTTTCAATACTTACATTAGTCCGAAGAACTCATGCACTTATTATCGGTAACTCTCAATCTAATAAGGAGGTTCAAAAAGAGACAAGTACCCCGAGTAGGAGTGTATGGGGGTTTGGTTATCCTTGCGCATCCTCGACTCATGGTACGTGAGTGTACTCTAATATTCGATCCCTCCAAAGATTAGTGATCCATCTAGTAGCTAGAGTTCTCAACTAGTTTTGTAGGTTTTGAAAATACACACGGATTGCCCAAAATACGACACCTATCACTAATAGGCTAGAGCTCTTGACACCAAAAGTTCAGACATTACTCACATCAATACCTCAAAACTATTGCAAGTTACTACTAGAATTAAATAGCAACGTCAATTGCCTAGTTTCAAGACAAGACACTACTCAGTGCAAAAACCAACTCTCTTTAACAAGATAAACATGAAAACTAAAAAGAGTTCCAGCAAAAAACTAAACAAAAGCCAAGGCTCTTGCTAAAGAAAAACTAAGACTAAAACTAAACATGGCAGCAGCTTTGAAAATATAAAGAACACACAACAACAAAAAGATAAGCAGAAAAAATCCTATGATGTGTTCTAGATTTTGAAAGTGGAGCGTGTTTCTCTCCCACACAAAGTAAGACTGGGACTAAATTGTTATGACCAGCAAGCAAAACTAAAGAAAGCTAAAAATAAAACCTAAGAGCGAGACGCTCCAAACATAGCACATAACGCATGAAATGATAAAAATATAGTGAGACGAAGGACGAACTGATGATTGTTGATGGAGAAGGGGATGCACGGGGGCATCCCCAAGCTTAGACGCTTGAGTCTCCTTGAATCTTTATTGGGGATTCACGGGGACATCCCCAAGCTTGAGCGCTTGACACTCCTGGATCTTCTTTCATCATCTTCCATCGCACACTTGAAAACTCCCTTCATACATAACTCATCATAAGCTGATTAGAGAGGTTAGTACCCTTAATAAAATAATTTTCCACCACTGGATATAAAGATATTTTTGAAGAGCTACTGTTTCTAAATAGTTCCAAAAGGTTTTTGCAAATAAAAAGCAAGCTTAAGGTTTGCAAAAGTTAGGAGAGACAAAACGTGGCAGAATCTGTGAAAAACAGAACAGCAGGTAGTAAAGAATTTTTTAGGGGCACTTATGCAACTCAAATCAAAAAACTCAGAACATACGAAAGTTTCACAATTGTATAGAGCACGCTGTCAAAACATTCAGATCAAAAATATGATCTGGTGATTTGATTCGAATTTTTCTGTCAAGGGACAGAATCTTTTTTCTGGACAGCATGTCACAACTTTTGCTTCCCTTATCATAAGAGGCTATAACTTGGCACAAAGCTGAAAAATAAAGATTCAATGATATTGCTACAGTAGTAACAAACATCAAGACACAACAAAAGCAAAAAGAAAAACCTAAATTCGTTGCGGGCTGCCTCCCGAAAGCGCTTCTTTAGAGCCATTAGCTAGGCTTAAAGATTATGAAAGATGCTCACAAGAGAATAAGAATTGAAGCAAAAGAGAGCATCAAGAAGAACATGTGAAACAAATTTAAGCCTAACCCACTTCCTATGCATAGGCATCTTGTAAGAAAATAAATCAAAGAAGCACAAAGTGACATGCATAGGAAGGTAGAACAAAAACAACTTCAAAACTTTCAACATGAAGAGAGGTGTTTTTGTGACATGGAAATTTCTACACCCAAACTTTCCTCTCTCAAAGTAATTTTCAGTAGCATCATGAACAACATCAAGAATATAACTATCACATAAATCATGTTGTTCATGACCTACAAGCACACGTGTATTGTTTTCAACACGGTTTTTAGGATGATAAGATAGATGCAACCCATCACATTGAGCCTTGATAAGAGCAAAATTCTCTGGAATAGTTGGAGATTTCAAAAGGATAATAGGGAAATCAAGTGTGGGTGCAACAACAATAATTTCATGCTTAACATAAGGAACTATAACAAGTTCATCTTCGTAGGCATCATCCATAGTGGCATCATGGCCATCAACAAAGCAAGTATCAAAATCATCAGAAAGGGAAGTATCAAGTGAGTCCTCGGAATCATAAGATTCCTCTTCATAGCAATCATTAGCCTCTTCTTGGGAAGCAAGCATTCTATTTTTTAAATCCTCAATATAAGCATTGGAAGTATAATTCTCAAAGCAATAAGCAAGAACAGCAAAGTTTCAGACTTGTGAATAGTATCGTAATACTTTTCAATCAAAGAAGCAATCTCATAAGCACCTTTAAAAGCAACAAACTCTTCAATCTTTTCAACATGAAAGTAATCGTAAACACCTTTGGCATAAGAATATAGGATCTCATTTTCATTAAACTCACATTGGAAAGGAAGGTGTTTACGCTCTATATTAGAGGAGCAAGTAAAATCATAACTGTGGCATAAACACTCAGCATAGCAATAAGAAACTTGTATTTGATCCCATAAGTGTTTCCCTTTCTGAGATAGGCGGTGCCGCGTGTAATGAGCATGCTCATCCAATGATTTTCCCTCAACCAAGTCGGTTGGGTTTTTAGCGCGAGCACAAATTGATCGAAGACGATCCAAGTGAAACATGTCGATCCTACCATATTTGGGTGGTTCCACACCCACGGTGAAGATAACATCAGTAGGTATTTTTGGTATTTTTGATAAGGGACACAAAGGTAAGAACTGAAAGGTAAACTAACAAGACTAAAAAGCAAAGATAAAAGATAGTGTGTAACTCCCCTATCTTAGCACTCGGAGTCCCCGGCAACGGCGCCAGAAATTTGGCTTGATGTGCGAGGTGATGATAGTGATTTCTCGCCCTTCGTTGGTAACCCCAAGTGGAAGGCGTGATGTAGCACAACAGCAAATTTCCCTCAGTAAAGATACCAAGGTTTGTCTCCAGTAGGACTCCAGAGATGATAAGTAGGTGTCAACGGCGCAACTGACGCGGACCTGCACACAGACACAAATAACTTTGGTCCCAACGAAGTTCAGAGAGGTTGTCAATCTCTCCGGTCTTGTTGTTCAGAAAGGATCAAACACAAGGGATAATGATAGCAACTGAAAGTAAAAGCAGAAAAGTAAATGAGCGTGGAAACAGTAATGAGGATATGGACCGGGATACGTGATGTTCACTAGTGATGTCTCTCTCCCAAAAGACGATAAAACTGCTATGCGAGGTGAAAAATTACAGAAGGGCTATTGACAGGATTATGAACGCACCGCAATGCTAACTATGCTACAAAAGAAAGGAAGAGGCTCAAAAGCACGTGCAGTACGCCAAAAATAAGTAGACCGAAATCCAACTGCATCTACTTCTAATCATCCACCTTGAGATATCTATCCAGAACATCTCGCTGGTATTAAGTTGCGAGCCCCACCCAAAGTGTAAACCCAAAGCAACAAACAACTGCATTAAAAAACACTATGCGTAAAGTAAACAATCCTTGCAACCGCGGTTACAAGCACCGTTGTTTTCCCCCTTGTGGCAACAGCACATCCCCTAGACTCATGTTTCGGTCACTCAAGCGTGTCATCGGGGGGCATGAACCCACAATCGAGCATAACGTTCCCTTTTGGGGTTACTACCTACTACTTGGCCAAAGCAATAAACAGCAACGGAGAACATGCAAGAATTACTTAGGAACAAAAATATAAGAGATAAGAACCAAATATATTACTCAATCACAATCTGAACATAATCTCATAATCCATCAGATCCCATCAAAATCAGCATAGCAACAGCAGAAAGATTACAAAAGTGCCTCGATCATGTAGGGCAGCTCACGAGGTCTAAACCATGAAGAACAAAGAGGGGAGGAGAACATCACATAGCTACTGATCACGGACCCATGGTCCAAAGGAAACTACTCACAAGACATCCGGGAAGCATCCATGGTGGAGAGGAGACTCCCGGAGGTCGGCCCTCCCTCCGGCAGGGTGCTGGGAAGAGGTCTTCTGGTGCTCCCGATCTCGTAAGCGCGGCGGCGGCGGAACAGAGGCGAGATCGCGAAAAAGGGTTCTGTCCTTGAGGGTTTCTCGTCATGGAGGATATATAGGCGAAAGAGGGTAGTCAGGGGGGCCACCAGGGGTCCAGGCGCCCCCCCTGGCGCGGCCAGCCCCTAGGGCGCCTGGGCCCCTGGTGGTGGCCCTCTGGCCCCACCCAGGTTCTTCCGGAAGGTTCCTTCACGCTGATTTTTTATCTGATTTTTCCGGAATTTTTGGAGCACTTTTTATATGGGGGAAAACTGAAATAGAAAAACAACAGAAAACAGGAACTGGCACTGTGGTGCACTGAGTTAATAGGTTAGTCCAAATATGATCAAAAGTGTATGAAAGTGTATCTAGATCATAGCAATATCACACAAAACATGCATGGAGCAAGCAGAAATTATAGATACGTTTTGGACGTATCAACATCCCCAAGCTTAATTCCTGCTCGTCCTCGAGTAGGTAAATGATAACGGCATAATTTCTGTGGTGACATGCTAGCAACCATATAAGAACTTTGAAAAGTAAAACAATCAAGGTTAGAGATTCAATTCAAGTCATAACATGCAAGAGTCTATATTAGCATTGAAACAAGTAACAAAAGAACATTAGGTGCAAGAGCTATCGCTGTCCGTGACTCGAATGTCTCTAAATGGTGTTTGCGTGCAAGAAGGGGGATAGGGAATACGAGAAAAAATAATTTATTTGTTGAGAACTCAATCTACTAAAGTTTCATACTTGGTCTCTTTCTGGAATCTTATCTTGACTCATCCCCAGAACACTAGCCAGGTACAAGTCAATTTGATCCACTCCTTTTTCAATATTTTGAGCACTCATGCAATGGATGAGCGTAAGCACGAGAGTTGACTTTTAGGATGGCAAAGAGAGGAGTACGGAGGAGGAAGACAAAAAGGATGAGAAAGGCTCACATCAATGAGGACAATCATAGGCAAGAGATGCCAAATGATAGATATGATGTGAGGAGTAGGGATTGCCATGCAACGGATGCACATACGAGCTAAGAAGCTCTCCAATGGAACTAGTGGGGGTGCATCTAACTTGCTCGCTCATGAAGACCTAGAGCTCGTTTGAGGAGGCTCATCCTTGGAATATGCAAGCCAAGTTCTATAGTGTGAAGGTCCCCACATAGCTATATGCATGATGATCATCTCTATGGAGTACAAGGATATAAAGGGAGTACTAGTGTGGATCTCTCAAAAGGATAGTAGTGTTGCCCCTTTCTCTCTTTTTATTTCTTTTTCTCTTTTTTCTATTTTTTTGTATTTTTTTGGTGGCCTCAATGGCTCTTTCTATTTAACTCTCATTTGTCCTCTTTTGCATCTGTTATTGTGTCCACTTTGGGATCTTTTCCTCACTTAAGGGCAACACTCTATTTTACAAGAAGGTAAAGGAGATCTTTCACACTTTACAAGGTACTCAAAATCATAAAGAAGATGTAGCTATCATGATGTATGCAATGTATGTCGCTGCCAGTGTAGCAGGAACATGTATACCATGAAGATCAAGTCATGAAGAGGTGGATGTTGCATGGCAATATATCTCGGAAAGGCTATGGAAATGCTTTGATAGGTAGGTATGGTGGTTGTTTTGAGGAAAGATATAAGGAGGTTTATGATGACAGAGCGTATCATGCCAAGGGTTTGGATGTACCGGCGAAGGTGGACACCAACTCTCGGAGTGAGAAGAAGGCAATGCACGGCACGGGAGAGGCTAGCAAAATATGGGAAGGTGGAAGTGTCAACTTTCAATACTTACATTAGTCCGAAGAACTCATGCACTTATTATCGGTAACTCTCAATCTAATAAGGAGGTTCACAAAGAGACAAGTACCCCGAGGAGGAGTGTATGGGGGTTTGGTTATCCTTGCGCATCCTCGACTCATGGTACGTGAGTGTACTCTAATATTCGATCCCTCCAAAGATTAGTGATCCATCTAGTAGCTAGAGTTCTCAACTAGTTTTGTAGGTTTTGAAAATACACACGGATTGCCCAAAATACGACACCTATCACTAATAGGCTAGAGCTCTTGACACCAAAAGTTCAGACATTACTCACATCAATACCTCAAAACTATTCCAAGTTACTACTAGAATTAAATAGCAACCTCAATTACCTACTTTCAAGACAAGACCATACAGGCACCTAAAAATCCATAAACCTGCACACAATAAAACCATACAGGCAGCTATGCTGAAAATAGCGTCAGCCCGGGTTAGTTTCGTTCAAATAATGCAAGAATGAGGCCAAAACAATAGAAAAAGTGTTTGGAAAAGTAGATACGTTTGAGACGTATCAACTCCCCCAAGCTTAGTATATTGCTTGTCCTCAAGCAATTCATTTCAACGAACTGGACGTGACAAAGGAAACTTTGACAAACTCTTTGCTTCATTAGATGTATATAAGCATGTATTACGAAAGAGTTTAACAAGTATTGAAACAATGCTACAAAAACAATGCACGAAGCAATCCTTCTTTCATGTGATCATTCACAAACAACCAAAAGTAAATAATATGCTACTGAAAGTCAAGACAAGATCACAATGCACATAACTTGAACATACTAGAGTGGTATCTCGCTAGCCTCCATGAGTGAAGCAAAACATAAATGCATAAGCTCCTCTGGAGTTTTAAAGGAGACTAGAACTAAGAATTTCAGAATAAATAATATCACAATAATGCAGAAGACAATGTGGTACTTTGGGGCAATGCACATTACACTCAGAATGACAATTATGCTCTCATAGTTGGTACTTTCAAGAAAGATGGTGGAGACTCTCGAACCATGGCTTTTGATGGCAAGGTTGAAAACCCGTGGTTGGAAGCAAAGACTAAACATGTACCAGAGCTTGCAGCTTTAAAACAGAGATAAATTTCTTGTTGAGAGTGCAACTTAGTAGACGATAAAGTTTTCTCAATATCTTCCATGCCAACCATGTTAATGGCGGTTCCCATGCTTTTTGCTTACACTTTTGTTCCCTTATCCATCTATCATTTGACGGTCCATGGTGCCTTTTATTTTGCCTCAAGTATGGAAGGAGGGTTATCGTTCCATATATCATTAGCAACATTTGACCCATTTCATTCCATCATCAAGTATGGGGGAAGTGCAATTTTTATAAATTGTGAAACAACGAGAACTGGGCATTCTCCAAACCGTCCTCTGGCTCATAAATATGACTAGTTACAACTTTGTCATGGAGTAAAACATTTTTGGAATGGAAGATACCGATTTCCCCTCACCGCACCATGAGCTTGTACGGTTACAAAAAGGAAACTTTTGAATAAGGTTTTGAGATGGTACATGAAAGTCTTCTTTAGGGATGGCAAGTAAATAACATATATAGGAAGGTATGGTGGACTCATATGGAATAACTGGTTTGTAAGGTAGTTTGGATGCACAAGGAGAATTCCGCTTAGTGCGAGCGAAGGCTAGCAAAAGACTGGGAAGCAACCAACTAGAGAGCATAACGGTCATAATCATGCAGAGTGACAAAGCAACATTGAATCGGGCATGAAAGTGATATAACTACTCTGAAATCAAAAGATCACCAAGGCAAGGTAGAATTTTTAGTCTTAAACTTGTGAAAGCATGTGCATGGTCAATCCAAGAATTCTTCGAAGGGAAATACCACTTTAATATGCCAAACCATGAGCAATGCAATGCATGTCAATCATTTCAACAACACATTATATACTCTAGCTATTTTTTCAAAAAGTTATGCACCTTATATCTAGGAATGGAGGGAGCATACTATTTATAATATATGCTCGTGTTAGACACAAATCAGTACAAAAAATTACGTTTTCATTTTTAACTTATACAATGTTTACCATGGCTGAGGATTATAGGATCCATTGAATAAAATCAATCTAATGCTGAAAATAATAGAAATGCTAGGGAGAACTAAAAAACGTATTGAAAATAAAGATTTACCAGTAAAAAATATCAATTTATTTTATTTAGCTTTGTTTGATCAATGCATAGAAATAATACTTGCAGGAGTACTCAAAAGTACTGAGAAGTACTCGCCAATCACCGCAGAAGCACTCTTTAACTTATTGGACACATTCTATGTATGAACGAAGGTTATATCCTAGCTCTTTCCTTTCTCTGTAATAACTCTTCAATATTTGTTGGGGAAAATCTATGCAATGTGCGTTTGCGTCATGTCTTCACATGCTACTCCTTTCAGTGGGTTTCATATTCACTATTTAATTATGATTGTATGTCATATTGATAACATTTGGAGATTGGCAATATGTTCACAATCAGATTAGCAATCGAGCGATCTTCACTAATGAATTCATCTAGACTACGTTAGAATAATTCGAGGTTGTTTATTATTATTTGGCATCCAATATGCAGTTATTCACTCTCACATAGATCAGGAAAGAAGCTACCAAGGTGACGATACATTGGTGTTGTCGGATATGATGAACTTATGATTAACGTGTGATGGTGTTGGATGAATACCTCTTCAAAACCTTTCTTTGATACATCTTGTTAGAATAATCTGTGTGTTTGGAGATATGCTATAGAGGCAATCATGAGATGCTCTTATTTATTTATGTATTCATGAGTTATTTGTCACTAGTATTGTTAGGGTCTATCCAAACGCTTTTTTACTCCTATCGCCTACGGGAATTGGAACCGTCGCCTTGCTCTCGATTACAATACGGGGGCATGTTCCACACGATAGCAAAAAAACATTTGCTATGTGGCGATCTCAAGCAGACGCTTCCGTTTAAAAAATCATATCTGATGTACAACGATATCCCAAACGTCCGTTGCCAGAATGACCGTATGGACATAACATATGTATCACATGAAGTTTACTCGACACGATCGTTTGCAATGTGACCAGGAACACAAACAAGCAATATGTCAGCATCGTTTGTAACAATATATAGATCTCAAACAGTTTCTTTTCTACAAAATCGGTGATATTTTTTTTACAAAAAAACGTCGTGACAGAGGGACAAACATCACCAAAGTATGTTTTTCATTGACGGATACCGTCACCAGGTAATCACCCTCCCGTCCCAGCGCCCGGACCAATTTCGGTGATAGTCCCTCCTGATTTTAGAGGACGTATTTGACTGTCATCGGGCCTTCTTATTTTCTGCGACGGTTGTAGGTGTCACAAAACATGGCTTAACTCATCAACACGATTGTATTTCGATTCTCGGCAAATAAAAAATATAAAAAATGTAGAGCGTTCCAAAATAAGTATGTTCGTCGGGTTGAAAGTAGGAAAATTAAATAAGAAATAGTAGAAAAATTGCAGTCTTCGAGATTCGAACCGCGAAAACTCACGCTTTCATACATTCGTCTCGGTAATTTACCAGTAGGCTACTGTTCGACTTGTGAAACTTTTAAGTAGTACAGTTGTTTTCCAGTGTATGTAACAATCGTTTTCGTATGATTTAGCCCAATGGCTCCATCAAGTAAAAAACTATACATGCTCACATATTACTACATAACCACTATGCATTTGTACATCAACACAACATTTTGTTTTTACACACAACAATTAAATACAAACACTTATTGTTGTACATAATTTAGTAATACAATACATACAACATGAATGATCTAGTACGATCCTAGTAATAACATAGGATGGATCAATCTAAATTAACACAGGAGTAGTATATACACTAGTTGAAATTAAGCATGCATGTTCTAGCAATTCACCGCCTGTCGATGTTCCCCTTCTGGCGCTTCCAACCGCTCGAAGTTCCCTCGTCTATCTTCTCACGGGGGCAGAGCCGTTCGCACAATTGTGATGGTTCGAGAAGGTGACGTAGAGCATGCTTAATGATTAGGATCCTACGATACAACTCGTACCTCACATACCCGTCTTGATAACCCACAAGTGTAGGGGATCCAGATAGTCTTCGCGGGTAAGAATAACCCAATTTATAAATTCGACACGAGGGGAATCAAAGGATACGTACAAGTTTTGACAGTTGAGTTGTCAATTAAACCGCACCTGAAAGTACTTGCTTGCAATAAAGTATTAGTAGCAACGGTGATACAGAGATGATGGTGGCAACGGTAATAGTGGCGGTGAAACAGCGAAACTAAAACACGAAAGTAAATCTACTAGTAACCAGTAGGATTAAAACACTGTAGGCTAGGGAGATGGATGGTTGGGCGCTGCTTGGATGAGAGCGAACATGTAATAGATTCTAACACGGGGCAAGGCACACAGAAAAAATGATCATCTTGGCAAATATCAAACACTAGGCATGTATCCCAAGGTAGTTGTGCGTGCTTGCAATAAGAACTTTGCACAACATCTTTTGTCCTACTATCTCGCTAAAAACGGGGCCAAAAGGAACTTATGAAGATTAAGGTGCTCCTGCCAAAGAGCACCAAAATAAAGCATTAACACCCTGTGGATACATGAAATCCTCAAATTATAGTCCATCACCTTTGGTGTCCCAAGCTTCACCATTGGGATCGCCGGTTCCAGACTATAAGAGGTGCATACAACTCATAGATAGGATCACAACACAAATAAACTCATGAAAACACAAGTAGTTCAGATCTTAAATCATGGCACTCGGGCCGAAAGTGACAGGCATTAAGAGCAACAAGTTGTAGCAAAGATGATAAACACCAAAGTAGATGATAGGCAACATGCCCCCAACAATCTGACAAACTATTACATGATCTAACTCATCCAATCCCTACCATCCCCTTTTCCTACAACAGGGAATTACTCACACATGAGAGGAGAAGTCATGGAGGGCTGATGGAGAGGCGATGATGATGACGATGACGACGATTTCCCCTCACCGGAGGCCAAAACAGCCTCCGGATTAGCTCTCCCGAGGAAGAACAGAGGGTGGCGGCAGCTCGGCGACGTAGATCGGAAAAACGACTTTTGTTCTTGTGTTTCTCTGCGACAGGTAAAAATAGGGGCCAGGTAGGTCACTAGAGGGGGTGGGACCACCCCAGGAGGCCTCTCGGCGCGGCCAGGGGGAGGTCGCGCCAGCAGGGCGCCCGGGTCCCCTTTAGCCCCCTCTGGCCCCGCTTCTGGCTCATGGAAGCTTCTGATGTGTGGATTTCCTGTGAATTTTCCAGGAATTTTCTGAAACACCTAAAAATCCATAAACCTGCACACAAGAAGACCACACAGGCAGCTCTGCTGAAAATAGCGTCAGTCCGGGTTAGTTTCATTCAAATAATGCAAGAATGAGGCCAAAACAATAGCAAAAGTGTTTGGAAAAGTAGATACGTTTGAGACGTATCAACTAGCCAAGTGGACATCATCGGAATGGATGGAGACGCCAACGAGCAAGACTTCGACAAATACGGCGACCCGAAGATTGAAGATGACGACAACGATGATGCAGTACCATACAAATCAACAAGAAGCAGGACCACCCTACCTAAAGGCGTTCGCCCATTCAAAAGAAGAAATCAAGGGGTTCCGGGGCTAAATTATGCAAACGCGAAAAAGAAGGGGAAAAGTATTGTGAAAAAATGATAGGTAAGATCCAATCACGACGTGTCTGCCGCGGGTGTGTGTATGTGGGAATTTTGTATCATTTTTCTATGAAGATATTGATATGTCATTATTACTATATATTTTTTAAAGTGCAAAAAATGGGGCTGCCTATATTTTTGGAGATTTTTTACATATTATATTATTTTAGAGATGGATATGCCATGTGATTATTTTAAAGTGTTTGGATGTTTATGGTAAGGTTGATATAATTTTTTTTAAGTGCAAAAAAGATGGGACTACCAAGATTCAAACCTGGGTGGATAGATTCATGTATCAAGGGACCAACCACTAGGCTATGTAAGTGGTTCTGTCCATAGCCACAGACGCACCTATTTTAAGCTAGACATGGATTAATGTCAATGGCGCACCTGGGCAAAAGTGCGCCGTTGTTATAGACTAACCTTATGGTGCACGAGCCAAATGTGCGCTGTAGAGAGGGATTTATGCATCGATGATTCCATTCATCATGCACGAGGCATATATATAGGTACAAGGGGGCACCCAAGTCTTGTCTCCCAAGTTACATACACGTTACAAGAGGAGGGAGAAGTGACAGGTGCAAACAAACAACCTGGACCTATACAACATGTTCAACACCCCTCGTAGTCAAAACATCGTCGGTGACGCAAAGACTGGACCGAAAGCCCTCAAAAGTTGAGGTAGGTAGTCCCTTCATCATAACGTCGGCGAACTGATGATCGGTGGGCACATGCATGACGCGAACACGGCCAAGTGCGACATGCTCCCGAACGAAGTGAATGTCGAGCTCAATATGCTTCGTCCGGCGATGATGAACAGTGTTTGCCGTGAGGTGGACCGCGGAGACGTTGTCACAGTAGACAAGCGTGGCCTTGGGGACCTCACGGTGCAACTCCCGAAGAAGCTGTCGTAGCCAGGCGCACTCCGCAACGGCATTGGCCACTGCCCTGTACTCAGCCTCGGCGCTCGATCGTGAGACCGTGGGTTGTCTTTTAGACGACCACGAAATCAGAGAGGGCCCGAGGTAGACGCAGTAGCCGGAGGTGGAGCACCGCATGTCGGCGTCGGAGTAGGGGACGAGGCTGGTGTCAGGTGACGCCGTCAGGGTGAGACCCAGGGCTGTGGTGCCATGTATATACTAGAGAATACGTTTCACCAGTACCCAATGGGTGTCACGAGGAGTATGCATGTGGAGGCACACCTGCTGGACAACGTACTGAATATCCGGGCGCGTCGGGATGGGGTACTGGAGAGCACCGATGATGGAGCGATAGAAGGGAGCGTCGGACGCCGGAGAGCCCTCGACGGCGGGCACCTTGGCCTTCGTGTCGACAGGCGTGGGAGCAGTCTTGCAGTTAAGCATGCCAGCTCGCTCCAAGATCTCGTAGGCATACTTCTGTTGATGAAGATGAAAACCAGTAGCGCTGCGAGTGACCTCAATGCCAAGGAAGTAGTGAAGAGCCCCCAAGTCCTTGAGGGCAAACTCAGTGCCAAGGCGACTGGTGATCTGCTGAAGTGGCGGTGGCGAGGACACAGTCAGGATGATGTCGTCGACGTACATTAGAAGATACGCGGTGGAGGCTCCCTGGTGGTAGACAAACAGGGAGGCATCAGACCGTGTGGACCGAAACCCCTGCTGCTGGAGGAAGGCCGCAATCCACTGGTACCACGCCCGAGGAGCCTGCTTCAACCCGTAAAGAGAACGGGAGAGCAAGCACACCTGATCCGGATGGTCACTACCGACGAAACCGGTAGGCTGCTGACAGAACACCTGCTCGTCGAGATGGCCATGCAAGAAAGCATTGGACACATCGAGCTGGTGCACCGGCCAGGTACGAGAGGCGGCGAGCTGGAGGACGGCTCGTATCATGCCCGGTTTGACAACCGGGGTGAAGGTGTCGATGAAGTCCACGCCGGCTCGCTGGTGAAAATCGCGCACTACCCACCGCGTTTTGTAGCGCTCGAGGGAACCGTCAGGGCGAGTCTTGACGCGGAAGACCCACTTGCCAGTGATAACATTGGCACGAGGAGGCCGCGGAACAAGCTGCCATGTACGGTTGCGCTGAAGAGCGTCGAACTCCTCATGCATCGCAGCGAACCAGTTCGGATCCCGAAGGGCTGCGCGTTCGGAAGTGGGGAGCGAAGCTGAGGCTGAGGTAGAGGCGGCGCACGCGTACTCATCGGTACTGTATCGCGTGCTGGGAAGAAGCGACCCAGTCCGAGCCCGGGTAACAACGTCGTGGAGGGGCGCGGTCGCGACCAGCGGAGCCGAGGGGAGAGCCGACGAGGTGGAAGTCGAGCTGGTCTCCAGGGGCACCGAGGGGGCACCAGCAGCCGCGGCAGTGGGGGCGACGTCGGGGCCGGCCGTGGAGGCACTAGCAGCCGCGTCGGGGGCCGCGGCAGCGAGGGCGACATCGTGGGAAGCCGAAGGGGCCGCGGCCACGGGGTCAGCCAGGGCGACGGAGGCGCCATCGCGGCCTGCCGGGGGCGCCGGCAGAGCCGGGGCAGCACGGCGCAACGGGGGTGCAACTCGTTGGGGGTGGTGGCAGGGGCGAGCCGAACCGCAGAAGGCGCCGAGGTGGGTGGTACCTGCTGAAACGGGAACACCAGCTCGTCAAAGTACACGTGCCGCAAAATGAAAATGTGGTGGGACACTGGATCATATCACCGGTAACCTTTGGTGTTGGGGGGATAACCAAGAAAGATACATGGAACCGACCGAGGGGCGAGTTTGTGAGGAGTGGTGGACGCGGTGCTAGTGTAGCAGAGACACCCGAAGATGCGGAGACCATCATAGGATGGAACCGCACCGAAGAGGAGTTGGAGAGGGATGTAGTTCCAGCGAGAACGACACAGGCGAATGTTAAGGAGAAGGCTGGCGGTCGCAAGGGCGTCCGGCCAGAAGCGGGGGGGGGCACGTTGGAGTGGAAGAGCAACATGCGGACACATTCATTGAGAGTGTGAATGACGCGTTCGGCGCGACCATTCTGCTGAGACGTGTATGGGCAGGTGAGGCGAAAGGTGGTACCGTGAGACGCAAGGAGGTGACGAACGGAAATATTGTCAAATTCTTTGCCGTTGTCAGTTTGCAAGGCTAGAATGGGACGACCAAACTGGATGGTGACATAGGCATAAAAGGCCGTGAGTGTGGCGAGGGCGTCGGACTTGCAACGAAGAGGAAAGGTTGGGGTGGCGGGGCTGGAGCAGCTCTTGCGGCGAGAGGAGGTGGACGCGGCGCTGGAGTGGCGGCAGGCTGTAAGAGCAAAGTTTTGCCCCCGTGTGTTTTGGATATTGTTGGACAAAACAGTAGAGGAACTAACAATGTTTTCTAGTATAAACAGTTGCATAGGTTCCTGAAGGACAAGCCATGTGATAAAGCTTCACGGAAGGTCTTCAAGTTATCGAAGCATTACCCACGGAGCGAAGCTTAATCACGAAGGTTGACCCCCAAAAATGAAGGTGTCCTGAAGCTCTACTCTTTGAAGGAAATGAAGAAGACGGCGCAAGACTTAGATGTTTTTGTGTAGTTCTTTTTCTGTTCCTTGAGTCATAGGACAAACCGTACTATCAAGAGGGGTATTTAGTTTGTGGACATCGAAGTCATTGAGAAATGCTCAGATCAAATCCAGACCTAGTGAGAAGCCTGAGTGAAGAAATCTCATGTGCACTAAGTTAAGCTTCGGTAGCAAAGACTTCGTTCTTTGGCTTCTGAAACAGAACTAAGTCTGCGAGTCAGCTTTACTTGTTCCTCAAGTAAAGTTGCGCATTGATGACAAATCCGACCGTTGTGGACACGTGTCAAGCTGTCACCTCGGGTCAGTTTGGTCGTTCCGCACCTCGGGATCGCCAACTATAAATACGCCGCCCCCTCCTCCATTTGCGGGTGGCTGCTCTAAGATCATTCCAAGAGAGACTGAAGAGAGCAACCCCAAAAACGCCCCCGAAGCAAAACCCAAAATCCAGATACTGAAGCCTAAGTCCCATTGATCTGAGTAGATTTGAGATGACTTAGGTGAAAGCTTGCTAGCCTTTTTCTCTTGGAGAACTGCAATTCTCCTAGACGGTTAGAGTGTTGTTCTTCAGAGAGCGAAGAGTAATTGTCGCCTCGAAGTCCATTTTGTCAAAGGTTTCGGTGATTTCCTCAATAATCAACCACGAGTGAAGAACTGATAAAGCTCAAGGAGTTTGATGCAGTGGAGCAACGGACGGAGAGAGATTTGCTCCAGGTGTTCAATCACCAGTCCCTCCAACCAGACGTAGCGCTTTGCAGAGCGTGAACTGGTCGAACAAACATCGTTGAGTCCCAGTTCGTTTTACTTCAAGCATTTACCTTCAGTATTGCATTTGCTTCACTGTTATGCTTCAATGTGTTTTGATTCACTGCATTTAGTTTCGCTTCCAGTTATTCTTCGCTATTCCGCACTGCTTATGCTTCACTTCAATAGTTTCAGTAGAAATTTTTGAAGTGATCATTCACCCCCTCCCCCTCTGATCACATACTTGGACTTTCAATTGGTATCAGAGCTAGTCACTCCCTACACTCTGTGTGTTTTGGATTAACCTCCTGGAGTGTCTTCAAGTATGTCTTTCGCAGCTATTCGCTCCGGCGAACCCATTCCTATTTTTAATGGGAAGGACTACCCGTACTGGAAGGACAAGATGAAAAGAAATATCATGGCTATCAACTCTATCGCCTGGCAAGTTGTCTTGTATGGTGTCACTGTTGCAGACGAGAACGCCATCACTCCTGAAGAAGCAAAACTGATTGATCTTGATTCTGTAGTTTGGGTTTTCATCACCAACCACTTGACACCAGAAAAGTATCATGAAGTGAAGAATATTCCTACTGCCAAAGGTGTCTGGGACTATCTTGAAAAGATTGGTGAAGGTGTTTCTACCCAAAAGGATGCCAGAATTGACACACTCCGAAGCAAATTCTATCGCTTCAAGAGAATCGAGGGTGAAAAAGTCAGCTCAATTTACAACAGACTCACAGCTCTTGCAAATGAGTTGATTTCCCTCGGTGCTGATGACATTACTCCTCACTCAGTTGTAAGAACTTTGCTTCGCTCATTAGATGACTCGTTTGATCACATTGTGCTGATGATCAAGGAAAGGACTGATTTCAGACGTCTTGTTGCCGCTGATATTCTTGAGAGACTCACTACCTTTGAAATGGAAGAAGATGAGAAACGTGACATAAATGGTTCTCGAAGAAAAACTCATGCTTTGAAAGCAAAAGCTTCACGTCATTCTTCACCCGAGGTCAGTTCTGCTTCAGGTGTCGAATCAGATGATCCTGCAAGTACTGGGAAGGATTTGGCGTTGATCATGAGACGCTTCAATCGCTTCCAAAGAAAAGGTTTTTCTTCACCGAGAAAGAGTTATTCTTCAAGAAGCTCCACTCACTCATCTCACCGTTCATCCTCAAGAAGCTCTCCATCAAAAGACAACTGTTGCTACAAATGCAAGAAACCAGGTCACTACATTGCTGATTGTCCTCTGTGGGAAGCTGAGAACAAAGCAAAGCATTCGCTCAGAGACTCCTCATCCAAGTCCCACAGATCTTCCAGAAGCTATGAATCCAAGAGACATGATTCCAGTTCGAGAAGAGATAAGAAGAAAGATTCTGATGATGACAAGAAGAAGAAGAAGAAGCTGAAGAAGAAGTCTGCTTCTCCACCCCATGCTACAACAGAAGATGAAGAACATGCCAGATTAGAGCAAGCTGCTCTGGAAGATTCCATCATGGATGAATCCAATGCAGCTGATGACGAATCTGAATTCGAAGCAGATGACGAATCGGATGATCCTGCTCCCCCCAAGAAACAAAAACTTCAGATCCCACTGAAGAAAAAGCCAGGAGAGAAACCTGAGGCTAAGGTCAAGCCTTCTGCTCGTCCCACTATTGATCTCTCCAACTTGGTTGTCACGAAGCCCTTGGCCTCCAAGCCACCGGATGATGCCCCCGACTCTGAGAGGCGATCAAAGCAGAAGCACGACCCCGCCAAGAACAACCTGCAAAGGCTTCAGCACCAACGAAGCCCAAGCAGTCTGCTGCAAAAATCCCTTCAGCGAAGCACAAGCTCACTGAAGAAGAATTGAGACAAAAAGACCTCGCGGAGGCACTTGAGCGCAACATCCATGCTAGAAGCGCAGCTGAGAAGAAGAAGGCAGATGAGGATGCTGCCAAACTGAAAAAGGAGTTGGACTCAGCCAAGATGGCTGCAGAGAAGGCTGAGACGAAGCGCAAGCTCGCCGAAGCCGCAAAGAACGAAGAGAAAGCTGCTGCTGAAGCTAAACAGCTGGCTGAACTTGAAGCTAAACGCAAGGCGTCATTAGAAAGCCTCAGAACGAAGAAAGCTGAGAAAGCTGCTAGGGCAAGTCAGAAGAAGCCCGTAGTTGATTTGACTCCCTCAGTTATTCCATCGAAGCAGAAAGGCATATCTTTGCCTGAAGCTGAAGCTGAAGCTGATCGTCAGAGTGACCATCCATTCCCTGACTCACGTGAAGGCGAACTCTGGGATCAGTTGGGCATCACTGAAGCCCTTTGGGAGAAGTGTGCTGCTGAAGATCCTGATGCTGTTGACATTGGAGAAGTGTACATCTCCAGGTGTATCGAAGCTATGATCTCCACTATGATCAGTCAACTGAAGGATTTACATTCAAGAGATAGGGCTTAAATGAAAAAGATTCACAACTATCAGAAGCGATCTGAATCAGAACCTGATGAAGAATTCAAACAACACGCCCTGAAATTGCTTCAACAAGTGACAGAAGTCAATTCTACCACCAAGGACAATATCAAAATCTACAAAGGCAAAGTAAAGGCCGTTGTAGATGACATGGTGAAGACCCATAATGCTTCCATTATGGAAAGGGATTCGAGGAAACGCAAGGCTTCGCCCGAAGCTGAACGAGTTGTTGCACCGGCTCAATCTCCTAAGCCTGCTCCATCAAAGGCAACAGGACCCTCACCCAAGAAGAAAACCACCAAGAGGCGCAAGGTTACTTTGGCCTCAGCCGCAGACATGGATACAAGTGATGAACAACACCCGGAATCTCCTGAAGCCGTTCCCACTCCTGCACCGAAGCCAAAGCCATCCAAGCCCGCATCAAAGTCTTCAGCTCCACCCACCAAGAATCCCACACCTCCTCCTACCAGAACCACCCCCAAGCAAACTCCACCCCAGAAAGCTCCTACCCCCACTCCAACGCCTGCACGAAACCCCTCACCTATACCACCTCGTGTTCCCACACCCATCCGTGCTCAAACCCCCGAACCACAAAGAATTCCCACTCCACCAGTTGCTCCCACACCACCTCCATCACCTCCCCATGAAGCTAATGCTCCATCACCAACCCACTCCAGAACCCATGTATCCCGAGATTTCCCCCCCGCCAGAACAGTTCAAGAGTCTGAAGCACATGTGCCCGACACCGAAGCACATGATGACGAAGACGAACAAGTACAAATTCTGAATCTGTCGCAAGAGCAAGCGCTTGTAGTCGCTCAATCTGCTGGCCCTTCAAGAGCTAATCAAATTGCTCCTCTGCAAAGAATTCGTGACCGTTCGCACCCCTGCCAAGATACCCAGCTTGACTCCAATTACCCGCGTGAAACTTTTCCTATATTCAAGGGTGCTGGTTATTCTTCAAGGCATGGCCCGGAATTCAACCTGGAACAACATAGGAAGCGTCATCGATTCTTTGGTGTTAGTCCTTATGCTTCTGACCGCACAGCGGATGATCTTCGTTTTTGGACTGCTGAACAACAAGTCTTATACACCAAAGTCTTCTGCCAGCAAGGAGTTCTGTTTAGGCACAAGTTTCTGGACTTGCGAAGTCTTTCCACTGCATCCTGCTTTCAGAACGTCCTCGAAACTATTGAAAATCAGAATTTGACTCGGTTGTTTGCGTTGAGCACTCCTTTCAACTCAGAGCTCATCAAGCAATTCTATGCAACCCTTTATGTGTCTGGTGATGCCAATGAACCCGGCTCATGGACGCTGGAATGGATGATTCAAGGCAAAGTATTCAGGATGTCCTCTGCCGAATTCATGGAAATTGTTAACATCCCAAGGCATTATGGAGTTCATGAAAAGATTCATGTTGAACCTGATCTGTCTGAAGAAGAATTTGCAACTCTGTTGGATCCTGAAGCCACTGATAACCATATTCCTCAAAACATTCGCCCGAAGCACTTGAACTTCATTTCAAGGACTTGGTTCTTCATCCTGTCAAACTCATTGATTCCTTTGAGTACAACTTCGGAAGAATCGAATCTTTATCCAGAGACAAGGCATGCTATTATGAAACTCACTCATGGCCTTCTCTTCGACTTTGAGGATTGCTTCATTAGGAATTTAGTTCATGCAGCAGAGCTACCTTTCACACTGAAACCCTATGCTCCCTGGCTGCAAGTAGTATGTAACTATGGTTGGAACGAAGACTTTGTGGCATGCCATCATCCGAAGCTTTTCCTCCCACCAGTGCGTGACTCCTTGGAACTGCTAAGGAAACCCAATGATCCATTTGCCACATATGTTGGTGTGCGCCATGAAGTCAATGAGCGAAACTTATCCAAGACGTTCCAGAAAGACTGCCATCATTTTGAAGTTAATCTTCGCACGCAGCAAATGCTTGACAACTTTATTGAAGCAAATCAACGCCAGATGCAGTTTCTTGCTGATGAGATCAACCGTGTTGGCAATATAGCACTCAACAACAATCAGTACTTGCGTGTGCTCAAGCGTCATTCCTGGAAGGGACTCCGGAAATTCAACTCTGTGAAAGGTCTTCGTAAAGATCGCATCTACAAAGAGTATTCGCACCTCCAGCGACACTTTTCTCGTGATGACTCAGTGGACCGCCCGAATCAGAAGATCCCTCCCCTGCACAAGATTGATGAACTATTCTTCGTCAACGAGCCTGAACCCATCCGGCCAGATACCGTCTCCGAGAATGACTCCATCACCTCAAAGGACGACGACGGCCTCGACGACAGCGACCTCGACATCAACCTCATCACTCAGACACGCCACGAAGCTATTCCTACGTCTTCTTCCGAAGAAGAATCCTCAGGCGATCAGTCTTCGTCGGATGAGTCTTCATCGAGCACTGCTTCGTCGGGTTCTCAGGGTGCTGATGTTGCGTAATAGATCTCTCGAACCTCTTCTCAACCTTTTGTCCAATCATTGACAAAAAGTGGGAGAATGAGGGCATCGATGAGTTAGTTTTGCATCGGGGAAAGGGTTCTTGGTATCTGTTTTTGCTTCGTTTGGTTAAGTTACGACAAACATTCCATTCCTTTCGATTGCGTTGTAACTTAAGTTTTACTTCAGTCATGCTACTCCTGTGCTACACTTAAAGTTTTAATAACCCCCTTTGCTTGCAAGTATTGCTTCGTATCTTCTATCTTGCAGGTGGTTATTATTTTCTAAGTCACAGGTCATTGGAAGCTATTGCATACATTCCTGGATATATATCTTCAATGCAATTGTATTCACTAAGATATTTCGTTTTGCTCTCCACCGAAGAAAATTATCTCAAGCATTAACTTCGATTATATAAATCTTCGATGCTTGTATTCAGGGGGAGCCAAAAACTTCATATCTTAGAGTTTGTCCCATCCTTCACAAAAACTTCAATATCTTTTATCGATGCCTGTTTTGTCAACAATAGTCCAAAAAGGGGGAGATTGTAAGAGCAAAGTTTTGCCCCCGTGTGTTTTGGATATTGTTGGACAAAACAGTAGAGGAACTAACAATGTTTTCTAGTATAAACAGTTGCATAGGTTCCTGAAGGACAAGCCATGTGATAAAGCTTCAGGGAAGGTCTTCAAGTTATCTAAGCATTACCCACGGAGCGAAGCTTAATCACGAAGGTTGACCCCCAAAAATGAAGGTGTCCTGAAGCTCTACTCTTTGAAGGAAATGAAGAAGACGGCGCAAGACTTAGATGTTTTTGTGTAGTTCTTTTTCTGTTCCTTGAGTCATAGGACAAACCGTACTAGCAAGAGGGGTATTTAGTTTGTGGACATCGAAGTCATTGAGAAATGCTCAGATCAAATCCAGACCTAGTGAGAAGCCTGAGTGAAGAAATCTCATGTGCACTAAGTTAAGCTTCGGTAGCAAAGACTTCGTTCTTTGGCTTCTGAAGCAGAACTAAGTCCGTGAGTCAGCTTTACTTGTTCCTCAAGTAAAGTTGCGCATTGATGACAAATCCGACCGTTGTGGACACGTGTCAAGCTATCACCTCGGGTCAGTTTGGTCATTCCGCACCTCGGGATCACCAACTATAAATACGCCGCCCCTCCTCCATTTGCGGGTGGCTGCTCTGAGATCATTCCAAGAGAGACTGAAGAGAGCAACCCCAAAAACGCCCCCGAAGCAAAACCCAAAATCCAGATACTGAAGCCTAAGTCCCATTGATCTGAGTAGATTTGAGATGACTTAGGTGAAAGCTTGCTAGCCTTTTTATCTTGGAGAACTGCAATTCTCCTAGACGGTTAGAGTGTTGTTCTTCAGAGAGCGAAGAGTAATTGTCGCCTCGAAGTCCAGTTTGTCAAAGGTTTCGGTGATTTCCTCAATAATCAACCACGAGTGAAGAACTGATCAAGCTCAAGGAGTTTGATGCAGTGGAGCAACGGACGGAGAGAGATTTGCTCCAGGTGTTCAATCACCAGTCCCTCCAACCAGACGTAGCGCTTTGCAGAGCGTGAACTGGTCGAACAAACATCGTTGAGTCCCAGTTCGTTTTACTTCAAGCATTTACCTTCAGTATTGCATTTGCTTCACTGTTATGCTTCAATGTGTTTTGATTCACTGCATTTAGTTTCGCTTCCAGTTGTTCTTCGCTATTCCGCACTGCTTATGCTTCACTTCAATAGTTTCAGTAGAAAATTTTGAAGTGATCATTCACCCCCTCCCCCTCTGATCACATACTTGGACTTTCACAGGCGGAGCGAGGGAGGGGATGCCTAGCAGGAGCCTAGCACACTGTCATCAAAGCGCAACTTCTCCATGCTTACCCACATTTAATCACAAATAACAACCACCAACGTCTCACTAACAATCACCAATGCCTATTACCAACCGGTCATCTATGGTAATGATTGTTGTTGTCGCTAGGAGTAAATGTAGAGAATCAAAGAAAAGGTAACTATAAGTCTGGCAAACAATAACCACAAGAGGACTAAGAGGAATGCGTGGAGACAACCAACACCGCCTCCAGGTTTGGCTCTTCATTTGAGCGCGGCACAGATCAGTGGAGAGGTGCCTAAAGTATCCGTGCTATAGAAACAAGCACCCGCTCTTAAGAAAAAACAAGGTCTCTTTTCACAAGCACTGTTCTAAACACCTTGCATTGTACATGGCCTTGTGATGTTTAGATAAAGATGATAATTCTATGATATTTCCATATAATTTTGAAGCTGACAGAAAATATGATTTTTGACATTTAGTGGAGCATGTAC
Source organism: Bromus sterilis (assembly GCA_950022295.1). Lineage (NCBI taxonomy): Eukaryota > Viridiplantae > Streptophyta > Magnoliopsida > Poales > Poaceae > Bromus > Bromus sterilis. The sequence continues at coordinate 228,351,627 of OX465600.1, forward strand.
GTTCTGTATTACGTAGTTATAACTCATTTGTGGGAAACATTGTTTAATTTATATGTTTGTACTAGGAAAAATGTCCGTGCGTTGCAACGGGAAAAAAATACAATCATATATAATCAAGTACATGTAATTATATGAGAGGGAGTATGGGCAATGGAAGGGGGTGTGTGACGCCCTTAGCCGCACTACCAACTCCACCTCTGTGGTGGCCGTTGAATGTAAGGCCCGATATGCGGTATTGTTCCAGATCTAGGTGTTTCCACCCAAATCCGGGGACGAAGCACATATCGGTCCCACCGCGACATATGACATAGCCATATGCCCCGGATTTCCAACATGATATCACAACATTACTGATACAAGGATACAACATCTCATACAATCGGCATACAATTGCCTCAAATACAATACATCAACGGAAGGTACATGTTTGAGTACAGACTACAAGCAAATGCCTAGTGGCAAAGAGAAAAACATCGATCCCCATAACCACACGGGTCCAGGCCCTCCGCCGGGATCCGCCTAACTAGTCGTCGTCAAGTCTCCACGTGAAACGTCGATCACCATACCTGTTGTCGATCAAAACCCTGAAAAGAGTTTGGGGGTAGTATCATGAGTACAGAGGTACTCAGCATCCAACTGTAGTGGTCATCTGACCCAGTAAGGACTTCATCACTCGTCATTCTAGGACAACTAGTAGTTTACGGTAAGGAAGGGGTAAGGGGTGAGGTTGCTGCCGCACTAGCATTTATGAAGTGGCTAACGATCTAGAGAGTAAGATAAGAAGCCAAGCATTCAATGAGGAATCGCCTCCAACAAGTCTTGCTATCAACTATTTATGCAAACATAACACCTATCCTATCCTTGTCCTCCTCTTCGCATCCCGACGAAGAAGAAGCAGTCAAGGCACACACACACGTTGATCAAGTTATATTAAGATTATCTCAGTTGTTGTTGTCTATGAACAAGGAGTAGGTCTCAAGTCGTCCATAAACGTGGACACGGCTTTTCGAAAAGATTTAACCCCGTAGGGGTGTACCAACTGCCCATTACAAGGCTCCGCACGCACGCCCATCTCTCCCAGTTGCTACCCATCACAGGCAACCATTTTATGATTTAGTTCCAAGAGATCCAAAACGACAGGTCCCTCTAACTAACAACGAACAAATCCGGGTGCCCCCCGGTGAGTCGACATCCAGCTCAGGAGCCGGCCGCGCTCTCGATCTGGTCTCTACCGTCTGTCGCAGGTTTGGATAGCCGGTTAATCACACATGGGAAACCGGGTGCTCAGCCGAACAAAGTGGGCTAGCACGGGAACTATGTCCTCACTGGTCCGGGTTGGTTGGAAAAATACTAGCGGCCGACCAGCACACACACAGTTTCAAATGGTAAATCAGCTTGGGCCACCAATGGAAATGTTTGAAGCTAGGTAGGTAAGAAAAGGGGACCCCATAAAATCCCACACGCGGTTAGGCACGCTCAGTCTTAAAACCAATACCCAGAACTCGGGTCCTAGGTGACTCGAATGGAACAAAGCGTCGGGGCGGGATAGCCTAGACCTTCCATCCTTCGTCAAATATAGCCAACATTTATAATAATCAATATCATCAACAACAATATAATAATGTGATATCCCAAACCAAGGAGTAACAGGGTAACATCATAGCATCCTAAGCATGCATACTAAGCAGGGGCTGAGCAACGAGCAATAGTAACATAGCAGTACATGGTTTGCTGGGAGGGGACATGACTGTATCGGTTTGAAAGAGGTTGTAAACATGTGGTAGGATCAAACATCGAACCTATCCAAGACTAGCATGCAAACCGCTGGTTGAAATAGAATGGATCATAAGTAATGTATAGTCCTTTCCTGTTGATAAGTCGGATTCCGAAGGTGTAGTTGGTCGCAAGCTCGCATCGTCTCCGAGAGGTACCCGCGGAAGCACACAAGACGGTAAACACTGGAAAGCAATCAACGATCAAGCACTCTATTACTACGAGGCAAACACGAGCAAACATCAACAAGAAGGCAACACGAGACATCGCACCTACCGTCGAGAGCGGTTACTAACAGGTTAAGTGGAGTACTCGTCGCACACGACGATACCGCACGTTTACGAGGGTTCAAGTTGTTTAGCTACAGGTGATCAACAAAGGTTGTTAACATGGCAAAGCACAGAAGCATAAATAAACTCCTAAGCTAGTCAATTTAAGTGGGGTGAAATCCTAGACATGGCAAACTATTGTGAACCCCACGATAAAAATGGAATTTGATACTGTTTTGCCCTAAACAATATTTTATTATTTTTATTAGCAAGCAAGAGCAGCATAAACACAATCTACATGCAATTCTAGTCAAGTTACATATAAGAAACACTCCAAACGGAGTTACGGTTAAAAAGTTATGACTATTACAGTTTACAGTGGCAAACAGTTGTAATTAGTAGGTCAACAACATGTAAACAAAGTCAAACATGGCAACAAGCAACATTTTAATAATCTACACGCAAAACTAAGCAAGTTTCATACTTAACGCGTTGCGATCCGAGCTACGGGCTAAAAGATACGGGCAACACAAAATAATAACTAAATCTGCCTAAATAAAAAAAACCTAGAAAGGAAAAAAAAACTCTAACGGGCCGAAACTAGCTACCACGGACTAACCAGTGTTGGGCCGAGCCCACTACCGTAACAGAAAAAAAATAAAAAAATAAAAAAAATAAAAAAAGAAAAGGGGGCTACTCACCCAATGGGCCGAGCTGGTGGGACTGGGCCGTTGGGGCGCGCCGTGCTGGGCCCCGTGGGGCAGGCCGAGCCCACGGTGGCGCGCGGTTGGTGGCGGCCGCTGGAGCTGGGCGTTCGGGCTCACGCGGTCTCCCGGTCGAGCCAGCCAGGGGCGGCGGCTCTGCTTGACGCCGGCGAGGCGGTGCGGTGTGCCAGGGGAGGCCGGGAGGAGGCGGCTGGGCGCTGATCCGGCGAGAGAGGCGCCGGCCTGCGGTGGGGATCGGGCGGCTCGGGCCGAGGCTGCTCTCGGCTCCAGCCATGGCGTGGTGGGGCCATGACCTGCAGATGGAGGAGGGAGGCGGTGAAGGAGGGAAGAGGGAGAGGCACGGGGAGGAAAGGGGGTGACCTGGGAGCGCGGGCACGCGGCGGCGGCTCGGCTGCTCGCCGGTGTGCGACCGGAGGGAGGCGGCTGCGCCCACGGCGTGGAGGCGGCGTCCACGGGAGAGAGAGGAGAGAGGGAAGAAGGGGGTTGGTGGGGAGCTCCCTGGGCCGTCGGATAGCGAGATCTGACGGTCCAGGATGGATCTGGCTCAAATTTGCTAGAAAAATGGGCAAAAGAGAAAATTGGGGCTATTGTGAGGGGGGTGGCTGCAATTTTGTGGCTAGGGAAACCCTAGAAAGGGGTGGGAGTGCGGTGGTCTTTATATAGCCCCGGTGGCTGGAAGTTTGCAAAAACATCCCCGGTTTTTCTCTCTCGCGCGCGGCGTTTACGTTTCTGACCGCCGGGGGTCCGCAGGACCTCCGATTCGAGTAAAACTTCGAACTGCGCGATCAGCGCGTCGAGCCGGAGGCGTTCACCTCACGCTGGAACCGTTCTGAGAAGACTTTCCGGCACGCTATAAAAATATCCCATTTAATTATTAAACAGGGTTTTTCGTTCCGTTGGCTGCGGCTGGTCTCGTGCGGTTTTCGCGACGGTGATCGGGTGAAACCCGGTGTCGCAAAGGTCGAGTGTCAGGGTGGAAAGGGTCGGTCTCTGTCCGATACGAGATAAGAGGGGGGAAATAATCACCGATCGATAAATCGGGGATGCAAACACCGCAAACAAATCAGACAATCAAACAATTCACACCGAAAACAAAATTTTTAATTTTTGTGAAATCTGGGCTGTTACATTGAAGTTGCGAGCTAGTGCGGTCTGGTTTCCCAGCGTGCCCTCGCCATCATTTTGTTGTTAGGATATAAACCACTTTTTAATCCCGTGTGTTGGAATGGAGGAAATTACATGTCCAAAAACGATGGCTCAAGACTCCCCAACTGATACATGTGGTATATTTTAACGTTTTGTCTCTTCATTGACTACAATGTAAATCAGTGATTCATTTGCAGGCTCATCATGCGGAGGCATTACTACTATCAAAGGAGCTACTCTACTCGCATCCCTGGTTGATTTGAGGCTGCTAACCACGCGATTAAAGGCTAAATAGTGTATACTAAGCTGCTTTTTTCACCTTGCAGTTAATTTTGAAAGTCCATGACGGGTGGGACCATGCAGCGTAGTTATTGGCTGGGTAACTCTCTATTGAGTAAAAATATCCGCACCCGCCATGCCTTGCCCCACCCACTTGTGGTTAACCCTAACCTAGGCACCCAGCCCCCTCCTCTCTCCTTTCCCCAGCGCCGCACACCTCCTCTCCCGTCCCCTCCTCTCTCCCTTCCTCCAGCGCCGCCGCCCCCTCTCTCCTCTCCCCCACCTCGAGCGCCTCTCCCGTGCAGGAACTATGAAAGGGCATGAGCCATTATGTTTGGTTTTGGTAATTGATGACAATCCCTATGGACTAATGGTTTGCTTGAGTTATACTTTAAGGTTTGTCCATAGGCAATGCTTGAAGATCGTAGGTTGGCTTCAAGGTTGATTGTAGAATACTATGTGATGACCATGGTGTTATTCATGGAGTTATCCATAGATTGGTCATATGAGAGTTGAGAATATTGCTAGCATGTATTGAAGAAGAGGATCATCATGAAGACATTCATGTTTACCTTCAAGACATCATATATTGGTGATATGATAGTTGAGAATATTGCTAGCATGTCTTGAAGAAAGAAGATTGTGTGAACATTCATGGCTACCTTCAAGACATCATCTCAATGAAGATTGTTTGGAAAGGTTCAAAGCTTGATCAAGATAAAGTGCAACGAGTGGAATCAAGTTGATCAACACACAAAGCATAGAATAAGTACCGTGTGGGATCATGTGATCTCATGGTATGGTAAGCATTGTCCATTATTCTTTGTGTACTAACCCATGATCTACGTGTGTGGTGTTTCTTTGTGGGTTTAGGGATCTTTCCGTTGGCTTGCATAAAAAGGAAGATTTCATATAGCCCGAGAGAGGATGGCATCAAGTGGTGATGGCCATCAAGGTAATTGTGTGCAAGTTCAATACAAGCATCACGAAGATATCATGCTTGGAGCTTGCCGACCATTTGGTGATAATGGTCTGGTGAAGATGTGCCTAAAAGATGCTCACCCATAATGGAGTATGGGGGAGAAATCTACTAATCTTCATCGCGCAATCAAGGAAGATGTTCCAACTTGAGGTGGGCATGGTCGTCATCATCAAGCTCAAGTGGATTTGGCGCAAGGCAAAGGTTTGACCTTGATAGGGTATCTAGTTGACCGGTCTCATGGTGTTAGCTAGGAGACCGGGGAATAGGTTAGATAGCCGCTCTATCAAGGAGGGCTCTCGAGTGATTAGGTTTATCGCATCTTTCGTGGAGAGCTCAAACCATTGCATCTTTGCATTCATCTTTCTTGGTTCTTGTCTGGTTTGTGTCTTTGTGAGTTTCGGAGCTTGTGAGCGTGTTCTTGACAAGCTCATCGTGGTCATAGAAAACGCGGGTTTCCCTTGCTTCATCCGTTGTGTTTTCGATGTGGGAGATTTGCCGGTTCTCCTCAGGCAAAAGTTTCTCACCTCTATTTTAGTTTAGGAAGCTCTGTTCGTTAGCCTTCCATCAAGCTTGAGTTTGCCCTGATCGGAGTTCATTTGAAGAAGTTATAGCAGTTCAGGGTTTGCCTGTTTCTTTTGGAGTTTGGCTTGGTGGCATTGGCCCTCCTTGGTATACCAGAGCGGTAGTACCGCTTGGAGCACTATAGTACCGTCCGCTGTAGTGCCGCAGCTACTGACGTACTCACTACCGCAAATCCTACTGTACTCGGCGGTAGTGGGCTCGGTAGTAAGCAGCAGTACTACCGCAGGGCGGTAGTACCGCTCCAAGTACAATAGTACCGCCCCACGGTAGTACCGTGGCTTAGTGCCGCACCCATTACCGCAAATCCTACTGGACTCGGCGGTAGTGGGCTCGGTACTAAGTAGCAGTACTACCGCAGGGCGGTAGTACCGCGCCGGCCACGGTACTACCGCACCACGGTACTACCGCTCTCAGAGCGGTACTACCGTGGTTGGTGGAGGTCCAACGGCTGCCAATGGTTGGATTCGTGGGGGACTATAAAAGGGGGTCTTCTTCCTCCTTTGTTCTCACCGGTCTTGTGCAAGTTCTTCCCTCCATTGTTGACCTTCTTGAGCTTGCTTACTCTCTTTCCCTCCCATGATTCTTGCTCCTTTTTGAGGGAAAAGAGAGAGGAGTTCTAGATCTACATTCTCCACCAAGTCAACTCTCCTCTTTGTGATGGGAACCTTGTGGATCTAGATCTTGGAGTTCTTGGTGTTCTCCTTGTTCTTCCTCTCATATTCCTCCATAGCTTTTGTTGCTTTGGTGGGATTTGACAGTGAGGGACTTGAGCACTTTGGGTGCTCTTGCCATTGCTTTGGTGTATCGGTTTGAGTTCTCTCCGAGGATTCGTTGTAGTGGTAAGTGAAGTTGAGAAGATAGTTCTCTTGAGTGCATTGGCACTCTTGAGATTGTTACTCTTGGGACTTGGAGTACTTGAGAGCTTGTGGCCACCTCGGAGCCACATTCCCTTGTGGTGAAGCTTCGTGGTGTTGGTGGGAGTCTCCGGCTTGTTGTGGAGCAACCCCATCCTTAATTTTAAAGGTTTCGTGTGCGCCTTCAACGCACCGTTAGTGTAATGACGACATCTTGCATTGGTGAGAGCGTGAGGAGAAATATGGTGACCCTCGTTGGCTTCGTGTGAGGATTGTGTTCCACACCCTCTCCAAACGGAGACGTACTTCTCGCAAGAGAAGGAACTTCGGTAACAAATCCTTGTCTCCATCGGCTCCACTGCGGTTATCTCTACCTTTACTTTGGGCAAGCTTATTACCTTGTTTATCTTGTGCTTACTCATATTATTGTTGCATTGCTTGTCCCATAGGTTGTTCATCTAGTTGCTCATCTAGTCAACCTATTTACTTGTGCACCTACTTTGTGATAGCCATAGTGCTCTTGTTATATATCTTGCTATCACATAGTTGTTTTTCTTGCTTAGTATAAGTTCTTGGTGCACATAGTTGAGCCTAGCTTATTTAGGTTTCTTGCTTGAAAAATTATACGTTAAGTTTTATTTCGCATTTTTTCAAGCCTAAACCATAATTATTTTAAGCGCCTATTCACTCCCACCTTAGGAGACATCCACTGCCTTTCAAACTCGACCAGCCCGATCTGGGTTGAGCGCCCGTCGCCGTCGCCACCTGCTTGCTGCCTTGACCGTCTGCCCCGCCTCCGGACGGCGCGCCACCGCTGTAGGTCACCTCCTCCCGTGCCCTCCTCTTCTCCTTCTCCCTCTCTTCCCGTGCTCTCTCCCTTCTCTCATATCTCTAATTTTGTCCAGGAGAAAGCCGAACCACCATGGCCATTAGAGGCCTCCAAGCTCCGTGCAGCCGCTGCGCTACTCCCACTGGACGTTGTCGACATCGGATCCGGCTACTGCGCGGCAGCCTCGTGTCGTCCCGCACCTCCCTCATGCCTCGACGGGAGCCAAGCCATCGGTGCCATCGGCCTCCTCTGAACCTTCCCGTTGTGCTCTTCTCTCTTGGCCTTTTACTTCCTCTACCACTCACATTTAAACTTTCTAACATGTTTGTTTTCTGAACATGATGTGTGCAGATCTGAGGATGAAGGGAAGAATGATTTGTTTATCTAATGTGTTGAAGAAGAGCAAGGTGTTTTTTCTCCCTTTTATTATCTTTTGTCTTGTCATTTTGATGCTATGATTCGTGATAGCTAGATGATATTTTTGGTCAAAACTTCTTTCCTAATATTTACTCCAACATCTTTAATGCATGGGTTGATACTTTAGCTGGATAGGTTAGAAATCTAAATAGTGAACATTTTTTAAATAATGTAGTTGGTACAAATGGAGAGGCAAAAATTCTATACAGATCTTGTGTTTCTCAATTCAGTCCCGATATGCAACTGTGATTTTGGTTGAGGTGTGTGCAATATCATCCCTCTCTAAACTGTAGATTTTTCTACAGGTTTTTGTAGATTTGATTTATCAATGGCTAAGGTAGGGTGATGGCATAGGCTGACAGATTGGGCATTTTTCTTTGAATATTTGTATTGATCCATTGTTCTTAATCATTGAGGTAAATAGGATAACCATATGTGATGTATGTTTCGTTGAATGCGGTTTTCTCTATCTGGCGCTCAAGGTGCATCAGCGTGGGTGCCAGTACGTTTTCAATCTAGCCGGGTTGGGCGCAGTTCGCCAGCATCACGCGCCGCATGTCGTGATACTGGATCGGGCGCGGATTTTTCTAGGAGAGTAGGAGTGGCTGCTGCAGTGATGGTAGTAGAGGAACCCATCGGCGTCTTCCCGCAGAGGAGGAGAGGTCCAGGATGACTCCCAGTTCGTGGAGGAGACACCCGACACGTGTGAGCTCTTTTTTCATCGTTTCTCATGTTGTGTCGGTTCATCCTGTTGGTTATCCGAGCCTTTACTTAGCTAGCTTTCCCTAAACTGGTACTATATAACGAAAATTGGACACACCATACAGACATGGGTCTGAACCAAATGTCTCCCCCAACCAGATGATAAGGTTAAATTTGTTCCCCGAGGGGGTATTGACCACTTTGTTCTTTTTTTATGGGAGCGAAAATTGATTCCTTGGGTGATGTCAATGGAGGCATTCATGATTGTTTTGTAAGTTGTACCCACTGGTATCACCATGAGGTCATGGTGCAGGCTTTGGGGTTTCGAGGTCGTGAAATGGCGTGGAAGACAATGATGGCAGTGGCTTGCATTCTCAAGTAATTTTTGCTCAAGGTATGATATATTTCATTCCTTAAACACAAACCGCATCATTTTGTTTCTCATTTTATTTTTAGATTGGAGTTGCCTCTTCGAGAGTAGCAGGTTGCTCAAATGAGGAACATGGTGTGCACAAAGTTACAGGTGTTGATTCTTTATGTTCATTTTCTAATTTATTTTTCTATTTCTACAGTCTGGTCGTAACCATATTATGTAATGGCCACATATAGACCTAAGTAACTCCTATGGATTATTTTCATATTGGAGGTGCCTCTTCGAGAGTAGCAGGTTGCTCAAATGAGGAAGGGGTATGCACACAGTTACAGGTGTTGATTCTTCATGTTCATTTTTTAAATTTATTTTTCTATTTCTACAGTTTGGTCGTAACCATATTATGTAATGGCCACATATAGACCTAAATAACTCCTATGGAGTTAATTCAATCAAAAGAATGCATCAGCTGGAAACTAGGTTTATAAACCGTCAGTAAATTATGTATACAATGTTAGTGTTTCTTGAAAGATAATTGCATGAGATGTTCATGTTCTTGGCTCTTATGTAGTGGGAAGGCTGTAGGCCAGTAGTAGTTTTATTATTAAATTGATTTTTAAGTAAGTTGGCAATGTGTGCCGAATATATATTTTAGTTAACATTTTATGTTTTACAATGCAAAAAATTCTGAGGAGACGCCAAAAATTAGAGGCACAACGGAGATTCTACATGATGATAAGAAAGATGAGAAAGCACATGTTTATTTCTTTCAAAAAATAATATTTATGCAATATCACCAATGGTCGTTGCAGGCTATCATATTTTGAACTGTGCTTCAACTGTTTTTTGTTTCATGCCATATGCAGCCCGTACTCTGGAGATAGGTTATAAAGGATAATCAGTACATTAGCTTTTGTTTTTGTAGCTGGCTCATTTTAGTTGAACAACTTCTTTTCTGATCCTATGTTGTGTGAGGTGATGACAAAATATTTTGCCCGATTGCTAATGTTTTCTTGGATATTAACTTATTATACAGATCGGTAGCGTTCAACCCTCAGCTAAGAAGATCAAGTTTGATGAAGATTTGCTATATAGAAGACAGAAGGATCTTTATCCAGTGTGAGTGATGGGACTGCTGAGTTAACACCTTAATATGCCATATTGAATTTGTGTTTGTTGTATTCTTTTTGAATACTTAGTAATTATATATTTATTATGCCAATTGTGATTTGTGTCATAATGATCTGCAGACATATTTGATAACAAGGACACGCCTGGCGACAACGGCAAACCAACTTTCCAGTTTGGTGGGATTAACGGCTTTTTGGCACCAACTACTCTGTCCATTTTTTCTTCTCCGGTTTCCCAGAGTTTTAGCATGCCAACCCCGACATTGTTCTCAATGAACCATCAATCAATTTTCACTGGTATTTTACTATTCTTTTGTTTGGAATTAGTGCTTTCTTATAATTGGTTGTTCCACATGTACAAGGAGCCAACGCACTTGATATTTCAAATGGAATGATAAAGCTTTTCTTTGTAGAGATTTTTTTGAATTTTAGCACTTAGATTGTATGATCGATATATCTTCAACACAACCAAATCTACTGGCCATGGTTGTTTGTGTTTCACTATTTTACTTAGTAGTCGAGCATTTAATTACTCTTCCCAAACATGCATGTTCTCGCCAAAGCACTCCCAAACATTATATCTTATTCTAGAGAAATTATAATGTACACACTATTATTAACAAACCTCTCTACTGCCTCAACTGCAAGCACTTTCTATGTTTTATATAGGCATTCGAATTCTGCATATTTAATGAACTCTAGTGCCCCTTTTATACTATGATTGATTTATCCGATGGTCCATATACCTATGGCAATCCAAAGCATATAAATTTTCGTCTTCACGGAATTAAACCATACAAAAACAAACTTATTGTTTGCTGAACAAGAGGATTTTAGATGCCTCTTTACCAAATAGAAATAAGTAAATATGACAAACCCAAAGCATACAAACTCTCCTCAGCAAAAAATAAAATAATAGAAAACCTAGGCTTTGTGTGGCATAGAATAAAATCATAGAACAGGCAGAATATTATTTTGTGGACAAACTAATATTATTTAAATCTGTGCCAACCATAAATATTAGCTGCTTAATAGATATATATAAAATTAAACAGAATCATAGAAATTGATTAAATGTGCCAACCCAAAGCATACAAACTCTATTCTTTTAAAAACAATTCATAGCACAAATAACTTTTCTGTTTGACAAAATAAAGGCCTAGAAAGGTAAATCTTTATTTGGTAAACAAAATTAATTCAAGCTTTCGAGTGGCTTGTTGTCAATGCAAAGGCTCTGATTATGCTTATTGAAAGTTCAAGGTCAGCATAATCGATGTTTTATAGGTTATGCCTCTATTTGTGTGAAATATCCTTCAGAAGCATCATATTATTGGTTTAGTAGGGTACACTGCTTATGCGTTTTAATTTCTGCTTATATGGGTAAGTAGTGTATATACTGTAGTTTACTTTATTTTGTAAATTCCTATGAGAAGTTCTAATCTTATGCTCTATAGGCCGATATTCCAGAGAGTTCTCAGCAAATGGATGGCTCTCCACTATTTATGAAAGAAATAAGGATACTCAACACTCAAATCCTAAGGCTTTCCCTGTGTACAGATGCTCATTATTTTGAAGATAGTGTTATTAAAATTTGATTCGAATATTCTTATGGACAAATATGACTAACACAGTAAACTCATAAATAGTGGACAAGACTAGGTCATGACCTTTATTTAGAATTACATAGTTTTTCAATCGTAGACTGTTTTATTCCTAAGAAGGATTTCGAATGCAACTACTTTAGCTCTAGAAAGGGATTTGAAATCTTTTATTCTGAATTTTGGTTTGAAGCTAACAAATTTGATAGATTGACTTTGAGGTTAAACTTCTACATAAATTGCAGGTCTTGCGTACGAGACCAAGCAGTAGATATTTATATTACACTAAGGGATGTTTGGTGGAACAGGACGTGGAAGTGTGCCCCTCAATGTTGTAGACAACCTTCTTCTATGGTTAGTTATTTGTTAGCTATGGCATTATCAGCTCTTATTGCAGCACATGGACTCTTTTAAAAGATGATACATCGAAATGGCAAAATGTGTTTAGTTTTGCTTCTGCTGCTGCATATAATTTTACTTTTGTTTTTGATTGCTTCTTTCTCACTTTCTTAAGGCTAGAACACTACAGATATAGATTATGCACATGAACGACTAATGAAGCTGCTTGGACTAATTTTCTCTTTTCTAGCATTCTAATGAAAGGCTAGCAATACTTTATGCACCAGTTTGGTTACAGGCTCTAGAAATAGTATGCTAATTTTGCATTTTCATGCCTATTGCTTTGTGATGCCATAAAAGACAAGAGTTGTATGCACCAGTTGTGTATCCTGACACCACCGGGAAAGGCACGATGGTGCCTCCGCGCCATCGTGCCTCCATGAGAGTGCCTCTAAAAAACAGGAAAAACATAAAAGCACCACGTGCCTCCGTGAAAAGGCAATATCGTGCCTCCGTGAGAGACACTTGTGCCTCTTAAAACAGAAAAAACGGAAAAGCATTGGAGAGCCACTTGGCGCGCGCGAAGGAAACGCGGTGTTCGAGTACTCTAAAACTAGTGATTTAGAGAGAAACAGACCCATGGCCTAGTGGGGATGCGTGCAGAGAGAGTCTGGTTTGCTCGAAATAACTAGTTTTAGAGTACTCGTAGCAACAAACATCATGCTTTCTCTGTGCGCGCTAGGTGGCGCTTCGCGAGTACGCCAAGTAGCGCGCTTTGGAGCTTTTTTCGTTTTTCCTTTTTTTAGAGGCACGAGTGCCTTTCGCGGAAGCACGATAGTGCCTTTTCACAGAGGCACTGTATGATAGCTAGTGTCTTTTCCGGAGGCACGATAGTGCCCCTCGCGGAGGCAAGAGACACGACTCGTGCCTCCCGTCGAGGCAAAGTCGTGCCTCTCTTTTTCTTGATAAAAACTTTTATTTTGCTTTTCACCAAAACGGATAGAAAAAATGTGTGAAAACCGAGAAAACATAAAAAACCACCGGAGAAACAAATTTTAAACACCAAAAATACGTACACAAAAATTAAAAAAAAAAGAAATCCCGAGAAAATGTTGTGAACGCGACACGCGACGTTGTTCGCTAAAGCGGGCCGCGAACGAGTACTCTAAAATTAGTTGCTCTCATCTTTTTCTGTACGAGTCGGCCGAAGCGTTCCTTGCATGACGTGGCGTTTCTTTCGAGCAGCCATGGCCCAGGAAAAAGTGGCCTAGCTAGTAGGAAAAAAACAGCGAAAAGTTTTTTGTTTTTCTCAACAGTTGGACTACAGATTAATTTAGCTAAAAGAGATGGGTGTTTTAGCAAAATTACTAAAACGGACTAAAAAGGCCACCTTCCATTATTATTAGGTATAGACTTTTTGCGTTTAGTACGTCCTCCGAATTTAGGCAGCTAAGCTTTATTTCATCGAATTGTTCATTATACGGAGTAGGATCAGCCCGTGGGCACTTACTATGACCTTGGTGTGCATCACAAAGTTTTGTTAACTCGCTAATTTTGCCACACACTCTAAGGGTCATACCATGATATCATACCAAATTAAAACCTTTTCAGACTTCATTTACACCTTTTTTTAAAAATGAAATCAATTTATCTCCATTAAATAGCTAAACATTAATTTAATTTCCCTACAAATAGAAAATTTACACAAAAATTATTTAAGATTTCCATGCGTCTATCTTGATTTCCTCTTCTAGTTTTTTCTTCTTGTATTTTTCTTCGAATCTACACAAAATCATGAAGATCGAGGCTTGCCACGTATCACACTACCTTCCTAGTCATGTTCTTTTCACGAACAATTGTATATCGCTCTATCTTGAGCAGCTACATCTAGTAAAAGTAGAGTTAATCTAGTTAATAATGATACTTACATAATACTCCCGCCGTTCCTAGATATAAGGTGTATAATTTTCTGCACGGAAATTAAAAAACACATGTGGAGAGAAAATTACATCAGGTTGGACGAGATTATATCTAGATAGTTGACGTGTGAAAATAGAAGGGTTTGCAAAAGATAAGGAAACATGATCGAGTCTCTAAATTTTTTGTTAAGACGAATGTTGCAATGCAAGACACCCTATATTTTAGACTTTTTTTCAAAAAGTATGCACCTTATATCTAGGAATGGAGGGAGTATACTGTTTATAATATATGCTCGTGTTAGACACAAATCAGTACAAAAAAATTACGTTTTCATTTTTAACTTATACAATTTTTACCATGGCTGAGGATTATAGGATCCGTTGAAATCAATCTAATGCTGAAAATAATAGAAATACTAGGAAAACTAAAAAAAGTGCTGAAAATAAAGATTTATCAGCAAAAATATCAATTTATTTTATTTAGCTGTGTTTGATCAATGCATAGAAATAATACTTGCAGGAGTACTCATTAGTACTAAGAAGTACTCGCAGAAGCAGTCTTTAACCTATTGGACACATTCTATGTATGAACGATAGTTATATCGTAGCTCTTTCCTTTCTCTGTAATAACTCTTCAATATTTGTTGGGGAAAATCTATGCAATGTGCGTTTGCACAATGTCTTCACATGCTACTCCTTTCAGTGGGTTTCATATTCACTATTTAATTACGATTGTATGTCATATTCATAACATTTGGAGTGGCAATATGTTCACAATCAGATTAGCAATCGAGCGATCTTCACTAATGAATTCACCAAGACTACGTTAGAATAATTCGAGGTTGTTTTTTATTATTTGGCATCCAATATGCAGTTATTCACTCTCACATAGATCAGGAAAGAAGCTACCAAGGTGACGATACATTGGTGTTGTCGGATATGATGAACTTATGGTTAACGTGTGATGGTGTTGGATGAATACCTCTTCAAAACCTTTCTTTGATACATCTTGTTAGAATAATCTGAGTGTTTCGAGATATGCTATAGAGGCAATCATGAGATGGTCTTATTTATTTATGTATTCATGAGTTATTTGTCACTAGTGTTGTTAGGGTCTATCCAAACGGATTTTTACTCCTATCGCCTACGGGAATTGGAACCGTCGTCTTGCTCTCGATTGCGATAGGGGGGCCTGTTCCAAATGATAGGAAAAAATCATTTGCTATGTGGCGATCTCAAGCAGACGTTTTCGTTTAAAAAATCGTGTCCGATGTACGACGATATCCCAAATGTCCGTTGCCAGAATGACTGTGTGGACATAACATATGTATCACATGCAGTTTACTCGACACGATCGTTTGCAATGTGACCAGGAACCAAGCAATAAGTCAGCATTGTTTGCGACATTACATAGATCCCAAACAGTTTCTTTATTACAAAATCGGTGATATTTTTTGACAAAAAGCGTTCATGACAGAGGGACAAACGTCATCAAAGTATGTTTTTCTTTGACGGATACCGTCACCAGGTAATCACCCTCCCATCCCAGCGCCCGGGTCAATTTCGGTATTTTGATTCTCGGCAAATATAAAAAATTAAAAATGTTTTAGCGTTCCAAAATAAGTACGTTCGTCGGGTGAAAGGTAGGAAAATTAAATAAGAAATAGTAGAAAAATTGCAGTCTTCGAGATTCGAACCACGGAACCTCACGCTTTCATACGCATTCGCATCGGTAATTTGCCAGTAGGCTATTGTTCGATTTGTGAAACTTTTAAGTAGTACAGTTGTTTTTCGAGTGTATGTAACAGTCGTTTTCGTATGATTTAGCCCAATGGCTCCATCAAGTAAAAAACTATACATACTCACATATTACTACATAACCACCATGCATTTCTACATCAACACAACACTTTGTTTTTGCACACGACAATTAAATACAAACACTTATTGTTGTACATAATTTAGTAATACAATACATACAACATGAATGATCTAGTACGATTCTAGTAATAACATAGGACGGCTCAATCTAAAATAACACAGGAGTACTATATACACTAGTTGAAAGTAAGTATGCATGTTCTAGCAATTCACCACCGGTCGATGTTCCCCTACTGGCGCTTCCAACCGCTCGAAGTTCCCTCGTCTATCTTCTCACGGGGGCGGAGCCGTTCGCACAATTGTGATGGTTCGAGAAGGTGACGTAGACCATGCTTAATGATTAGGATCCTACGGTACAACTCGTACCTCACGTACCCGTCTTGATAACCCACAAGTGTAGGGGATCCAGATAGTCTTCGCGGGTAAGAATAACCCAATTTGTAGATTCGACACAAGGGGAGCCAAAGGATACGTACAAGCTTTGACAGTTGAGTTGTCAATTCAACCGCACCTGAAAGTACTTGCTTGCAATAAAGTATTAGTAGCAACGGTGATATAGAGATGATGGTGGCAACGATAATAGTGGCGGTGAAACAGCGAAAGTAAAACACGAAAGTAAAGCTACTAGTAACCAACAGGATTAAAACACTGTAGGCTAGGGAGATGGATGGTTGGGCGCTGCTTGGATGAGAGCGAACATGTAATCGATTCTAACACGGGGAAAGGCACATAGAAAAGAAAGGATCATCTAGACAAATATCAAACACTAGGCATGTATCCCAAGGTAGTTGTGCGTGCTTGCAATAAGAACTTTGCACAACATCTTTTGTCCTACCATCCCGCTACAAACGGGGCCAAAAGGAACTTATAAAGATTAATGTGCTCCTGCTAAAGAGCACCGGAAGAAAGCATTAGCACCTTGTGGATACATGAAATCCTCAAATTATAGTCCATCCCCTTTGGTGTCCCAAGATGTCACCATTGGGATCGCCGGTTCCAGACTATAATAGGTGCATACAATGCATAGATAGGATCAAAACACAAATAAACTCATGAAAAGACAAGTAGTTCAGATCTAAAATCATGACACTCGGGCCCAAAGTGACAAGCATTAAGAGCAACAAGTTGTAGCAAATATGATAAACACCAAAGTAGATGATAGGCAACATGCCCCCAACAATCTGACGAACTATTACATGATCTAACTCATCCAATCCCTACCATCCCCTTTTCCTACAACAGGGAATTACTCACACATGAGAGGAGAAGTCATGGAGGGATGATGGAGAGGCGATGATGATGACGATGGCGATGATTTCCCCTCACCAGAGGCCAAAACGGCCTCCAGATTAGCTCTCCCGAGGAAGAACAGAGGGTGGCGGCAGCTCCGCGACGTAGATCGGAAAACCGACTTCTGTTCTGGTGTTTCTCCGCGACGGGTAAAAATAGGGGGCCAGGTAGGGCACCAGAGGGGGTGGGACCACACCAGGCGGCCTCCCGGCATGGCCAGGGGGAGGCCGCGCCAGCAGGGCGCCTGGGACCCTTCTGCCCCCCCTCTGGCCCCACTTCTGGCTCAAGGAAGCTTCTGGTGCGTGGATTTCCTATGAATTTTCCTGGAATTTTTTGAGACACCTAAAAATCCATAAACCTGCACACAAGAAGACCACACAGGCAGCTCTGCTGAAAATAGCGGCAGTCCGAGTTAGTTTCGTTCAAATAATGCAAGAATGCGGCCAAAACAATAGCAAAAGTGTTTGGAAAAGTAGATACGTTTGAGACTTATCAGCTAGCCAAGTGGACCAATGCTTCTTCATTACCGACCCGTCAAATCCCAGCTATGTTGTCGTGCGAAGATGCAAAAGGAACATCATCGGAATGGATGGAGCCGCCAACGAGCAAGACTTCGACAAGTACGACGACCCGAAGATTGAAGATGATCACGATGATGATGCAGTACCATACAAATCAATAAGAAGCAGGACCACCCTACCTAAAGGCGTTCGCCCGTTCTAGAGAAGAAATGAAGGGGTTCCGGGGCTAAATTTTGCAAACGCGAAAAAGAAGGGCAAAAGTATTGTGAAAAGATGATAGCTAAGATCCAACCACGACGTGTCTGCCGCGGGTGTGTGTATGTGGGAATTTTGTATCATTTTTCTATGAAGATATTGATATGTCATTATTACTATATATTTTTACAAAGTGCAAAAAAATGGGGTTGCCTATATTTTTGGAGATTTTTATATATTATATTATTTTAGAGATGGATATGCCATGTGATTATTTTAAAGTGTTTGGATGTTTATGATAAGGTTGATATAAAAAAAATTAAAGTGCAAAAAAGATGGGTCTACCCAGATTCAAACCTGGGTGGCTAGATTCATGTATCAGGGGACCAACCACTAGGCTATGTAAGTGGTTATGTCCATAGCCACGGACGCACCTATATTAAGCTAGACATGGATTAATGTTAATGGCACACCTGGGCAAAAGTGTGCCATTGTTATAGACTAACCTTATGGCGCACGAGCCAAATGTGAGCTGTAGAGAGGGATTTGTGCATCGATGATTCCATTGATCACGCACGAGGCATATATATAGGTACAAGGGGGAACCCAAGTCTTGTCTCCCAAGTTACATACACGTTACAAGGGGAGGGAGACATGATAGGTGCAAACACACAACCTGGACCTATACAACATGTTCAACACCCCCCCCCACAGTCGAAGCGTCGCTAGTGACGCAAAGACTGGACCGAAAGACCTCAAAAGTCGAGGTAGGTAGTCCCTTCGTCATAACGCCGACCGCTGATCGGTGGGCACATGCATGACGCGAATACGGCCAAGTGCGACATGCTCCCGAACGAAGTGAATGCCGAGCTCAATATGCTTCGTCCGACGATGATGAACAGGGTTTGCCGTGAGGTAGACCGCGGAGACATTGTCACAGTAGACAAGTGTGGCCTTGGGGACCTCACAGTGCAACTCCTGAAGAAGCTATCGTAGTCAGGCGCACTCCGCAACGGCATTGGCCACTGCCTTGTACTCAGCCTCGGCGCTTGATCGTGAGATCGTGGGTTGTCTTTTAGACGACCACGAAATCAGAGAGGGCCCGAGGTAGACGCAGTAGCCGGAGGTGGAGCGCCGCGTGTCGGGATACCCAGCCCATTCGGCGTCGGAGTAGGTGACGAGGCTGGTGTCAGGTGACGCCGTCAGGGTGAGACCCAAGGTTGTTGCCACGTATATACCGGAGAATATGTTTCACCGGTGCCCAATGGGTGTCAAGAGGAGCATGCATGTGGAGGCACACCTGTTGGACATCTTTAATGAATATCCTGGCGCGTTAGGGTGAGGTACTGGAGAGCACCGACGACGGAGCGATAGAAAGGAGCGTCGGACGCCGGAGAGCCCTCGACGGCGGATACGTTGGCCTTCGTGTCGACAGGCGTGGGAGAAGTCTTGCAGTTAAGCATGTCAGCTCGCTCCAATATCTCGTAGGCATACTTCTGCTGATGAACATGAAAACCAGTAGCGCTGCGAGTGACCTCAATGTCGAGGAAGTAGTGAAGAGCCCCCAAGTCCTTGAGGGCAAACTCAGTGCCAAGGCGACTGGTGATCTGCTGAAGTAGCGCTGGCGAGGAAGCAGTCAGGATGATGTCGTCGACGTACAGGAGAAGATACGCGGTGGCGGCTCCCTGGTGGTAGACGAACAGGGAGGCATCGAACCGTGTGGACTGGAACCCCTGCTGCTAGAGGAAGGCCGCAATCCGCTGGTACCACACCCGAGGAGCCTGCTTCAACCCGTAAAGAGAACGGGAGAGCAAGCACACGTGATCCGGATGGTCGCTGTCGACGAAACCAGTAGGCTGCTGATAGAACACCTGCTCGTCGAGATGGCCATGCAAGAAAGCATTGGACACATCGAGCTGGTGGACTGGCCAGGTACGAAAGGCGGTGAGCTGGATGACGGCTCGTATCGTGCCCGGTTTGACAACCGGGGCGAAGGTGTCGGTGAAGTCCATGCCGGCTCGCTGGTGAAAACCGCGCACTACCCACCGCGCTTTGTAGCACTCGAGGGAACCATCGGGGCGAGTCTTGACGCAGAAGACCCACTTTCCAGTGATAACATTGACACGAGGAGGCCACGGAACATCTGCCACGTACGGTTGAGCTGCAGAGCGTCGAACTCCTCACGCATCGCAGCGAGCTAGTTCGGATCCCGAAGGGCTGCGCGTGCGGAAGTGGGGAGCGAAGCTGGGGCTAAGCTAGAGGCGACGCACGCGTACTCATCGGTACCGTATCGCGTGCTGGGACGAAGCGACCCAGTACGAGCCCGGGTAACCACGTCGTGGAGGGGCGCGGTCGCGGCCGGCAGAGCCGAGGGGAGAGCCGGCGAGGTGGACGTCGAGCCGGTCTCCAGGGGCGCCGAGGGGGCACCAGCAGCCGCGCCGGGAGCCGCGACAGCGGGGGAGACGTCAGGGCCGGCCGTGGAGGCGTCGGCAGCCGCGGAAGCGGGGGCGACATCATGGGCAGCCGAAGGGGCCGCGGCCACGGGGTCAGCCAGGGCGACGTGGGCGCCATTAGGGCCTGCCGGGGGCGCGGGCAGAGCCTGGGCAGCGCGGCGCGATGGGGGTGCAGCTCGTCGGGGGTGGTGGCAGGGGCGAGCCGAACCGCAGAAGGCGCCGAGGTGGGTGGTACCTGCTGAAACGGGGACACCAGCTCATCAAAGTACATGTGCCGCAAAGTGAAAACGCGATTGGACACTGGTTCATAGCACCGGTAACCTTTGGTGTTGGGGGGATAACCAAGAAAGATACATGGAACCGACCGAGGGGCGAGTTTGTGAGGAGTGGTGGACGCGGTGCTAGGATAGCAGAGACACCCGAAGATGCAGAGACCATCATAGGATGGAACCGCACCGAAGAGGAGCTGGAGAGTGGTCTAGTTCCAGCGAGAACGACACGGGCGAATGTTAAGGAAAAGGCTGGTGGTCGCAAGGGCGTCCGGCCAGAAGCGGGGGGGGGGGGGGCGTTGGAGTGGAAGAGCAACGTGCGGACATAGTCATTGAGAGTGCGAATGACGCGTTCGGCGCGACCATTCTGCTGAGACGTGTATGGGCAGGTGAGGCGGAAGGTGGTACCGTGAGAAGCAAGGAGGTGGCGAACGGCAATATTGTCAAATTCTTTGTCGTTGTCAGTTTGCAAGGCTAGAATGGCACGACCAAACTGGGTGGTGACATAGGCATAAAAGGCGGTGAGTGTGCCGAGGGCGGCGAACTTGCGACGAAGAGGAAAGGTCCACACATAATGCGAAAAATCATCCAAGATCACCAAATAGTATAAATAACCCGTGTTGCTCGCAACCGAGGACGTCCAAACATCACTATGCAACAACTGAAACGGAAAAGTGGAAATGTGTGTAGACTCGCTAAACGGAAGACGCACATGTTTGCCAAGACGGCAGGCCTCACAAGTGTGGTTATCAACCTTATTACATGAGAATGAAAAACTCTGAAGAATCTGACGCAAAACGGTGGAGTTGGGATGACCGAGGCGGTCGTGCCAAAGATCGACACTGGCGGCGAAGGCGGCTGTACAGGTGGTGGTGGCGGAGGAGTGATGCACCGGGTAGAGCTGGTCCGGGCTGTCACATCGGTGGAGAACCATCCGTGTACGGGCATCCTTCACAGAGAAACCAACAGCGTCAAATTTTACATTAATGGGATTCTCACGAGTAAGGCGACGAACAGATACGAGATTAGTAACTAGGTCAGGGGAAACAAGAACATTAGACATATGAATGGGAGTGGAGGCAAAAGGAAACGAGGTATGACCGACATGAGTAATGGGTAGGGAGTAACCATTACCAACAGTGATACAAGTGGGAGTATGGACACGAGTGGAAGACATGAGGTTACCGGGATGAGCAGTCATATCAGTGGTGGCGCCCGAGTCCATGAACTAGTCACCTCCATCGCCGTAAGTGTCGGGCGATGGAGCCGAGTGTAGGGCGGCGAGGACAGCCGGATCCTACGGTGGTGGCACCTGAGGCGGGTGGAACACGCCGTAGGCCGGTGAGGGGCGGCGCCATAGGCGGGCGCGGGAGCAGCGCCGTAGCCGCCCGTGGCGGGCGGCGCCGGATAGGGGCCGGGGCCCGACACAGTGAGGTACGCCTGGTGACTCGCCGGGCGGGGTCCAAGGATGCCCGGGGCGGGAGCCCGAGGAATGGGCATGGAGTACGCGTGGACGACGCCCGTCCACGGGTTGGCGCCATAGGACCACGTCGGGGTGGCCTGTGGCGGCTGCTGCTGGCGAGGGGCCCCCTGGGGCTGCTGCTGCTTGCGGCCGCCACCGCGGCGGTTGCCGCGGCGACCGCCACCCTGCGGCTGGGGGGCAGCGGGCGGGGCACCCGGGTGGGGAAAGAACCCCGACGGCGCCGGGGGAGGCGGCTGGTGCCGCAGAACGGCGCGGCGACGGGGCGCCGCGAGAGGTGCCGGCGGCGAGGGCGTTGTGCTGCACGCGCTTCTTCACACCCTTCACTCGGCGCTCCTCCAACCGCAAGTATGCCACAAACTTGGGGAAGGAGGGCTCCGGTAGTAGGTTGAGGTTGGCGGCGGCGTGGACGAAGTCCTCGTTGAGGCCGGTGGTGAGCGTGCTGAGGAGGAGGTCGACATCAACCTTGGTGCTGATGTCGCGGAGATCATCCACCAACGTCTTCAGGCGGCGGCAGTAGTCATCGATGGACTGATCATCTTGATGACATTCAAACAATTCCTGCTGCAAAAAAACGCGGCGTTGAAGCTTGTGGTCGGTGAATAGTCCATTGATCTTGACCCACACCGCGCGGGCATCGTCGCCATCGCTCACAACGGTGTGAAACAAGTCCTTGGAGATGGTGGTGAAGAACCATCGGATGAGCGTGGCATCGATCGCAGTCCATTCGGAGTCACCCACCATGGTGCGGGAGTTGACGGAGTCGTCCACGTGATCCACGAGATTGTTCTCGCGGAAGAGGAGCGAGAAGTACGTCTTCCATGCGAAGTACGTGGAGTCGGTGGCGTCGAGAATGACGGGGACGCGGTCATGGATGTTGATGTCACGCACGTCGGCGGGGTCCGGTCCGGCGAAGGGGTTGGAGTGAGTGGAGGCGTTGGAGGACATGGCGGCGGCTAGGTTGTGGGCGGGGGCGGCGGCGCACGAGGGAGAGGGGCGCGGCGGTTAGGGTTTGGGGAAGGGGGAGGGGGGTGGCGCGGCGGTGCCTGGATGGAGCGGCGGTGCCTGGAAGAAGCGGCGGCGGCTACACACAAGTTAATCGCGAGGCGAGATCGAAGAAGAAGCAAGTAGCTCGATGGATGGATGGGCTGCAGCTTGGTATGTAAGCAGAAGCAGGTAACTCGATGGATGGATGGGCTGCAACTTGGTACTCCCTCCGATCCATAAAAAGTGTCGCTCATCTAGTACAAAGTTTGTACTAGTTTAGTACAAAATGGGCGACACTTATTATGGATCGGAGGGAGTACGTACGGCTGATGGATGGATGGTTGCGGCAGCGGCGCGTGAAGGGGAGAGGGGCGGTGGCGGCTGCCGGAGGGCGGTGGCGGCTTATGGCGGTGGCGGCTGCCGGAGGGCGGTGCGGCTAGGATTGGGCGGAAGCGGGATGGTAGGGGATCGTGGAGAAACTGATACCATGTAGAGAGGGATTTATGCATCCATGATTCCATTGATCATGAACGGGGCATATATATAGTACAAGGGGGCATCCAAGTCTTGTCTCCCAAGTTTTTTTTTTTAAAACATAAAACTTTATTCCTCACATAATAGATATATCGTTTACAATAGAGTGATAAATAAAGTCGGGGGGAGAATCATTCCAGAGTTCGTGAGATCCTGTCACAAACCCATGCTTGGCCAAACAGTCCGCCACTTGATTTGCATTTCTTGGACAATGTAGAAACTTGACTTGCGCAAATTCAGTCACCATGTTGTAGATTTCCCTGACGACATTAATGTCCGGGACCATATAGCCATCTCCAAGCTTCACAAAGTCCACAGCTGACATGCAATCAGATTCAACTTCGATGGTATTACAACCAGTATTTGCTACTAGATATAGACCATTTAGGATAGTAGTCAACTCTGCCGAGATAGGTGTGTCAACATGTGGTAAAGGCCATGTTGCCGCAGCAATGAATTGGCCCTTGTTGTCCCTAGCAACAACACCTGTTGCTCCTGAATTAGTGTCCACATAAAGTGATGCGTCAACATTTATCTTGACAACCCCACTCCTTGGCTTTACCCATTGTTCATTTGCTGGCTTATGTTTAGTGTCGAAACTCCGGAGAAAACTTGTTGCTAGAACTCTGATAGAGATGGACGAGGCATCTGCCGAAGGGAAAGCAACCCCCCTCACAAACTGCCTACGTTGCCACCATATGTACCAAGATGTCACCGCTACTAGTTCGGCCTTTGTTATTTCATGTATCTTCCCTGTCAAGCCTGTCAGTATCTCCATAGAAACTGAGCCCGACCTGTCTTGTGCTACTGCATGATTGATATCCTCCATAAGCTGCAAGCTAGACCAAACTTCCCTTGCTCTGCAACAGGTGAAGAGAACATGTTGTATATCATCGTAACCGACTCGGCAGACTAGACATTGGGGCGAAACTGGTATATATCTTGTGGAAAGAACTCCTATGTTGGGCAGCACACCGTGTAACACCTTCCAGACAAAGTGTTTGACCTTACCAGGCACTTTCAAAGACCAAATCCTATGCCAGACCTGGTTTATCTCCGAGTTCCCTTGTTCATCAAGACGTCGTTGCCTGCCATGAAGATGCTCATATTCGACATGATACGCAGACCGAACTGAAAACATCCCAGTTTTTGTATAGTGCCAGGCCAACACGTCTTCCATAGCATTCGGGTGCAATGTTATTTGAAGAATTCTTTGTGCATCAACAGGGGAGAAAACATCACAAATGAGCGCTTCATCCCACTGGCCAGTGTGTGGGTCAATAAGATCCTCCACTTTATCCAACATAGTTGCACCCCTCGGCGTTATAACTTTGCGGTTACAGCTAGCTGGAATCCAAGGATCCTGCCAAATGTTGATTTGTGATCCTGCACCAACTCTCCAAATGCATCC
This sequence comes from Bromus sterilis, assembly GCA_950022295.1. Taxonomy (NCBI): domain Eukaryota; kingdom Viridiplantae; phylum Streptophyta; class Magnoliopsida; order Poales; family Poaceae; genus Bromus; species Bromus sterilis. The sequence continues at coordinate 228,376,562 of OX465600.1, forward strand.
CCTTTTAAACGTTTGTATCCCTTGAACAATGCTTTGCCATGTATACGATGATCCCTTTTTTGGTCCAACTTTGAGCACATCTCCATCTGGATAGTATTTGGCACTTAGTACTCGTGCACAAAGAGATTCCGGGTTCTAGATTAGACGCCAGCACTGCTTTGCTAACATAGAAAGATTGAAACTGACGAGGGGGTGACCCCACGACTCCTACTAATGGGCCTACCCGGTATCATTGAAGGCCCACGAAGCAACCGCCGGATTCACCTTGGCCCGCTAGATGGCACCGACATTGGGAGTCCTCGACTGACAAGGAAGGCGCAGGGACTTGCCGTACAAGCTAGGGATAGATTTCCTGTAATTATAGATTGATTCCCCGAGACCTGGTCTACTATATAAAGGCCAGGAGGGGCAACGCATAAAGGGAGACATCGCATGTAACCCTAGCCTAGAGCGCATCTGCCTTGGCATCCCCAGTAACTTCTCCACAATCAATATATCGAGCAGGAAGTGTATCCTCTTGTTTGCCGACGAGCTTATCGTCCAACCTGTGTCTTCTCCAACTAGCCCAGGGTCCCTAACCATGGGACTTGCCGGGGCCGATCCTCGACAATTGGCGCCGACCGTGGGGACTACACAGGTTGGGAACGCGATCTCGGCGGTCTCACTATCATCAGCGCTCGCCAGCTCGAAGATTCAGGCGAGATCCAATCTGTTCGAGTCCCTAGGGTTCACGGCCCACCTCCCAGCCCTGAAGCCAGTCTTCACGGATCTGCAGTCCGGCGTCGATCTGATCTTCGGAGAATACCGGATCTACATCAACCACTGGGGAAGTCTCCACCTAACCGACGACGTTCAAGCACCTACAGCAGCAGCCGAGGCGAACGTCACCTGCACGGCCAACACACCGACCAATAGCAGCCGAGCACTCGGCACCGAGCATCATAGCACTCGCCGTCCCTCGGACAGGCCCCTAGCATGGAGAAGCACCGACGTGCAAGCCAGCAGAGGAGCGACCGGAACACCCTCGCAAGTGTTCATGGCGGAAGTCGACGCACCACCACCAGGAATCAACGGGCAAGTTGAAAACCCGAGTGCTCCGCGGGACATGCAGAATACCAGCGGAGCAGCAGGACCCGCCAAGGAAGCTCGGATGGTCGTGCAACTGGGCGATCCAGGAAGCATAACAACGAAAGTCCCAGCAGGACAGGCACCTGGCAACCAAACAAGTAACCTGCAGCCAAGGCAGCCGCTCGGCCCGAGCGCCCAGCCACCAGGAGGCAGACAACAGGCCACAGCCGCCAAGAAAGCCGCACCACCAAAAGAGAAAATCATCTTACCCAAGGAAACCATAGCGATGGTACAGGAAGCAGTCAAACTCGGCAGGATGCTGCCAAGAAACGCCACAAGAGACGAACTAAGAGCGTACACTAAATTAGCGGGAGAACAGACGCAACGATGGCGCCAGGCCATGGAAGCGCAGGAAAGAGAAGAACTCGAGAGGAAAAGCAGTCGCCGCCAACCTGCCGGAAGCAGTCGCCGCTCCCCTACCCGCGACAGATCAAAAGTCAACAACCTACGGAAATCGGAAAGGGAGAGAGTGATCCGCAAGCTCGACGACGACTTCAAACTAGAAGAGGACGACGGCGACGAGGAGCCCCTCACACCAGCGGAGGCACTCATAAGCGCCCAGGACTACCTATCTCGTGCCCGGACAAGCTCTAAAGGGAAATCAGACCGCTACACCTCGATCGCCCTACAAATAATGAAGGACGCCATCGACAACTCAACACCCAAAAACCCCAGCACCAGGCGGCAGGCCCGCGAGCGGACACCAGACAGGGAACCTAGCGACCCTGACGACGACGACGACGACGACAATAACGACGACGACGACGACGACGATAGGCGCGGGAACCCAAACAGGGGCAGAAGGCGCGACGACGGCGACGACAGCCGCGCACACCGCAGCACTCGGCGAGACGCACGTGACGACATCACCCAGAGCAGAGTCAACCGCGGCAAACGGCGACGCGCGGCGCGCGAAGAATACTCCGACGAGGAAGCTTTCGAAGAAGAAGCCGAGCCATGCGGAGCACTATGCTTCACCCGAACCGTACGCGAGACACGCATGCCAAACGGATTCAAGCTCAACTCGACGACACTAAAGTACAACGGACTCGAAGAACCAGAGGCATGGCTTGAAGACTACTTAACTGCGGTCAAATTCCAGCGCGGAACCAACATCACAGCAATGCAGTACATACAGTTGATGCTCGAGGGCTCCGCGCGGCACTGGCTCAAAAACCTACGGCGCGGGTCCATCAGCTCCTGGAGACAGTTCCGTGCCGCTTTCATCGAGAATTTCAAGTCAACCTACAAATGGCCGGCATCACTCGAGGAGCTGCGAGCGTGCAAGCAAGGAACAAGGGAGACCCTGAGGGCGTACATCCAGCGGTGGACGATCCTCAAAAACTCCGCAGAAGATATATCAGACGAGAGCGCAATCGACGCTTTCAGAAGAGGCCTACAGTGCATTGAGTTCAAGGAGCAGCTGGGGCAAATGAAAGTCCGCACACTCGCAAAACTACTGGAACTAGCCAACAGCTGGGCAGACGGCGAAGATTCCGTCCGTAACGAAACTGAAACCTTCGTAGCACGATCAGAGCACGAATACGACTACAACGGAGACAGAGGAGGCGACAGAAGGAGGAAACGGCCAAGGCGACAATTCTACGACGACCGAGGACCCGACATGGTTGCTGCCGGCTTCCCAAACGACCGAAACGGGCGGCGACGCGACGACAACAGACAGCCAAACAGAGAGAACCAGGAAGACGAGCCTCAATCGCAGAAACGCGAATGGTGGCCAAAGCAACCGCGGGACGGCACACAAGCGCCTAGAACGGCAAAAGAGCAGCTCGACAGCCCATGCACCATACATGGATTCAGAAACGAGCGAGGAGAAATAAGATCATCCCACACCCTCAGGAACTGCAGAAGCTTCAACGAACTAGCAGAAGAGAAGAACCGCCCCGCGGCCCCTGTAGGGCAACCTCTCGCAAGCATAGCAATCGGGCCAGTCGCCCACAACGCGCCACCAGCCCCTCCGTTGCCGACGAGGCAGGTGGCCTCCATCCAAGAGAGACAAAGGACACCGGATGAAGACCAGTACCCAGAAGCTCACGGAAGAATTTATATGATACAAGAAGGAAGGCCCTCCAACTGCAAGCAGAAGCAAGTAACTAGACAAGTCTTCCTGGCGACATCCGCACACCCAGCGGTCCCAGAATACCTGCGCGGGTCGGAAACAGAGATAACCTTTTCCCGAGACGACCACCCACCAGTTGTCCCCCGACCAGGACACGCAACACTAGTACTGGAGGCGCGGATCGGGAACTACGACATGTCCCGCGTGTTCATGGACGGCGGCAGCGGAATCAACATCATATTCACTCGAACACTCAACGACATGTTGATCCAAAGCAACGCCCTGAAGCCCTCAGGGACGACTTTCCAAGGGATCGTACCAGGAAAAGCAGTTTATCCCATGGGAAGAATAAGCCTGGAAGTGGTCTTCGTGTGCGCGACCAACTTTCGCAAAGAGATATTGGACTTCGAGGTGGTCGACTGGAAGTCGCAATACCACGCAATCCTTGGGCGACCAGCCTTCGCCCGCTTCTGTTGGGAAACGTAGTAGAAAACAAAAAATTTCGGCCTACGAATCAAGAACCCAAGATCATCCAAGAAGATTGCATACAAGGTTTTAGGTCATGGCTCACCAACCTATGTAGCGGAAGTAGAGTTGGTGAAGCTCGTGGACGTAGTGGAAGTAGATCTCGCAAGTTCTCCCACGAACAGTCCCTCGATCAATCCCACGAACAAGTCCCGCGATCTAGTCCCACGGACAAGTCCCATGAACAAGCTCCTCGAAGAAGGGTCGAAGGTACGACCCCTCCATTAGTATCCACACATCCCGTAGCAGCAATCCAGCAGCGCTCCGCCGTCCAGAGATGAACGCCACCGAGAAAACTAGAGGGAGAAAACCCTAATGGATTCCGATCTAGAACATCGTCTAAATCGGGGTCTAATTGTGGAGCAACAGGGTTTATAGGAGGGAGGGTGGCGCATAGGCCTTGGGGATTGATTGTCTGTCTCTTCCCCCACCCTTGGCTCACCTTATATAGGTGGCCAAGGGGCCTAGGGCGCAGCTCAAGGAGGTTTGGGAGTCCAACTTGGACTCCCAAGCCTTCCAAACCTACACATACCTTCCCATCGGAAACCTTCCATAATGGTATTTGGAAATCCCACTTGGAGGATCTCCTACCCCTTTTTGGTGCGCCCCCACCACCTGGCCGGCCATGGAAGCCTAGGTGGCTTGCCCCCCAAGGCCAGGGGCGCAGGGCAGTGGGTGGTACTGCCCGGAACCTTCCGGAACCTTCTAGAAGCTTCCAGGACCTACCGGGACTGTTTCGGGACATTCCGGACACTTTTGGAGCACTTCCAATACCTTCCGGATCCTCTAACGAATGTTCCGGAGCCATCTAAATGGGTTTCGGAGCCATCCGGGCAAAGGTTATTATGTCCGGTGAACACAACATATTGTTTAAGCTGTCCACCGATCACCGAAACTATTCCGGTTGATCGTAAACTTTCCCATTACCATTTTCATATGTTCCGGAACCACCTGGGACTACTCCAGAGTGATCCGGACATATCCTTAAATACCCAAAACTACTTTTGGTGCCCTTATGAACTATTTCATAAATCCCCGGAACTACTTCCGGTACCCGTATGAACTATTCTGCTTTGCTTCCACTAAACCTTCTACCATACTAGTATTCTAACAGACTACTGCTCGTTAAGTGTGTGACCCAATAGGTTCGGTATAATGCGGACATGACTCAGAACATCTTCCGGACATAGGTCAACAGCCTTTTGTCAATAGCCAATAATCAACGGCGGAGCCATGGACACCCATGTTGACTCCCGCACATACACGAAGAAACTTCGAGTGAACCATTATGTTTAGTCATGTACCATTCCCTTTGCTTCGCGATATATGACAAAGTTAGAGGAGAGAAGTTTGGCACCCATGTGTAACAACTTTTGAACACAAGCCACTCGTTATCCTCTTTGCTCGTTTGTCCCTTTTCTCGTTATCGTATTCCGGTATCCCCGTGACTGAATCACAATGCGTCTGGCCAGACTATAATGGATACCGTCATACCGAGTGGGCAAGAAGTGAATATCTTCTTCATCGTGAAGGAGCAAATCCCATTCTTGAACTATCACAGTCACTAGCCACACCATCTGACATACCCAGAACTTATTTTACTACTTCCCATTTACGGGAGGATTCATCTAAGAACCAAAGCATGTCTTCCTGTGTGAAGCAACTCGATACTCTCATGGTCTAAGGAATTACGTATATGAAAACATTTCATGATGTGACTTATAACGTTGTTACGATGTGATCTCTAAGTATATCATTCAATACTGGGGTCGGTTCAACATCATTGTTCTGCTAACAATATGTTCCCATTGCTACTGACATCCTTGTTACAAGAACAATGTCCATGATTAAGAAAACGTAATCATCAGTTAGCACATGAGCTGGTCTTAGAGGCTAAACCAGGAACTCTTGGTGTTTACATTTCCACACATGCAAATGAGTTTTCTTCTGAATCTCACAGTCAGGGTCATTGCAATTATAGCACAGAAATATAAACATTAATTATGAACGTGGAAATATATATATATAATAACATTTTATTATTGCCTCTAGGGCATATTTCCAACAGTCTCGCACTTGCACTAGAGTCAATAATATTGTCAGTGCTTGAGCACTTTACACCTATGGCACACCGGTGTAAGAAATGCTTCATTTGTGGTATAGACCTCATCTTCGGATCTGACGTTTCAGGCCCGTTTGTATCTTGCATATCTTCGCGTTTTCACGCTATCATAAAATTCACTAATTTTATCAGTTTAGCTTTGTATATGTTTGAATCATTTGGCAGGACCTTGGTTCCTTTAGAATAAGTCATGAAATCATTCGTCAATGTTCCATGAGCTTCAAGCATCTAGGAAACCATACCATGTTCATAAATGAATTTATGATTCAAAATACCCTCCTTGTTACTTCTTTAAGCAACAATATACTTAGCCTCTGTTATAGAATTCGCCACAGTATCGAACTTGACATAGTTCCTCCATACTGTGCCACCCTTACGTGTGAAACACATAATCCCAATTAAAATCGAAAATCGATCGGAGTAAGTATGAAGACTGAATTGGTGTAACTGTTTACATCAAAATTCAGCTGGTGTAACTTGTTACAACGAGCTCTTCATTATCTCCATTTTCTGAGAAACATATCTTATCTATCATAAGTTTAACTTTTCACTGCTTGTCCAATGATCAACATATTGATCACTTTGGTATCTTGCTCACAACCTTTTGGAGCGTTGGACATATCTGGTCGTTTTACATATTATGGTGTACATGATTAATCCAAACACACATGTGAGTGAAATTCAATTCATGTGTTTTGCTTATCAATGTTCATGAACACCGATTTCCGCAAACAACTTTTCACCGTGACCTCGGCAAGAACATCCTTCCTGGCGTTTTCATACTAAACTACTTTAGTATCATGTCAATATGCAGTGTTGGCTTTAGCATGATCAGGCACTTACTATCTTCATAGATCACTGCGCTCAATACTAATGCTATATTAGCCCAAGTACTTCAGCTGAAAACTATTTCCAATGAAGTCCTTATTCGTGTCAAGAAATTTATATCATTTCTAATCAACAATATGTCATCTACATAAGGTTTTAGAAATATTATTCAGCTCACACTTACTTTCTTGAATATTCAAGCATCTTCGTTATTCCTGATGAAAACAAACTCTTTTGGCAATTTCGTCACAACGAAAATTCCAACTCCATTATGCTAGCTTCAGTCCATCACTGGATATCCAAGGCTTGCATCTATTTTAGCATCCTTTGAATCGACAAAACATTCCGGTCGTATCACATATACGTCCTTTGTTATATTTCCGTGTAGGAACTTTGTTTTGACGTTCATTCTACCATATCCTATAAATGAGATATGTAGTAATTGCTAATATAACCCGAACTGACTAAAGCATCTCTACGGTCGAAACTACTTCGCCGTAGTCAACCTTTGAACTTGCTAGAAAACAATTTTCCAACGAGTTGAGCTTTATGGATAAAACAATTTCATCCGAATCAATTATAGATCCACATATATATATTCTTCAGACTTTTAGTCTTTCGGAGGGTCTACCAAGTTCAAAACTTGACTTACTTCCATGGATACTATCTCGGATTATTTGGCATTTAGCCAAATCCCGGAGTCAGGGCCCATCAACGCTTCTTTGTATATCACAGGTTTATCATTGTCGAACAACAATATCTCGTTTTACATATCATGAATGTTTGTACGAGTTTTGTCTAACCTGTGTGGTTCAGCTGCGCACTCCTCTGAAGATTCAACAATCTTTGACAAGTTGCACTGTCCTCCCACTCACTCTTTTGTAAGAAACTATTTTTCTTCAAAACACATTGTTCTTAACAGCAAACAGTTTTGCTTTTGTGTAGTGATAGAGGAATACCAAAACTTTTGGCATAACCTTAACAAAGTAGCACTTATCTGATTTGGGGTTTTGAGTATGTCAAACATATGCCTCATATACCCAAATTTTAAGAAAAGACAACATGGTTTTAACAGTCCATACCACATCTAATATGGTGTCATTTCAACAGATTTGATGATGCTCTATTCAGTGTAAAAGCCGTAGTCACTAACGCATAACTTTAATAAGTATAATGGCAAATTGATAAACGTCATATTTGATCTTACCGTGTCATACATGGCTTGATTACATCTCTCGAACACTTTACCCATAGTGGACGCAAGTTATGATACTTCTTCACAACTCATCAGACGTTCGCTAAACTTGTAACTCAAATATTACTTTCTACAATCTAATTTGCAGAAGCTTTATTTTCTTGTTACAATGAATTTCTATTTCACTCTAAAATTCCTTGAACATTTCAAAGATTTCAGACGTATGTCTCTATTGAACAGATATCCACATATCTACTTCAACTCATGAGTGAAGATAGGGAATCCACTGCACACAACTACACTTATTGGACTACACACATCATCATGTATGATTACCGATGGTTTAGTTGCCCGTTCATGTATGGCCTATTAACGGTGTTTTAGTCACATTACTTCGAGACAAAGATCGCAAGCGTCAAGTGATTCATAATCATATGACTCGAAAGTCCATCACTTATGGAAATTCTTCATGCATGTTATGTCACTTGTGATAAACGGCAGTGCCACATCTATGTGGTATTTCTGTCAGTCTTGCGACGTTTAGCGTCAGTGTTATGGATGTTTAGTATTATTATCAAGATTCATAACATACAACCTATTCATAATGGAAGTATGGCCTTTACGTTATTCATAGATTTGAACAACTCTCTTGCAACAAACATGATTCAAAATGATGTTTTGCAACAAGGCTAAAGTGTAGTAACAATTTACTCAACTCTAAAATGAATTATGAAGATAATCATAGAGTCAACACACGGTATAGCAAACCTTTTACCGTGTTCCCGAGCGTGTCAAAACTCATCATTAGCTAGTCATAAAGGCCATAGTATTTCTTGCATCGAGTTGCAACAATATGCAATCGATGTGATATTCCGGTGATCAACAGTTTAATCACAATATACAGAATCCACAATTAACTGCTTAATCATGATTCCCAAGAATTACATCTCTTGACCAGCAATGAATTCATCTATAACTCCGTATGACTTTCATTTCTGAGCTGGTTATTCCAGTCTTCTTTCGTTTTGCCTTTATACTTATCATAGTTCTATTTCCAATGTCACTCCTACTCACAGAAGATCACACATGATCAAGGGTGGCGCAGGCCATGGACTTTCCGGCGTGTAAGTCTTACTAACACCCTATGGAACTTCCTTTCCCTTAATCCTCATCATCATATGATCATTGTTCTTCTGGATCCCACACTTATCAGTTTTGTTTAGAGCACAATGAACATTTTCACTAATGCTTACAATCATACATTGTACTAGATATCTTATATCCAACATTAATTGTCTTACTACTGAAAACTTATTTTTCAGTTCCATGAATATAACATAACTATCCCAAACTTTTCGAAGTTCGGGTTTCATGGTGGTGAAGACAATGCACTTAGCTGTCGTGGAATTCTAGCATTTTGGATTATGGACATAAGTCACATCATCCATAGCATCAGTGGGAGAGCATCAAAAATTTGCGATAGGACAAGCTCCTTCTCGACACTATTGAGGATAGTCCTCACAATACGGTACCAATCGTAAAGTTTTTACCAGATAAAACAGTTAATCAAAATCAATTGGGAAGGTGGTAACGCGAGCCATTATTCTACAACGATAATGCAAATACTAAGACTTTGTTCATAATTAAGTTGCACTTGTGATTAATCAATTTAATTACTTAGTGCGCTCCCACTCAGATCAATATCTCTCGTAATTGATGCTGGAGTGATTCAAGATCCAACCCAATCGTCCGCCATTGATGTGACATCACTGATGACTTAGACTGGACCGGTAGGCCAACTTGCCAATCACGCCAAAGGTGATTCTTGTTCATCTTTCGATGGGCGTGTTCCGGTAGCAAACTTTTATCCAAACCGTCAAGATAACCAAGTGTAATGTGCTGTGTGTTCTTTTAACACACCCATCTTTTATGCGTCACACCGTGTGCACCCATGTGACATGACCTGCTCCGATGTGAAACATAGTATAGACGGTGCTACAGTTGGAAGAACACTATCAACTTGATATTGTTTTGCGAGAGATCACCCTAATAAAATACGACTACCGCGCATCAAACAAGGGTGCATCAAAGGGATAAACATCACAGGCAGTTCATAAAATTATGTGATATGATATAGCCCTTTGCTTCGTGAAGTCTTCATTATCTTCACGTCGTCGTGGTTGAAGTCACCGTGTCCACCAACTTTGTCCTTGGTGCCGGGACCAACACCACGGCTTCCGGCATGTGCGTCGGGGTCCACCTCCGCATCGTAGATCATCACCTTGCATCTATCTATTGCTTTGCCTCGAGCTAATAAACAGTTCTGGCACGCAGGCCATAATTAAGTGACAATCATATGACTCCAGTCATCATGCCGTACCACGACACGCAGGTCGCGAATAAATATTACATAACATATAGCATCTCATACAAACACATTGCAAATCTTGAAGGCTATACCACATCACATGCATTCTCTGCAAAAACGAGTTAGATCGCTATCTATACGGGTTGTTGCAAATTTTATCGTGGTTGTTAAGCAGGTTTACAAGGCAAACGAGAAACCCTAGACAAAACAAAAACACGATACTTCTTTTGTTGATAGTTTAACATACGGGGTGCGTGTAGCAACTAATGCCACAAGCCAAACTTCGTTAAACGCGTGACCCCCGTGTGGATTTGAGTTCATAAAATCCACAAGCCCGTTCATGTAAAATTTTCTATAGCAAGACTAGGATGAGATCCAAGGAATTTGATGTAGTCCATGATCAAGGCAACCAGCATACTAAGAGCAGCATAGAGGGATCATGGCAAAACTCAAACCTTGTAGCAAAATCACATCATGCCGTCGAGCAAAGAAAAGATCACATGATAGGGAAGCAAACAAGAAAATCAATGCCTCATATCAACATATGATCTACGTAAACATGCATCTAATCAAGGATCGCTCATGATACCACTGTTGGGAAACGTAGTAGAAAACAAAAAAATTCGGCCTACGAATCAATAACCATAGATCATCCAAGAAGATTGCATACAAGGTTTTAGGTCATGGCTCACCAACCTATGTAGCGGAAGTAGAGTTGGCGAAGCTCGTGGACGTAGTGGAAGTAGATCTCGCAAGTTCTCCCACGAACAGTCCCTCGATCAATCCCACGAACAAGTCCCGCGATCTAGTCCCACGGACAAGTCCCATGAACAAGCTCCTCGAAGAAGGGTCGAAGGTACGACCCCTCCATTAGTATCCACACATCCCGTAGCAGAAATCCAGCAGCGCTCCGCCGTCCAGAGATGAACGCCACCGAGAAAACTAGAGGGAGAAAACCCTAATGGATTCCGATCTAGAACAACGTCTAAATCGGGGTCTAATTGTGGAGCAACGGGGTTTATAGGAGGGAGGGTGGCGCATAGGCCTTGGGGATTGATTGTCTGTCTCTTCCCCCACCCTTGGCTCACCTTATATAGGTGGCCAAGGGGCCTAGGGCGCAGCTCAAGGAGGTTTGGGAGTCCAACTTGGACTCCCAAGCCTTCCAAACCTACACATACCTTCCCATCGGAAACCTTCCATAATGGTATTTGGAAATCCCACCTGGAGGATCTCCTACCCCTTTTTGGTGCGCCCCCACCACCTGGCCGGCCATGGCAGCCTAGGTGGCTTGCCCCCCAAGGCCAGGGGCGCAGGGCAGTGGGTGGTACTGCCCGGAACCTTCCGGAACCTTCTAGAAGCTTCCAGGACCTACCGGGACTGTTTCGGGACATTCCGGACACTTTTGGAGCACTTCCAATACCTTCCGGATCCTCTAACGAATGTTCCGGAGCCATCTAAATGGGTTTCGGAGCCATCCGGGCAAAGGTTATTATGTCCGGTTAACACAATATATTGTTTAAGCTGTCCACCGATCACCGAAACTATTCCGGTTGATCGTAAACTTTCCCATTACCATTTTCATATGTTCCGGAACCACCTGGGACTACTCCAGAGTGATCTGGACATATCCTTAAATACCCAAAACTACTTTTGGTGCCCTTATGAACTATTTCATAAATCCCCGGAACTACTTCCGGTACCCGTATGAACTATTCTGCTTTGCTTCCACTAAACCTTCTACCATACTAGTATTCTAACAGACTACTGCTCGTTAAGTGTGTGACCCAATAGGTTCGGTATAATGCGGACATGACTCAGAACATCTTCCGGACATAGGTCAACAGCCTTTTGTCAATAGCCAATAATCAACGGCGGAGCCATGGACACCCATGTTGACTCCCGCACATACACGAAGAAACTTCGAGTGAACCATTATGTTTAGTCATGTACCATTCCCTTTGCTTCGCGATATATGACAAAGTTAGAGGAGAGAAGTTTGGCACCCATGTGTAACAACTTTTGAACACAAGCCACTCGTTATCCTCTTTGATCGTTTGTCCCTTTTCTCGTTATCGTATTCCGGTATCCCCGTGACTGAATCACAATGCGTCTGGCCAGACTATAATGGATACCGTCATACCGAGTGGTCCCGAAGTGAATATCTTCTTCATCGTGAAGGAGCAAATCCCATTCTTGAACTATCACAGTCACTAGCCACACCATCTGACATACCCAGAACTTATTTTACTACTTCCCATTTACGGGAGGATTCATCTAAGAACCAAAGCATGTCTTCCTGTGTGAAGCAACTCGATACTCTCATGGTCTAAGGAATTACGTATATGAAAACATTTCATGATATGACTTATAACGTTGTTACGATGTGATCTCTAAGTATATCATTCAATACTGGGGTCGGTTCAACATCATTGTTCTGCTAACAATATGTTCCCATTGCTACTGACATCCTTGTTACAAGAACAATGTCCATGATTAAGAAAACGTAATCATCAGTTAGCACATGAGCTGGTCTTAGAGGCTAAACCAGGAACTCTTGGTGTTTACATTTCCACACATGCAAATGAGTTTTCTTCTGAATCTCACAGTCAGGGTCATTGCAATTATAGCACAGAAATATAAACATTAATTATGAACGTGGAAATATATATATAATAACATTTTATTATTGCCTCTAGGGCATATTTCCAACAGCTTCATGGTTGTACCTCATTACGCCTACCTCAAGCTGAAAATGCCAGGGCCACATGGTGTCATTACAATCAATGGAAGCTTTGTCAGATCCGACAGATGCGACAAGGAATTCCACAAGTTAGCAGAAGCCTTCATAACCCATCAAAATGATGGCACCACAGGAGCCACAGAAGAAAACCTCCCGTAGACGATGAACCAGCAGATGGAAACAAGCGCCAGGCAACAATGCTACCGGCCATCAAGGCCACTTACAGCAGATAAAAGGTATCCGTCATCAACGGAACCTCCCCCCCTTTTTTCCAGACTTACCGTATGAGACAATAGGGAAAAGCGTGATTCAAGTATCCCGCACAAAAATAAACTCCGGAACTCGGGGGCTCGCCGAAGCAGCCACCCCTCGAGTCGTCTCCCGCAATCGCGGCACAAAAAACAAACTTTGGCACTCGGGGGCTCGCCGAAGCAGCCACCCCTCGAGTCGTCTCCCGCAATCGCGGCACAAAAAACAAACTTTGGCACTCGGGGGCTCGCCGAAGCAGCCACCCCTCGAGTCGTCTCCCGCAATCGCGGCACAAAAAACAAACTTTGGCACTCGGGGGCTCGCCGAAGCAGCCACCCCTCGAGTCGTCTCCCGCAATCGCGGCACAAAAAACAAACTTTGGCACTCGGGGGCCCGCCGAAGCAGCCACCCCTCGAGTCGTCTCCCGCAATCGCGGCACAAAAATAAACTCCGGCACTCGGGGGCTCGCCGAAGCATCCACCCCGGGAATAACAGTCCCTCCCCAAGCCATCTTCCACAGAGCACATTCAAGCAAGGGAGGAAGACAAAAACAAGACAATTAATCTGATGGCTCCTGCTTGGCCATAATATGAGCGCCTAAACTACGGTCGCTCTCTTCAACGACGCGCGCTACAACACGACCTGCAAGTTCGCCAACGGCTTCATAATGACCGTCCATCGACTGAGCCCTACCACCCGGAGGACCCCGTACAACCTCTCCGAGATCTACACCAGGCCAGTGACTATGGACCAAACCTAAAGCAACCCGAGCTCCCGCTCGAATCAAGTGGTCCATCACGCGACGCAGCTCGGCAGGTTGGGTAAAGCAGGGGCAAAGCGTCTCAAGCCTGGAAGGGACAACTGCCAACGGATAAAACTGGACATGAATGCCACCCAGCACCCGCTGGCAGTACCTCAACGCTAACGGAACCTGCTCGACGCGAAGACGCAGCAAAGCAAAAGAACGAGCACGGGCCCCATCCGCCCAAAAGGGGTTCCTGGCTCGCACAACAGGATCTTCCAAGCGCGACATCTCAGAATGCACGGCCGCCTCTTCATCTCGGGACCTCCCCGCCAAGACTTCGCCAAAGAAACAGCAACTACAGTCAAGACTAAAGCACGAGGAGGACTCGCAGAATCAAGCAAAAGCAAAACTCACCCCGCAGAACATCAGCTAGACTGGCAACCCACAAAGCAAGATCGGCAATCATAGCCTCGGCACGCTCTCGTCGAGACCGATGGACAGCCACAGAAGCCTTCAGCTGCACAATCTCCCGCTCGGCATTCCTCAACCGCAAGCAAACAGACTCGTAGGCACCCTCGCGAGCGTCATCCTTCAATGAATTCCAAGGACGAAGAACACCCGGAGCGGCCTACCGCAAACAAAAGCACAAGCATCAAACACCAGAAGGGACAAGCTAAGCAAAGTCAAGATAGATAAAGACAGCCGACAAGCAACAGTCACAACAGAGTCGCGCGTTACAGATGAAGTCTCAACAATAATACTACCGCCCCCTCCCCCGCCCACAGTAGGATTAATCTCGGCATCCACAGCCTTTTGCAGCAGAAGAGCAAGCTGATCGGCACGCCCAAGCAGCTCCGGCGAGTAGCCCGGGATGGTCTCAACCAAGGATTCGTCAATAGAAATCTCGTGCCCCATAAGGACAGCAAGAGCCGTAGAAGAGCCACTCACCAAGCTGTCAGCAACCAACTCCCCCACGCACTTCCCCTCCGGACCAAACGCAGCCACGAGAGCATCCAGGCCCTCGGGCACCTTCGAAGCATCCGGCATCAGGTGCTCATGAACACGGCAAAGAAGATCAGAGGCACGACCACAAACACCCTCGACAGCAGCAACGACACTCGCAAGAGCATCCGTAGCCCCCTTCAGAACGCCAGACCCCGAGGCAGCAACTTCGACCGGCTTCAAACCTGCAGTAGCTGCCAACAAGCAATGGAACGTCAACAAAAAGGAGACAAATGTAACAGAAGGAAAAGTACAGGATCCACACTTACAAGTAAGTCGGTCCGCCAGCACTCGAAGGCGTTTCCCCTCCGCCAACTCCATCTGCTCATATGCCCCCTCAGCTTGACGAAGGCGAACGGGCTCCTCATGCTGCTCGTGCAGCTCCACCTCTTTTGAAGACAAAGCTTCCTGCAAGTGGGAAGCAGTTCGAGAAACCTTGTCGGCCCGCTTCTCGGCCTCCCGGCGACGACCTGACGTGCATCCAACCACAAGGAAAAAGTCAGCGCAATAAAACGTGGAAAAGCTCCACTCCAAACAGCCTAAGAGGAAGACGCACCATCCATGGCAGTTAACGCATCCTGGGCAGAATCATGAGACCTTTGCCACCGTTCAGCATCAATGATCAGGCGCTCACAGTGTTGGAAGACAGGCTGTAAACAAACGTCAAAACGCAGTAAGGAAAATGAGACTGTAAGCAACCGCACGCGCATGGGCCCCATCCCGGCGGACCAAGCAACACCTTCGGCAGCAGAGGCATTAGGTTCCTCGAGGATATCAGCATCCTCCGGCTGAGGAGGATTACGCAGCACAGGGTCATGTCCCTACAGCACGCAATACAAACAACAGTCAGCAGATAAGCAACCGCATAAACACAGGCAAGGCGACGCGGTCACAAACCTGAGGAGGAGGGTTTTCAGCAGAGTATGGGCGCGCAAGCCGCATCTCAGAGTCACTCGAGTACTTGGTCACCCATTGGAGTCGAGTGAGAAGCTCGCCAGACTCGAAATCTTCAGGCGAGCACCTGGTCGGGTCAGCAGGACCCAGATATTGCCACATAGGGGAGGCACGATGTTGCAGCGGCTGAACTCTTCTCCCCACGAAAACAGAGATAAGCTCCCCACCAGACAATTCATCCTTCAGCAAAGAAATCCTATCTAGATAGGGAGTCAGCTCAGTTGATTCCGCAGCAGTCAGCGAATGAGACCAAGACGCCTGCCTCACTACTCGAGCGGCTGGATTAAAAGGAGCAAGGCCAAAACGCTGGCCGGTCACGCAGCGGTCTTTCAGATAAAACCAGTCCCGCCGCCACCCGCTAACCGACTCGATCTTCTCCAGATCAAAATATGAGTCTTTATCCCCAATAGAGATGCTCATCCGACCCACAGCATACTCGGAGTTGGTCCTCTTCACACTAAAGAGACGCCTCCAGAGCCCCCAATGCGGGTAAATACCCAGGAACGCCTCGCACAAAGTGATAAAACAGGCAATGTGCAAAATCCCGTTCGGGGTCAAATCGTGCAACTGGATGCGATAGGAGTACAACAAGCCCCGCACAAATGGATGCAACGGAAGAGCAAACCCACGGGGGGAGTAAGATTGGAAGCATACCCGCTCATCTGACGCAGGAGCAGGTATCGACTCATCCCCCGGCAAACGCGCCTCACCCTCGACCACTACGCCATCGGCAACCAGACGTTCCAGATCTGAAGCATCAAAGGTCGATGGTTCCCAACCGCCAGACATCTTGATTGGTTCCGCAGCAGCACGAGAACGTTTGGTCATAGAGGTCGAGGAGGAATCAAAGCAGAGGAAGAGGAAGAACTCGAGAACTGGAGAAGGCAAGAAGAAGACGGGGAAAGCAACGGCTGGGTAAAAGCCTAAGTTTACCCAGCCGCAAACCTATTTAACCCCGGAGCCTAGCACAGAGGATCTCCGTTAGCCCCTGCTACCTAGTAAACGTGGCACGATCACACGAGGGGCGCAATGCATGGAAAGCTCAACCGGCGCAGTAACAACACCGCGCACGACGCACGAAAAAGAGGACCATAATCGCACAAATGCGAAAATTTCGGCGGGACCACACCAGGTCGTTTCCTACGGCAGGCTACAGTGGTCATAAACAGCAGAAGACCACGCCAATGTCTTGTCACAGGCAAAGCGTATAAGGTACGCTACCGACGCCTAGAGATTCTATCAGATCTTTTTCCAACAAAGCAAAAAAATCTCACTCCCATCGGGAGGAGCCCATCTCGAGAGTCACCAGGTGCTCACTCATCTGAAGATCAACAAGGTGCTCGAGTGATCACTCGCACGCACTAGAGTTACAGGTGCTCCCTCACCTATGGACCCACAAGGTGCTCGAGTGACCACTCGCACCCTTGAGAATCTCGGGCGCTCCCTCACCTCTGAAAGAAACTAAAACAGCTTTCGAGTAATTACTCGCAGAAGGATTCCTCGCCTGAGCACTCGAAACAATCTCCGCGAGTGAGATGAGTGAACAGCTCGCTTGATGATTTGTTCCAAGTGGGTGAAATCCTATAAGGCTCCGCGCCTCAAAAACACACCTATTCCTGGAACCACGACACACTGTGCCCAGAGGCCACGCAAGATTAGCGTGTAGGTAAGACCCCGCTGCGAAGTTCGGCCGGGCTGGGACTTGCCGAAGAGCGATTTCACTCCCAACCTTTCCATGCGCTGTGCATGAAGTATCAAGCCGGGCGGACGCGCCTTAGGCTACGCAACCAGCTGGCGGCAAATGAACACTGTAAGACCTGAAGCGGCCGAACTTTTGCTATGCTCCAGTATCCCAAGCTCATGTCGAGGGACATGGGTTTGATTGGGCGATCGTGGTATTTGCCACTAGCGCAATTCACCAAGGCTCGATCCGTCGACTCCTTGGGCCCTTTCTGCTTAACATCCCTCGAAACAGGTTTTGTCATGGCCACCATGCTGCCAGCGACCGCGGGTGCACCGCGCATACAAGCCACGGACGTATGAAGACAACTCGAGTCCCTGCGCGACTCTTCGAGTCCCCCAGGCACTCGGGGGCTACTGACGAGGGGGTGACCCCACGACTCCTACTAATGGGCCTACCCGGTATCATTGAAGGCCCACGAAGCTACCGCCGGATTCACCTTGGCCCGCTAGATGGCACCGACATTGGGAGTCCTCGACTGACAAGGAAGGTGCAGGGACTTGCCGTACAAGCTAGGGATAGATTTCCTGTAATTATAGATTGATTCCCCGAGACCTGGTCTACTATATAAAGGCCAGGAGGGGCAACGCATAAAGGGGGACATCGCCTGTAACCCTAGCCTAGAGCGTATTTGCCTTGGCATCCCCTGTAACTTCTCCACAATCAATATATCAAGCAGGAAGTGTATCCTCCTGTTTGCCGACGAGCTTATCGTCCAACCTGTGTCTTCTCCAACTAGCCCAGGGTCCCTAACCATGGGACTTGCCGGGGCCGATCCTCGACAGAAACTGTGCAAGTCTCTAAATCCTAGCCCCCCTTGTCGCTTTGGTACACATAGCTTCCACCAAGAAAACCAATGCATCTTCTTCTTCTCTTCCGAGTCTCCCCACCAAAAGCCCGATATCTCATCTGTTATAGATTTACATATATTTTTGGGCAGTTTAAAAACTGATATTGCATAGGATGGAATCGCTTGAGCTACTGCTTTAATTAGCACTTCTTTTCCTTGCATTGATAGATATTTCTCCTTCCAGCCTTTCAGTCTTTGACACACCCTATCAATAAGATGTTGGAAGCAATCCGATCTGTCCACTCCCACCATAGAAGGTAAACCAAGATATGTATCAGAGAGGGCTTCTGTGAGTATATTCAATTCTGAGCACATCTCCTCTCTAACCCCCACCCGGGTATTTGGAGTAAAGAAAATGCTAGATTTAGCATGACTGATCACTTGGACAGAGCTCAAACAATATTTGTCCAGGATAGATTTCAGCACATTAGCATTGGAAGTATCCGCCTTCATTAAAATTAGTGAATCATCCGCGATGAGAAGGTGTGATATCGGGGGGGGGGGGCGTTCCGGCACACCCGCACTCCTTCCAGCTCGCCAGATAGTTCTTTTTGGGCCAGCAAACTAGAGAGTCCTTCAGAGCACAAAAGGAAAAGATATGGAGACAGTGGATCGCCCTGTCGGAGTCCTCTAGTTGGTATGATCTCATCAGTTTCTGTATTATTGAACCGTACCCGGTAGTTCACCGATGATACGCAACTTATGATTAGCTCCACCCATTGTGTATCAAACCCCATGCGGATCATCATGCTTTCCAGGAAACCCCATTCAACACGATCATATGCTTTGTTCATGTCAAGCTTGACTGCACACAGTCCATTAGAGCCTTTTGTCTTCTTCTTTATAGTATGGAAACACTCATATGCAACTAGTACATTGTCCGTGATCAGCCTTCCCAGAACAAATGCACCTTGGGTAGGTGATATTATTTCTGGTAATATCATCTTCAGCCTGATTGCCAACATCTTTGATATGATCTTATACATGACATTACAAAGGCTAATCGGTCTAAACTGAGTGATAATTTATGGGCTTTGAACTTTCGAGATAAGAACCACATTAGTGGAATTCCATCCATGTGGGATACTTCTATTTCTGATAGCACACAAAACTTCATCAGTTAACTCATCACCAATTATATGCCAAAACCTCTTAAAGAAGATGACATGAAGACCGTCCGGTCCCGGTGCTTTCATATCACCTATTTGTAATAAAGCTTTTCGATCATCTTCCCTAGAATATTTTGCGGTTAGAAAGGCATTCATTGCATTATCAACTGAAGGATTCACAGCAGCCAAAAGATCGTGGTCAGCCTGTGTCTGCCCTGACATAAACAGATTTTGAAAGTATGCATGGATAATCGGTTTCAGTTGATCGTTTCCTTCAGCAACACTGCCGTCTTCTCGTTTCAGCTTCTTGATGAGGTTTCTCCTTCTCCTCACAGAAGCGAACTGATGAAAAAGGAGGTATTCCGGTCCCCTCGCCTGAGCCAGCTTACCCTCCCTCGTTGGGCCCAATACAACTCATCTTGTTCTAAAAGATTTTCAATCAACACAGCCTACTCCTTTTGCTTGGACCTAACCTCAGGTGTGGGAGTTGCACGCATAAGCTCATCTAGCTCCCGCTGGTTACGGTGTAGACGTGCATGTGGCTCCTTGAGCACACGTCGGTCCCAGGATGCATATCCATGTGAACAACATCTAGCTTGAGTTTACTAGTAGGACACACACCCTCTAGTTTTGGCCTTGAGGCAGGCTGATTTAACAATTTCTTCGACTGTTTCCTCGACTAGCCATCTAGCCTCGAATTTCCTTCCCGGCGATCTCTGATTTGAAACGCCCACCAAGTACTCCGTGTCTAGACAGATTGGACGGTGGTCAGACTTCCCCAACTCTAGGTTTATCAATTTGGATAGAGGGTGTACCATCATCCAAGCCTCATTGGTGACAGCTCGGTCCAGCCTCTCCCTAAGGCCTCCTCTAAACCAAGTGAACAAATCACCTTCAAACCCCATATCTTCTAGGCCACAGTCGGGCATCTTGGAATGCTTGCATTCTATTTTGCGCCCTAGGCACACCACCATCTTTCTCTGATGACAACAAGATTTCGTTAAAGTCACCATTGACCGTCCATGGTAGACTCGACTGGACATGAAGGTCACGCGGCAGCCTATACGTCCTGTCTTTATGCTCCCAATTAGGTTCACCATAGATCCCAGTCATCCTCCACAAATCTCCGTTATCTTCTTCCACCACCACATCCATATAGTCAAGCGTGTTATCCCGGAAGTAGATCATAGCCTCCTTCTTCCAAGTTAACATGAGTCCCCCCTTCCTCCCATCCGGGCTGGGGGAGACAATCATATGGTCCATCTTCAGTTTTTTCCTTACTAAGTCTGCCTTCTCCTCATCCAGATGTGTCCCAGACAGGAAAAACACATATGGTTCATGGCGCCTCTGGATATCCAGAAGCGATCGAACTGCCCCGACAGTTCCACACTATGGTTTTCATTTCTCCCGACCATCCTCCGTGTCGGAGGTCGCCGATATCATCAAAGTGTCATTGTTAACATTACCATCACTAACAGGTTGTTCATCCGTCATTGTCCGCTGCCTTTTTGGGTCTTGAACCTTCTGAGGCGTATCCAGCGCAGACTAATCTGATGCACTAGGCACCCCCTCAATTTGCTGGACCATATTCGTCACCAAGGCCCTAGAGATCCTAATCACATCAGTTTCTTGTAGATAGGTACCGTCAGGTTGAATCAGCCGCTTCCTG
This sequence comes from Bromus sterilis, assembly GCA_950022295.1. Lineage (NCBI taxonomy): Eukaryota > Viridiplantae > Streptophyta > Magnoliopsida > Poales > Poaceae > Bromus > Bromus sterilis. The sequence continues at coordinate 228,397,867 of OX465600.1, forward strand.
GCTGCAGGGCCATCCCTATCTTTTCTATCATCTATGATCATCTCATTGTTCTCCTCAGAGTTGGGGTCCCCAGGTGCACCCCTCCCCCTCCCATGCATACTGTCGCGGCCAGTTCCTTGTCCCCGGCCAACACCTCTTCCCACTGCAGCGCCAAAGTCTTGATTAAACTTAACCAGCAGCCAGTCTCCCCACTGGCAGGATTTAGGATCATGCAGTCCATCGCTGCATTCAGTCACAAGATTCCCAACCAGTCCACATCTGTAACAAAAGACCGGCAATTTCTCATACTCCACCGGGTACTTTTTCCTCTCCTTGAGTGTTATTGGTACAAATATGACAAGAGGTGTATTGAGATCAACGTGAACCCTCACACGGAGGTACTTAGTGGATGTAATATGGCCATCATTAACAATCCTCGCAATCTTTTCAGCCAATTCCTTCTTCTTCGTCAGACCATCCGGGACTCCATAGATTCTCGCCCACACTGGTATCCTATTAAGTTTATATTCATGGACATTAGTGAACCCGTCGTGCACCTCTATCACCACAGCACAATCCCTGAATAGCCACGGGCCGCCCCCCCATGACGTGATTCCAGTCACCAACACATAGGAATTGAACCACGAACAGATTGTCCGCCATTGCTTTGAACGTGCACCCCTAGGCAGAGGCCCAAGCGTTCCTCATCTGCTTGAACAGGGCAACATGGCTAAAGGGTTTTGAAGTATGAACCCTCAAAACCGCCAGCCATCGGACTTGTTGTGCTAGTTCTTCTAATTCCTCAGAAAAGTCTAGATCCTCTTCTTCCTCTCCATGAAGATCTAGTCCAGATAAGTGATCTTCAAGATTCATCGCTCTCGATCCGCTTCCAGGTCCTCCTCCAGTCGCCGCCGAGGCGGATCCACCAGAGATCCATCGGAGAGATCCTCTAACTAACCGAGTTGATCTGACGTGAGAACAAATAGACCCCGAGGGGTAGATGAACTCTGGCGGCTAGAGCCAGAGGATGGGGGGAAACCTAATCGCATAAGGACGAGAGGGGAAAACTCCGAATCCTTCTATGCCTTGAATTCCGCGGGGAGACTGGTCTTAATTGACAAAGTAAGTCTTGTCTCCCAAGTTACATACACATTACAAGGGGATGGAGACGTGACACATGCAAACACACAACCTGGACCTATACAACATGTTCAACATGCGCCATTGCTAACCCGTACCCCCTAATCCCCACCTCTCCCCTCTCTCGAAACCCTAACCCCCACACTTCTCCCCGCACGATCCATTCTCGCCGTCGTTCACCCTCCGGCGACGCCACGACCGTCTGGCGACCCCACGCCCCCTCCTCCCACGTCCTCTCTCTCTATCTCTCTCTCTCACCGCGCCCCTGGCCTCCGCCTCTCTCTCTGCAGGACCCGGGCGCCACCGCCAACGCCTCAACCTCTTCGACCCCAGCCTCCCTGCCCGTCTCCGGCGACAACAAGGTCAGCTTCCCTCTCCCTCCCTCCCTCCCTCTCTCTCATGGTCTCACCGCTCCACCTCCTCTGCTCTGTAGTGAATCGCTGCCGCCTCCATTGTTGTCGTCGTTGTCCACACCACCGCCCACACCATCTCCCAGTCGCGCCACCGCCGACCGCCTCGACCTCGTCAACCCCGGCCTGCTGTGCTGAGGTACATCTCGCAGGACAACTCACATTTAGTTTCTTGGTCCATAGCAGCACCAGCTTCACTGCCAGTGCCCAGTGCCCTTGCTTGTACATCTTGTGCTTTTGTTTGCGTGCAAGCCATTGGGCATCTGAAATTACTAGACAAAATGTCCCCATATTTATTACCGCCAGGAAGTTGCACAATTCCTCACTGTGAGGTTGGACTGATTATACGGAACCTGACAAGCTTAATTGGGCAGAGCAGGTTCAGGTCACATACATTTAGTTGATGTACTCGAGCACTGCCTCTGTTCATCTAAATTAGTACGTATTAGGTTTATGCAAGGCTACTTTAACCGTTCTTGGTACGTATCTGAGTATCTCCCGTTAATGGTCCAACTGGGACTTGCATTTGGCACGCTATAGGTTGCTTCCAAGTGATACCAAACATGTCTCCTGAAAACAAGCAGTTCCTAGTTTCCCGCTAGCTTTATGTTACCATCCCTGCCCTGTTTGCATCCCTTTTTTACGTATCCTACACATATGATGCTTTACTTAATTACTGTTTTTCACGCGCAAAGCAATCTTTACCGTCTATAGTGGGTTAGTTACCATGAAATGCTTAACTTTGCAACCGATAAGGTGGTCACGCACGCTAACCTGACACGAGTAGAGTAGACATGTAACCCAAGAATGCAATTGTTCATCGTTGTCCATGGACCATGTAGTTCGGGGCCGGGTGTGTACCTGGCCATCGAGCATTGAAAGGGTAGGCCTTGCGTGATTAGTGCAAGCAGCTTCCAAGTAAAGCATATGGTACGTAGCAGAAGATCACGGCTTGGGTGTGTGTTCACGCATGGGCCCGACCTGAGACCACGGCTCACCTGAGACGCGTTGGCCATGTGTGCGTTTGAACATAGCTTTGGGGTGTCAATGCCGTGTCAGGACACCTACACGCATCCATATCCAACTAAAATAAAAGTTCAGGAATTTGATTGGCACAGACCCAATTTGGGAAGTTAACCCCGAGACCCAATTTGGGTAGGCCATATCAATATTCTTCTTCTTTTCTAAAAGCGTATTCTTCCCCGGTCCTGTTTGTCCTGCTTCACGAATCCATTGTGTCGACTGTCGATTGCACCAAATTTTAGCAAAGAAAATATTCAGTGTCGAACTCTGAAGTCTGAAGCATCACATTTTTTCACCAGCGAGATGTCCATTGTGCTCTAACACACAGATCTGAAGTTCACACTACTGCAATTCCCTGCAACAACAAGACTGTAAAAAAACAAGAAACGATCTTAATTGTTTGAACTCTGAATCTTGGTGTTAATTCTGTCAGGGTGCAACTGCACCTCGTAAACCTGAACCTGGCAAACCTGAACCACTAAACACTGAACCTGGAAATTGAAATCCTATCAAATTCACCTAAGTTTAAATTTACTCTGAACCATGCATTCTTCTCTGTGATTTTCCTAAAGCCAGAAAATTTAACACTTGGAATGGTAGCATAAAACTTGCTATCCAAATAAATGAAGGAAGGCTGCAAATGTACTCATGGACTAGCATTTGTACAATAACTAAGCTAGAAACATCTATATGAATTCAGAAACAGAAAATTCAGTTAGCCATGAACATGAACATGCCTAAGCTGAAGGAATCATAAATTGAACTATTCTCTAAACTATGTGAGTGCCCAATGTGATAAATACCCCTGTATCTTCAGAGTCTACTAAAAGTTTTTATTTCACCTTCTTCTAATTTTGTACAACTTTTTTTTGTCTTGCTGCTTTTGGGTTGCCTTTTGTAACCACCCCTTCCCTATGCTTGCTGCAGGAAGAGGACTTGAAGCAGTTGGTGAATAGAGTGAAAGGAATGCAATCAGCACAAGCATTCTTCTATTAAATGTAAATTTGAAAGACCTTCTTATACTTCTATAGTTGCATGGCCTAGGCATGTTCTGAAAAATCATGGTTTGATTTTTTTTGAATCTTGCCCAAAACAGTGGTAGTAAAACTGAATTAGATATGTAAGTATCATTGGCAGGTTGAAACTTTTAAATCTGAGCTTGATTTTTGAACTTGTTCTGCCTATCACATTATTAGGTGGTTTTTAGTGAATCTGTTAGTATCATGTGGGCGTTGTTTTTAGATTGGTGAAACCATAGCTTAGTTATGTTCACAGTTCTATTTATATATTGTATGCTTTTGTCACTTGTCCTTTGTGCACCTCGTTGTGCCTATATATATGCTTGTTGTGCCTATATGTAGGACTTTTTTGTGCAGGTACAAATAATGACCCCATTCTCCCGAAATATCGATTAATTTCCGTTTCGGATGAGAATGGGGTCCTAGCTCAAGAAAATTAGCAAATGTCATGCCGAATTTTTCCGTGAATTCGTGCATGACCTTTGTTGATTTTCTTGACCTAGAAGGTGCTTTTCATGCACTTTTCTAGTTATTTATATTGACTAGTTTTTTTCTGGTTGCACATCATTCACTTGACCATTTTTTTTAAAAACCTGCCTTTTATTCCTTTTCTAGTTTTCCTCTAAATGTGAGAAGAATAGATACTAGCTACCCTGATCTCATACAATCACTCTAGTACCATTTTTTCTTATCCTATTTAGTGGGAGTAGATGGCCGAAAACGATGAGGCCTCCGGTTCACACCAGAAGCAATATTGGGAGATGAGCTTGGATGATGAACAACCTCAACCCCGCTACGAGGGCATCGGGGATGACTCTACCGATCACGAGTACAAAACCCTTAGCGGGGATAATTGTGGTGCTGCAGAGGCCGATCCCGCCACTGATGTGAAAGCCAACCTACCGATGGCCAACTAATAGATGGCAGCCAACCGAAGAGGCAAAAAAAGGACAGCCGCCCGAGCAAGCTCAGCACCGTCGAGGAATTTACCGAAGTGGCTAAAAATGGGCTTCCAACGGCGCCCAAACATTTAGTCAGTGGGTACGCCGGACAACTCGGGTGCATTTGAAGCTAACCGAGTGAATTTGCGTAACCTCTTCTTCATGAAGCTGCACAACTGATACAAGTTCCCCGCTCAATTCGCAAACACACAACTCTTAGGGAATAAAGTGAACAGTGCCTCCCTCACGAAGGTAAGCACATCCCTGGCTACTTGGTGAACCACGGTGAAGAAAATGATTAGTAATGGTGTTAGTTACGATAAGATCAAGGAGGCAAATCCTTCGATCAGCGAAACTGACTACGAGGAGTTCAAGCTCAAGTGCGAGGACACCTCAACCAGTGAATCGAGTCAGTGGGGGAAAGATATGCGGGAATTGAACTTAGGGGTTCATAGACTCGGTCCCGGCGGTTACAGAGTGGCGGGACCGAAATGGGACAAGAAGGACGCAGAGCGTGTCGCCAAGGCCTACCGCCCCTCTTCAATAAATACGGAGATAAGCCTACCGATAACTAAGTCAAGGACTGATACAAGGTGAAACCGGTAACAGGGGAGATTACGATGGATCCGAAGGTTCAGAAGCTTGAGCGCCCCCCCCCCCCCGGTTTAATTAGCTCCATATTGTTGCATTTTAAAATTAATGAAGCCAAATTTCTGAATGGTCCCCGCGTTCCTTGTGCAGGAAACTGAAAGCAGCAGCGCGGGGTCCCTGGGTATCGCCCCTTGGGACAACTCTTTAAATAGGGCGTTGAACACACTCAAGAAAAAGGATAAGTTGAGTAAGCCGTCTCAGCTGGTCGTGTGTCCGGCAAAGGTTGTTCCACAAAATGGTCGGACTACTATAGCTCTAGGCGAAAGGAGAAAGAGCTCGGTGAACCAGACGGAGACACAACTCCAGCAAAAAATGGAGCAGATTCCACGCATTGTCGAACAACAAGTTGGACAGGCGCTCAACAACATGATGCCTTCCTTGTTTGTGATGATGCGAGACTGGCTTGCGAGCGGTCAACATGGATTGCCGCCGATTCCCAGCTTCACGGGCAACAACTCCAACGCGACGGCAGCGGTCGCAGCAGTGTCTCCGGCGGCGGCCGCATTGGTGTCCCCGACGGTGGATGCGTTTGTGACCCCGGCGGTGGCCATGACGGAGTCCCCGGCTGCGTCTGCATTGGTGTCCCCGGCTGCGGCTGCGTTGGTGTCCCCGGCGGTGGATGCGTTTGTGAGCCCCGCGGTGGCGCAAGTATTGGAGTGTAAAACACCAACGCCCGACACCTCAGGAGCAAGTGCCCCCTCCGACACATGCTCGCCCGCCATTCGCGGTCCATCGACCTTAGCCGAGCTCTACGCCATCACGGTAACTAATCCTAGGCCGATGATTTCATCTCCTTTTGCCTTTGACTGGGCATCCTTGACGCCCTACATGTTTTCGCAGGGCGCCGCCAGCGTTCCATGCACTCTCCTGCACTTCGTGGATGAGGAGTTGGTTGATGTTGACATGGGTAGAATCGTTGAACTGGGCAACCGCGTGTTCCATGGTAATCCGATGCCAACGTGTATAGGATTCAACTGATTCGGGTGTTGGATGGCTATGATGAATTGTTACCTCCCTATAGACCCCCTGGAGCCGCCGCCGGCGATGTGATGGACCTCCGCGGCTTCTTGAACTGGAGCATGCTTTGGACAACGTGCCAGATTCGTTTGGGGGTGGGGGACTACTCCACCCCATCGTCAGTTGTGCCGGCGCCAAGCCATGGCAAGACCACCCGCAACACCGTCGGCTGATCCGGGCCACCACCCCATGGACATGGATGTGGCACAAGATCAGAGCAACACCAACACAAACACACTATTTGCCCATGTCGATGAGTTCTTCGACAAACATGGTGGGTGCAACATGGACGACCTTTTCCCGCCTGCTTCTCAAGAACCCAACCTTGGTGCAAAAGACACTCACCACCCATCTCGTAGCGCGGAGATGAATTGCAACAATAAGCGTCGACTGTTCAGTTCTCAGGAGACTCCTCCAGCTACCGCCTTAACCGAGGCTGAGACGGCCGAGGCGCGAAATATTATCAGCCCCAACACACTCAGGAAGACGATCTCTGAGCAGGTAAAGGTACCATTACATGAGAAGCCGAAGAAGAAGGGACGGACAAGAAGGAACAAGAGTCCCACTACTACGAGCCAACCGGCACCGACGATCCATGCTCAAGACGGGCCACCAAGACCCGACGGAATCATGTTGAGGGTGCATGTGGCGGGTAAGCCGATGCTATCTGCTGCAATGCTTGATGTTGCAACCGATGCTATGAAGAGTCTGCATGGACATTGTTCTGAATATAGAGACGTGGCGTCTCAGAGAGAATGATGTGGCATACCTGATTTTCACCGCCAAGGTGCCAGAGGGAAAGGGCATTTTTCGCTTGCGACATCGGACGTGTAATCTTCCTACGGTTTGATGACATCTTCGCTATGTTTCACATTTTTCCGCTGCACTACACATTCGTTCGGCTATTTGCGCTCAATATGGAGATGCAGATCATTAGAGAAAAGACCCCGGACATCGTTATAGTCGACCCCTTCTACATGCGTGCCAAGCTCTTGTGCAGCGCAGGGGACCGGCGACTCGCTAGTGATTACCTCCAAGGCGTCATTCTGGCGAACAAGGATAAGGACAACTTTCTCGTGCCTTACTTTCCCGAGTAAGTCATCCCCTCACTTCCCCTTAACGTACATTATCTTGCTTAGATTTCGGTCGTTCTTTTCCTTCTAACATCCATGTTGTGTGCAGTGATGAAACAAAGTGCGTACTCATCGCTCTGAGCCCGAAATTTTCCACGGCCACATATTTTGACCCGGACCATGAGTCAAACAAAGACTGCACAAATATCAAGAAAGTTCTCAATGAGGTTCTCTCGCACTACTTCAAATCTGGAGGAACCTTCATGAAGGAAGTTATTAGGTACAGCGCGCACGTGTTTACTCACTTAACAAAGTTTGCCCGCGTCAAGCAGCCGCCTGGCGCTCAGAAGGATGCCTACTACGCCCTCCATCACATGTGGGCGTTCATACAGGACCAGCTGCTTACGCTGCCAACTCATCTCAAGCACTGGACCGAACGCTTGTCAGAAATCCAAGACGCCGACCTCAGACAAGAATTCTTTCGCATCCAGTTGGACTTGGCGGGAATCATCTCTGAAGATGTCCTTCGTAACACGGGGGAGTTCTACCTCAACAATTAATCGTCCAACCGTGAAATAGATACAATTCTAAGATTGCAGGCTGACGACGATCGCCCATTCATGACCATCACGAAAGACGACGACTTCATCCATGCTCCGACCCGTGAGCGGAGTTAATAGTCTTGATGCCCGTGCGCTTAGCTATGTAGTTCTGGACTATCGATGAGAGCTGGTGTGTTGTATAAACTTTATGAACTTGTATGTACGTATGTATCCTTAGTTTAAACAGTCGTCATTCAACTTATATGTAATCGATGCTATTTATTACTAGGACCATGAACTGTGTGCTGTGTGCTATTAATGTGTGTTGCTTTTCTCTTCCTTTGGTCCTTAATTTTGTTGTATACGTATGTACTGCTTAAATATTATTTGTGAGTTGCTCTTAATGTTTTTTTAGTCTAGTGCATAAAGCAGATGCCGTCGTATGTCGTGTACATTGGTAGGATTTCTGGAGTCTACGAAGAGTGGGAGGATTGTCGGAGACAGGTTCCCCGTTTTAGCGGTAACAGTTACAAAGGGTACCCACAAGGGCGGAGGAGGAAGCTAGATATGCGCCCTATCTAGCGTGGGAGAGGAGGGAACGAAGGAGGAACCGGATGAAGATCACTTTTTTCACGATGATGCTTATCGTGACCGCCATCCTCTTCTTCTATGTCATGGTTGTTTAGATATCGACTTGTAATGTGAAGACAAACTCGCTACTCGAGACTTGTAATGTTCTAACTAATTTGTTCGGTATTTTGAATTTGGAGACTAATACAATAAATTGTATTCGAAGACTAATCTTCTGTTGTATTCGATAAAACTGTTATTTATATGTGGTGCTATTTATATCTGTGTTGTATATAATGTATTTTGTAACCTCTGCAAATACAGAAAAGCACAAGACGCACATGTGGTGGGAAAAGTAACATCAGTGGCGCACTCAAACGTGCGTCATTACTGCCCGCATAGCAATGGCGCACTTAATCGCAAAAAAACTTTCGCTGTAAAAGTGGGTCGCCGCACCGTTTTCAAAACTGCTCTTAATCCGTGACGAATTGGAAGAAGTGTTCGACATGCGAAAGATGCTCCTTTTCCATACGAATCCAACGTTGTATCATACGCTCAATTTCCGTGAACGGTTAAAAAGTTATAGCTAACATACTGCATGCGGTTCTGTTTTACCCGAGCTGCAGCGCTTGTAAGTCAACAATACAGTTCTCATTAGCGTCCGATGCAGTGCGAAAGTGTTATATATATAGCCCGTCTATTCTGCTAATATTAGCAGAATAACTATTCTGCTAACACTTCAGCACTACATTAGAACGCTACGGGGGACTGCACTGCTGTCTTAAAAGCGCTGCAGCTCGGGTAAAACAGAACCACATGCACCGTTTTCGCTTCAACTTTTTAACTGTTCATGGAAATTGAGCGTATGATACATCGTTGGATTCGTATGGAAAAGGAGCATCTTTTTTTATGTTGAACACTTCTTCCAATTCATCACAGATTAAGAGCAGTTTTGAAAATGGTGCGGCGGCCCACTTTCCTAGCGGAAGTTTTTTTGTGATTTCTCTTAACGTTTGTCAGAACGATGCGTATGATACAACGTTGGATTCATATAGAGTAGGAGAACAATTCATATAATTAACACTTTGCAATATTCTTAGCGGTTTTGAAGTAATTTCAAAAACGGTTTGCTGCCCTCGTGTGGGCAGCGGGCGTTTTTGCGTAATTTTTGTTGATTCGTTTGTTCGATCGATGCAATTGATACACCGTCGTTTTTCGCGAACTCGAAATCGACCAAGTGAACTGCATCCGCCGAGCGACCGCAGTGCAATGTCGAACAGAAAGAACTGCACGCGTATTTTTTTGACCGGTGAAATTATTTGCAATTCACTACGTGGTAAATGAACCATGTTACATGATGAAGCGAACTGCACAATATATATATATAAATTAATCTCGGAGGGTATATTATGTTAATTAGTCATGCGTATATATTAGTTATGGGTATATATACCTACCTATGATTAAAAATCATTTCTAGGTATGTGCGTATTAATTGTATTTGTTTAAAACTAAATACCCAACATGAAATGAACACGTACATACTCAAACATATGTACGTATTGTACAATGTCATGAAATGAAAAAATAGTTATGGGTATATATACCTACGAAAAATTAAAAAACATTTATAGGTATATGCACACTCATCATATTTATCCATAACGAAATACCCCATGAAATGTAAGCGTACATGTTGTAAGGTGTCTAGGCACCTAGGTGTCCCAAATAATTTACATATATGTATATATATATAGGTAAATTATCTAGGGCACCTTATAACATAGCAAGGTATGTCCCATTTGTTTTCTAATAATTCTGCATGCAAGTTTTGTCATAAATTAGATTGCATTAATGTTTTAATTCTTTAAATGGATGCATTTATTATTTTATTAAGTAGATTTTTATTTCATGATAATACCTTACATGCAACAATAGGTATAATACCTACATAATATTTTGGGGTATCTACGTCTATATTTTAAGTTGGGTATATAGTTGTAAATAAATATGATAAGTACGCACATACCTAGAGATATAAACACATGAACGTATATACTCATAAAAGTACATACCTTGATGTAAAATTCAATCGTGTATACCTATAAATAGCATTACCTTTTGATATGTGAACGAAAATACCTTATATACTCATAAACGTATGTATATTTTTTTTGTATTTTAAAAAAAAGTTTGGTGCATGCTTCCTAATTAATGCTTCCATCCAAATAAAAGCAAGTAATTGCTAATTAATATGTAGTTATATGGAATTAATTAGTACATTTGAATAAATTTCCAAACAAATGGATATACTCATTAGTATCAACATTTGTTAGCACACATCCTAAAGCAATCCGAAGTTAGACAAGCAAGGAGCTTGGACACCTAGCTAGGTGCCTCAAACGGGCGTCCTATATATATATACGTGTTCGTCCGTAGTGGAGGGGAAGCTGTTGGGAATGTGCCCTAGAGGCAAATAAAATATGTTTTATCAAGCATATTCCATTAGTTCATAATACGTTTGATACTATGCTAGAACTGTATTAAGCGGAAACATTAATACAGGTGTGGTATACAAACAACCAGGTCCCTAGTTAACCCTAGTATACTAGTCCATTGGGCGATTGATGATCAAGGTTTCCTGATCATGAGACAATGGCGTCTGTTGACAATGGAGTCGTATCATTGGATAATGATATGATGGACATACACCCACCAGAAGTGTTGCGATGTGATCAAGTCACATAGTTCGACATTGCGATAACTATAACGTAGTGACCAGATCCTTTGACCGTAATGATCATACGTAATTGTCATCTATGAGGAGACTTTGATTTGTATCCCACCGCCTGACTGAAATATGCTGGCTATAACGGTGCACTTTGGGTATTCCGAAATAGATGGTTGATGAGTATGCAAATAGATCAAAGCGGGATTTGTCCATCCGTGTGACGGATAGGTACTCTGGGCCCACTCGGTGATGTTACATCATAAAGTTTGCAAACGTGTGACTAGGTCACGGAGTTGTAATATCACGGGAACGAGTAAACTTGTTTGTTGGAACGAGGACGAACTAGGTATATTGGATACCGATGATCAAACCTCGGACAAGCAAAGTACCATGGGACAAAGGGAACAGGCACACGGTTAACGGATCCAACAGCGATTGAAGTTCATTCGATGGAAGCGCAGGGGCTATCAAGGATTGTAACCAGGTCCAATTGATTAGTCATTGATCAATGAGAATTGTCTCGATCATGTCTGCTGTTTCCCGGACCGTAGGGTGTTACACTTAAGGGTACTCGACGCAGTAAGGATTGATTCGGGATCACCGGAGAAATTGGAGAGAACACCGGAATTGTTCCGGTGATGACCGGAATTGTTCCGATGAAGGCCGGAAGTTGTTCTGGGTATTTTGAAAGGTTCAAAATATATTTAATAATGTTTAATATATGTTTTATTATTTAATTATCTGAATTAAATATTAAAATGTATTTAAATATAATTAAAAATGAATTAAAAGGCATATGGGCCTCATAGGGCCCATTAGGGGAGAGGGAGTCCTCCCCCATGGGCCATGGCGCCATGAGGGGGCCCACCCCCCTTATTTGGTGCGCCACCCCCCTCCCTTGGGATTAGTCCCACATGGGAAGTTGAGGGGAGGTGGCACCCCTCCTTGACCTATATAAGGAGGGGTAGGGGTGCCCTTTTAATCATGAATTTTTTGAGAAAAGTTTCTCATCTCTCTCCCTCCTTTCTCCTTCCTATGAGTGGACTCCCCTTGTTTGGAGGCTGCTCTGGGTTGGGGATTTCTCCACTATACGCACGCCGTCGTGCTGCTGGAATCGGGATCCGAATCCATCTTCTTTCCGCTGCTCTACTGGTTCGGAGCCCAGGGGGACGTCGGGTATACTGTATGTGTATAATCCCGCGAGGCACTACACTTGTGGTGCTACTTCATCGTCGTGGCCGTATCGCGAGGTCTTCATCAGCAACGTTCCGACGGGGACGTAATCCCGTCATCGGTCTGCAAGGATCGGGTGGCTACAGGAGTCATCGTGGATCTGCGCGGCATCGGGGATTGCCGGTACGACTACACCAACCACGTTCATGCGGGAATGTTTCCCGCTTAACGGACTACATACTGGTATGTGATCTATTTTTGTCCGTTACTTGCATCAGCATAGCATAGGTCTTGGGATTGGGTATCGTAGGTCAAGGAAAAATTTGTGTTTTCTGCCACGAACCCCAACAGTGGTATCATGAGCAAGGCTATGCGTAGATGTATTGGACGGATAGAACACATCTAGTATGTGGGCATCAACTCTCCAATTGTTACCCTCTCACGTGTACTCATTTAGCGTTGCGGCAATGTTTGATGAAGCGGCCCCCGACCGACCTTACGCGTTTACGCGAGACTGGTTCCACGCTTGACATATGGCTTGTACCATATAAAGTGGCTGGGGGGGTGTCTGTCTCTCTGCATTAGCGATGCGAAGATGTTTGCAACGGAGGGCCCCGACAGGGGTGTAATAGAGACAATTGTGGATTGGTGTTGTGGCTTGTTTTCGCAGGATAGAAAGCGGTTCTTTTCTCGAAACCCCTAGCAGCCACGTAAAACTTGCAAAAGATAAAGTAGAAAGGCGTTTTCAACTTTAATTTGCATGTTGGGGGGAATCATAGCATGTATGATTTATGTTGCATCCTGTTTTGCTAATATGTTAGATATACGACGGTAGCATAATAGGATGATCCCTCACTAATCCAACAAAGTGTCCTTCCTTAGTGAAGCACCATCTGGAAAGTTCTTCATTATGGAGGCATCACGTGTCACACGGGTGTCAAACATTTTTACGTTCACAAGAGATGGGTGGAGCAAGCCTAGCATGTCCAGAAACATGGCCTTGCATACGCAGCATATACTCACTAAGGTTATTGTGGCGAGCCTGGCATGTGCAGACATGGCCTCGGGACACAAGAGACCGAAAGGTCGAGCATGAGTCACATAGATGATGTGATTGGCATGATGGCCTACCTTGAACAACATACTGATGGTCGTGTCACACGGGGAAGTATGTTCTTCAAGGATCGTGTAATCACTTAGAACAAACTATGAGGGATGTTTGTCTGAGTGGGAGTTCCAGAATTGTTTTTGAAACATGAACTCCATATTATGAACTTAATCTTCATGTCTTTGCAAATATCATTGTAGATAACGTCATACCAATGTTTAGAACTATGGATCTTTTAGTATGATAGAACTTAAGGTAAATGGGTCTTACTTCATTGATGTGTACCAACACCATTAGAGACATACTCGTTAGTAATGACTTGTTAAACATAATACAAAGAACTGCTAGGAGATACACCTGATAACTCCGTATTCAAGGAAGATGATGATGAGTATCGTACTCACCGTCACTTATGAATGACTGTCCAATACACCATACTTCATTCTATGAGTCTGAATTGTGAATGCATGTTAACCAACACATATGACGTGCTAGGTGAACTTGAAAGCACTTGGTCACAAATCAGAGTAATGGAATATGAGTATATGGACGGGGTTTCTTTCAACTATGGTGGAAGGAACAACCTGCTGAGAAAGTCACTTGGAAAATGTATAAGATACATGGAACACCTTGTGTATAACTTGGACTACTGAATGACTGGTTACTTTGCGATAACTGGGGAGTTGCATCCGCTTCCTCCCGGTTACAAAGACCATGTCTGGACTGTGCCATGAAGGAGAATCGTTCACCTGTCATGAGGTCATGGTTAAAGTTAAGAACTTTAAGAGTAGAACCAATGCAGGAATGGTCATCGACGGAGAAGGTATATTTGATATACTAGTTATAAATGTCTTTCCCACGAAACACTAATTGCGGTTGATTAAGTATTCGATGCTTGAACTTACTGCTTGAGAGTGGCTTGGAAGGGATGAGGTGACAATGTGTGCTGACGGCAATCAAGATAGTTGATGGTCGACAACACTCTCCCTCTACATCTATCAATTGATTAATATATGAATAAATTTTATGATCGTTTGAATGAGGACTTTTATTAGTGTGTCTTGCATCTCGCGAAGACAATTATTCATATTAGTGAGAAACAAGTCAGTTGTTCTCCTTTTATGAATGATATCTATTATGGTCACATTACGATTATGAATGAGCTATTCTTATATTGATGATAGTTGTTTGATCATTTATAAGAAATATTGCAATGCCAAGAAATATCCAGGCTTAATAATGACACTACAGTTTAAGTCATGAATGGTATGATGATGTCTTAAGATACTTGATCTCTTGACATATACAAACCATGCCTTTGAGGTGAGATGACTAAAACCTCGCATTCTGGTAAAACAGATTGTGTACTGATTGTTGAGTATCATACATTGTGATGTATCGTATGTCAGCATGTGGTGAATTTCATTATTTCGTGAACTTCGTATGTGGACTTAGATGAATATTTGTATTCACTAATGAAACATGAGTCTGAAATAGTTTGATATGATCAAAAGGGATTTCAGAGTAAAAATGGATATTAAATTAACAAGAAAGACAAGTCTCTACGATTTGATCAAAGTGACAAATGTTTTGAGTTAGTCTTGGGCATAAAGACTTGTGTGAAAGTTGTTCCACAAATTGCAATGTCTTGAGACACTTCAATATGATTGACGTGCATGAACATTGTGATCATATTCTATCGAAAAGTGTATGGTCTAAGTTATCTCTTACCAAGTTACGTTATTATTGTTTAGAGTTATTAATTTAATATGCAAACACTCACTTCAGCATAGGGAACCATCTGAGTTCGTGGAAACCAACACTATATATGTCATGGTGTATTGTGGTTTCTAGGAAGCTTGATTTATGTAAGATAAATTATCTTTGTAGTGTATCCTTAGATAACTATGGATGCATCTTCCACAACTAGAACCAAAAGGAGCAAAACTTGTATTGCTATGTTTGGTGTTTGTCAAGAATTGTTCTTGATAAATGTGGTAATGGAAGAAAAGTGAAAGTTCAACCAAGGTAATTGACCTTGCCTCCAAATGTCAGAGTAGTGCAACGGAATATGTTCTGGAAGCAAAGCTCTACAATAAGAGGAGAAACTAATGATAATGATCATGATGTTTCGATGGGAGCTTTTACTGAGAAAGGTAGGATTCAAGAATATATATTTGCCCCTGGTGCAAAATGATATTCATGATTCATTTGTCATGTTAATGGAACAAGACATTCCTACAAACTACAAAGAAGCGATGGTGGACCTAAGTACGAGATATGACTATGAGTCATAAAATCCTATGTTGAGTTACATTTAAGATTGCTTGAATCTTATCAAGTAAGGAGGTTACTTGATATTCAAAATAACTTCAGAGTTATGAGGAATAAATTTGAACATCAAAGGGACGTCAAGATTGGTTTGTCACAAAGATTGTTTCTGACAAATTCAATGGGTTGACTACAATGTGTAGCAATGCTTGAGTCAAAGGGATATTCACTACGATTGATCCAGGATTGTTATCAATACCGTGACTTCCTCAAATCCTGTATTTGAAGAAGTGTTGTAATTGGTACAACAAGAAGGTTTTGAAAAACATATGGATACTAGTGTCTCGTAAACTGAATTCTCATTTTGATGGATGATCAAAGGATTTTGGACTTAACCAAAATATTGAGGAAACATGCATTTGCATGAAACTGAGTGGGAGCTGAATAGTTTCCTGAAACTTAATATGTAGACGACATATTTTGAGTGGGAGCTATGGGAGTATTATCCTAGCCTTATATGTAAATGACATATTTGAGTAGGAGCCATGTGGTTAGTATCCTGAACTTAATATGTGTCTGACATATCTAAGTGGGAGCCATGTGGATGTTATCCTTGTCTTATATGTGGCTGACATATTTGAGTGGGAGCAATATGAGTGTTATCCTATAACTTAATATGTGCATGACATATTTGAGTGGGAGCATGATAACATTCTCATATATGGATAACATATTATGAATGGTGCAGTTTGTGTTAATGATTATTTGAATCGTTCATAAATGAAGATGAATAAGTATTAAGCATTGCAAATCTATTAAGATAGATATGTGTTTAATAACATTGAGTCGTAATACTTTCCTGGATAAGATTCTGAAGGAGTTCAGAATGGGACAAGTCAAGAAGTGGTCCTTACTTGTATATCCAAGAGAAGTATTGAGTTAATCTCAGTACAAGAACAATGGTTAATGGTTAATGAAAGAAATGGATGTGCTGGATCCTCTATGCCTTTGTCATAGGTTCTTTCATATAAAACCAGAGTTATGTACTCGACGTAATGTGACCCAAGTTCTTAGTAGTAAGAACATGTTGTGATATGATTTATGAGTAAATCATTGAACAAAGAGTTAAGTTTATCCTTCAGTGTCTGGAGAGAACTGAGGATACATCTCAAATTTGTAAAGGATAGTGGACTTGACCATAAATGTTATGCTGGTTCAAGTTCTGACACTAACCTAGAAAATTGAGATATCATACTAATGAATGCCTAAGTTGAAAGAAACATGGTTAGACATCAAAGTTGCATACAATGCACTAAGTATTGAATCTACATTGATGTGGCTGCTTTAGAAGTAGCAAGAGTTATATTATGGCTTAAGAAGTTCGACTTCTGATTGAGTGAGTTTCAAGTGTGCATGACTATGGGAAAGTCCGCGTGACCCACCGGATGTCATTGCTATGACACAGCAAACGAAGTCTCACTTCACCGCCAAATATATATACCTCATCATTATAGTGGATAATGAAGGAATGTCAAATTAGGTGACATTATGATTTGCAAAAGGACATACGGTTCTGAATGGTACCCAGACCGTTGATACAACCTCTTCCACGGGCAAGCATGATCAATAAGGAGTTATGATCCAGAGAAAATGCAACTAGTTTATTTGTACTCTAGTGCAAGTGGGAGACTGTTGGGAATGTGCCCTAGAGGCAAATAAAATATGTTTTATAAGCATATTCCATTAGTTCATAATACGTTTGATACTATGCTAGAACTGTATTAAGCGGAAACATTAATACAGGTGTGGTATACAAACAACCAGGTCCCTAGTTAACCCTAGTATACTAGTCCATTGGGCGATTGACGATCAAGGTTTCCTGATCATGAGACAATGGCGTCTGTTGACAATGGAGTCGTATCATTGGATAATGATATGATGGACATACACCCACCAGAAGTGTTGCGATGTGATCAAGTCACATAGTTCGACATTGCGATAACTATAACGTAGTGACCAGATCCTTTGACCGTAATGATCATACGTAATTGTCATCTATGAGGAGACTTTGATTTGTATCCCACCGCCTGACTGAAATATGCTGGCTATAACGGTGCACTTTGGGTATTCCGAAATAGATGGTTGATGAGTATGCAAATAGATCAAAGCGGGATTTGTCCATCCGTGTGACGGATAGGTACTCTGGGCCCACTCGGTGATGTTACATCATAAAGTTTGCAAACGTGTGACTAGGTCACGGAGTTGTAATATCACGGGAACGAGTAAACTTGTTTGTTGAGAACGAGGACGAACTAGGTATATTGGATACCGATGATCAAACCTCGGACAAGCAAAGTACCATGGGACAAAGGGAACAGGCACACGGTTAACGGATCCAACAGCGATTGAAGTTCATTCGATGGAAGCGCAGGGGCTATCAAGGATTGTAACCAGGTCCAATTGATTAGTCATTGATCAATGAGAATTGTCTCGATCATGTCTGCTGTTTCCCGGACCGTAGGGTGTTACACTTAAGGGTACTCGACGCAGTAAGGATTGATTCGGGATCACCGGAGAAATTGGAGAGAACACCGGAATTGTTCCGGTGATGACCGGAATTGTTCCGATGAAGGCCGGAAGTTGTTCTGGGTATTTTGAAAGGTTCAAAATATATTTAATAATGTTTAATATATGTTTTATTATTTAATTATCTGAATTAAATATTAAAATGTATTTAAATATAATTAAAAATGAATTAAAAGGCATATGGGCCTCATAGGGCCCATTAGGGGAGAGGGAGTCCTCCCCCATGGGCCATGGCGCCATGAGGGGGCCCACCCCCCTTATTTGGTGCGCCACCCCCCTCCCTTGGGATTAGTCCCACATGGGAAGTTGAGGGGAGGTGGCACCCCTCCTTGACCTATATAAGGAGGGGTAGGGGTGCCCTTTTAATCATGAATTTTTTGAGAAAAGTTTCTCATCTCTCTCCCTCCTTTCTCCTTCCTATGAGTGGACTCCCCTTGTTTGGAGGCTGCTCTGGGTTGGGGATTTCTCCACTATACGCATGCCGTCGTGCTGCTGGAATCGGGATCCGAATCCATCTTCTTTCCGCTGCTCTACTGGTTTGGAGCCCGGAGGGACGTCGGGTATACACTATGTGTATAATCCCGCGAGGCACTACACTTGTGGTGCTACTTCATCGTCGTGGCCGTATCGCGAGGTCTTCATCAGCAACGTTCCGACGGGGACGTAATCCCGTCATCGGTCTGCAAGGATCGGGTGGCTACAGGAGTCATCGTGGATCTGCGCGGCATCGGGGATTGTCGGTACGACTACACCAACCACGTTCATGCGGGAACGTTTCCCGCTTAACGGACTACATACTGGTATGTGATCTATTTCTGTCCGTTACTTGCATCAGCATAGCATAGGTCTTGGGATTGGGTATCGTAGGTCAAGGAAAAATTTGTGTTTTCTGCCACGAACCCCAACAGAAGCTTGGTGGTTGTTTGCTAGGGTTTGCAGATTGGTGAGGTGAAGAGCGCATTCGTTCTGGGAGGTCGATTTGGTTTCCGGAACCACAAGCATGGCGTCTCCACCCAAGATCCCCGTTGCCGAAACGGCGCAAGGTTTGCCCCGCAGATGTAGTTTTTGGTTGCGATTGCGCTGTTGTTTTGAATGTAGATTTGTTCATTGTGGTTTTAGAGTTGTTTTGTTTGTGGTCAGTGTTATGTTCTCCACTGTTTTGTAGTTTCGTATTGCTCCCCACTGTTGTTGTTGAACTTCTCTTCTATAGCAGATCTGTACTTCTTTTTGCTTGACACTGCTTGTTCATGTGATGTGTTTTTGCTTATGTTGTAGTGTGGTGAGTTCTAGTGTATATTTAGCATTTTGTGATTTAGGGTTTAGAAATGGTAACATGCACTTTCTTCTAGACATATGATTTATGTGTTGAAATGTTTTTGCTTGACACTGCTCATGACAATACTGGTTGACATTGCTCATGACAATACATTTCTATTTCTTTTCCAGATTGCTTTGTACTTTTCTAGCAGAATTGATGTATTGATTTTGTAGTTTCCTTTGTACTTCTGTTAGTATATTCTTGTACTGTTTTTTCTAGCATTGGTGTATTCTTGTACTGCTTTCTAGCATTTGTGTAGAACTTCTGTTGTTGTTGTTGTACTGTTTTCTAGCTTTTGCGCAGCAGATACAGTTTACGGTGGTTGGAGTGTGTGAAATTCATTTCCTTGCCTTCTTTGATTTTGTTTTGCAGGAGATCCTGTTCATCGTGCTCTAGATGATATATCAGATGTTCTATCTGATATTCGCTTAGATTTTGAAGGAGAAGATGATAGTCCTAATGATCAGGTTGATCAGGCTGCGATTACACCTGAGGACATTCCCGCTCGTAACCGTAGGTCTAAGGCATCGAATGACAGGCAACGTTAGCCTCCCAACGATCCTTCTAGTCCTGTTGCAAGGGGTGAGCATGATATTGGCTCTTTGGAGCTTTCGGAGACGCAGTCACGGTCCATTGATGGTACGGAGGTTGTGACTCAGCCTAAGGATGTGGCTGATCAGCTCGAGGCTGAGAAATTAAGGGTGGTGGAGAAAATAGAGGCAGCTCGGAATCGCAGGTCGAAGGCATTGCAAGATGTGTCATCTCAGTGTACGGATATAGTTGTTCATGATAGTGTTGGTGCTTATGATGGCCCCCAGTCCTGTGATCCCTGTAAAAGAAAATAGGAAAACTATGAAGAAGACAAAGACACCTCCTGATGCACCAGTACGCAGAAGCCCGCGTGTTGTGCCTAGGAAATCACCTGATGGCGATAGTAAACAACAAAGTCCTAAAGTTATTCAGAGAGGCAGCTCTGCACATCTTAATCCTGCTGCTGCAAAAAAGGCGAAGGCAGCTAACCAGGCTGTGTCCTAGGCAAAGGCACCTGTTGATAAGAAGAAGAAGGATGTCCTTAAGGGTAAGGAGAAGGTTTTGTCCAAGGGCAAGCAAACTAGAGGTAGCCAAAAGAAGGTACCTCGTGCTACTCGCAAATCTGTGTGCCAAAAGAAGTTTTCCTGCAAATTATATTCTGTACTTCCCTCTGATGTTATTCTTGAGCTGCCAATTGTGTATTTACTGTATTGCTTATATACTCCATTGAAAATTCCCAGCATAGCTTTATTTGTACTTCCCCTTTTTTGTATAATTATTATCATCTTTATTTATTTGTGTTCTTTTTTAATGTTTTTCAGTATGAATTTGTGAAGAGGCCTTGCAAGAGGAAGAGAGGCGAGGAAGGTGCGCCTATCAGCATAGTTGAAAAGGCGGCGAAAAAGCGCTTGAACACCATGGTTAGGTGCTCTTTGAAGGAGGTAGCTCTTTGTGTTGCGTTGTTAAAGGAACGTCACATGAAAGTTCTTCATACTGCTGAACTTGGTCATATCAAAGATTTCAAGATCAAATCCAACATTAATCGCCGTCTTGGTTGTTTTCTGATGTATAATTGAAAGGACGTGGATGTCGCCTAGAGGGGGGGGGGTGAATAGGCGCTTAAAAACAATTACGGTTTCGGCTTGAACAAATGCGGAATAAAACTTAACGTTTAATTTACCAAGCAAGAACCCTAAATGAGCCAGGCTCAACTATGTGCACCAACAACTTATACTAAGCAAGATAAACAACTATGTGATAGCAATATATATAACAAGAGCGCTAAGGCTATCACAAAGTAGGTGCACAAGTAAATAGGTTGACTAGATGAACAACCTATGGGACAAGCAATGCACAATAATATGAGCAAGCATAAGATGAACAATGTAATAAGCTTGCTCAAAGTAAGGGTAGAGATAACCGCAAGTGGAGCCAATGGAGACAAGGATTTGTTACCGAAGTTCCTTCTCTTGCGAGAAGTACGTCTCTGTTTGGAGAGGGTGAGGAGCACAATGCTCACACGAAGCCAACGAGGGCCACCCTAATTCTCCTCACGCTCTTACCAATGCAAGATGTCGTGATTCCACTATTAGGACACTTGAGGGCGGTCACCGAACCCGTACAAATGGCAACCCTTGGGGGCGGTCACCGAACCCGTACAAATGCTCGGGGCAATCTCCACAACCGAATTGGAGGCTCCCGTAGCGTCCCGAAGCTTTCCACCACAATGATTGAGCTCCGCAACAACAAGCCTCTAGGTGCCAACGCACCCACGAGGTACAAGCTCTAGAGTGCAAAGCACTCAAGAGTAGCTATCTTCTCAACTTCACTCACTACAAAGAATTCTCGGAGAGAACTCAAACCGATGCACCAAATGCAATGGCGAGAGCACACGAAGTGCTCAAATCCCCAACTCTCAAATCCCACCAAAGCAACAAAAGCTATGGAGGAATATGAGAGGAAGAACAAGGAGAACACCAAGAACTCCAAGATCTAGATCCACAAGGTTCCCCTCACTTAGAGGAGAGATGGCTTGGTGGAGAATGTGGATCTAGACCTCCTCTCTCTTTTCCCTCAAAAAGGAGCAAGAATCATAAGAAGGGAAGAGAGTAAGCAAGCTCAAAGAGGTCAACAATGGGGGGAAGAACTTGCACAAAACCGGTGGTGACAAAAGAAGAAGAAGACCCCCTTTTATAGTCCCCCACGAATCCAGCCGTTGGGAACCGTTGGCAGCCCACCAACCACGAGCGGTACTACCGCACCGGGAGCAGTACTACCGCCCCACGGTACTACCGAAGCCCAGTGCCGTGCCCACTACCGCAAAGTCCAGTGGACTTACGGTAGTGAGTGCAGTACTTGCCCGCGGTACTCCCGTGGCACGGTACTACCGCACTGGGAGCGGTACTACCGCCCCGCGGTACTACCGGGGGCTAGTACCGTGCCCACTACCGCAAAGTCCAGTGGACTTACAGTAGTGAGTGTGGTACTCGCCCACGGTACTACCGTGGCGCGGTACTACCGCTCCAAGAGCGGTACTACCGCCCTGGCAGAACCAGGGAGCCCAGGCTACACAACAGAAGAACTCCAAATGAAACAGGCAAACCCTGAACTGCCACAACTTCTGCAAATGAACTCCGATTAAGGCAAACTCAAGCTTGATGGAAAGCTAACGAACAGAGCTGCCATCTTGCTTTGCATCCTCTCCCACCTCCAAGTTGCGAAAGATTGGGAAAACCCCTAGGGATTAGACCTCAGATCAGGTTTGGTCCCGTATCACATGCCCTGGGAGGAGTTCCAGATCGACGCCCCCTCCGCGTCTATGGTTATCTTTCGTGCAACAACCAAGGCCACAATTGGCGAGGGAGACAATACCCTCTTTTGGGAGGATAGCTGGCTTGCCGGCTGGAGGATTGAGGTATTCGCGCCCGAGTTATTTGCGCAAATTTCTCCTAGGTCCCGGAATTCACGTATGGTTAGTGAGCCTCTCCTGGACATGACTTGGTCTAGAGATGTTGGCCTAATATGGACTTGGCCTTGTTGCCGGAATACTTGGATCTCTGGCAGCGGTTGGCCATGGTGCAACCTTCCCCAGGAGTTCTTGACATCTTCTCCTGGTTTTGGGAGCGGAGTGGTATGTTCTCAATGCGCTCAACATATGCCACCAAGTTCGTGGGTCGTGAGGTCGAGCCACCACAGACTTCACTTGGGCATCCAAGGCCTCCTTACAATGTCACATCTTTGTATTTGGACGTCTGATAGGCTTGTGAGACGTGGGCTACCTCACCAAGACACATGCCCGCTTTGTACTCAACGGAAGGAAACAGTGAGCCATATCCTCCTTACTTGCGTGGCACCGGGCATACCAAATCGGGGCCCCAATGACATCTGACACCCTTGCAGCATGGTGCCCTAGCGTATGCAGTGCAGGTTACAGAGCACAGGATGTGCGAACCTTACTCATCTTGGGATTGTGGGAATTATGGAAGCATAGAAATGCGATTGTATTCGACGGAGAAACACCGTCAATGAAGCTCGCCATAGACGAAATAATCGTTGATGAACAAGTGTGGAGGTAGGCTGGCTTGCTTCAAGCGGATCTTGATGCTTTCTTCTGGACGCTGGCGAGGTGGGATAGGAATGAGTAGGCGGTTTAGATAGATGATAGAGTAGACGCGCTCCGTAAATTGGAGTTGTAAGTGGATTCATGTAACTTTTAAACATGATTTAAATAGCTTGCCTTTCTTCTATATAACATAATACACATGCTTGTGCACACTAAAAAAAAGGTGTTTTCTCGATATATAAAAGGCCAACTAAATGCAACCCTAACCCGCTTTATAATCGTTCGCACCGAAGAAAAACCTAGTATAGGTACAACAGGGACAGCGACCGTCCCGTCCCCTCCTAAAACCCCAATCTTGTCATTTCCATCCCCCCCTCCATTTCCGCCGGCGCTTCCTCCCCCTCCCCCCTCCTCACGCAACCCAATCGCTCCAGCTCCAGGTACAAACCCTCGACACCTTCCGTTCCGCCGCGCTCCCACTTTCTCGCTTCTCCCTCTTCTCCGGTGCTAGTTCCTCCGCTTCTCACGCCCCTTGTTTCGCCGCAGGTGAGGGCCGTGTATGCGTCTCGGGCGGCGGTGATTCTTGCTGTCTGCGAGGAGGATGCAGGCCACCGGGAGCGTCACTTGGGTCGTCGGCGCGCAGGCGTCCGTCCTGGGGAGATGCAGCGGCGGGCTGCCCTACCCTCCGTCGTCGTCCTCTGCTTCCTCCGGTAGTGGTAGGTCCCAGGGCCTCCGCACGGTGCGGTGCTGCGTGCAGCAGGCGCAGGAGAAGAAGCCGCGGGTGAGGAAGACCAAGGAGGAGCGGAGGGAGATGGTCGAGTCCTTCGTTGACACGTACTACAGCCGCCCCCATCTCCTTCCCTGTCGCTTCAGTTACTTATAGTTTTGAATTTTGTCTGCGTAGGTCTGTCTGTACCGTCCAATTAACATGCTCATTCTTCTCAATGTGGGTGCTACGATTTGCTCCTAGTTCACCACTGTTGCTAGTTTGTTGTGCAACCCTTTGTAGTAGAAATTTTGCAATGCAAGTCTACTTTCATAGTGCATTGTTTCTTACAGTCATGATATAACCTCTATGTTCTAGTATGATTTTGATGATGTTTTTTTCTTTTTAATGCGATGTGATCTAGACTACGATTTTGTCCACTGTTCCTATGTTTGCATTTTGGGTTATCTATGCGACGGTGGGAAGTATGCCTTTCTCTTAAGCCTCATTTTGCACGAAGATTTTGTAGAGGCTAATATGAACAATCCGGTTTCCCCTGTTTCATCACATGTGCTTTGTACGTGTTGAGTATTTCTTTTCCTTGTTGTGATCCTATGGTCGCTGCTGTTGTCTCATTTCAGGTATCGGGTTTCAAACAACGGCAAATTTCCTTCAGTCAATCTTACACACAAGGAAGTTGGAGGATCATATTATATAGTCCGTGAAATCATGAGAGATATCATCCAAGAGAATAGAGTTCTTGGCCCTGGCGACTTGAATGCCAACACATTGATTCTTGAGGATTCCCCTGATTCTTCAGAATTATCAAATACACATGAATTGGGCCAAGGCAACATAGAGATATTGGATATCTCTGATGAGTACCATGGCAACAAACATTCTGCATTGGAAAAGTCCGATAAGGAGGAAGCATCTTCATTGCAAACGAATTTCATCACCACTCAACAGTTACTGAGTTCATCTGATACCTTGGTCCAAAATGGGAATGTAGGGGATGTAACATGCTTGGAGCCAAACCTTGAGAAACAAGATGAAGCCTTGGGTGGGAAACCAAGGGAGTCTCAAAGTAATAGTTCCGAAATGCAAGCCCCATCTCTTGCTCATGTTACCGATTTGCATAAAGAAATTGAGCTTAACAGTGCGGGGGATGCTCTTGAGGAAACAACCAGTAGCATCACTGATGAAGTTACTCTTTCCTCGGAACCTAGTGTTGTTTCTCAAACAAATGGTGCACTTCTACACAAACCAGTGACATTAACTGACGATTGTGATGGCATAACTAATACTGATGTTGATGAAGCTATTGTCTGCTCAGAAAATAATGGCGTTCTTCAGACAGATTGGATCCTTACACAGGAGCATGAGATATTATCTCAAACAGCAAGTGTCAAGACAGACGTTGTTCAGATCGCAGATGGCCAATTTAGATCTGCAACTCAAACGGATGCTTATACCTCGCATACAAGTGTAGCAACAATAGAATCAGCTGTGTCCATAGATCATCATGGTGTCGTTGAGCAACCACTGCTTGATGCCAGCCCTAACGAACAAGGAAAGTCAGAAGATCTTGCTTCTCAACCAGAATTGGATACAAAGGTTAGTCCATAAGTCAATGCAGGTTTTTGCAAGAATTGGACCTTCTTTACCGAACAGTACAGAATCATGTGATAAGTTGTACGGTTGTATGTATCATAGCCTTTATGGAATCTCTTATCTTCCAATGACCATTATCTTTCTCTGACCCTGTTTTGTTTACTGATTTATGCTATGTCCTCGAATGTCACCATTGTGTTTACTTTTAGTTGGACCTTTTTATTGTAATTTATGTACTGCATATTTCAGTATGTCGAATTCATATTATTCTGCTTCTTTTCAGGGGTTTATGCAAAAGGAAGACAACCACAACAAAGTAGAGAAGGATGAAAGTGAATTCAAGAAATCAGTATCTGGCATCACAGACGAAGAGCGCGAGTCAAGCAAGGCCAATCATGAAGATGGGATAAGTGCGACAACAATGATCAGCAGGCATGCACCTTGCATTCTGACATTGCATTGCACGCACTTTGCATTCTGACATCGCATTGTTCATAATTGCATGCTTACTGTTTATAATTTTCTGCATACATCGCATTGTTCATATTGTTGGTGTTTGATACAACTATTTGGAGCGGTAGTATTTTTAACCTAGTTATTGTTATATCGACAATGCTAACTCTTCGTAGCGTTATCTATTAAAGTGTAATCTAATCTTCACATACATTATTAATCATGTCCACTGACGGGAATCTTTTACATCATAAATCCATCTGATGGTGCGTGTTCATACCTTTTTAAGCAAGAATGTTAGTTATTGGTGAAAACAATATTTGGGAATTTTTATAGGTATGTGTTGTTGTAAGAGGGAATTTAGAATGTTAGCCAAAAAATGAATTTAGTGTGTTTCCGTGAAATGGCTGAACTGTCACTTGGTCGTTCACCTTGTACGGACGTTTCCATGGCGTCAGTTCAACAATGGCGAGGCATAGGTAGCTCATCTTGTACAGACGGTTCGCCCATCTGCGAGTCCGCCCGACAAGAAAATTTTTCTCCTTGTGAAGAGCAGATGACACTCACCCATGAGTATGATTGCTGCATTTTTTCTCTTCGTCTCTCGCGTCGCGGGGAATGATTCTCCCAACTGTGAGGCCGATGTCTATGTACGCTGCTTTCTTCGGCTGCCGCTCGCACGCTTAAGGCTAGAGTCCAAATAGCACAAGAGCTTCGATTTTGTTATGAGAGCAGCAACACAGCCCAACTCCGCCTATGTTTTTTTAGACATAGCCGGTCCCAAGCCCGGGTAAAGGAGGAGGGTTGTGATAGGTTTGGCGAGCCAACATGAAAACTCAGCCACTTATGGATATGAAACCCAAAAGAACATCATTGGGGCGCAAGCCTCTTAGCGACGCGCCATATCGAAACCCGGGTGTGGTGGCAAATGAGCAAGGGCCGGGCTGTCACCCCCCTGGTGGCGCGCCGTATCTTGATTTGGATACGGTGACAATTGAGCAAGGATCGGGTCGTCGCATCCTTAGTGGCGCGCTACATCGTCGCCCGGGTGTGGTAAAAAATAAGCAAGGGTCTTCGCATTTGACTCGACGAGTGTGAAGGGTAAGGAAGCTAGCCGAGCCTAGGAGGATTCACATAGGTAGTTGGAACGTAGGGTCCTGACAGGTAAGTTGCGGGAGTTAGTGCATGCATCGGTGAGGAGAGGTGTTGATATCCTATGCATCCAAGAAACCAAGTGGAAGGGTCAGAAGGCGAAGGAGGTAGAGGATACCGGTTTCAAGCTGTGGTACACGGGGACCATTGCGAACAAAAACGGAGTGGGTATCTTGATCAACAAGAGCTTCAGGGCCAGTTCTTTTGGCGGCTTCTCCTAGAAGCTGCCCCCCCCCCCAGTTTCTCTGAAAAGGCGCCCTAAAAAATTAGGGAGGCTTCCGGAATGCCCCATGTTAGGCCATTTCAGAAGCCTCCCTAACTTTTTGGGGCGACTTCTCAGAGAAGCTGGGGGGAGGGCAGCTTCTGGGAGAAGCCGCCAAAAGAACTGGCCCTCAAGGATGGAGTGGTAGACATCAAGAGGCAAGGTGATCGGATTATTCTGGTCAAGCTGGTCGTTGGGGACCTAGTTCTCAATGTTATCAGCGCCTATGCCCCGCAAGTAGGCCACAGTGAGAGCACCAAGTTGGAGTTCTGGGAAGGCCTGGAGGACTTGGTTAGGAGTGTTCCTATTGGCGAGCGGCTCTTCATAGGAGGAGATCTTAATGGCCATGTGGGCACATCTAACACAAGTTTTGAAGGGGTGCATGGGGGCTTTGATATGGCTGCAGGAATCAAGAAGAGGATGTCTTAAGCTTCGTTCAGCCTACGAAATGATCGTAGCTAACACCCTCTTTAGAAAGAGAGAATCTCATCTAGTGACTTTTAGTAGCGGACACCACTCTAGCCAGATTGATTTCATCCTCTCGAGAAGAGAAGATAGGCGTGCTTGCCTAGATTGTAAGGTGATACCTGGAGAGAGCGTTGTCGCTCAACATAAGCTTGTGGTGGTTGACTTCCGCTTTCGAATTCGTGTCCAGCGTGATAAGCGCACCAAAGTCGCTAGAACGAAGTTGTGGAAGCTCAAGGGGGAGGCGACTCAGGCTTTCAAGGAGAGGGTCATGAAGGAGGGCCCTTGGGAGGAAGGAGGTGATGCAAACAATATGTGGATGAAGATGGCGACCTGTGTTTGGAGGATAGCTTCAGAGGAGTTTGGGGTAACCAGGGGTAGTAGAGTCGAAGCTAAAGATACCTGGTGGTGGAACGAGGATGCCCAGAAGGCTATTAAGGAGAAGAAAGCCTGTTTCCGCCACCTATACCTGGATAGGAGTGCGGACAACATAGAGAAGTACAGGGTGGCGAAGAAGACAGCGAAGCGAGCTGTGAGCGAATCTAAGGGCGGGCGTATGAGGACCTCTACCAGCGTTTAAACACGAAGGAAGGTGAAAAGGACATATATAAGATGGCCAAGATCCGAGAGAGGAAGGCGAGGGATGTCAACCAAGTGAGATGCATCAAGGACGAAGCAGATCAACTTCTGGTGAAGGACGAGGAGATCAGGCATAGATGGCGACAATACTTCGACAAGCTGTTCAATGAGGAGAATGGGAGCTCTACCATTGAGCTGGATGACTCCTTTGATGAGATGAACATACGTTTTGTGCGGAGAATCCAGGAGGCCGAGGTCAAGGAGGCGTTGTTGATCAAACGGCCAAAGACGCCTAAAGTCCCCATCCGATGGCTGAAAATGCTAATGGCCTGAGAGGGCTCGATTAGTGCACAATTTTGATGTCTCTAAATTAAGAGTTAAGTGTAGTTTTGTGAACTGGTTGTTCAACAATGTAGGTCAGCCCTGATTTGAATGTTCAAAGTTTTACCTTCTCCGGTTGCGTAAATTTTGGTTTTGTTCATTGGAGTGTGATCTCTTGTGGGGTGGAAGTTAGTGAAATGCTATATCACATATTTTCTGTCAGAGGAGAGAGATACGGTGACTGCCAAGTGCAAAGAAAGGAAGAAGAAGCAAAACTCAAGTCTTAAAATAAATCCCTGAGGTCAACCATGCCAAATTACATCTTTACTTTCCCAGGAATGGGATTAACCATGCCAAATGTTTGATAGGTAACTGATACTTTAGGTATGTTCCATATTAACTGTCGCTGAAGTGGATGTATACCATGCACCTAATTTAATAATGTTTGTTTGGTTATTCTTGAATATACATCTAATTTAATAATGCAGTATGACCTTTTATCTCTCTCATGCTCCGCTTTAATGACCTGCAGGACAACTGGGAAGGGACAGCAGAAGAAAGATGACAACTTATTTTGGCTCATCGTTAGGGCATTTGTTGTTTCTATGTCCAAGTTGTGGGCAAAATGAGTGATAGGCAAAATGCATCTTCATCTGGTAGTACCGCTGCCTGGGATGTCTTCCGGCATACTAGGAAACAAGAAGTGCTTTGTGAAGCTCCATTCTCCCTGATGCATATAGATTTTCTTGCGCAGCACTTAAGGTGTTTTCTTATGGTTGGTTTAGTTTATAGCCTATTAGTGTAGTTCAGATGTATCGTTTGGTCAGCTTGCTCTTCTGTGTCAAGTTGGCACTGCCAACTCTAGAGATGTATCAGGAATTTCTCATTTTGTAAGAGTAAGATCTGTTTGGCCTCTGAAAGTAGTAGTTCGAACATTCACCGATGTAATCTGCATGAATGATTTCATGTTGCATTTTCTGCAATCATGAAGCTTGTTCCTTCCATCGCAGCAGAGCAGTGTTTAACAACAGCTTCAAATTGATCCTTGCGACCTACGATCCTGTCCAGATTTAAACAATATTTGTTCTTGGTACACAAACCTTACAAAGTATTCAAGCACATAAATGTAGTTCTTTATGCTTGAATGTCAAGGTACCGCTCACAGTTAGAACAGGGTTTCCAGTCTATACAAATGTTCCCTTGGTCCCAAAATAAGTATAGTACTACAAAATTGTGACACTTGTGTACAATTAACATGTTCCTCAATACAGAAATTAACATGTTTAGTTATTTACACTTGAGTGTCAAGGTGCTGATCTGTTAGAAAGGGGTTTCCACATTATACAAATACTAGCAGATAAACAGCCCAGCCACACGCCGGGCCCGTAGCGAAGCCTGTGTTTGCGTGTGTGATGCTGACGTCGAACTGTTTGTAAAGATGTTCTTTTATGATATTATTTATTGCATGCATGTCTTTATATTTATTTTCAACATGTGTTGTTTTCTTTTTAATAAGAGGGAGGATAAGTTTATATGTTAGGTTTAATGGCTGCGTATTTATATTTACGTGGTTATGCATCCGCGAATATTTTGTTTTTGTGTTTGCTAAAGCAAGTAAGTTGATAATTTTAAATGAATGATTACATTTATTTAGGGAGACAGCTACATAAATTGAAAAATTAATTACATGGAAACAAATGCAAGTGATACATGAAGGATACAAATACAACAGACTAAACATAGTGGAAGTTGGGTACATATCAAAGTGGAGTCTGATGATCGTTTAGATCATCATCCAGTAGATTGGAGCATCATCGGGTGTGGCTTTAGAAAGGACATAGATGAACACAATCAAGCCTTTTTGGAGGAAAAAAAGCATGATAGTTGAGGATATTTGGGTTAAATTTCAGAAATGTGCATACAAGTGATCGTCTTGTCCCTACTGCAGGTTGTAATGGTTTTGTGCATGATAGCACCTTGGAAAGAAGGCGTCAACGGTGCCGAGCAGGGCAGGGGGTGTGGTACTTCAGCACACACTGGTTATTTCTTTGAAAAAGGACTGAGACGGTTTGTATCAAATTCTTGTGCAAAATGACCCCAAAGCATAACAGTTGGGTTTTTTGTAAGCAAAAAAACTTGTTTTAGGATTCTAAAAAAGAAAAAAATTGTTTTAGTAGCTATTTCTATACACATGAGATGACAGTCATAAAAAACAATAAGATAAGAATACCGCCCATGAGTAATGTATATTTCCTCTGCAAAAAAAGTAACTGATAGTTGACGCCTTGGCTGCAACAAATTCGTAATAGATACTATTAGTCCAACAATTTCTAGTAATTTATATACAATGTTATCTGGATATACCCTGCAAAAATATATTAGTGGGATTTGTAATTATAGGTGTATTAGAAAATCATGACGAAAAGACACTGGCATCAGTACGTTTGATCCAAACATTTTTTCAAGTTTTAAAAATGATAATGTGTTATGGGAAAATTAGGGAGCCATAGGATTAACAATAGTTGTTTTTATGAAAGAGAGCCTCTAAGGAAGGTCAATTGCTCTGTATTTGACTTTTGGCTTAGCTATGAAATACCCGTTCTTTCGGAATTAATCCTTCAGCTATTCCTCCCTGTAGAATGGATTCAACAAAAATATTCAAGATGGTGTGTGTTCTTGAAAGAGAAAATATTTGATTTTTTTAGCAATAGTATATATCCAACTCATTTATCATACAATCTACCATAACAAAGTTTAGATCGTAGAATTCAGATTTATCGACGCTCCAGTGCTCGCACATTTTGCTGATGCAAAAGATGAAGGTGAGACCGTATCAACCCTTCACAAAATCTTTAAATAGCACACCTTCCATAACAATTTATGGTCTTCGAAAATGACAACCATTTATAAATGATGATGGTATAGAAGGAACCAAATTCAAACGGTAGTTGTAATTTCAATAAACATGAAATATAGATGTATTTAGCATTGAAATACATTTAGATGCATCCATTTGAGCGACGGGTAATATGGATCGGATATAGTAACACTTTGTTTTCACGCTTTCAAGTTGTTGCATTTAGCACTAAAATACATTTAAATTGATCCATTTAAACAATAAGTAATATGGATTAAAGTTAATATCACATGTGTAAAGATAATAGCATTGTCATTTGTTCTAGTTTTCATCTCCACTCGATTGCGGCAAAAATGATCGCCGTGATGTGCATTGTGGAGACGACCGGCCGAAAAGACCAAGCAAATTGGCCAACTGGGCATGATACTTTTTTTATTGTTTTTACCTTTTTCACTCAGCGGTTAGACATGCAATTTGTGTAGATGGTGCATGCACCCCTATTTTTTTGTTGGATTGGTCAGGATACGTGTCATCTAGAGAGGAAGCAGTTGCTAGCACTTCAAATCAATAGGATCGGCTCTAGGTTAGCCAACTTGTATTATAAGTATATGTAACTTATGAACAAATACACAAGATTCATACTTTATCTTGTTGTGTTCAATTCGCTTGACAAATAGGTGAGGACCAGAGTAGTGCTATAACTAAAGGATGATACATAGACTGATAATTACCCAGTTCCAAGAATGCGAGCTCTTTATTAGTTCAAATTTATCCTTATCATCAATATTCTGCATCAGATTTGTAAACCCAAAAGAGTTGTGACATGTGACCTCATATCAACAAGCATTACATCCTGGAACATCCAATCAAACACAGCCTATTATACCCTGCGTACACAAATATCACTACTTTAGTGATCTAAAACATCTTATATTTGTGTACGGAGGGAGTACATTTCAAGACATTATTGTTGAAACTTCGCCAATTGGGTAGTTGCTAGTGGATTTCAACAATCTCCTAGTTTCCTCATCCATGGAGACTTTATCCTGTTCCATTCGTTCATCTATTATCAGAGGCATCATCTCAGCTTTAGCGTACGTGCGCAGGACCGAGTTATATACCTCAGTTGTGACATATCCTGCTCCTCGAAGCACAACCAGGAGCTCCTCTGCAGTTTCAATGTCACCTCTCTTCTCAATGTGCGAAAAGAAAGCAGCAACGAGTTGGGGGTTTGGCTCCCATTTCTCCAAGCTTGACAGTGCTTTCTTTAGGCAGTCAAGAACTTTGTTCGTGCTCTCTTGGTTGCCAAGATAACCCCAAACAAATAGCTCCCAAGTGCTATAGCTGGGCTTGATTCCTTTTTGCACGATGTATTGAAGAAAACCCTCTGCCTTGTCCATCTTTCCATTCTTGATGTAAAATGAAAGGATGGTGTT
The DNA here is from genome assembly GCA_950022295.1 of Bromus sterilis. Classification (NCBI taxonomy): domain Eukaryota; kingdom Viridiplantae; phylum Streptophyta; class Magnoliopsida; order Poales; family Poaceae; genus Bromus; species Bromus sterilis. Next base: position 228,431,357 of record OX465600.1, read on the forward strand.
GGGGATCTGTCGTCGATATGTAACGCCAGATGCCATGGGATGGTTAAAGTGAGGGGAAGACGCGAGGGAAAGAATGTCAATGGTGCCGGAATCGGGTTGGGCACAAACACGGTGGAGGACACCAAGATGTACCCAGGTTCGGGGCTCTCCGGAGAGATAACACCCCTACTCCTGCTTGTCTCTTATATATCAATGCTCTGGCTACAACATCTGCTTCTCTATCTCCTCAGGGGAAGGTGAGTGCCGCCGCCGTGGGCAAGGCTCTCTCCTGCGTCCCTGGGGGTAACTACAAGCAGTGCACGAACTATGGGGAAGGTGAGTAATGGTGATCTAGGATCAGTCGTCCCTCACACAGGAGGGGTACCCTGGCTCTTATAGTGTGAATCCAGGGTACTTCGGTAACTTCCTTGCCGAATGGGCCCAGCTGTCATCCTCTAATCGGCCTGGGCCCACCGACTGCTCCTCTCCGGGTGATCCGGGACCTACGAGCGGCGGCCCATGCTGTAGACTTGTAGGATGAACAGTGGAGCTAGGGAGTATTGTCTTGTCGGCCTGTCCGCGGAATCGACGGGGAGGTCGACACCGTATCTCCAGTAAATCCTCGACGTGACTTGGCCTTCCTGCCACCCAGATATCTCGGGATATGGTATTTATGACCTCGTAATCATACCCCCGACTGGGTGGTAGGTAGTTCCGATTGCGCCTGATCCGACTGGTGGTTCCTGGCGAGGTCGATTGCTCTGGTCAATCGGCTTGCTAGGTATCAACCTCGGACCAGCTGCCGACCAATCGGATGATTGTCTTGGTGAAGGGAAGGGGTGGACCGATTGCGCCTGGGCCGACTGCTGGCATTTGATACGGCCGATTGCCTTGGAGCAATCGGTCGTACACCTGCCCAGCTCGGCCCAGCTGCGGCCCAATCGGTCCATCCTTGTCTTGAAAGGTTACTTCCGCTTAGGTTAGCCTACCCGGGTACCAGTCCCCCGACAGTAGCCCCTAAAGCTGTAAGGGTCCCACGGTCGCTTGACCGCGGGGCCTTTGCAGTTTTTAATCTCTCTCTTGACATCCTCCGACTGCTATGGCCTCATCGGGTGTGTCGTCCCGAGCTCGTTAGCCGACTCGGAGATCACACTCGGCTGACCAAGCTTCTCGTCCGATTGGGTTTGTTTTATTCCCAACTCGTGTCTTCTCTTTTCTGTCGAAACACCCTTTGCCGATTTACCTCCAACGGTTACCTCCGATTCTTCCGGGATGTGATCAATGAGCTGGGACCCACGACCCACGCGCGACTTGACATAACTGCAGGGCCTGACCCCCACGTCGCACGCCTTGCCTTTTGCGCCCGGATCCTTTGCGCTGGCTTGCCGGTTGCCCTTCCTGTGCCCTAGGCCACACCGAGCCACACAGCCGCAGACGTATCCCACTTCCCCCCCCCCGCCGCCCATATAAGCCACAGGGGGGAGACTTCGCCTCTTCCTTCTCCTCAGACGCCATCTTCAACCTCGAGCTCCCTCCCCTCTGCTCCATTGCTACTCCATGCGAAACTCTCTGCCGCGAACCTCTGTGCCTTGGATCTGCTCCGGCCACGGACTCGTGCTCTTCACCGCCTCCGCAGCGACTCTTCACCGCCGCTTTCGCGCTCCACCTCCCTTTGTTTCTCTCCTTTTCTTATTGTCTGCGAAAACCATGGCGCCCCGGCGAGATGTGTCACAGGCGAGCCGCGGGTGCTGGAGGGGTTCTCAGGCCACCGCCGACGCCGTCCAGTCCCTGATCCGTGCCCGGAAGATGCCCGCGGAGGTCGAGTGGCGCATCCCTGGCAAGGCCGAGGTCGTGCCCAGCGCACGCGCTGGCGAGAGGGTCGTGTTCCTTGCTCACTTCGAGCGTGGATTCGGCCTTCCTGCCAGCTCGTTCTTCCGCGGATTTCTTGACTTCCACCGACTGCAACCCCATCATCTCGCGGCCAACTTCATCATGATCCTCTCTGGGTTCGTGACACTCTGCGAGGGGTACCTCGGCTGCCGTCCGAGCATCACCCTCTGGAAACGCTTCTTCAACCTCCGAGCTCATAACGCCCGGACAGGAGCTGTGGTGCCCTCTACCATCGAAGGCGGCGAGCCAACGTACCCGACTGACATGACCGACTGCGGTAGTTGTCTCGTCACAGCCGGCAAGCCGAGGTATAAAAGTCCCGAGATCGTCCAGTCCTGCAAGAACTGGCAAACCTCATTCTTCTACGTCAAGTCACCCAACCAAGGCCCCGATCCTCTCAACCTGCCCGAGTTCTCCCTCGCCCGGCCGATTGAGAACATCAGTGGTCGCTGAAGTACGGCGTCGGAGACCTTGACGTCGATGACCAGGTTGCTAGGGTCGCCCAGCTGGAGCAAGAGGGGCTCCTCTCAACCGACCTGGTAGCCGCTTGGCTTCAAGCTCGGATTCTCCCCCTGCAGTGCCGAGTGCACCGCCTCTGCGACATGTCGGGTCTTCGAGATCCCACTCGGCTCTGCACGTGGCGGGTGAAGACTGAAGATCTCTGCGCCCGAGTGAAGGCTATTACATCTAGCCCATTGCCAGACCCCTTCCGCTTCGGGCTTGATTACCTCACCCGCCAGCAGAAGCCGCCTGTGGTATGTCCCGAATGCTTTTTCTTCCGATTGCTCTTTCTCGCTGCTTCTCTGATCACTTCTATTTTCTTTCCAGCATTTTATTCAGTCCGAGCTAATGGAGGACGGTCAGGAAGCTCGCGTATACGCCCCCGACCGCGCGGAGGAAGACCCCGCCGACTTCGAATATAACGGCGAGATACCCTCCGCCGAGTCCGGTGACGATGATGAAGATGATGGCGAGTCTTCCGGAGAATCCTCCGACTCCATGGACGCCGAGGGCGATGATGCCGAGACCGCCAATCCTCCAAGGACCGACACCCGGCTGCCGGCTCAAGGGGGTACGCCTGACCCTTCCCTTGAGCAATTTTTGGCCGAATGGAGCGATGATGAAAGTGTCTCAAAGACTGATGATTCTGATGCAGCTCCTCGTGCCAAACCCCCGAAGGTGCCAGCTAAGCGCACCTCGACCACCGGCTCCTCTGCCGGTACGGCTCCCAGCAAGGTTGCCAAGGTCACGCCGACTGCCGGCAAAGGCAAACAGTCCCAGGAGACGATCACTCGGAGGCCGGCTGCGCAGGCGCCACTGAACGTCGCCCCTCTAAGATGTCGGATGCCCTCTGGCGCGCCGAGAACGATCGGGTATGACTTTACCTTTACGCCCTGTATTTTACTATCTGTTCCTGATACTGATTCTCCTCTTCCTTCTTCCTTCAGGGAGCCGATTGGGCTTGACGATGTCGACACTGGCATTCCGGTTCGTGCCAGCGCCGTCATCTCGCCTGCCGCTTCTGCCGCCGCCGTTCATAAACGGCCGACTGCTTCTCATCGCTCCTCGAAGGACGCCGAGCGCGCTGCCAAGAAGGCCCGCCTCGCGACGACTCAGAAAACCTCCTCTTCCACCCTTGCTTCCAAGACCTCCAAGAATGCCACTGACCGGGTGGCTCCTGGTGATAGAGGAACGCAATCGGTCGATCCGATTGCCCCATCTCTGCCACGCCGTTCCAACCCGGCCTCTCCTGCCGCAACTACGTCTGCCCCAACTACCACGTCCGAGCCGCTTGTGGCGATGACACCGTCGCCGACCGTGGTGTCGGCTCCGCCGATTGCCACGACTGTGCCGCCGGTTGCCACGACTGTGCCTCCGGTTGTCTTATCCGCGCCACCGCTGACGACGACCTTGCCGCCAGTTATCGTTGTCACTTCTGCTCCCACTCGCCCGGTTGCGCCGCCGCCACAATCGGGTGCCTCTGGCCCTCAGGTGACGCCGACGCCCCCGGCCCTTACTGCCGCTGCTTCCACCGCTACTCAAACTGCAGCGTCAACGCCGACCAAGGGGGCGAGGGAGGCGGGAGGGTGTGCAGGCTGCGGGGGCGGAGGCCGACGCGGCAAGCGCGGACAAGGGCGGTGAGCACGGCGCGCACGCCCTCGGCCATGGCGGCCACGGTGAGTTCCCACGGCGGCCAGAGCACGGGCTGGACGTGGACGACCACCGCAAGCATCAAATCGAGCGTAGAGCGGGGGGGGGGGGACGAAGACAAGCTCACTATGAATGCAGAGGAGGGATCGAGGAGGCCGAAGAGTGAACGGGGGCGACGAATTCGTCGACGAGGATGCGGCAGCCATGCGGAGGAAATCACGGCGATGGCGAGCACCCGAGGCGTCTGAGATTGATTCGAGGTGTGGGATGACGAAGACGACCACGAGGAGCTCGCTGGACATGGCGGCGCGGCATGAGGAGGCTAGTGGCCACGCGTGCTCGCGAGCCCGTGGCCATGGCGGCTCGGGCGAGGACGAGCGGAGGGGGCATGAGGAGAAATGGCGTGGGGTAGGCAGGGAATGGAGGGGCCCTAGGGTTAGTGTTCGGGGTTAGGGGGTGCGGGGCTCCTTATCCTCGCCGGCGTTCGCTAGATGGCCGCCACGGCGGAAGGCGCCATGGATGGCCGCCACGGCTCAGCCTCCACTTTAGCGTGGTAGGAGATAGGCCCAGGTGGGCTGGGCCGGCTTTGCGGTTGCCCCATGCGTTAGATATGATTTTTTCCTCTTATTTGTTTTCCTGTTTCTTTTTGTAATTCTTTTCTTCTGTTTATATTTCAATTTTCTATCATTCAATTTTATAAAATGTGAAACTTGTACCAATAATATTATTGCAATTTATATCACTGCTACAAAAAGTGTGGGCCTTAAATAAAATTCAAATCAATTTTATTTAATTACAAAATGATTAAATGGGCTAATATTCTATTGTTTTTAATTTATTTGCATTATGTAAATAGCTTCATAAATTACCATTTCCATTATATTTTTACTTACAAATATTTAGGCCTTTAATATAAGGACCGGAGGGAGTATGAGCTAAGGTAAGCTCTCCAATAGAACTAGTGAGGGTGCATCCAACTTGCTCGCTCAAGAAGACCTAGAGCTCATTTGAGGACGTTCATCATTGGAATATACAAGCCAAGTTCTATAGTGTAAGGATCCCCACATAATTATATGCATGAATCATAAGATAATCTCTATGGAGTACAAATACTATAAGGAGTATGAGTGTGGATCTTTAAAAAGAGATAGTAGTGTTGCCCCCTTCTCTCTTTTTATTTATTTTTTCTTTCTTTTTTTGTATTTTTGTGGCCTCATTGGCTCTTTCTATTTATCTCTCATTTGTCCTCTTTGAGATCTTTTAATTTGTCCTCTTTGGGATCTTTTGTTTGTCCTCTTTGGGATCTTTTCCTCACTTTAAGGGTAACACTCTATATTTTACAAGAAGTATAGGAGATCATCACACTTTACAAGAAGTACTCAACATAAAGAAAACTAAAACTATCATGATGTATGCAAATGTATGCCTTTGCCAGTGTAGCAGGATATGCAATGATACTAGCGCGTCATGTAGCAATTAAGAGGGAAAGGCCCAACTATCATGCGGCTCATCGATCAAGAAAAAGCATGTATGACAATGGAGATCAAGCCATGAGAAGATGGATGTTGCATGTCAATGTATCTCGTAAAGGCTATGGAAATGCCTTGATAGGTAGGTATGGTGGCTGTTTTGAGGAAAGATATAACGAGGCTTATGATGACAGAGCGTATCATGCCAAAAGGGTTTGGATGCATCGGTGAAGTTTGCACCAACTCTTGAGGTGAGAAAGGGCAATGCACGATACCGAAGAGGCTAGCAAAAAATGGGGGTTGGAAGTGTCAACAATCTAATACTCGCATTAGTCCGAGGAACTCATGCACTTATTATCGGTAACTCTCTATCTAATCAGGAGATTCACAAAGAGACGAGTTCCCCGAGGAGTAGTGTATGGGGGTTTTGTTATCCTTGCGCACCCTCGACTCAGGGTATGTGGGGGTACTCTATATATTACAACCCTTCCAGAGGTTAGCATTCCATCTAGTAGCTAGAGTTCTCAACTAGTTTTTGTAGTTTTTCGAAAATAAACATGGATTTCCAAAAATACGACACCTATCACTAATAGGCTAAAGCTCTTGACATTAAAAGTTCAAACATTACTCAAAACAACACCTCAAAACTTTTGCAAGTTATTACTATACTTAAATAGCAACCTAAATTACCTACTTCAAGTCAAGACACACAACTCAGTGCAACAGACCAACTCTCTAAACAAGATAAGCATGAAAACTCAAGAGAGTTCCAAAAGCAACAATCTAAATAAAAGCTCTTAAAAAGATAAGCATGAAAACTAAGAGCTAAGCATGACAACAGTTACGAAAAGATAAAGAACACACATTAAAGATAAGCATGGAAACCTATGTCGTGTTCTAGGGTGGAGTGGAGCGTGTTTCACTCCCAAACAATGAAGGATGGGGTCTAACTTGCTATGAACATCAAGCAAAAGAAGACAAACTAAAAAGTAAATGCAAGACGCTCCAAGTATAGCACATAACACATGAAGTGATAAAAATATAGTGTGGACAAGGACGAACTGATGATCGTTGATGGAGAAGGGGATGCATGGGGGCATCCCCAAGCTTAGACGCTTGACTCTCCTTGAATATTTCTTGGTTTTGCATGGGGGCATCCCCAAGCTTGAGCGTTTGACACTCCCGGATCTTCTTTCATCATCTTCCTTCGCACACTTGAAAAATCCCTTCATACAAAACTCATCATAAGCTGATTAGAGGGGTTAGTGTCCCTAATAAAATAATTCACCTCTACTGGAAATATTGATTTTCAGGAAGAGCTACTGTTTTTCAAGATTTCCAAAAAGAATTCGCAAAGAAAAAGCAAGCTTAAGATTTGCAAAACTGAGAAAAGGTAAAACATTGCAGATTTTGTGAAAAACAGACCAGAAGGTAGTAAAGAATTGTTTAAGGCACTTCTGCAACTCAAATAAAAAAACTCATAACAGATGGAAGATGACCAATTTTATGGAGCATACTGTCAAAAAAATTCAGATCAAAAAGATGATCTGTTGATTTTTAATGAATTTTGCAATGGAGCAAAAGTTCCTTTTTTCTGGATATCATGTCACAACTTTTGATTTCTCTTGCCATCGAAGGCTAAACTTGGCACAAAGCTTGAAAGTGAAGATACAATGATGATGCTACAGTACTAACAAATATCAAGACCACTAAAAACTGAAAGTAATTTTTTTTGGATTGCCTCCCAACAAGAACTTTCTTGTATGCCTTTGATCTAGGCATGAGGCAAGAAGATCAAGTTGTATCAATTGAACGATCATCAAGATCATCAAAAAGCTCTTCAATAGTACAACTAGTATTAAGAGGACTTTCAAATAAAGGCCTAGTGATAACATTTCTAGGGATAAAAGCAAAGGTAGTAAGACCAATTGGAGCTTCATTTGTAATTCTATTCAAGAGAGGTATTTCTTACAAGGTCTTCACAGTTTCAATTCCCTTGGCAATAGGTGGGTTACTTTTGGGTCGAGGAACCTTGGGAATGTAAATGAACTTAGATTCCTTCTTTGCCAAGGTTTCTATCTTTTTGGTTTTGATCGAGGAGAAAGTAGTTCCTAAAAGATAAGGTTATATTTCTGGGCTACGTTGTATCTAAGCATGGGATAGAACTAGATTCTTCTAAAATTGAAGCAATTCAAAATTGGCCTACTCCCATGAATGTTAGTCAAGTAAGAAATTTTCACGGTCTTGCTGGTGTTTATAGAAGTTTTGTAAAAGATTTTAGTACTATTATTGCACCTTTGAATGAATTGACTAAGAAAGGAGTGCCTTTTGTTTGGGGCGCTGCCCAAGATCTTGCATTCGATGAGCTGAAACATTTGCATACTTCTTCACCATTACTTGCATTACCAGATTGTTCTAGGAAATTTGAAGTTGAATGCGATGCTAGTGTTATAGGCATTGGTGCTGTATTGATGCAAGAAGGTAGACCTATTGCTTATTTCAGCGAGAAACTTTCTGGTGCTAGCTAGATTGAATTATCTTGTTTATGATAAAGAAATTTATGCACTCGTTAGAGTTCTTGAGGTTTGGCAACATTATTTGTGGCCAAAAGAATTCATACATTCTGATCATGAAGCTTTGAAACACCTGAAAGCTCAATCTAATTTGCATTGGCGCTTAGCTAAATGGATTGAGTTTATTGAGTCTTTTCCCTACATAATTAAGCATAAGAAAGGGAAAGACAATGTGGTTGTTGATGCTCTCTCTAGGAAGAACATGTTATTGACACATCTTGATATTCAAATTCCTGGTTTAGAGAGTTTGTGTGATTTATATGCAACTGATCATGATTTTGCTGAACCATATCGTTTGTGTGTGCTTCGAAACGCATGGGATAAGTTCCACATCCACGATAGATTTTTGTTTCGTGCTAACAAACTATGTATTCCAGAATCGTCTGTGCATTTTCTCTTATTGTAGGAATCACATGCAGGAGGTTTGATGGGTCACTTTGGGCGTGAGAATACGCTACTCATGCTTGTTGGTCATTCTTATTGGCCCAAGATGAGGCATGATGTGGACATGTTCGTTCGGCGCTACATTGTATGCAATAGCAAGTCCCAGCTGAAGCCTGATGGTTTGTATACTCCATTACCTGCTCCTACCACACCTTGGGAAGATGTAAGTATGGATTTTGTGTTAGGATTGCCACACACGAAACAGGGCCATGATAGTATATTTGTGGTAGTGGATAGATTTTCTAAAATGGCACACTTTATTGCATGCCACAAAAGCGACGATGTGTTGCATATTGCTAATCTGTTTTTCAGGGAGATTTTACGCTTGCATGGAGTGCCCAAGACAATTGTTTCTGATTGAGATGTGAAAGTTTGTGAGCTACTTCTGGAAGACACTTTGGGGAAAGTTCAGAACAAAGTTGATGTTCAGCACTACATGTCATCCCCAAACTGATGGTCAAACAGAGGTGGTGAATAGAACATTGTCACAATTGCTGCGAGCTATGATCAAGAAGAATCTGCATGAGTGGGAGGAGTGTTTACCACATGTTGAGTTTGATTATAACATAGCGGTGCACACTACTACTAGCTTTTTCCTTTTGAGGTGGTGTATGGATTCAAACCAATTATACCACTTGATTTTTTGCCTTTTCCCTTACATGAGAGAGTTAATATGAAGGCATCCAAGAGGGAAAAATATGTGAAGAAGATTCATGAGAGGACTCGAGAGGCTATTGAGAAGATAGGAAAAAACATTGCTGCTGCTAGAAACCAATCTAGAAAGCAAGATTTGTTTCATCCTGGTGATATGGTTTGGGTGCATCTACGCAAGGATTGATTCCCACATTTGAGGAGTTCCAAGTTGAGGCCGCGTGGTGCTGGTCCTTATAAGGTGTTGGATAAGATAAATGACAATGCTACTCGATTGATATCCCAATTGCTGAGTTTGGTGGCGCCAGCAACATCTTCAACGTTGCTGATTTATCACCACATGACGGAGATGACCTTGGAGCGTCGAGGTCGATGCCTTTACCAGAGCCATAATGATAATGAAGAACCTATAAAGAATAAGTCCAATGAAATAAAATTTGGACCTATTACCAGAGCTCGTGCCAAGTTATTAGAACAACATGTGAATTCTCTCTTAGTAGCATATGATGATTTATTTAATGAGAATTATATACTGCCTAAGTATCTGTATGTATGGATGCTCAGATATTGTGATGAAGACGAGGATCAAGTGGGAAGAGAAGATGGACCGGACACAGGGATTGGAGGCCCGTTCACCTATGGACGTCCGACGTGGACACGAATGGCCTCGACACCAGCTAGTCAAGAGAACAACCACCCAGCATCGCAAGCCCGACGACAAATGAACGTCTGAAGTATCGGATGTCCGACACCTGTCGGAAATAGGGTGCATAGACATCAATACGCATTGGCGGTTTATTGCCGAAAATCCAACGTCTATCGAACGTCCGATGGATCGAACGAATAGGACATCCGACACTTGTTGGAAGAAGGGGCATCGAGTATAGTACGCATCGGTGAATTATTACCGGAAATCCGACGATCGACGGACGTCCGATGCACCAGACGTCCGACGCCTTCCGGACGTCCGACGACCCCGACACAGGAAGCCCCTAGGACTACACAAGACGTATTTCAGTATTGACGGACGTCCGATACGGACCGGACGTCCTACACTGCCTGCATGAAGAATTAAGTGATGCGTATCATGTATTCAACTTTAGACCTCCTAGACTATAAATACCTAGCCCCTTGCACGCTTTAGGGTTAGAAAACGTTTTAGATAAAACCTAGTTCTTGAGATTTTCTTGTAAGCATTCATCTTGAATCTTGTCTCCGATTTGTATCGATCGGGAGATTATAAACTACAAGTTATGTGCGATCTGTTGTTCCACTGGGAATTAGTAGATTGCAACTATACCGTTCATGGTCAACGGCTACGTGTGCAAGTGTGTGAAGTCGTGAATATCCAAAGGGTAGAGAGTTGTTGCATTGGCATCAGGGATCTAGCGAGGAGAGATCATCGACGACATACAAGTCATCCATCAACATCATCATAATCACCATAAGCTTACTGAGAAGATCAGGCCACCCCATATCAAGCTTCTTGTCTCTCATAGTGGGAGGTGGATGCCGCTGCCAACGCACTGCCGGCCTCACTCCGGCCACCGGCGGAGGGTGGCGCCGCCTCCCCTCCGCCACTAGAGCAGCAACAACCCCGCTTCCCTGCTGCTCGGGCCACCGGAGAAGAGTCAGTGCACCTAGAGAGTGTCTTGGAACACAACGCCAAAGGAGACCAGCAAATCTTTGTCCTGGAGCACGTCGAGGACGAGCAACCCATCATCATGCGCTAGGTCGAAGGAGGCGACAACTGTGGCTTTGCGGGCACGACGCGGGCGGATCACGAGTGCGGAGGCCCACGACCGCGGCGCGGGCGTCATAGGTTGCCTGGGTGAGTGGACTGAGATGTACGAGGTGGTCGTGGGCGCCGCTAGGGGGATGGAGTACCTCTAGCACGGCTGCGGCAACCGGCCCATCCAACACCACGACGTCCACCAACAGCAGCCAGGCGCGGGCGGAGGCGAACAACAGCAGTCAGACGCGGCGCGCGCACCAGCGGCTGCCGGCGTCCATGATGACCCACAAGTGTAGGTGGTCTATCATAGCCTTTTCGAAAAGTAAGAGTGTCGAACCCAACGAGGAGCAGAAGGTAGTGACAAGTGATCTTGAGAAAGGAATAATTGCAAGTACTAAAAAGTAACTTTTTATGGGTTTTCTGGAATAAGCAACAAGTAAATAAAAGCAACTAAAGTAAATGATGGCAAGGTGCAGCAAGTGGCCCAATCCTTTTGAACACAAAATATAAGCCAAGGGGTTTTACTTATAAAGACTAAAGCGTTCCCGAGGACACACGGGAGAGGTAGTCAAGTTACTTTCGCCATATTCCGTCTCTTACTATGTTTTGTTTTGATAAGTGTCGTGTGGATGGACCTAAGCTAGCAGAATGCCTAGACTAAGACAAGTGCACTTTTACGATTAAATCTCTTGAAAGCATCTGCAAATACAAGAGAGAAATTAAGGTAAAACATAACCGTAGCAATAAACTTTAGGATCCGATACTCCCTTGTGCAAAAGTGTGCAAACTGGGGTCCAGGTTTCTGTCACTCCGGCAACCTACCATAAGCATCCTTTATACAAAATTCCTTCCCCTAGGTCCTTAAAAAGGCGAAGTGTTATGTAGTCGACATTCACATAACACCACTAGAAGAATGACACCACAACTTAAATATCAATCAACACATATTACTTCAACATCATATGACTACTAGCAACAAGACTTCTCCCATGTCCTCAAGAACTAAAGCAACTACTCACATGACATAAAAGAGATCATGATCAGAGGTGAGGAATATATGATGAACAATCTGGTCATAACAATAATCCTCCAACAAAACTTAAGAGCATTCACCACAAAATAGTAATCAACACCGGTAAAGTATATGGGATGAATAGTGCAAGGTACAACACAGATCACGATGGTAAAGTGAGATGGGATGAAGATGGATATGGTGCTGGTGATGAGGATGATGGTGATCATGATCTCTATGATGCTCGTGACGATGGTGATCACGATGGCGATGATCTCCCCCTCCGGGAGGAGTTTTCCCCGACGGAATCTGCCCGACGTAGAGGTCTTTTCTTCTCTGTAGGTTCCCGTCTCGGAGCGGCGACGGAACTCCCGATCTAACTTGCCCCCCTGAAGAATTCTGTCACAAGGGGTATATGTGCTGAAGGAGATCCCCTAGGGTGGGCCCACCTCACCAGCAGGCCACCTGGTGCGGCCTATGGGGTGGCTGCGCCACCAGGACGACCTGGTGGGATGGTGGGCCCCCTCCGGGAGCTCTTTTGTGTGTCTTCGTTAATTCTCCGAAAAACTCTTCCCCGAAATTTTCAAGACATTTAGAGATGTGGTGGCCGTGCCACCAAGCCGCCTGGTGGCCTGGTGGCCCCCCTCCGAGAGCTCTATTGCGTGTCTTCGCTAATTCTCCAAAAAAACCCTTCCCGAAATTTTTAGGTCATTTGGAAATGTGCTGATATGTCCACTCTACGTGCACTTTTCTCTGCTGATTCATGAGTCTGCTGTTTCGACACCAGAAAGTTGTAAACTGTGTAAAACAAGCCAAAACACCATGAGAACATCATCAAAATATGAAATATATCAACGAATAGTGGTGAATTATGATACAAAATAGTGGTGCATTTTGGACGTATCAACTCCCCAAGCTTAGACCTCGCTTCTCCCCAAGCGAATACTGAGCTCGGTAAACCCGTCCACAAGTTTAGAGAGTGAAGTGTTAATAAATAAGAATACGAACAAGAAGCATCACATGTTCTCTACCAAACTCAAGCATCCTCAACACCAATCTCAATTCATAAGGTCCTTATGAAATATTAATATCAATTATAATCAAAAGTAGGGCTAAGGAAACTCATTAAATCATGGCAAACATGTTCTTGGTTAGAGAACAACTAATAACTTCTAGACTTTGCTCCTCCACTTATATTTATAATGAGATCAACTGAAGCTTTTGAAAGAACAAGTTATTAGTCAAGAAGTGAAGATGCTAACACAAAGGTAGATGTTTGCTTTGGCTGGGCTTAACAAACAACTTACTTATCATGGTTGATAATGTCAACAAAGAAGTGATATGAAAAATCTTATTGCAGCAATATATATGAGTGAATCCTTGTCAAAATAAGGTGTCTGCTCTCTTTAAGAATAGAGGAAAGTAGGAAAACTGACTCAACATGAAAGTAAATGATAGGACCTGCGCAGAGGGAAGTATGGAAAACTCATGTGCTAGAGCTTTTAGCTTTAAAACAATAAGAATGGGAACATAGGCTTTTGAGAGGTGCATAATTCGTCAACGAATGGTAGCAGATAGCCCAATACTTCTCAAACTGGACAAGTTTCGAGGAATGACTTCCAAGAAGGGACAATCACATCCCATTAATCTCCTTTGTTTATCACTACCAAAGTTTTATGTTTTCTCATGAACAAAGCTTGAAGGAGGTTGTTTGTTGCCATTATCTTTTACGAGTTGGGCGCACTCATACCAGTCCCTCCTCGTGTTAAGGTTCGCAGATTAGACATGCAAACCAAAGATAAAGCTTGTCCCGTATGAGAAGATCATGAATTATCTACTACTTCCTCATGAGATAAAACAGAGGCACAAAACATGGAGTAATACTATTTTGAAGGATTAAAGATAGCACATGAATAATATACTTTAGGATTGGCGGTGAAATACAACATATAGGAAGGTATGGTGGACTCTTATGGAAGATAATGGTTTCACGGTATGGATGCACAAGCAGTAATCCCGCTTAGTACAGAGTTTGGCTAGAAAAGGTTTTGAAAGAGCAGACAAATTATGTTGACTTGGATGCATACCAATATAAAGCTAGATCATTAAGATTTGGCATAAAACATGAAGTTGTATTCCTTTATAACATTACAATTAAAGCATAAGAAGATAAAGGTTTTGGATATACTTGATAATACAAAACTCATGCTTGTTGTTATGACCAATGCTATGTTTGCCAAGATCAATATTGTTTTCAAAGCCTTACCTGATATATAATATCAATACTCCCATAAGAGTCGGCATATAAGGTCGATTGCATAGAAAGAATAACAAGTGCAGCGAAGAAACCAATAGACTTCTCATTAATATCCCATCATAGACAACTGCACGCTCACGGATACAGGACTCTCCCATAAAGGAGTGATATACCTCAATGCAAACACCTATTTCATAAGATAACTTCCCTAGACATGATATGACACTAAACTTTAACCACGAAAAGATAAAAGATAAAGATGTCGGACACTCCCCCAAGCTTGGAACAAGCTAAGGGGATGCCATTACCCATGAAGATTTTAATCTTGATTTTTCTTGAAGCTCTTCAAGTGATCCTTAGCGAAAATCTTCCATGGCAAAGGTCGTACATCCACGCATGATTCTTCTGTTTCCTGGATCCTGCAGCAAGCAGACGGGCTCATGCGCATAAAATTTAGTTCATACTCATAGTTCTGGTTGTGCAGATCATAGATCTTCCCTTGAAGCTCGAACACCTTGGTTTCCAGTGCGGCCATGCTTGACCACACTTCCTTCATCTCCCTCTCATGTTGGGCCTTCAGCTCGGCGATCATGTCGATGTTGGATTCAACACCACGCTCAATCATCTTCATGTACTTGAGAACTTCTTGCTCCACTTCTTGCAATCTTGGTTTGGTGCTCCCATCCTTGATGGGTCCCTTCAGATCTTCTTTGTAGAGGACACCGTCCTCCACCCAAAGAGCTTGAGGATGCCTCCTCACCTCTGTGAGTTGAGGGTTGATGACGTTGATGAGGAACTTGTCCTTGGGAGAGCTTGGGGAAGCCATGGCACCTAGGTTTCACTGAAAGTTTTCCTGGCAACAACAGATCCAAAAGAAAACGCACGTAATCACGAGATACAGAGCTAGGACGATCCGGGAATATATATAGCAAAAAATCTGCACCGAATGAAAACTAAAACACCAAAGGGGAGTCGGAGGTGGACTCCTGGTGGACCAGGCGGCCACCTGGCGCAACCAGGAGGTAGGCCACGCCACCAGGGCGCTTGGCCCACCGAGAGCTCCTCTCCGGCTCCACTTTGGCTTGGAATTTTTCTTATTTTTCAAAAATTGATAATACAGAACTTTTATGGCTTTTTACGAAGTTTTCTTACCGTATTACATACGTATTTGTTTTCTGATTCTGCTGGTGTCTGGCACAGTGTTGCAATATGTTCTTCACGAGTAGCTATCTACAGTGACAGCGGCAGTGGGGGCGAGCGGGGCCGGACCCCTCTATGCTTCGGCCCCCTCCAACGAGTTCCAGTGGGGACTAGTTTTAGTCTTAGGTTAATTATCCGGCCATTGGGCTAAACTACTAGTATTAACTAAGCCCAAAACATTTATGTCACAAGATAACTTGGGAAGAGGCGACTATGTAGGTTGCACGTACACGTATCGGATGGATATCATATATACACCATCCACACGCAGAGGTGGCTAGCTCTTTCTTCCACGATGTGATACAACACTAGGGCTTCATTGTCGCTGGCCGCCAGCCGCCGCCGTCGATCGCAGCACGCCAACATCATTGTCGTTTGTACGCTTGGTGATTATGGAAGCCATCGTCCTCTGCTTGCCGTGCATCATGCCCAACCAAACGACATCGCCAAACTCAATCTCTTATTTGATCCCGTGAATCACAGAGAAAGAAAAGGCATTACTGTCTATAGATTTAACTACAATTTCTGTATTGCAGTTTGTCACTTAATTTGATTACACATATCAGTTAATTAATTGTTAGAGCTAGTATATTTTACCACTTGTTAAATAATTACGAATTATATATCTTATTTGTATTAATATTATAATTGCATAGATCATGAAGAGAAATATATCACCGATAAATAAATTCTTAAGCCAATTGCTACAAACTCTAACTTTATAATAAAAAATGTAAATTCAATTGAGAAGGTAAATGTGAAAGAGCAACTCATTGGTCATGATAATGGTGTCACCAATTTCAATTCATTTGGTAGGCACCTCCCCCCCCCCCCCCACACACACCCAGCAAAATATATAAGACTTAAAACATTTGCGGTCAAGGGCGCAGATCTTCATTCAAACTCGTAGAAAATGTAGTCTTTTTAATTGTAACACTTAAACTGGTTCTTGTTTGATATTGTTACAATATATAAGGCTTGATTTTTTTTGTACTTCGCCCCCCATGATCAAATCCTGGCTCCGCCTCTGGCTATCTATATCACATCCACATCAACATTGATAGGGTCTCGTGCCATGTAGTGCTTGAGTCTTTGCCCATTCATGACTTATGGTTTGATGCCTTCAAAATTGTTAATCTTGATTGCATCAGAGTGGTATCTTCTTCAATATGGTACAATCCTTTCCACTTGGAAAGTAATTTACCTGGGAAAAAACTGAAATGAGATCTATACAACAAAACTTTATCACCAACATTAAATTTTCGTTTCAAAATTCTATTGTCATGCCACTTCTTTACCTTTTCTTTGAAAAATTTCGCGCTCTTATAAGCCTCACTTCTCCACTCATCTAGAGAAGTCAAATCCATAAGACACTTTTCACCAGCAAGTGTAACACCCCGGGTGTCACGCTACAGTAATCACCTACAGTAATCATAGTTACTGTTGCTAATCCAGCCTTGATCACCTTGATCATAGCTCTGTCAAATTCCAACCCTGATAAAATTTTCAAATCAATGTGGATTGTAAATCTTGCTCCAAGGATTGTGGATGCCAGTCAATCAACATGTTCATGGTTAAACCAAGTCATCCTTAGCCATTAGCCTAATCCCCAGGGCTATGAAAGTCATGAAACCCATAAAGTTGGCTTATCAAGATTGTCAGGGAATTTAAATGGAAAGAAATCATAGTGAACCAAAATGGGGAGATCAATTATAGAATACCTAACAATCTTTGGGCCATGGTCATCATAGCCATGGTTATTATTATTATAGTGATCTAGAAATACTATGAAATTAAAGCAATAGTTGGAATTATTAAATTGCCATGAAATAATAATAAACAAGTGCAAATTTTAATTGAAAAAAATTTGTTGAACCTATTTTATAATTTGTCAAATAATCTGTAGGTATTGTTCAAGTTGAATGGGGAGTTTATGAACTAGTTTAAATAATTTAAATGATTAAAAAAGTAGTTCTAGTGACCACTTTAATTATTTATCATTTAAGTAAAATACTAGATGGTTTTATAAAATCTCAGAACTTTTTGTGGCATTGGCAAATAGTGCAACCTTAATTGTGGACTCCTTTATTATGCTGCAAAATTGTAAAAGTAGCTAAAAGAAATATAAAAGGAAATTAACAGAAAAGAAAAAGATAAAAACAAAACAAAATAAAAAGGAAGGCTAAACCCCCTCTGGGCGAAGCCCACCCCCCTGTTTTCCCCTGGGCCAAACCAACCTAGCCCACTAAGCCCACCCCCCACGCATCCCCTACCTTGCCCTGTTCATCCAGTGCGTGGCGGGCATCGCGCCGTGCCACGACACGCCTCGCCGCCGTGGCAGGCATCCGACGAGCCCCCCCCCCCGCCGCGATATAGCCGCACCCCTTGCCGGCCAAACCCTAGCCTTCTCGCATATTCTCCCCCCGCCGTTCCATTACGCTCCTGGTGCCTTCCCCATCTCTCCTGCACCTCACCCGGCGCCGTCGTCGCCACGGGCAGGTGCGCCACCGCGGCCACCGATTCCCCCAACGCCCGAGTCCGTGTCCAACCACCTCGCCATCGATCTCTTCCCCGCCGTGCAGAAGCAATCGACGCCACGACGCTCCACGAACCGCAAATCGCGCCCGCAACCGCACCACGGCCGCCGCGCCATTGCTACAGAGGAGCTCCACCCCGACCGTCGTCGGCCTCCCCAAGCCCCCTCCCGCATTCCCTGTAAGCCACTGATCGTTTTCCCCAACCCCGTATTCGATTGGGTGCACCGTAGCGCAGTGCCCGCTGTGCTCGCGTTCTGGCCGCCGCCAACGCCCATCTCCGCCGTTGCTCCGGCGGGTCTCTAGCCAGGCCACCTCCACCGCTCGAGGCGGCACCCTCCCAGGCACGCGTAGAACCCAACCGCGTGCCAAACGGCCGCCCATAGCACCAACAGGGACTCCGGCCATGGCACGACTCGCCGGCGGCGTAGCCCGCTATGGCCAGGCTACTGCCCGGTGGGCCCGCGGCGTCAGATGGGTTAACCACCCTAACCCCCCCGTGCCCCACTTACAGGTGGGCCAGATTAAAACCCCCCCTCCTATGACACCTGGGCCCCACCCCTGTTGATTAATTAAATTGTTAATTAAATTGCTGTGTATATGACATGTGGGCCCTGCCTAGTTTTAGATTAATTAAAATTGCTAATTAACCTATGTGGCACTTACATGTGGGGCCACCCCCTGGTGATTAACTTAATTAATTTAGTTTAATTAATCTGTGTCACTGACCAGTGGGACCCACTGGTCAGTATATTAAATTGATTATTAAATATATTAATGAAATAGAAAAGGAATTTAGAAAATAGTTTAAATGATTTAAAATTGATTAAACTTGTAAATTTAATATCTTTTAATCCGTAACTCGGATTAAAATAATTTATATATCAAAATTGCTTAGAAAAAATACATAGAGTAAGAATACAGTATCCGTTGGTCTACCACCCCCCGTCTAACATACCGATCATCGCACCGCCCCCCTCCGGACCGTCTGTCCGATGATTTGTCCGGTACTGTAAAAGTACCCGGATGAATTTATTCCGAACACGAAAGTTGTTCAGAATAGATTGACTACCTCGGATACACCACCCACACGTGTGTCAGATGTCCACGACACCTCCGGCATGATCCCTCCCCCCTCCGGACACCCTGTCCGGTAATCACCCGGAGTTGGCAGTTCATCCACGGATGAATTCCCGCTCCGAGCAACGTGCATCGTACTACGTTAGAGAATCGATAGCTTTTCTTCTGTCATGTAATATAATTGCTTGTTGTGCTTGATTTGTATTTATTGTTTCTTCCCCCCTCTTTTATTGTCTGGTAGTCCCGATGACCGATGCCGATGCCCCTGTGATCGACTACGTCGTCGACGACCGTGTACCCCTACTATCGAGCTTCCAGGCAAGCAGAGCCACTTCCCCTCTCCCTCATATCGCCTATCTGTCTTTATTATTCTGTTGCACTAGGCATATGCTGCTGCTACGTTGCTATCCTATTCAATTGCCATAGCTTATCATTGTAACCCCTTGATTACCTTTCCGATATCCTATGCAGACTATATAAATATATATTATACAGCAGTGAACCCTGCGCCTTGTTAGACAATAGGATTAGATAGCGGGCCGTGATTACTCTGGGAGTGATCGCGGATACTATATATATACAACTGCTACAGGTACGACACAGAGCAGACGCCCAAAGGAATCTACAACGGCGAGACTCTGCTGAGTCGCTTCTAGTTTTACTTACGAGTGTTTGGGCTCGTATTTCACTCTCGTCGCTGGCTCGGTAGCGTAGTTCCACTGGGATGATACGAGGATATTCTTCTTTAGTTCGTTCCACTGGTGTCTCGGCACCACCGGGGCGATACGAGGATAATCCTCTTCAGTTCATTCCACTGGTGTCTCTGTCGAACCATCTCAAGTGTACCATCGAGAGTGACTCCTCCTGGTTGCACCTGTTGGTAGGAACCTGAATCGACTGGCGTCCTTGAAGGTAAGGAGTTGGGTGACCCAACGGTGCCCGTGTAGGGATTGTATCGGAACGGCAGGACAGACGGATACCATCGTGGGTCTGGTCCTTGCTCGTGGCTATGAGATGCCCTGTAGTACGAAAGTCGAGCTCTTCGGAGCAAACGCGAGACAAAGTAAGGAGACGGTTCACCTTGTCAGTAACCGCACGAGTTGGTGGGACAAGAGGGCAGGCACGGACGTTACTGGTGGTCCTGACTGCTGTCGTTGACCGTGACTCATTTCAATAAGGGGCAACGATAATGGTCGTCCCGTCAGAAGATTAATAAAATGCTTAACGGGTTCGGCGGATGACTTGAGTATCCTTTTGGCTTGTACGCACTACCTATACGTGGGATTACGCGTATGGGCGCCTCCGCAACATAGCCTCTTTCGAGAGCCTTCAGACGTCAGCAGTGCCGCGGCCTGATTGCCGGGAAGTGTGTGTCTTTTTGCTCGCATGGTGTGTCTTATTTGGATTTGCTTTCACTTCACCGGCCAGACTCGCACTGTTCGGAGTACGTCCGGGTTAGGGTCCAAAACCCTGCGTACTTAGGATTTAGACCGGCGGATGGCCTCTCTGCTGTGCTCGAAGGATGGACTTCGTTGTGTCGGATAGCTTCGGTGGGGTTCTCCCTAACCAGGTGTACGCCACCCTGGAGATCCGAGCGTGTAGTGTCACACTAGTGCACCCCTGCATAAGATCAATCTATTCGAATAGCCATGTCCACGGTAACAGGACGCTTTATGCTGAAGCCAGATCCTACCACTACAAACTATATATTTATACTTGTTGGTTTCGAGTTTTCTTCCTCGCGGGGATGTCGAGGGAGGGAACTCGGAGGCATTGTTAATTATGATTACAACTTACTATTATACAATGATGCAGCAACTTCTGCTGCATTGTTACTTTAATTTCTGTTGATATTAACTGTTGGCTGATTCTTACCTCATGCTGCAAGACTCGTCGGAAGATGCTAGTCTTCGATAGGCCTAGCATATTTCCCTCTTATCCTTGTACTTCTATCTTGCTGTCCACCATACAACCTCCCTTTTCCATTTGATACATGCATAAAAGCTTAGTAGCTGGATGTAAGACTCGCGGGTATACTAGATACTCACCTGCTTTATTTTCCCTTTTATTTTTTTGCCTGATCGGCCGCTGCAGTCGACGTTGGAGCCCAGGAACAGGAGATCCCCGATGCCGACCACCGCAACGTGAAGATCCCCGGTGGCCTTCTACGACGTGGAGTTTCCCCTTCGACTAGGAGTAGTTTGGAGGTTCCCAGGCAGGAGGCCTCGCCTTTTCGATCGTGTTGTGTTTGTGCTAGCCTTCTTAAGGCAACCTTGTATTTTGGTGTCTGTACTCAGATACGTTTGCTTCCGCTAACTTTGTGATCTTGAGCTTTTGTATTCGAGCCCCCGTGGCCCCTGGCTTGTAATATAAAGCTTGTTTTACTTTATTTATAGAGTTGTGCTGTGATTACCTTACCGTGAGTCCTTGATTTTGGTTGTGTACCCTGCGTGTATGATTACTGTACACGTCTTGATTTTGAGGGCATTACAGCAAGCTTGGGTTCATCATTAAGCTCTCTAACATCCCAGAAAGCTTTATGCTCTAGCTCTAGAGATAAATGACAAGCCTTGCCGTAGACCATCTTGTAAGGAGACATGCCCATGGGGTTTTTGTAAGAAGTTCTATACGCCCACAAAAGATCTCCTAACTTTTTGGACCAATCTTTTCTAGAACTATTCACTGTCTTTTGCAAGATCAAGTTGATCTATCTATTGGTGAGCTCAACTTGCCTACTTGTTTGAGGGTGGTAGGGTGAAGCAATTATATGATTGACATAATATTTGTCCAAAGCTTTTCTAAAAGCACCATGTGTAAATTGTGATCCTCCATTAGTCCTGAGGTCCTTGGTACATCAAACCTAGGAAAGAATACATCTTTAAGCATTTTCAAAGATTTCTTGTGATAAAAACTTTTGGAGGGTATTGCTTCAACCCACTTGGTTACATAATCAACAACTACTAAAATGTGAGTGTACTTGTGAGAAGGAGGAAAAGGACCCATAAAATCAAAACCCCAACAATCAAAAGGCTCAATGACTAGAGAATAATTCATAGGCATCTCATTTCTCCTACTAATGTTACCAACTCTCTGACACTTATCACAAGACAAGACATAATTTCTAGCATCTTTAAAGAGAGTTGGCTAATAAAAACCTGATTGAAGAACCTTGTGCGCGGTCCTTTCACCGGCATGATGTCCTCCATAAGGACTATCATGACATTCTCTCAAGATATCCTTATGCTCATGCTCTGGTATGCATCTTCTCATGATTCCATCCGCACCTTACTTATAAAGATGTGGGTCATCCCAAAAGTAATGCCTCAAGTCCTGGAAGAATTTCTTCCTTTGCTGAAATGTTAAACCTGGAGGCAAAAACTTTGCAACAATAAAATTAGCATAATCTGCAAACCAAGGATCGGAAAGAGATTGTACCCTTAAAACAGCTAGTGGTTCATCAGGAAAGCTATCATTGACCGGAATAGGGTTTTTGGTATATCTTCCATCCTTAAAAGGTTGTCCACCATAGGATTGTCCGCTCCTTTCCTATCAACAATCTGCAAATCAAATTGTTGAAGAAGAAGTACCCATCTGATAAGCCTTGGTTTGGCATCCTTCTTCTCCATAAGATATTTAATGGCACCATGGTTAGTATGAATAATACCTTTAGAATCAACAATATACTGACTAAACTTATCACAAGCAAATACTACTGCTAAAAACTCTTTTTCAGTAGTAGCATAATTATTTTGAGCACTATCAAAGATTTTGCTAGCATAATGTATGACATACAATTTCTTATCAAACCTTTGTCCTAAAGTATCTCCAACAACAAAATCACCAGCATCACACATTATTTCAAAGGGTAATCTCCAATCAGGTGGTTGAACTATAGGAGAGGTTATTAAAGCTTTCTTAAGAACTTCAAAGGCTTCCTTAAAATCTTCATCAAACACAAAAGGAATATCCTTCTAGAGAATATTAGTTAGGGTTCTTGAAGTCTTAGAAAAGTCCTTAATAAATCTTCTATAGAAACCAACATGACCGAGGAAACTACGAACACCTTTGATGTCCCTTGGATAGGGCATCCTCTCAATTGCTTCAATTTTTCCCTTGTGCACTTCGATTCCCCTCTCCGAAATCTTGTGGCCAAGAACAATCCCTTCATTGACCATGAAGTGGCACTTCTCCCAATTGCTTCAATTTATTCCTTGTCCACTTTGATTCCCCTCCCCTCATATCTCTGCAAAAATTTATTAAGATTGTGGAGACAACGGTCAAATGAGGTTCCCTAAACAGAGAAATCGTCCATGAAAACCTCCACAATCTCCTCACAGAAACCATGAAAGATAGAAGACATACACCTTAGAAAAGTAGCAGGGGCATTGGATAACCAAAAGTCATACGTCTATAAGCATAAGTACCATAAGGACAAGTGAATTGTCTTCTCTTGATCAGCAGTATTAACATGAATTTGAGAGAAGCCGGAATACCCATCAAGATAACAAAAGTGAGTGTTTTTGGATAACCTTTCAAGCGTTTGATCAATGAATGGTAGTGGGTAGTGGTCCTTCCTGATTGGTTTGTTCAACTTCCTGAAATCAATACACATTTTATATCCAATAACAATTCTTTGAGGCATTAGTTCATTCTTATCATTAGGAACCACAGTCATACCTCCTTTCTTAGGAAGACAATGTACATGACTCATCCATTTACTATCAGCTACAGGATAGATATTACCTACAACCAGAAGCTTGAGGACTTCGATCCTAACCACATCTTTCATCTTCGGGTTCAACCGTCGTTGATGTTCAACAATTGTTTTAGCATCAGGCTCGAGATTGATAGTATGCAGACAGATTGATGGACTAATCTCCTTAAGATCATCAAGGGTATATCCAATAGTGCCTTGGTGTTTACGAAGGGTTTACAATAATCGCTCCTTTTCATATCCTGAAAGGTTATCATTGATAATAACATGATATACTTTCTTTTCATCTAAACAAGCATACTTGAGCATATCGGGAAGAGGTTTTAGATCAAGCGTCAGGTCTTCTTTAGGTTGTGATAGAATTCCTAAAGGTTCAACAGATAGGTTCTGATTCAGGATAGAAGGTTGTCTCAAGAATATGCCATCTAGCTCATTCCTTTCTTGCATATGAATGTCATTCTCGTGGTCCTCCATAAATTGCCGCAAAGGGTCGTTAAGAGTAATAGCAATGGAAGAAATCTCTTCAATAATTTTATCATTACTAGGAAAATCAGTGCCACGAGGTTGCTTGGAAAATTTAAAAAAGATAAATTCATATGGCTCACAATTGAATTCAATAGATACTTTTCCTTTCCCGCAATCTATAATAGCTCCACAGATTTTGAGAAAAGGTCTACCAAAAATAATAGGGCAAAAACTATCTTGCGCTGAACCAAGTACTAGAAAATCAGTAGGAGACTTTCTCTTTCCACATAGAACTTCAATATCTCGCACAATTCCAATAGGAGAGATAGTTTGTTTATTTGCAAGATGAATAGTAACATCACTTTAATTTCACAAGGTAGAATTTCATTCATGATCTCTTGATAAAGTGTGAAAGGAATAACACTAGCACTGGATCCCAAATCACATACCCCATAATAATTATGATCTCCTATTTTACCAGATACAACTGGGGCACCTGAAATTGGGCCTTTATTATTGGATGTAACAAGGTTAGTGGAAACAACACAAAAAATTATAATGGAATCCTAAACATTGCTAGTAACAAGATCCTTGACCAATGCAACTTGAGGATCGGCCTTAATCAGGTCCTCATGCTCACCAGTCGTTCTTTCACTTTTATTTACGATCCTTTGACAAAGGAATGTTGATGACCCACAAGTGTAGGAGATCTATCATAGCCTTTTCGATAAGTAAGAGTGTCGAACCCAACGAGGAGCAGAAGGTAATGACAAGTGATCTTGGACAAGGAATAACTTCAAGTACAGAAAGGTAACTTTTTATGGGTTTTCTGGTATAAGCAACAAGTAAGTAAAATAAAGCAAAGTACATGGTGCTGAGGTGCAGCAAGTGCCCAATCCTTTTGAGCACAAAGGATAAACCGAAGGATTAAACTTATAAATAATAAAGCGTTCTTGAGGACACACGGGAGAGGTAGTCAAGTTACTTTCGCCATATTTCGTTTAGTACTATGTTTTGTGTTGATAAGTGTTGTGTGGGTGGACCTATGCTAGCACACCTCCTAGACTAAGACAAGTGCACTCTTATGATTAAACCCCTTGCAAGCATTCAAAAATACAAGAGATAAATTAAGGTAAAACCTAACCATAGCAATAAACTCTAGGATCCAGTACTCCCTCGTGCAAAAGTGTGTGAACTGGGGTTCCGGTTTCTGTCCCTCCGGCAACCCACCATAAGCATCCTTTATACACAATACATTCCCCTAGGTCCTTAAAAATGCGAAGTGTTATGTAGTCGACGTTCACATAACACCACTAGAAGAATAACAACACAACTTAAATATCAATCAACACATATTACTTCAACATCATATGACTACTAACAACAAGAATTCTCTCATGTCCTCAAGAACTAAAGGAACCACTCACAAGACATAAAAGAGATCATGATCAGAGGGGATGAATATATGATGAACAATCCGGTCATAACTATAATTCTCCAACAAACTTAATAGCATTCACCACAAAAGAGTAGTCAACATCGGTAAAGTAGGGGGGATGAATACTGTAAGTTACAACTCGGATTGCAATGGTGAGATGAGATGGGATGAAGATGAGATGGTGCTGGTGATGAGGATGATCGTGATGATGATCTCGATGTTTCTCGTGACAATGGTGATGACGATGGTGACGATCTCCCCCTCCAGGAGGAGTTCTCCCCGGCGGAATCTGCCCGCCGGAAAGGTCTCTTCTTCTTTGTAGGTTTGCGCCATGGAGCGGCGGCGGAACTCCGAATCCAACTTCTGTGTTGGGGCTTTTAGGTCACGGGGGATATATGTGCCAAAGGAGAGCCCCGTAG
The DNA here is from genome assembly GCA_950022295.1 of Bromus sterilis. Classification (NCBI taxonomy): domain Eukaryota; kingdom Viridiplantae; phylum Streptophyta; class Magnoliopsida; order Poales; family Poaceae; genus Bromus; species Bromus sterilis. The sequence continues at coordinate 228,457,368 of OX465600.1, forward strand.
GTGGGACCCTCCTCCCAGGCGGCCACCTGGTGTGGCCTAGGGGGTGGCCGCGCCACCAGGCCGCCTGGAGGCCTGGTGGTTCCCCTCCGGGCCCCCTTTTGTGTGCCTCCGTGATTTCTTTAAAAAAAATTTCCTTGAAAATTTCAGGTCATTTGGAGATGTGCTGATATACCCACTCTGCGTGCACTTTTCCCTGCTGATTCATGCGTCTGCTGTTTCGGCACCGAAAAGTTGTAAACTGTGTAAAACAAGCCAAAGCACTATAATAACAACATCATATTGCGAAATATATCAATGAATAAGGGTAAATTATGATATAAAATAGTGATGCATTTTGGACGTATCAACTCCCCCAAGATTAGACCTCGCTTGTCCGTAAGCGAATACTGAGCTCGGTAAACCTGTCCACAAGTTTAGAGATTGAAGTGTCGATAAATAAGAATACAGACAAGAAGCATCATAATTTCCTTACTAAACTCCAGAATCCTCAATAGCAATCTCAACTCATAAGGAAATTATGAAAGAGTAGTATCAATTACAATCAAAAGCAGGGCTAAGGAAACTCATCAAATCATGACAAACATATCCTTGGTCAGATGACAACTAATAACTTTTACTTTTGCTCTTCCACTTATATTTATGATGAGATCAATTGAAACTTTTGAAAGAACCTGTTATTAGTCAGGAAGTGAAAATACTAACACAAAGGAAGATGTTTGCTTGGGCTAAGCTTTTACAAAAAACTTACTTATCATGGTGATCATGTCAACAAAGATGTAGTATGACAAATCTTAATGCAACAATATATATGAATGAATCCTTGTCAATATAAAGTGTCTGCTCTCCTTACGAATAGAAGGAAGGGGAAAACCGACTCAACACGAAAGTAAAGGATAGGCCCTGCGCAGAGGGAAGTAGGGAAAACTCATGTGCTAGAGCTTTTAGCTTTAAAACAGTAAGAATGAAAATATAAGCTTTTGGGAGGTGCATGATTCGCCAACGAATGCTAGCAGATAGCCCGATACTTCTCAAACTGGACAAGTTTTGAGGAACGACTCCCAAGGAGGGACGATCACATCCCACTAATATCCTTTGTTTATCACTACCAAAGTTTTCTGATTTCTCATGAACAAAGCGTGAAGGAGGTTGTTTGTTGCTATTATCTTTTACGAGCTGGGCTCACTCATGCCAGTCCCTTCCCGTGTTAAGGTTCGCAGATTAGACATGCAAACCGAAGATAAAGCCTGTCCAGTATAAGAAGATCATGAGTTATCTACTACTTACTCATGAGCTAAAACAGAGGAACAAAACAAGGGATAATACTATTTTGAAGGTTTAAAGATAGCACAGGAATAATATACTTTGGGAGTGGCAGTGAAGTACCACATATAGGAAGGTATGGTGGACTCTTATGGAAGATATTGGTTTCAGGGTATGGATGCACAAGCAGAATTCCACTTAGTATAGAGTTTGGCTAGCAAAGGTTTTTGAAGGAGCAGACAAATAATGATGACTTGGTGATACGTCCAAAATGCATCACAATTTTATATCGTAATTCACCCCTATTCGTTAATATATTCCAGATTATGGTGTTGTTCTTTTGTTGTTTTGGCTTGTTTTACACAGTTTACAACTTCCCGGTGCCGAAACAGCAGACGCAGGTTTCAACGCTGAAAAGTGGACATCAAGTTGCTGAATTAGAAGATCTCCAAATAAGCTAAAATTTAACGGAGGGTATTTTTCCGAAGAATCACGAAGGCAGGCCGAAGAGGGGCCAAAGGGGGGCCACCAGGTGCCTAGGCGGCCTGGTGGCCCCGCCGGGTGGCCGCTTGGACACCCAGAGCTACCTCCGGCTCCCCCTTTGGCCTATATCTTCCCTGTTACCCAAAAACCCTAAAAAGAGAAGAGTTTTCGGAGTTCCGCCGCCGCTCCTGGCGTAAACCTACAAAGAAGAAAATCCATCTCCGATGGGAAGATTCCGCCGGGGAGAACACCTCCCAAAAGGGGAGATCGTCGCCATCGTCGTCTTCATCATCATCACGGGCATCATCGACATCATCATCGACATCATCATCACAACCAGCACCATCTCGATCTCCATCCCATCTCATCTCACCATTGCAACTTGTGTTGTAACTCGCACTATTCATCCCCTCTACTTTACCGGTGTTGATTACTCTTTTTCGGTGAATGCTACTGAGTTTTGGTGGAAGATTATTGTTATGACCACATTGTTTACCACCTATTTATACCCTCTGATCATGATGTCTTTTATGTCTTGTGAGTAGTTACTTTAGTTCTTGAGGACATGGGAGAAGTCTTGGTGTTAATAGTCATATGATGTTGAAGTAATATGTGTTGTTTGATATTTAAGTTGTGTTGTTATCCTTCTAGGGGTGTTATGTGAGTCGAGCACATAACACTTCACCTTTCTAAGGACCTAGGGGAATACATTGTGTATAAAGGATGCTTATGGTGGGTTGCCGGAGTGACAGAAACATGAACCCCAGTTCACACACTTGTGCACAAGGGAGTAATGGATCCTTGATTGTAATGCTATGGTTAGGCTTATGCCTTAATATCTACCTTGTATTTGCGGATGCTTGCAAGGTTTTTAATCATAAGAGTGCACTCATCTTAGTCTAGAAGGTGTACTAGCATATATCCACCCACTCAACACTTATCAACACAAAACATAGTACTAGACAAAATACTATGAAAGTAACTTGACTACCTCTCCCGTGTGTCCTCAAGAACGCTTTAGCCTTTATAAGTTCAGTTCCTAGGCTTATCCTTTGCTCAAAAGGATTGGGCCACTTTCTGCTCCTCAGTACCCTTTACTTTGCTTGTTTTTACTCTTCTTGTTGCTTATACCGAAAACCCCTAAAAAGTTATCTTCCAGTGCTTGCAGTTGTTCCTTGTCCAACGTCACTTGTCAATACCTTCTGCTCCTCGTTAGGTTCGTCACTCTTACTTATCGAAAACACTATGATAGATCCCCTAGACTTGTGGGTCATCACTTGGATGCAAAACAATATAAAGCATAAACATTAATATTTGGCATAAAACATCAAGTTGTCTTCCTTGTTAGCATAACACTTCAAGCATAAGAAGATAAAGGTTTTGACTAAGTCGCTACTAGAAAAACTCATGCTTGTTGTTATGACTAATGCTATGTTTTCCCAGATTAAATAAAGTTTTCAAAGCCATACCTGATATATAAGATCAATACTCCCATAAGAATCAACATATAAGGTCGATTGCGTAGAAAGAATACCAAGTGTAGCGAAGAAAGCAATAGACTTTTCATTAATATTCCACCATAAACAACTCCACGCTCACGAATACAAGACTCTCCATGAAGGAGTGATAGAACTCAACGCAAAGCACCTATTTCATAAGATAACTTCCCTAGACTTGACCACAAAAGACAAAAGATAAAGATAAAGATACCGGGCGCTCCCCCAAGCTTGAAACAAGTTAAGGGGATGCCATTACCCATGAAGATTTCAAGCTTGGTTCTTCTTGGTGTTCTTCATGTGGTCATTAGCAAAAAGCTTCCATCGCACATGTCCTTCATCCACACATGATTCTTCAGTCTCCAAGGTCCTACAGCTGGCAGCCATGCTCATGCGCAGAAACTTTAGTTCATACTCACAGTTCTGGTTGTGCAGATCATAGAACTTCCCTTGAAGTTTGAACACCTTGGTTTCTAGTGCGGCCATGCTTGACCACACTTCCTTCATCTCCTTCTCATGATGTGCCTCCAACTCAGTGTTGATGTCGATGTTGGCTTCAACACCACGCTCGATCATCTTCTTGTACTTGAAGACTTCTTGCTACACTTCTTCCAGTCTTGCCTTGGTGCTCCCCTCCTTGACAGGTCCCTTCAGATCTTCTTTGTGGAGGACACCATCCTCCTCCCAAAGAGTTTGAGGATGCCTCTTCACCTCTGTGAGGTAAGAGTTGATGACGTTGACGAGAAACTTGTCCTTGGGGGAAATTGGGGAAGCCATGACACCTAGGTTTTGCTGAAAGCTTTCTTGACAACAAAAGATAAAAAAGGAAACACACTGAATGGCAAGATACAGAACCGGGACGATCCGGGAAAATATATAGCAAAAATTTCTGCATCGAAAGGAAACTATTGAGCCAAAGTGGGGTCGGAGAAGGACTCCTGGTGGACCAGGCGGCTACCTGGCGCTGCCAGGAGGTAGGCTGCGCCACCAGGGCGCTTGGCCCACCGGGAGATCCTCTCCGGCTCCACTTCGGCTTGGAATTTTCCTAATTTTTCAAAAATGAATAACACGGAACTTATATGGATGTTTGTGAAGTTTTCTTACCGTAATACATACCTATTCGTTTTCTGGTTCTACTGATGTCTGACATAGTGCTACAACATGTTCTTCGTGAGTGGATATTTGTATCTCATCTACATCAACATTGATAGGGTCTCCTGCCATGTAATGCTTGAGTCTTTGCCCATTCACGACTTGTGGTTTGGTACCTTCAAAATTGTTTCTCTTGATTGCACCGAAGCGGTAGACTTCTTTGATATGGTACGATCTTGCCCACTTGAAAAGTAATTTACCTGGAGAAAACCTGAAACGAGATCTATACAACAAAACTTTATCGCCAACGTTAAACTCCCGTTTCAAAATTCTCTTGTCATGCCACTTCTTTACCTTTTCTTTGAACATCTTCATTCTCTCGTAAGCTTCACTTCTCCACTCATCTAGAGAATTCAAGTTCATGAGACGCTTTTCACCATCAAGCTTAGGGTCAGCATTAAGATCTCTAATAGCCCAGAAAGCTTTGTACTCTAACTCTAAAGGTAGATGGCAGGCCTTGCCATAAACCATCTTATAAGGAGACATGCACATGGGGTTTTTGTAAGCTGTTCTATATGGCCACAGAGCATCTCCTAACTTTTTGGACCAGTCCTTTATAGATTTGCAAGATCAACTTGATCTCTCTATTGGTGAGCTCAACTTGCCCACTTGTTTGAGGGTGGTAGGGTGAAGCAATTATATGGTTGACATCATATTTGGATAATGCTTTCCTAAAAGCACCATGTGAAAAATGTGATCCTCCGCCAGTCATGAGGTACCTTGGTACACCAAACCTAGGGAAGATTACATCCTTGAGCATTTTCAAAGATGTCTTGTGATCAACACTTTCAGTGGGGATTGCTTCCTGATACGTCCCAAACGTATCTATAATTTCTGCTTGCTCCATGCATGATTTGTGTGACTTTGTCATGTTTTAGATGAACTTTCATACACTTATGATCATATTTGGACTAACCTATTAACCCAGTGCACCCCAGTGCCAGTTCCAGTTTTCTGCTGTTTTTGTATTTCAGGTTTTCCCGATACTTAAAGTGCCCAAAAAATTCCGGAAAAATTATATAAAAAAATCAGCGCTCCCGAAGCTTCTCGAAAAGCCAAAGTTGGACCATAGGGCCACCACCAGGGGCCCATGCACCCTGGTGGTGCGGCCAAGGGGGAAGGCGTGCCAGAGACCCTTCTGGATCCCTGGTGGCCCCCCTCGGTGCCCCCCTTCGCCTATATTTAGCCCTCGCGGAGGAAACCCCTAAGACCGAAGTATCTTTTCCCATCTCCTCTCTCTACCGCTGCCGTCGCCGTTTCCAGATTGGGGCTGCCAGGAGAATCTGCCCCGGCACCCTCCCGGAAGGAGGAACCACCTCCGGGAGACCCTCCATCGCCATGGACGCCTCTCTGAAGTGCCGTGAGTAGTCCCCCTTGGACCATGGGTCCATGAACAATAGCTATGTGATTTTCTCCTCCCCTCTTTGTGCTTCCACTTTCGAGACCTCGTGAGATGCCCTACATGATCGAGGAACCTTTGTAATTTTCTGCTGTTGCTATGCTGAGTTTGCTAGGATCTGATGGATTATGAGACTATGTTCAGATTTTGATGAGTAATATATTTGATTCTTATTTGAGTTCTTGAGTAATTCTTGCATGTTCTCCGTTGCCGTATTTTACTTTGGCCAAGTAATTTGTTGCAACTCCAAGAGGGAGCGTTATGCTTGATTGTGGGTTCGGCCCCCTGATGGATAGCTTGAGTGACAGAAACATGAGACTAGGGGATGTGCTGTTGCCACCAGGGATAAAACAATGGTGCTTGTACTTGCGGGTGCAAGGATTGTTTACTTTACACAAAGTTCTTTTAATGCATTTGTCTGTTGCTTTTAGTTTCACTTTGGGTGGGATTCACAACTTCATACCGGCGAGTTGTTCTGGATATATATCTCAAGGTGGATGATTCGTAGTAGATGCAGATGGATTTCGGTCTACTTACCTTGGCGTACTTCCCATGCTTTTGAGCCTTGTAGGTGCATCTAGTGCCCCCTTTGAGGTTTTGGAGTATTTGATGACAAAACGGTTGAGGGACTGATGTGTTTGTGAGTATACACAGGAAAACAGTCCCTGAGGATGAGGTTAACCACCGTTGTCGACCCCCCCCCAAAATGTTGAGGAACATTGAAGAAACGGGGGTGTTTCCTGAAGAATGAAGTTGCGCGAAATCCTGAAGAAACAGGATCCTGAAGCATTCTGCTGAAGCTGAAGCAGTGCAAGATCCTGAGGAAGTTCGCGCTAAAGTTGACCCCCCAAAATGTTAAGGAACATTGGAGAAATCGGTGCGTTTCCTCAAGAATGAAGTTGCGCGAAATCCTGAGGAATCAGGATCCTGAAGCGTTCGGTTGAAGCTGAAGCTGAGGACGATCCTGAGGACGTTCGCGCTGAAGACGAAGTTGAAGCGTAGTCTTCGCTAAGACTTTTTATACTTCTTGAGTCGTAGGAGAACACCGCACTGTTGGAGGGTTTGAGGAAAACGAGTTCTGTATTTCTGAGGAAGTGCTCAATTAGAATTCCTGAAGAAAACCAGAGAGAAATCTCCTGCAGTAGAAGTTCAGTTCCTCGGGTGTCTGAGACGTTGTTCTTCAGGACACTAAGGAATCTGTCTTCGGTTGAGGAGTCTGGAGACTGCGAGTGCAGTTCTCCTGAAGAGAGAGTAATCTCCTGCAGTAGAAGTTTAGTTCTCGTGTGTCTGAGACGTTGTTCTTCAGGACACTGAGGTAACTAACTTCGGTTGAGGAGTCTGGAGAGAGAATAGTTTGACCGTGCCACTTGTTGCGTGGTGAGAGGCTAGAACTTGTCTAGCAACGGTCATATCCGAGGGCACGAGAGTAATTGCGTGCATGGGCATTTATGTCCTTTCACCTCGGGTTGCTCCACGGCTATAAATAGCCACCCCCAGTCCCATTCGTGGGTTGGCTGCTCCGAGATAAAAACTAACACTTGTCATTTGAGAGCAACCCACCTCCGAGGAAACTGAAGAACCTATGTGAGGAAAACCACCAGCCTGAGTAGTTGAGCATTTCTGAGGAAGTCGGTTCTAGTGATCCGAAGCTTTTTACTCTTGAAGACTGTGTTCTTCCAGCCTGTGTAGAAGTCTTCAGTCTGAGGAAGTCAAGATGCAATTGTGACTTCCCGGAGTGACCGAGTCTGTGAAGGTTTCGGGAGTCTACCTTGAAGACTCACCTGAGTTATTGGATGGAGTCTGAGGACTCTAGTTCAAGGAGAACAAGGTGAAGACTATGTCTTCTGAGTTGAATCTCAGCCTCTCCAACCAGACGTAGAGTTGTCACAGCAACTTGAACTGGTCTACCACACCAATGTCTTCAACCTCTGGTGCTATCTCTTCAACCTCTTAAGTTCAGTATTTGATATGATGACTTCTTGTGCTTCAGCTCTCCCTCTGCTCTTTGTCTTCATACTATGCATCTGAAGTACTTCTGCTTATCTGAATTGATTTATTTCTGTTGCATTATGATGAGCTGCCCTAATGATTTAGTTCTGTGAAGTTTTATTTCTTCATGATTTTGGTTACTTCTTCAGCCTCATGATTGCTTCAGTCCTGAAGAAAACCAAAATCTGGTAGCAGAATTGAAAATCTTCCATTCACCCCCCTCTGGTCGATATATTGCACTTTCAATTGGTATCAGAGCAAGGTACTCCCTTGTTCGGTGTGATTCGGTTTAACCACCTGGAGTTTTAGTTATGTCGACCTCAGGTACAATGAGCGTTGCCTCAAACTGCCCCATCTTCGACGGGACAGACTATCCATACTGGAAGAACAAGATGAGGATGCATCTTGAAGCCATTGACAAGGATCTGTGGGATATTGTTGATCAAGGCATTCCTGAAGCAAATCTGATGACTGCTCCTGAAGTTGTCAAGAGGAATTGGCAGCTTGATGCAAAAGCTCGAAGCATTATTGGCGGCCACCTCAATAAGGCTCAGTTCTACCATATCAGTGGTCTGGATACTGCAAAGAAGATATGGACAAGATTGTCAAAAGTCAATGAAGGAGTCTCTTCTCAACGAGACTCACGAGTTGATACACTCCGCAGTCTCTTCAACAGGTTCAAGAGGCTGGACAACGAGCATGTGCAACAAACCTTTGATAGACTCACTGACATATCCAATGAACTTCAAGCACTGGGTGCTGCTGATATCTCAGATCATGAGGTTGTGAAGAAACTACTGAGGTCACTGGATGACTCATTTGAGTTCCTATCACTGATGATTCAAGAAAGGCCTGATTTCAAGACTCTAGATCCTGCTGACATTCTCGAGCGCCTAAATGCTCATGAACTGAAGCTCTCTGAAAAACGAGACTTGTACATCTCCACGCCTAAAGTCCGCGCGCTAAAATCTAGAACTCGAAGAGTATCCTCTGATGAGGAATCTGAGGCTGATACTGATGATCCTGAAAACCTTAGCCGGGAACTTGCTGTCCTCACCGGTAAGTTCCAAAGATTCACGAAGATGAATCGCTTCGGAAATTCCTCAAGATCTTCCTCAAGAAAAAGCAAAGATGATGACTCTGTCGAAGCAAGAAAGAGAGTCTGCCACAAGTGAAAGAAACCTGGGCATTACATCGCTGAGTGTCCTCTATGGGAAAAAGAAGCTAAACTGAAGAAGAAGAAGAAAGGGAAATATGACAGTTCTGATGATAAGACAAAGAAGAAATCCTCAAGATCCTCAAAGTCTACTGGATACAGGAATATCAATTCCCGTAAGGCCCGAGCATATCTCGGCAAAGAATTGGACTATGAAGAATCTGGTTCTAACCCTGATGCTGAGGAAGAAGAATCTGAAGAATCTGAGGGCGTGGCCGGTCTGGCTCTTGCCACGTCACTTGTCTCCAAGTCAATCTTCAGCACTGAGGAATCTGGTCCATCACACTCTGATGATGAATCTGAAGACACAACCCCTGCCTTCTGCTTCATGGCCAAGTCCTCCAAGGTATCTTCTTACTCATCATCAGATGATCTCTCTGATGAAGAACCTGATGAAAACTATGCTAAACTTGCTAAACTTGCATCTAAGAAACAACGTGCACTTGAAAAGATCCAGATCTCACTAAACAAGAGTGATGATATGTTGGTTGAGGAAATGATGAAGACTCAAAAGTTGACTGATGAATCAAAAATTCTTCAGTCAAAGTTTGATGACTTGTTCAATCGTCATGAGGCACTCCTTACCGATCATGAAAAGTTGGCTCATGAGTTCCTCATGAGGAAACAAGAACTTGAACGCGTAAGGATGTCTCATGTCGATCTGAGGAAAGAAAATGATTCACTCCTCTCCCAACAGATCATCATGCCACAAGAAGGATTTAGTCCTCCCTGTTTAAAATGCATTGAACATGACCGTATTATCTCTGTGACTAGTTCCTCAATGTCTTCAGACTCTGTTATGTCTATTGCTTCTATGGTATTTAACCCCTCATCTGAGGATACCATAGACATTGCTGAAGAAAATGCTAGGTTGAAGAGTCTACTGGAAACCGGCATGTTCATGAGTCTGAAAGGACATCAGATTCTTTGTGACATCGTCAAGAAACAGATCCTCAACAGAAACCCGAGGAAAGAAGGTGTAGCATTCACTCGGAAACTCAACCCTGATGGGTCTTACTGGAAACCTGAACAATATCCTGAGACCACTTGGGTTCGGGCAAAGATGCCTCCTCCTGATCCCTATACTTTATCTGGTTATGATGCTGTTTCTTCAGATGTGATGATTGAGTCTTTTGACTCAAACTATAAACTGTTTAAGGATGTTAATGGTGAGGTATTCGCTAGATAAATCGGAACTAACTGCAGGAACGGTCCTCCAGTCAAGCAGATCTGGGTTTAGAGGGACCTCATCACTAACCTTCCTGTGAATGCAAATGCAAATGAGCTGAGGGTATCATCTGAGGACGATACCTCAAATGGAAATGATTATAATCATGTATCAGCTAACCATTTTGTTCACAGGGAAGCCCCTCATAAGAATGCTTATTCATTTGTTTATCCTGATACCACCATCTCACGTCCCATTAGGTCTCATCGCCCTCATCAGTCCTCATGTTCCTCAAGACCACCCATTAAGATGTGGGTGGTAAAGAAGAACTAATCATCTGTGCAGGGACATGTCCCGTGGCAATCATAAACTTTGCAGATCATATGCCCAGGACAACATCAATTGAGTCAGTTGAAGGATATTTATACTGTTTGGTTTCATTGAATCAATCCCGAGGAACATCCTGAGGAATTAATTCTGAGGAACCATAAATTCCTCAAACTGAGACTGGCTCATAACATGCTGTATGAGATACTAATACCTTTGCAGGGAAAGACTGAATGATGTTTGGGAATTAGTCAAACGTCATGATCCTCGCATTCATAATGTCATCGGCACGAAGTGGATCTACCGCAACAAACTCGATGAAGATGGACAAGTCATCAGCTAGACTTGAGTCCATTCACATCTCTCTTGCATTTTCTAATCATCATAATATCAAGTTATATCAAATGGATATGAAAAGTGCATTCCTCAATGATAATATCGAGGAAGAAGTATATGTTGCTCAACCTCCAGGTTTTGAAGACGCAAAGAAACCTGATATGGTGTACAGATTGAAGAAAGCCCTCTATGGACTGAAGCAAGCCCCTCGGGCTTGGTATGACACACTAAGGGACTTCCTCATCAGCAAGGGCTTCAAATATGGTTCCCTCGATCCAACTCTTTTGACAAAACGATATGATGATGCATTATTCATATGTCAAATTTATGTTGATGACATAATATTTGGATGCACTAACAAGAAATACAGTGAAGAATTTGCATTCTTGATGAGTGAAAAGTATCATATGTCGATGATGGGCGAACTGAAGTTCTTCTTAGGGCTCCAAATTCGTCAACAACGCAACGGCATCTTCATCTCTCAGGAGAAGTACCTGAAGGAGTGCGTGAGGAAATTCGGGATGCAAGACTGCAAGGGCATCAAGACACCGATGCCTACTAATGGACAACTTGGCCCTGATGAAAATGGAAAGGACTACGATCAAAAGGTATACTGCTCCATGATAGGTTCTCTGCTATATCTATATGCATCTAGGCCTGATATAATGTTGAGCGTTTGCATGTGTGCCCGATTCCAAGCGGCACCTAAGGAATCGCATCACCAAGCGGTGAAACGAATTCTTCGATATTGGGCTCACACCCCGTCGCTAGGCTTATGGTATCCAAAAGGCACACAGCTGGATCTCGTTGGGTACTTAGACTCAGATTATGCTGGAGATCGAGTGGATCGGAAGTCTACCTCAGGAACATGTCATTTCCTCGGACGTTCTCTAGTGTGCTGGTCATCGAAGAAGCAGAACTGTGTCTCCCTCTCCACTGCTGAAGCTGAATACATTGCGACTGGTGCTACCTGCTCACAGCTTCTTTGGATGAAGCAAACTCTGAAGGACTACGACATCAACCTGAAGAAAGTACCACTACTGTGTGACAATGAGAGTGCCATCAAGATCTCTCAGAACCCAGTACAGCACTCGAGGACGAAGCACATTGAGATTCGGTATCACTTTCTTCGATATCATGTATTGAAGGTAGATATCGTCATCAGCCACGTGAAGACTGAAGATCAACTTGCTGATATATTCACTAAGCCTTTGGATGAGAAGCGATTTAGCACTCTGTGGTGTGAGCTAAATATCTTAGATTCCTCAAACGTCCAGTGAATGGACACACATCCTAACGCTTAAACAATATTGAAGAATCCTGATGTACAACACACGATGCGTCGTACTCCTCAACTCATGAGGAACTACCTTTCTAAGTGTGAAGAAATTAACGTGGAATTGACTCAAGATCCATACGACAATTGTATGGTATCAAGTGTCTTATTCCCTATAAGGTGGGTAGCGCCACCGCCCAAACACCTCAGGAGTTGTTGTTCCTCAGCTTCCTTAGTTGAAGTCTTCATTTCTGATGATTACCGTATTTGTCCTCAACAACGTTCACCTATAGTTATTGTTCTTCAGCTTTTTCTTCTTCATCTAGGTGAACGTGATCGGACCCGTCCCTCTGTGCTCACTTATCTAATCTGTCTATCTCATATGCGTTCATACGGAAATCATGTATTCCTCAGTCTGAGACCAGTAGTCTTCATCCTCAGCCTGAGACCATTTGTCTTCATCTTCAGCCTCTGTCCTTAAATTCCTAAAATCATGGATTTACTGTTTCAATTGTCTTTGATTTGTTGCGATTTTACCGCACGTCGTGCCTATCCACCGTTATGATACCCACTGTAGCAACACCCGTTGTTACAACTCCTCAGTAACCACCGCCACCAATTATCACTGAGGTTGAAGACATGGACGTGGACATTATGGGTCATGGAACTCCTCGCGTCCATGATGATGAATATGGGCTGACAAACTCCCCCACACATACAATATTTTCCCCACAGCCTCACTCCCCCACCGTGACCGAGGTGCTTCCTGATACTTCTCGGCAGTCTGAAGAATCAGTTGGTGCATCGCCCTCAGCGTCAGATGCTGGAGAACCTGAAGCCACAAGTGCTCCCACAAATTCTGCTGCTGATACTGATGCTGCAGCAAACACTACTGCTTCTACTGATGCTGCGGAGACAACCACTGCAGATCCTAAGACAGATTCCCCCGCCGCTGAAACTAAAGCTAAAGTCAAGCATAGCACAAATGCTGATACTGAGGCTGCACCTGATCGCACTGAGGATCGCCATGGCTCCTCTCCCTCAGCAACTGCCACTTCACCAAAGGTTGTGCCCAAGTCACATCCTGAAGACCAAGCTTCTCCACCTCAGCCACACTCAGCCTCAGCATCACCAGCTCATCTGCACCAAGACAGGAATCAACTTCAAGCCTGATCAGGCTAATCATCGTACGTATGTTCCTCCAATTGAAGTGCTTCAACACACTCTTGATGCGAATGCCAAGGGCAAATCACCATTATATGAAGAAGTACTTCCTCAGGACTCGCTTGGCGGGAACATTCGCCAGCCTCAGTCTCGCACAACTAATGACGAGCGCACTCATGCCTCGACTGAGGAAACAACTCAACATCGCTTGATGACTGATTGCGAGATCCTCATCAGTCTGCATCAGAAAGTGGATAGGAATCATGACTGGACAAAGCGTCAGATTGGTGACATCCTCAGCTACATGGCTCAAATGCATACCACTCAGAAGAAGGTTCATCTGTATGCTCATCATACATATCAGCGTCTTGATGATCTGATGACTGAAGTAATCACTCCTGAAGACCTTGCCAAGCTTAACCTCAGACAGCCTCCACTTCCTGAGATTCGGCCTCCTCGTCAATTCAGCCCAAGAATTCTCGCCTGAAGAAGTTGAAGACACTGCGGCTTGTCCTCACACTACCACGGCGTGCCTCCGTCCTGATGATCAACCCTGAGGCACTTCTTTGGGACGTTAGCAGTAGTCTCTCCTTTTTGTTCATTTAATGACAAAGGGGGAGAAATTTAGTTGTCTTCAAGCGGGTTATTATGGGTTCCTCAGTTACAACTCTCGTTCTTCTGATCATTTTTGTAATGAGTTATACACTGATATTTTGTGTGGTTTCTAATACTCTTAAGTTACCTCATGCTATTTTTCAAGTTTATCTATTACTCATGTTATTCCTCAGTAACCACATTACTCAGTGCTATTCCTCAAATTACTTCATATAATGCACTGTTTCAAACAAACCAGGATATAGGGGGAGCTCCTCATGTTTTTCAAAAATTATATCAAGTCTTCAAAACATGCATATCCTCAGGGGGATCATCTCTATATCCGGAAACAATGAACTGTTTTCTTTTAATATTTTCCTCAAAAATATATATTTATTTTATCCCGTTGAAGCTTTAACCTGATTGTCATCAAATCACCAAAAAGGGGGAGATTCTAAGTGCATCTAGTGGCCCCCTTTGAGGTTTTGGAGTATTTGATGACAAAACGGTTGAGGGACTGATGTGTTTGTGAGTATACACAGGAAAACAGTCCCTGAGGATGAGGTTAACCACCGTTGTCGACCTCCCCCAAAATGTTGAGGAACATTGAAGAAACGGGGGTGTTTCCTGAAGAATGAAGTTGCACGAAATCCTGAAGAAACAAGATCCTGAAGCATTCTGCTGAAGCTGAAGCAGTGCAAGATCCTGAGGAAGTTCGCGCTAAAGTTGACCCCCCAAAATGTTAAGGAACATTGGAGAAATCAGTGCGTTTCCTGAAGAATGAAGTTGCGCGAAATCCTGAGGAATCAGGATCATGAAGCGTTCGGTTGAAGCTGAAGCTGAGGATGATCCTGAGGACGTTCGCGCTGAAGACGAAGTTGAAGCGTAGTCTTCGCTAAGACTTTTTATACTTCTTGAGTCGTAGGAGAACACCGCACTGTTGGAGGGGTTGAGGAAAATGAGTTCTGTATTTCTGAGGAAGTGCTCAATTAGAATTCCTGAAGAAAACCAGAGAGAAATCTCCTGCAGTAGAAGTTCAGTTCCTCGGGTGTCTGAGACATTGTTCTTCAGGACACTGAGGAATCTGTCTTCGGTTGAGGAGTCTGGAGACTGCGAGTGCAGTTCTCCTGAAGAGAGAGTAATCTCCTGCAGTAGAAGTTCAGTCCTCGTGTGTCTGAGACGTTGTTCTTCAGGACACTGAGGTAACTAACTTCGGTTGAGGAGTCTAGAGAGAGAATAGTTTGACCATGCCACTTGTTGCGTGGTGAGAGGCTAGAACTTGTCTAGCAACGGTCATATCCGAGGGCACGAGATTAATTGCGTGCATGGGCATTTATGTCCTTTCACCTTGGGTTGCTCCGCAGCTATAAATAGCCACCCCCAGCCCCATTCGTGGGTTGGCTGCTCCGAGAGAAAACTGACACTTGTCATTTGAGAGCAACCCACCTCTGAGGAAACTGAAGAACCTATGTGAGGAAAACCACCAGCCTGAGTAGTTGAGCATTTATGAGGAAGTCGATTCTAGTGATCCGAAGCTTTTTACTCTTGAAGACTGTGATCATCCAGCCGGTGTAGAAGTCTTCAGTCTGAGGAAGTCAAGATGCAATTGTGACTTCCCGGAGTGACTGAGTCTGTGAAGGTTTCGGGAGTCTACCTTGAAGACTCACCTGAGTTATTGGACGGAGTCTGAGGACACTAGTTCAAGGAGAACAAGGTGAAGACTATGTCTTCTGAGTTGAATCTCAGCCTCTCCAACCAGACGTAGAGTTGTCACAGCAACTTGAACTGGTCTACCAAACCAATGTCTTCAACCTCTGGTGCTATCTCTTCAACCTATTAAGCTTCAGTATTTGATATGTTGACTTCTTGTGCTTCAGCTCTCCCTCTGCTCTTTTTCTTCATACTATGCATCTGAAGTACTTCTGCTTATCTGAATTGATTTATTTCTGTTGCATTATGATGAGCTTCCCTAATGATTACATTCTGTGAAGTTTTATTTCTTCATGATTTTGGTTACTTCTTCCGCCTCATGATTGCTTCAGTCCTGAAGAAAACAAAAATCTAGTAGTAGAATTGAAAATCTCCCATTCACCCCCCTCTGGTCGATATATTGCACTTTCAAGCCTCTTCCTTTCTTTTGTAGCATAGTTAGCCTTGCGGTGCGTTTATAATCCTTTCAATTTCCCAGCTGTAATTTGTTTACCACGCTAGCACTTTTATCGTCTTTTGGGAGAGAGACTTCACCAGTGAAAGTCATGGGACCCCGATCCATATTTCCACCACTGTTTACACCCTCAATTTATTTTCAGTCTTTACTTTTAGTTGCCACTGTTATTATCTCTTGCGTTGATCCTTTGTAAACAGCAAGGCCGAAGGAATTGACAATCCTCTGTACTCGTTGGGAGCAAAGTTATTTGTTGCTGTGTGCAGGTCCACATAACTCTCTAGCACGAAGCAATTTCTGGTGCCGTTGTCACCTACTTGTATCTCTGCGAGTCCTACTGGTTCGATAACCTTGGTATCTTCACCGAGGGAAATTAGCCACTATCTAAATCTCAAACCTTCCACTTGGGGTAACCAACGAGGGGCGAGAAGCCATCACTTCCACCCACTTGGTTACATAATCAACAGCTACTAAAATGTGAGTGTACTTGTGTGAAGGAGGAAAAAGACCCATGAAATCAAAACCCCAGCAATCAAAAGTTTCAAAGACTAGGGAATGATTCATAGGAATCTCATTTCTCCTACTAATGTTACCAACTCTCTAACACCTATCACAGGATAAGACATAATTTCTAGCATCTTTTGAAGAAAGTAGGCCAATAAAAACTTGAATGAAGAACTGATGGAAGGTGAGTAGTTGACGGGTGTAGTCTTGTGTTGGCTTCCCCGGCAATGATGCCCGAAATTGCTTTGATGGATTCTCGCCCCTCTTTGGTTACCCCAAGTGAAGGTTTGAGATGTAAGATGGTGTCAATTTCCCTCGTTGAAGATACCAAGGTTTATGTCTCCAGAAGGACTCCAAGAACGACAAGTAGATGGAAAGAAAACAATGGCGCCGTTTACAACCTTGAGGTTGATAACTTGACCTGCACCTGCACACACAACAAGTAACTTTGCTCCCAATGAGTACAAAGAGGTTGTCAATCTCTTCAGTCTTGTTGTTTACAAAGGATCAAACGCAAGGGTGGAAAGCAATAGTGATTGAAACAGGAAAGTAAAAAGCAGTAAATAAAGTGAAGGCGTGAACAATGGTGGAAATATGGACCGGGGTCCCATGATGTTCACTAGTGATGTCTCTCTCCCAAAAGACGATAAAACAACTATGTTGGGTGAATAAATTACAGTTGGACAAATGATAGGATTAAAAATGTGCCGCAATGCTAATTATGCTACTAGAGAGTTAGAGGTTCAATTATATGGACAATACGCCAAAACAAGTAGACTGTTTATTCATCAGCATCTACTTACTAATGATCCACCTTGAGATATCTATCCAGAACATCTCGCTGGTATTAAGTTGCGAGCCCCACCCAAAGTATAAACCCAAAGCAACAGACAACTGCATTAACACTTTATGCGTAAGGTAAACAATCCTTGCAACCGCAGTTACAAGCACCGTTGTTTTCTCCCTGGTGGCAACAACACATCGCCTAGTCTCATGTTTCTGTCACTCAAGCTAGACATCGGGGGGGGGGGGGGCGTCAACCCACAATCAAGCATAACACTCCCTCTTGGAGTTACAATCTACTACTTGACCAAAGCAATAAAGAGCAACGAAGAACATGCAAGAATACTCAAGAACAAAATATAAAAGGAGAAACCAAATATATAACTCATCACAATCTGAACATAATCCCATAATCCATCAGATCCCAGCAAACACAACATAGCAACAACAGAAGAATTACTTAAGTGCCTTGATCATGTAGGGCAGCTCACAAGGTCTATTAAGTGAAGCAGAAGATTGGAGAGAAGACATCACATAGCTACTGATCATAGACCCATGGTCCAAGGGGGACTACTCACAACACATCCAGGAAGCGCTCATGGTGGTGGAGAAGCTCCCGGAGATCAACCCTCCCTCCGGCATGTAATGACCCGGCTCATCACAAACCGGAGTCTCTTTCCTTAAGTGCTAGTCCCTGGATCGACTCGCTAGCACACACATTAACAGATGTAATATCAATGTAAACAATGCATCATATTACATCGCATGATCCAGTATAAAGCAAATACAAGTTGCATAGCTCAAGGCTAGCTTATTCAAATATAAATAGTAGCAAATAGTAGCAACCAACAGAAAGTAAACTATAGTAGATAACGGCAAGTCCCATCAATAGCCACAAGCGAACATGTTGAGTATAGACTCGCAACCCCTAACGCACCTTACTGATCGTCTGAGAAACCTGCAACACGAAGGTTACAGCCCGAAAACGGGTCAGTACATTGGAATGTACGGCAAGTGACACGGAAGAAGTATATATAAAGGACCTACAACTATATGCAAGGTGAGTCAAAGGAAACGCTTATGGTTTTGTTTTGCAGAAAGCCAATTTTCTCCTGAACTAAACTAGTCAAAATTTTAAGTTGAAATCTACCTGAAACACACAGCAACCCGTGCTAGTCTTTTCCCCAACAAAATTATTATTAAGTGTTCATCTGTCAAGATCATTCATCAACAGTACTGACTAGTTGCTCAAAATTCGTCCGTAACCGTGGACACGACTAATCATGACCAGTTTATACGATCTGCAGAGGTTGTACACGTTCCCCACTAGACTCAACCCGAAGATTGAGACGAAGACTTTCCGAAGAGGTTGCCTCCACCATTTGGTAGTCGGTACACCTATCACACATCTACATCAGCTATCTACCAGGGCCAGGTTCCCCATAACGTACTCATGCTAAGCTAGAGCCCATATGGCCAGTGGCTGTACACGGAAGCTCCTAGTAATATTGCATGTCTGATCTTTTTGAGCATGGATGGCGCCCACTGCGTTCAGAGGGTAGACACCATGACGCACCCGGTTCACCACCATAACAACCATTGGTGCATTTAACCCCGACACTGTCCTTAGACAAGGCACAACCTCCAGGATGCAACCCGCCCGTCCAGAAGTGATTTCTATTTATTATGAAGTTGCTACACAAATTCTTAATAGCTCACATGCACTCCATGAATTCTCACAACCCAATCCACGTCTACAAAGCATAGAAATTAAGTAACAACACATGCTAGGTTGATCTACAAATACAAGTCAAGACATATGGCTATCCTAACTGGTATTGCAGCAACAGTAAAATAAACTACCTATCATGCAATAAGGTGATAGTCTTAACATAATGCATATAGAAAATATAGGTGTGAGTATGATCAAAGTATCACTTGCCTTCTTCCTGTTCCAGACGATCACAATCCTCACAAAACGATGCGGCGCACTCCGGACAATCTATACGAGCAAACATATCACCAATCAACATATAAACAAAACAATTATGCACAAACAGTAGTAAACATACAAAGAACAGTAAAAAAACTTGCCTAACAGAAGCTAAACTTAAAGTACTCGACAAAAGAAAACCAACGCAAAAAGAAACGGCGCAAACGGGCGCACCGTTTAAAAGATACGGCCACCAGAAGTTCAAATTTGAATTTTCTACAAATTCAAATTTGAGAAAATTCCAAACTTCTACAAACTTAGGTCTACTGGCTAGAACTTTTCTCTACGGTCGCAACGCAACTGAAAACACCTAAATCGGAGCTACGGTTAAAAATAAAACGCGAAAACGGTACCGGGGTGGCACGGGGGTCTAAACTGCTAAAAGGACCTAACCGTAAATAAAAAATAACTACAAAAACGCTATCAGGTCCCTGGCGGCGGTTTGACCTAGATCTAGGTTTTTTTTTATTGCCAGCGCGTTTTCTCTTTTTTTTTCTCACCAAGGGCCGGCGGCCATGGCCAAGCACGGCACGGGCCAGCGGGCGGCGGTCACTCCGGCCGGCGGCGAGCTCCGGAGGAGGGCCGGCGGACGGGGGCGCGCGCGGGCGCGGCGGCGGGGGCGCTTACCAGCGACGAAAAACGGACTCCGGCGAGATTCCGGCGATGACGTCGGCGGTGGCGGGTCCCGCGGATTAGATTAGGGTTAACTAAAAACCTAAAAAGAAAATAAGACTAACCTAATCGCAACTTAAATAGCAGCCCCTCCTCCGTTTTTTAATCAGAGTCCGGCCCAAACTCTAACTAGCGCTCAGCTCGAAAAAACAAAAAAAAAACAAAACGGGCGCCCGGAGGCCCGAAACAGTTTTCTAAAAAAAACGGTAAATTATTTTTTATTTCCGTTTTCTCTAGAAAATCACTAAAACTAAAATTGAATTTTTGGCATTACCAAAATATTCAACTAAAATCTAAACTAATGCAAATAAACTAAAATGGCTTTTCGGCAAATTTTAAAATTATTTAAAATTAACGATAAACTCCAAAAACATTTTAAAAATTCCCCGGAGTATAAATAAATTCCCAAATTAATTTTAGAAATTATTAATAACCCCAAAGTAAATTTAAAATGCCTTAAAAATATTTTAAACTATATTTAAACCATTTAAAAATGGGGATACGTCATTTTATATCCTCTCCAGCGAACTGCCATGCTTTGAAAAATGTTTAAAATATTTTTAAAACTCCAGAAAAATACGAAAGCAGCATGAGGTGCATAAGATGATCTATTAACATCCTAATTCAAAAAATTGGGATGTTACAAACCTACCCCCCTTAAGATGAATCTCGTCCTCGAGATTCGGGCTGGCTAGCAAAGAGATGCGGGTGGTATTGCTTTCGATCTTCTTCACGCTCCCAAGTTGCCTCCTCTTCGGTGTGGTGACCCCATTGAACCTTGCACAGCTTGATTGTCTTGGTGCGGCTAACTCTCTCGGCAGTCTCAAGGATCTTCACCAGTTTCTCCTCGTAGGTCAGGTCACTCTCCAACCGAATAGCATCAAGTGGAACGGTGTCTCTCAGAACAACATCGTCCATCTCCGCGTGACACTTCTTCAACTAGGATACGTGGAACACATCGTAAACTCCGGACAAGGCTTCCGACAATTCCAACTGGGAAGCTACCTCTCCTCGGCGCTCCAAGATCTCGTACGGTCCCACAAAACGCGGTGCTAACTTCCCTTTGATCCCAAACCTCTTGAGTCCGCGAATCGGGGAAACTCAAAGGTATGCACGGTCTCCCACCTCATAGGTTACCTCCTTGCACTTTGCGTCGGCATAGCTCTTCTGCCTAGACTGTGCTATCTTCAGTCGATCACGTATCAACTTGAGCTTCTCCTCAGCCTCTCTGATCAGGTCAGGTCCAAAAAACTGACGCTCTCCCACCTCATCCCACATCAACGGAGTCCCGCACTTCCTGCCATACAGTAACTCGAATGGTGCCATCTGAAGACTAGCCTGTTAACTGTTGTTGTACGAGAACTCAGCGTACGGCAAGTTGTCATCCCAACTCGAACCATAATCCAACATATAAGCTCTCAACATATCCTCTAGTATCTGATTGACCCTCTCGGTCTGCCCATCTGTCTGAGGATGGAACGCTGTACTGAACTCCAGCCTAGTGCCCAAGGTCTCATGCAACTGACGCCAAAACTTTGAAGTAAACTGAGTACCTCTGTTAGACACGACCTTGCTTGGAACTCCATGCAAACACACGATCCTGGACATATAAATCTTTGCTAGCTTAGCACTGTTGTAAGTTGTCTTCACCGGGATGAAGTGAGCAACCTTTGTCAGGTGATCAACCACTACCCAGATAGAATCATATCCTGACCGAGTCCTAGGCAGACCAGTAATGAAATCCATTCCTATCTGGTCCTACTTCCAGTCAGGTATCGGCAAAGGCTGTAACAATCCTGTTGGCTTCTGATGTTCAGCTTTAACTCTCTGGCAAACATCACACAACGCAATATACTTTGCTATCTCACGCTTCAAGCTAGGCCACCAAAATCTCTCCCTCAAATCCAAATACATCTTGGTATTCCCGGGATGAATCGAGTACGGTGAATCATGTGCCTCCTGAAGAATCAACTTCCTGATGTCCTCATCCTGCGGTACACAAATGCGCTTCTCAAACCAAATGGCTCCATGCTCATCCTCATGGAAACCCTCGGCTTTGCCTCTGCTCATGTTCTTCTTTATTTCCTCGATCTCTGCGTCATTCTTCTGGGCTCCTCTGATCCTCGCCAATAAGCCGGGCTTCACCTCAAGTGTTGCCACAAATCCACTAGGAACAATCTCCAGCCTGAGCTTCTTGAACTGCTCACACAACTCGAGTGGCATAGTCTCGGAATTAGCAACATTGACGTGGCTCTTACGGCTCAACGCATCTGCAACAACATTTGCTTTACCAGGATGATACTGCACATTCAGGTCATAGTCCTTAATAAGCTCCAGCCATCTGCTCTGCCTGAGGTTCAGCTCCCTCTGAGTGAAAAATATACTTCAAACTCTTATGATTAGTGAATATGTCACACCGGTTACCAATAAGATAGTGCCTCCATGTCTTCAGCGCATGAACAACCGCTGCTAACTCCAAGTCATGTGTGGGATAGTTCTTCTCATGGTTCTTAAGTTGACGAGAAGCATAAGCAACAACCCTTCCTCCTTGCATCAACACACAACCAAGTCCTCGTCGAGATGCATCACAATAAACTTGGAAGTCCTTATGTAAATCAGGCAGACATAAAACTGGTGCAGTCACTAACCGTTTCTTCAACTCCTGAAAACTGGTCTCACAATCATCATTCCAGTCAAACTTGTTCTCCTTCTTCAATAGTTCGGTCATTGGCTTTGCAATCCTCGATAAGTTTTCAATGAACCTCCTGTAATATCCCGCAAGTCCCAAGAAACTGCGGATATCACCAATGGTCTTGGGTGTCTCCCATTCAGCCACGATGGAAACCTTGGATGGATCCACCGCTACTCCTTCTCCTGACACAACATGTCTGAGGAATCCTACCTCCTTCAACCAAAACTCACATTTGCTGAACTTGGCATATAACTGGTGCTCCCTCAGCTTCTCCAATACTAAACGCAAATGTGCCTCATGATCTTGCTCATTCTTGGAATAGATCAATATATCATCAATGAACACCACAACAAACTTGTCCAAGAACTCCATAAACAGCTTTTTCATCATATTCATGAAGTATGCAGGAGCATTAGTCAATCCAAATGACATAACAGTATACTCATACAACCCATACCTTGTAGTAAAGTCCGTCTTAGGAATATCCCCCTTTCGAATCTTCAACTGATGATAACCAGAACGAAGATCGATCTTGGAGAATACACAAGCTCCCTCCAATTGGTCAAATAGATCATTAATCACCGGTTAAGGATACTTGTTCTTGATAGTAAATTCATTCAGATAACGGTAGTCAACACACATCCTCAAAGTGCCATCCTTCTTCTCAACAAACAACACT
The DNA here is from genome assembly GCA_950022295.1 of Bromus sterilis. Taxonomy (NCBI): domain Eukaryota; kingdom Viridiplantae; phylum Streptophyta; class Magnoliopsida; order Poales; family Poaceae; genus Bromus; species Bromus sterilis. The sequence goes on from OX465600.1 coordinate 228,480,715, forward strand.
GGAGCTCCCCAAGGTGATGAACTTGGGCGAATGAATCCCTTTGCCTGCAACTCCCTGATCTGTTCCTTCAATTCTGCAAGTTCATTAGCTAGCATCCTATACGGTCTCTTAGCAATAGGGCCAGTTCCTGGTATGAAGTCAATGAGGAATTCAATCTCCCTATCCGGTGGCATCCCTGGAAACTCATCTGGAAATACATCTGGATAATCCCTCACAACACACACATCTTCCAGGCTACCCCCCTTAAGAGAATTAACCTGAGCTTGCTTGTGCTTGTACTTAGACTCATATCTGATTTTCAACCCAGCTGGTGTACGGAGAGTGATAGAACGACTGGCACAATCGATAACATCCTGGCACTTGGCTAACCAATCCATACCCAATATAACATCCAGGCCATGTGACTTAAATATGATCAAATTCGTAGGGAAAACATGCCTGCCTATGGCTAAGTCTATCTGATAGCAACCCATACTAGCTGACATCTCTGCTACCGGAGAACTAATGTGAATGGGTGCCTTAAGGGCTACTGTAGGTAACTCATGCTTATCCACAAATACCCTCGATATGAAAGAATGCGATGCACCAGAATAAAAAAGAACAAGTGCAGGTACTGAACTGACAAGGAACTTACCAATCACAGCATCAGGCTCCTCATAGACCTCCTCCACATTGACATGGTTCACATGCCCCTTGTTGGAAGGATTGGGCTTGACAACTCCATTCCCATTGGGCTTCGACTCTGGGTAGTCTGTGGCATAGTGTCCCATGTTCTTGCACTTGAAACACTGGATGTGACATAAGTCCTTAGGTGCATGGCCATTCTGACGGTTGTTTCCATTGCCTCCATTGGCTCCATTGCCTCTCCCATTCCCATTGTTCCTTCCATTGCCATTGCCATTCCTGTTATCATTGTGGTGGTTGTGGCCATTATGGTTGTGACCATTCCCACCATGATGGTTGTGTCCTCCATTGTGAACATGGCCATTCCCACCATTGTGGTTATGTCCATGGTTATGTCCTCCATTGCCACCATAAGAATTGTGTGGCTTCTGATGCGGTCCAGAGTTATACTTGCCACCATTGTTGTTGTTGTTGTACTCCCTCTTGCGGTTCTCAATGGCCTGCTGCTTGCCTTCCAACACAATGGCCTTGTCTATGAGTCCCTGGACGTTGGCAAAGGTAGCCACTGTCAACTGGACTCCCAGCTCATCATTCAGCCCCTCCAAGAACTTCTTCTGCCATGCTGCATCATTCCTAACATCATCTGGAGCATATGTTGCAAGCTTGTTGAACTCCTCAACATACTCGGCCACTGAACGGCCTCCCTGACGCAAACTGCAGAACTCGTTCTTCTTCAAGCTCATGGCGCCTGCTGAAACATGTGCAACGCGAAAAGCAGACTGAAACTGCGCCCAGGTGATGGCTTCAATAGGATAAGTCACCAATTAGTTGTCCCACCATGCTGCGGCAGGACCCTCCAGAAAGTGTGAGGCAAACCTCACTCTCTCAACCTCAGTGCATCCAACAGTCTCCAAGTTGCGGTTCACTGAGCAAAGCCAATCATCAACCACAATAGGTTCAGGGGTACTGGAGAACCTCTATGGATTCAACCTCAGGAACCTAGCAAGTGTGTCCACAGGCGGGGAAGGTGGTGGCGGTGAGTTCTGATTGTTGTTCATGTTCTGGGTGAGCAGCTGGATCAACTGAGCCTGTCCCTGCAACAACTGCTGCATGTAGTCTGGCACTCCATTGTCATTGTTGTTGTTGGCGGGATCACGTCTCGGCGGCATCTGTTTGGGCAAGAATAGATAAGATTTATACAGAAATTAGCTAGGGAATATACTCCTACCCATATATGCATATGATGATCATGGCAAGCATTATATACAATACATATATCACCAATCAACTTCACAAAGAAATTATCACCATAGCATCAAACATATAACAATCATCAATCAATGCACTCATACGAAAAACCATCACATATCACACCATATAGTTTTAAAATATCGATTTGCAACTAATGACAAGATCCTTATTACAACCAAGACATAAAACGATAGTATCTCAATCAACCTAGTATTGCCACACCAGATAAGCCAAGATGGTCAATACACTAACACGACTAAACGGCGAAGAACTAATCATCGATGAAGAAGTTGTTGACGCTGTTTGGGCTGGACAGCATCCGGTACTCTCTTCCACTAATGGTGTTGCGCCTCTTGGGTTATGGCTCCTCTTCTTATTCAGCAGTGTCCACTTCTGGTTCATCTTCCTTGACTTCAACCCCATGTGCCCTCAGCTTGTCCTTCAGCTTCTGGATTTCACCTTTCATCTTCCTATTCTCCTGCTGCACCCTCCAGTTGTCCTCTTGAGTTGGCGCGTCGTCTGTTGATGCTCAATGATGGTGTAGAGATCTGACTGCGCGCTCCTCTCCAGGTTGAGGATGTACTTCTCCAGACTTTGCACATGATAGGTGAGTGTTTCTGGCCAAAGTTTTCCAAGTGTAGGCCTGAACTTCCTCGGCCATATGAGTCCAGTGTTAATTATCTTGGTCATTTCCTTGTACACCGTTCCTTCCAGTCTTCCAGCATAACGTTCCACGAGACGTCCTAGAGCCATGTGTGCGGCTATGCGTAAGCATTGCTCCTTAGCTTCAGCATGAACTTCAAAGGTCTCGGTGATCTCCCTTTCTTGTTTGCGCGCACTTCCAAGTAGAGACACTTTAGCTTCCCAGTAGCCGTCAGCTCCTCGAGTCTCCACCAGCTCTAAGAGAAAGATCGGCGCGTAGAGGTTCAGGTGCTGGCAAATCCCCAAGATCTCCGGTCCAAAAGCCATCGAACGGTATGACAGGGTAGTCATCTATAATCACAAAAATAAGTAAGGCAAGAATTAGAATTAGACATGAATACGAGATAGAAGAGAAAAGTAAGTACTAGACAGAGTGGTGCAAAGTAAGATTTTCAATCCTATGGTTTTCTACTCCATTTTCTAGGGTCACGTCCTACAGTCAACACACTGCTCTGATACCAACTTTAACGACCCGGCCCATCACAAACCGGAGTCTCTGTGCTTAAGTGCTAGTCCTTGGATCGACTCGCTAGCACACACAGTAACAGATGTAATATCAAAGTAAATAGTGCATCATATTACATCGCATGATCTAGTATAAAGCAAATACAAGTTGCGTAGCTCAAGGCTAGCTTATTCAAATATAAATAGTAGCAAATACTAGCAAACAACGTAAAGTAAACTATAGGATATAACGGCAAGTCCCATCAAAAGCCACAAGCGAACATGTTGAGTGTAGACTCACAACCCCTAACGCACCTTACTGATCGTCTGACAAACCTGCAACACAAAGGTTACAGTCCGAAAACGGGCCAGTCATTGGAATGTACGGCAAGTGACACGAAAGAAGTATATATAAAGGACCTATAACTATATGCAAGGTGAGTCAAAGGAAAGGCTTATGGTTTTGTTTTGCAGAAAGCCAATTTTCTCCTGAACTAAACTATTCAAAATTTTAAGTTGAAATCGACCTGAAACACACAGCAACCCGTGCTAGTCCTTTCCCCAACAAAATTATTATTAAGTGTTCATTTTTCAAGATCATTCATCAACAGTACTGACTAGTTGCTCAAAATTCGTCCGTAACCGTGGACACGGCTAATCATGATCAGTTTATACGCTCTGCAGAGGTTGTACACGTTCCCCACTGGACTCAACCCGAAGATTGAGACGAATACTTTCCTAAGAGATTGCCTCCACCCTTTGGTAGCCGGTACACCTATCACACATCTACATCAGCTAGCTACCAGGGCCAGGTTCCCCACAACGTACTCATGCTAAGCCAGAGCCCATATGGCCAGTGGCTGTACACGGAAGCTCCTAGTAATATTGCATGTCTGATCTTTTTGAGCCTGGACGGCGCCCACTGCGTTCAGAGGGTAGACACCATGACGCACCCGGTTCACCACCATAAGAAGCATTGGGTGCATTTAACCCCGGCACTGTCCTTAGACAAGGCACAACCTCCAGGATGCAACGCGCCCGTCCAGAAGTGATTTCTATTTATTATAAAGTTGCTACCCAAATTCTTAATAGCTCACATGCACTCCATGAATTCTCACAACCCAATCCACGTCTACAAAGCATAGCAATTGAGTAACAAAACGTGCTAGGTTGATCTACAAATACAAGTCAAGACATATGGCTATCCTAACTAGTTTTGCATCAACAGTAAAATAAACTACCTATCATGCAATAAGGTGATAGTCTTAACATAATGCATATATAAAATATAGGTGTGAGTATGATCAAAGTATCACTTGCCTTCTTCCTATTACAGACGATCACAATCCTCAACATAACGATGCGGCACACTCCGGACAATCTATATGAGCAAACATAGCACCAATCAACATATAAACAAAACAATTATGCACAAACAATAGTAAACATACAAATAACAGTAGAAAAACATGCCTAACAGAAGCTAAACTTAAAGTACTCGACAAAAGAAAACCAACGCAAAAAGAAACGGCGCAAACGGGCGCACCGTTTAAAAGATACGGCCACCGGAAGTTCAAATTTGAAATTTCTACAAATTCAAATTTGAGAAAATTCCAAACTTCTGCAAACTTAGGTCTACTAGCTAGAACTTTTCGCTACGGTCGCAACGCAACTGAAAACACCTAAAACGGAGCTACGGGTAAAAAACAAACGCGAAAACGGTACCGGGGTGGCACCGAGGTCTAAACTGCTAAAAGGACCTAACCGTAAATAAAAATAACTACAAAACGCGATCGGCTCCCTTGCGTCGGTTTGACCTAGATCTAGTTTTTTTTTCTTTCCAGCGCGTTTTCTCTTTTTTTTCTCACCAAGGGCCGGCGGCCATGGCCAAGCACGGCACGGGGCAGCGGGCGACGGCCACTCCGGCCGGCGGCGAGCTCCGGCGGATGGCCGGCGGACGGGGCGACGACAAGGCGCGCGGGGGCGACGGCGGGGGCGCTTATCGGCGACGAAAAACGGACTCCGGCGAGATTCCGGCGAACTCCAGCGAGATTCCGACGATGACGTCGGCGGCGGCGGGTCCCGCTGATTAGATTAGGGTTAAATAAGACTAACCTAATCACAGCTTAAATAGACAGCCCCTCCTTCATTTTTTATAATGCGAGTCCGACCCAAACTCTAACTAGCGCTCAGCTCAGAAAAAGAAAAGAAAACAGAACGGGTGCCCGGAGGCCCGAAACAATTTTCTATAAAAAAGGTAAATTATTTTTAATTTTTGTTTTTTCGAGAAAATCACAAAAACTAAAATTGATTTTTTGGGATTACCAAAATATTCAACCAAAATCTAAACTAATGCAAATAAAATAAAATGGCATTTCGGCAAATTTTAGAAGTATTTAAAATTACCGAAAAACTCCGATTTTTTGTTAAAATTCCCAAGAGTATAAATAAATTCCCAAATTAATTTTAGAAATTATTTATAACCCCAAAGTAAATTTAAAATGCCTCCAAAAACATTTTAAACTATTTTTTCAACCATTCAAAAATGGGGATAAGTCAGTTTATATCCTCTCCAACGAACTGCAATGCGTTAAAAATGTTTAAAATATTTTTAAAACTCCAGAAAAATACGAAAGGAGCATAAGGTGCATAAGATGATCTATTAATATCCTAATTCAGAAAATTGGGATGTTACACGGCAGGGTGTCGGGACAGGTTCGTCGGGCTGTCCCGATCTTGGAATCGATGTGGCGGCGGAACAAAGGAGAAGATCGTGAAAAGAAGAGGCTCTCGAGGGTTTCCGTGACGGGGGAAATAAATAGGCCAAAGGTGGGCACTGATGGAAAGAGAGAGTTAATGCTTCTCTCACGCCTCGTTGGTTACCCCAAGTGCAGGGTGAGATATAGTGTAGCGACAAGTTTTCCCTTGGCAAGGATACCAAGGTTTGTCTCCCGTAGGACTCCGAAGGATACAAGAAGGTGGTAAAGTGAACAATGGCGCCGAGGTTGCTAGCTTCACCTAGACCTGCACACAGATACAAATAACATTGCTCCCAACGAGTACAGAGGAGTTGTCAATTCCTCCGGCCTTGCCTTTTACAAAGGATCAACGCAAGCGATAAAAAGTGGAACTGAAAATAAAGACTAAAAGTAAATTAAAGGTGTGAACAATGATGTGAAGATGGATCGGGGTCCCGTGATTTTCACTAGTGATGTCTCTCTCCCAAAAGACGATAAAAGTGCTAGCGAGGTAAACAAATCACAGCTGGGAAATTGACAGGATTATGAAGGCACCGCAATGCTAACTATGCTGCAAAGAAAGGAAGGGCTCAAAAGCAATGGGCAGTACACCAAGGTAAGTAGACCGAAATCCATCTGCATCTACTACGAATCATCCACCTTGAGATATCTATCCAGAACATCTCGCTGGTATTAAGTTGCGAATCCCACCCAAAATGTAAACTCAAAGGAACAGACAACTGCATTAAAAAAACTTTGCGTAAAGTAAACAATCCTTGCACCCGCGGGTACAAGCACCGTTGTTTTATCCCTGGTGGCAACATCACATCCCCTAGTCTCATGTTTCTGTCACTCAAGCTAGACATCAAGGGGCTGAACCCGCAATCAAGCATAACGCTCCCTCTTGGAGTTGCAACAAACTACTTGGCCAAAGAAAAATACTGCAAAGGAGAACATGCAAGCATTTACTCAGGAACAAAATATAAAAGAGAAGAACCAAATATATTACTCATCACAATCTGAACATAGTGTCAAAATCCATCAGATCCCAGCAAACTCAGCATAGCAACAGCAGAAATTACAAAAGTGCCTCGATCATGTGAGGCAGCTCACGAGGTCTCGAAAGTGGAGGCACAAAGAGAGGAAAGTGGTCCAAGGGGGACTACTCACGGCTCATCTGGGAGGCGTCCATGGCTATGGATGGTCTCCCGGAGGGGGTTCCTCTTCCGGCAGGGTGCCGTAGCAGCTTCTCCAGGCAGCCCCGATCTTGAAACGGCGGTGGCGGCGGTACAGAGGGGAGTTCACGGAAAAGAGATCGATATTAGGGGTTTCCACCCCGAGGGATAAATATAGGCGAAGGGGGGCCTCGAGGGGACCCACAGGGCAGCCAGGAGGGTGCCTTGCGCGGCCCAGGGTGGGGCCGCGCCAAGGACCCTTCTGGAGTCCCTATGGTGGCCCCCCATTCGCTGCCTTGGTGATTCCGGAAGCTTCAGTGTCGCTGATTTTTTGTATAAATTTTCTGGAATTTTTGGAGCACTTTTAATGGCCGGAAAACCTGAAATACAAAAACAGCAGAAAACAACAACTGGCAGATGGGTGCATTGAGTTAATAGGTTAGTCCAAATATTCTCAAAAGTGTATAAAAGTCCAAGCAAAACATGGCAAAGTCACACAAAACATGCATGTAGAAAGCAGAAATTATAGATACGTTTGGGACGTATCAGGCACCAGGGGGTGTCCCCACCTCCTAGGCGCCCTCCTGTAAATATGGGTATAAACCTGCAATTCATAGATATCAGTAGACAGAAACTGACGCTGGGTGCACTGAGTTAATAGGTTAGTCCAAATACGTTGAAAAAGGTATAAAAGTGTAGCAAACACATAGCAATATCAGCCAAAACATGCATGAAGAAAGCATAAATTATAGATACGTTTGGGACGTATCAACATCTCCAAGCTTAATTCATGCTCGTCCTCGAGTAGGTAAATGATAACAAGCATAATTTCTATGGTGACATGCTACCAACATATAAGAACTTTATAGTAAGGCAAGCAAGATATGAAATTTAAGTCAAGTCAATAACAAGCAAGAGTATATATCTAGCATTGAAACAAGCAACATAAGAACATAAAGGTGCAAGAGCTCTCGCTGTCCGTGACTCGAATGTCTCCAAATTGTGTTTGCGTGCAAGAAGTAGGGGATGGGTTTAGAGCATAAATGTACTATTTATCTTAGTTGAGAACTCAATCTACTAAAGTTTCACACTTGGTCTCCTTCGAAATCCCATTGTGACTCGTCCCCAGACCACTAGCTAGGTACAAGTCAAACTTATCCTCTCCCTTTCGACTTCGAGCACTAATGCAATGGATGAGCGCGAGCAAGAAAGTTGACACTTAAATAGCAAAGAGAATAATGATGGGGATGAAGACAAAAAGGTGTGTGAAAGTCTCACATAAATAAGGACAATCATATGCGAGAGAAAGAAAAATCATAGATATGATGTGAGGAGTAGAGATACAAATAGGCCAAAGGTGGGCACTGATGGCAAGAGAGAGTTAATTCTTCTCTCACGCCTCGTTGGTTACCCTAAGTGCAGGGTGAGATATAGTGTAGCGGCAAGTTTTCCCTTGGCAAAGATACCAAGGTTTGTCTCCCGTAGGACTCCGAAGGATACAAGAAGGTGGTAAAGTGAACAATGGCGCCGAGGTTGCTAGCTTCACCTGGACCTGCACACAGATACAAAAAACTTTGCTCCCAACGAGTATAGAGGAGTTGTCAATTCACATGGCCTTGCTGTTTACAAAGGATCAACGCAAGAGATAAAAGTGGAACTGAAAATAAAGACTGAAAGTAAATTAAATGTGTGAACAATGATGTGAAGATGGACCGGGGTCCCGTGATTTTCACTAGTGATGTCTCTCTCCCAAAAGACGATAAAAGTGCTAGCGAGGTAAACAAATCACAGCTGGGCAATTGACAGGATTATGAAGGAACCGCAATGCTAACTATGCTGCAAAGAAAGGAAGGGCTCAAAAGCAATGGGCAGTACACCAAGGTAAGTAGACCGAAATCCATCTGCATCTACTACGAATTATCCACCTTGAGATATCTATCCAGAACATCTCGCTGGTATTAAGTTGCGAATCCCACCCAAAGTGTAAACTCAAAGCAACAGACAACTCCATTAAAAGAACTTTGCGTAAAGTAAAAAATCCTTGCACCCGCGGGTACAAGCACCGTTGTTTTATCCCTAGTAGGAACGGCACATCCCCTAGTCTCATGTTTCTGTCACTCAAGCTAGACATCAGGGGGCTGAACCCACAATCAAGCATAACGCTCCCTCTTGGAGTTGCAACAAACCACTTGGCGAAAGAAAAATACTGCAACGGAGAACATGCAAGAATTTACTCAAGAACAAAATATAAAAGAGAAGAACCAAATATATTACTCATCACAATCTGAACATAGTGTCAAAATCCATCAGATCCCAGCAAACTCAGCATAGCAACAACCGAAATTACAAAAGTGCCTCGATCATGTGAGGGAGCTCACGAGGTCTTGAAAGTGGAAGCACAAAGAGGGGAGAGTTACATCACATAGCTACTGGTCACGGACCCATGGTCCAAGGGGGACTACTCACGGCACATCCGGGAGGCGTCCATGGCTATGGATGGTCTCCTGGAGGGGGTTCCTCCTTCCGGCAGGGTGCCGGAGCAGATTCTACAGGCAGCCCCGATCTTGAAATGGCGGCGGCGGCAGTACAAAGGGGAGTTCGCGGAAAATAGACCGATATTAGGGGTTTCCACCCCGAGGGCTAAATATAGGCGAAGGGGGGCCTCGAGGGGACCCACAGGGCAGCATGGAGGGTGCCCGGCGCGGCCCAAGGTGGGGTTGCGCCAGGGACCCTTCTGGAGTCCCTGTGGTGGCCCCCCTTCGCTGCCTTGGTGATTCTGGAAGCTTCCAGGTCGCTGATTTTTTATATAATTTTTCTGGAATTTTTGGAGCACTTTTAATGGTCGGAAAACCTGAAATACAAAAACAGCAGAAAACAACAACTGGCAGCTGGGTGCACTGAGTTAATAGGTTAGTCCAAATATGCTCAAAAGTGTATGAAAGTTCAAGCAAAACATGGCAAAGTCACACAAAACATGCATGGAGCAAGCAGAAATTATAGATACGTTTGGGACGTATCAGGTACCAGGGGGTGTCCCCACCTCCCAGGCGCCCTCCTGTAAATATGGGTATAAACCTGTAATTCATAGAAATCAGCAGACAGAAACTGGCGCTGGGTGCACTGAGTTAATAGGTTAGTCCAAATACGTTGAAAAAGGTATAAAAGTGTAGCAAACACATAGCAATATCAGCCAAAACATGCATGAAGCAAGCATAAATTATAGATACATTTGGGACGTATCAACATCCCCAAGCTTAATTCATGCTCGTCCTCGAGTAGGTAAATGATAACAAGCATAATTTCTATGGTGACATGCTACCAACATATAAGAACTTTATAGTAAGGCAAGCAAGATATGCAATTTAAGTCAAGTCAATAACAAGCAAGAGTATATATCTAGCATTGAAACAAGAAACATAAGAACATAAAGGTGCAAGATCTCTCGCTGTCCGTGACTCGAATGTCTCCAAGATGTGTTTGCGTGCAAGAAGTGGGGGATGGGTTTACAGCATAAATGTACTATTTATCTTAGTTGAGAACTCAATCTACTAAAGTTTCACACTTGGTCTCCTTCAGAATCCCATTGTGACTCGTCCCCAGACCACTAGCTAGGTACAAGTCAAACTGATCCTCTCCCTTTCGACTTCGAGCACTCATGAAATGGATGAGCGCGAGCAATAAAGTTGACACTTAAATGGCAAAGAGAATAATTATGGGGATGGAAGACAAAAAGGTGTGTGAAAGTCTCACATCAATGAGGACAATCATATGCGAGAGAAAGACAAATCATAGATATGATGTGAGCAGTACGGATTGCCATGCAAAGGATGCACACATGAGCTAAGATAAGCTCTCGAATGGAACTAGTGGGGGTGCATCCAATTTGCTTGCTCAAGAAGACCTAGAGCTCATTTGAGGAGGCTCATCATTGGAATATACAAGCCAAGTTCTAAAGTGTAAGGATCCCGACATAGTTATATGCATGAATGATAATCTCTATGGAGTACAAATACTAAATGAACATGAGTTTGGATCTTTCAAAAGGAATAGTAGTGTTGCCCCTTATCTTTTTTTTTCTTTTTTTCTTTCTTTTTTGTATTTTTGTGGCCTCATTGGCTCTTTCTATTTATCTCTCATTTGTCCTCTTTGGGATCTTTTGTTTTGACATCCGGTACGAGATAACAGGGGAAAAAATAATTGCCGATTGATAAATCGGGGATGCAAACACCGCAAACAAATCAGACAATCAAACAATTCACACCGAATTTTTTTTTAATTTTTGTGAAATCTGGGCTGTTACAATACAACACCACCAACAAGGGAATTCGTCCCGAGATCCTGGACGATCCGGGGGAGAGGGGAAGGGGGAAAGAAGAGAGTCGACAATCTTCAACACCACCAACAAAGGACTCTGCTCCATGTTGAACGACGAACTCCGTCGAGAAAACTTCCCGCAGGGAGATGGCGACGTCGGAGAACGAAACCATCAGGAGATCAAGAGGAAGAACAATAGCGAGAAACAACGTTCAAGGGAAGCATTCTCATGTAAATCATGAGGACACTGGGCAAGAGGACTGAAGCCAACAAACGACCAAGACATTATCCGGAGTTGGAGAAGCTAAAGGTACTACAGGATTTCCCAAACCTGAGATCGAAATCGAGACAATACGCTGCAAGCAAGGCATTGTAACGATTTCGATACTCCACACACTCGAGATCCTAGAGGTTTGAAGGGGATAAGATGAGAATTTAAAACACTTACGACACTTGTCCTGACCAGAGCAAGGGTAAGGAGTAAAAAGATTCCTACTCTCCGACAACTAACTTAGTAACTACAAAATAGTTTTTTTTGTCTAGACTCGACTTCGGCCAGAGAGGGGATCCTACGGTCGGTAAGGCTCTGATACCAAGTTGTAAGGCCCGATATGCGGTACTGTTCCAGATCTAGATGTTTCCATCCATATCCAGGGACGAAGCACATATCGGTCCCACCGCGACATATGACATAGCCATATGCCCCGGATTTCCAACATGATATCACAACATTACAGATACAAGGATACAACATCTCATACAATCGGCATACAACTGCCTTAAATACAATACATCAGCGGAAGGTACATGTCTGAGTACAGACTACAATCAAATGCCTACTAGCAAAGCGAAAAAACATCGATCCTCATAACCACACGGGTCCAGGCCCTCCGCCGGGATCCTCCTAACTAGTCGTCGTCGAGTCTCCACGTGAAACGTTGATCACCATACCTGTTGTCGATTAAGAACCCTGAAAAGAGTTTGGTCGTAGTATCATGAGTACATAAGTACTCAGCACCAACTGTAGTGGTCATCTAACCCAGCAAGGACTTCATCACTCGTCATTCTAGGACAACTAGTAGTTTACGGTAAATATGGGGTAAGTGGTGAGGTTGCTGCCGCACTAGCATTTTGGAAGTGGATAACGATCTAGAGAGTAAGATAAGAAGCCAAGCATTCGATGAGGAATCACCTCCAACAAGTCTTCTATCCACCTACTTACGCAAGCATAACACCTATCCTATCCTTGTCCTCCTCTTCGCATCCCGACGAAGAAGAAGCAGTCAAGGCACACACACGTTGATCAAGTTATATTAAGATTATCTCAGTTGTTGTTGTTTATGAACAAGGAGTAGGTCTCAAGTCGTCCATAACCGTGGACACGGCTTCTCGAAAAGATTTAACCCTGCAGGGGTGTACCAACTGCCCATTCCAAGGCTCCGCACGCACGCCCATCTCTCTCAGTTGCTACCCATGATAGGCAACCATTTTATGATTTAGACCAAAGAGATCCGGAACGACAGGTCCCTCTAATTAACAACGCACAAATCCGGGTGGCCCCCGGTGAGTCGACATCCAACTCAAAAGCCGACTGTGCTCTCGAATCGGCCTCTACCGTCTGGACGAGGTCGGGATAACCTACCCTCGCCGGGCAGGCTCCCTAGCTTCCAGATTTGGACCAACAGGATATACCATCCCACTGGCCCGGTTTATTTTAAATCCACTGGCTGCAGACCAGTTACGCATACGGTTTCTCAAATGGTAAAATCAGCTTGGGCCACCACTAGAAATGTTTGAAGCTAGGTAGGTAAGAAAAGGGGACCCCATAAAATCCCACACGCGGTTAGGCACGCTCAGTCTTAAAACCAATACCCGGAACTCGGGTCCTAGGTGACTCGAATGGAACAAAGCGTCGGGGCGGGATAGCCTAGACCTTCCATCCTTCGTCGAATATAGTCACCACTATAATAATCATATCATCAACAAGAATAATAATAATGTGATAGCCCAACAAGGGAGTAACAGGGTAACATCGTAGCATCCTAAGCATGCATACTAAGCAGGGGCTGAGCAACGAGCAATAGTAACATAGCAGTACAAGGTTTGCTGGGAGGGGACATGGCTGTATCGGTTTGAAAGAGGCTGTAAACATGTGGTAGGATCAAACATCGAACCTATCCTAGACTAGCATGCAAACCGCTGGTTGAAAAAGAATGGATCATAAGTAATGTATAGTCCTTGCCTGTTGATAAGTCGGGTTCCGAAGGTGTAGTTGATCGCAAGCTCGCATCGTCTCCGAGAGGTACCCGCGGAAGCACACAAGACGGTAAACACTGGAAATCAATCAACGAGCAAGCATCTATTACTACGAGGCAAACACGAGCAAGCATCAACAAGAAGGCGACACGGGACATCACACCTACCGTCGAGAGCGATTACTAAGAGGTTAAGTGGAGTACTCGTAACACACGACGATACCGCACGTTTAAAGTGTTTCAAGTTGTTTAGCTACACAAGGTGAGCAAAGGTTATTAATATGACATCTCACTCAAGCATGGCATAACACACAAACACGGCAAGAGGTGAAGCACAAGGTAAACTATCTAATCTAGTCATTTTAAGTGGGGGTAAAACCTATACATGCCAACTATTGCGGACCCCACGATAATTATAATGTTTGGTACTGTTTTGCCTTAAACAATATTTTATTATTTTTATTAGCAAGAAAGAGCAGCATAAACATAATCTACATGCAATTCTAGTCAAGTTACATATAAGAAACATTTTAATCAGAGCAACGGTTAAAAAGTTATTAAAGAAATAGTTTACGGTGGCATGCGATGTAATTAGCAGGTAAACAACATGTAAACAAAGTCAAACATGGCAAAGGAGCACATTTTATTAAACTACTCGAAAAGCTAAGCAAGTTTCATGTTTTACGCGTCGCAATCCGAGCTGCCGTTAAAAAGATATAGCTACCGCAAGAAAATAATACAATCTGCCAATTTAAATTGCCCAGGAAAAAAAACAGGGCAACGGGCCGAAACTAGTGTTACTGGGCTTAGCAGAATGGGCGCAAAATAAAAAAAGAACGCCCACGGGCGCTGCACGGTTACTGGGCCGGCCCAACTACACAACAACAAATAAAATAAAATAAAATAAAAAAGGCAGCAGCCTCACCAGCGGGCCAAGCCCAAGACGCTGCGGTGCTGGGCCGCGGTGGGCATCGGCTGGGCCGCCTGGGGGCGCGCCGGCCCGTCACGGGCGAGAGGACACGCGGGCAGCGGCTCGTGCCCGTGGTCGTCATGAACAGCAGGGGGCGGCGCTGCTTCTCCGGCGAGGTGCCGGGCATCGCAGCACGGCGGGTCAGGCTGGAATGGAGGCGGGCGAAGGGGATCCGCCGGATCCCGAGCGGATCTGGCCGATGGTGGTGTCCACGCGAGGCGGCGCGAGCTCCTGGTGCAGCGTCCATGGCGGCTCCTTGGCCGGCGGCGGCTTCCTAGTCCAGGGAAGAGGAGGGGTGAGAGGGAAGGAGAAGGGAGGAGAAAGAGAGGGGCACGGGAGGAGGAGAGGACCTGGCGGGCGCGGCGCGGCGCGGTCTCGCCGGCGTGAAGAGGCGGCGGCGGCCTCCACGGGCTCGGGTGGAGAGGAGAGAGAGGGAGAGAGGAGGTGGTTGGCTGGGTGGATCTGGGCCGTCGGATCTCCGGATCTGACGGTCCAGATCAGATGGGGCTAGGGTTTGGACGAAAATTGGGGCTAAATTGCGAAAATTGGGGCTATTGTGAGGGGGTGGCTGTAATTTTGGCTTAGGGGAAACCCTAGAGAGGGGTGGGAGAGTGGTGGTCTTTATATAGCCCAGGTGGCTGGCTGTTTGAAAAACATCCCCGGTTTTTCTCTCGCGTGCGCGGTGTTTACGTTTCTGACCGCCGGGGTCCGCAAGACCTCCGATTCGGGTAAAACTTCGAACTGCGCGATCAGCGCGTCGAGCTGGCGACGTTCACCTTGTTCTGGAACCATTCCGAGAACACTTTCAGGCGCGCTATATAAAATATCCCGTTTAATTATTAAACGAGGTTTTCGTTCCGTTGGCTTCGACTGGTCTCGTGCGGGTTTTCGCGATGGTGATCGGGTGAAACCCGGTGTCGCATAGGTCGAGTGTCTGGGTGGCAAGGGTCGGTCTCCATCCGGTACGAGATAACAGGGGAAAAAATAATCGCCGATTGCTAAATCGGGGATGCAAACACCGCAAACAAATCAGACAATCAAACAATTCACACCGAAAACAAAATTTTTAATTTTTGTGAAATCTGGGCTGTTACAATACAACACCACCAACAAGGGATCTCGTCCCGAGATCCTGGACGATCCGGGGGAGAGGGGAAGGGGGAAAGAAGAGAGTCGACAGTCTTCAACACCACCAACAAGGGACTCTACTCCATGTCGAACGACGAACTCCGTCGAGAAAACTTCCCGCAGGGAGATGGCGACGTCGGAGAACGAAACCATCAGGAGATCAAGAGGAAGAACAATAGCGAGAAACGACGTTCAAGGGAAGCATTCTCATGTAAATCATGAGGAAAATGGGAAAGAGGACTGAAGTCAACAAACGACCAAGACGTTATCCGGAGTTGGAGAAGCTAAAGGTACTACAGGATTTCCCAAACCTGAGATCGAAATCGAGACAATACGCTGCAAGCAAGGCATTATAACGATTTCGATACTCCACACACTAGAGATCCTAGAGGTTTGAAGGGGATAAGACGAGAATTTAAAACACTTACGACACTTGTCCTGACCAGAGCAAGGGTAAGGAGTAAAAAGATTCCTACTCTCCGACAACTAACTTAGTAACTACAAAATAGTTTTTTTTGTCTAGACTCGACTTCGGCCAGAGAGGGGATCCTACGGTCGGTAAGGCTCTGATACCAAGTTGTAAGGCCCGATATGCGGTACTGTTCCAGATCTAGATGTTTCCATCCAGATCCGGGGACGAAGCACATATCGGTCCCACCGCGACATATGACATAGCCATATGCCCCGGATTTCCAACATGATATCACAACATTACAGATACAAGGATACAACATCTCATACAATCGGCATACAACTGCCTTAAATACAATACATCAGCGGAAGGTACATGTCTGAGTACAGACTACAATCAAATGCCTACTGGCAAAGCGAAAAAACATCGATCCCCATAACCACACGGGTCCAGGCCCTCCGCCGGGATCCTCCTAACTAGTCGTCGTCGAGTCTCCATGTGAAACGTCGATCACCATACCTGTTGTCGATCAAGAACCCTGAAAAGAGTTTGGGTGTAGTATCATGAGTACATAAGTACTCAACATCCAACTGTAGTGGTCATCTGACCCAGCAAGGACTTCATCACTCGTCATTCTAGGACAACTAGTAGTTTACGGTAAAGATGGGGTAAGTGGTGAGGTTGCTGCCGCACTAGCATTTATGAAGTGGCTAACGATCTAGAGAGTAATATAAGAAGCCAAGCACTCGATGAGGAATCGCCTCCAACAAGTCTGCTATCCACCTACTTACGCAAGCATAACACCTATCCTATCCTTGTCCTCCTCTTAGCATCCCGACGAAGAATAAGCAGTAAGGGCACACACACGTTGATCAAGTTATATTAAGATTATCTCAGTTGTTGTTGTTTATGAACAAGGAGTAGGTCTCAAGTCGTCCATAACCGTGGACATGGCTTCTCGAAAAGATTTAACCCTGCAGGGGTGTACCAACTGCCCATTACAAGGCTCCGCACGCACGCCCATCTCTCTCAGTTGCTACCAGTGATAGGCAAGCATTTTATGATTTAGTCCCAAGAGATCCGGAATGACAGGTCCCTCGAACTAACAACGCACAAATCCGAGTGGCCCCCGGTGAGTCGACATCCAACTCAAAAGCCGGCCGTGCTCTCGAATCGCCCTCTACCGTCTGGACGAGGTCGGGATAACCTACCCTCGCCCGGGCAGGCTCCCTAGCTTCCAGATTTGGACCAACAGGATATACCATCCCACTGGCCCGGTTTATTTTAAATCCACTGGCTGCAGACTAGTTACGCATACGGTTTCTCAAATGGTAAAATCAGCTTGGGCCACCACTAGAAATGTTTGAAGCTAGGTAGGTAAGAAAAAGGAACCCCATAAAATCCCACACGCGGTTAGGCACGCTCAGTCTTAAAACTAATACCCGGAACTCGGGTCCTAGGTGACTCGAATGGAACAAAGCGTCGGGGCGGGATAGCCTAGACCTTCCACCCTTCATCGAATATAGTCAACATTATAATAATCATATCATCAACAAGAATAATAATAATGTGATAGCCCAACCAAGGAGTAACAGGGTAACATCGTAGCATCCTAAGCATGCATACTAAGGAAGGGCTGAGCAACGAGCAATAGTAACATAGCAGTACAAGGTTTGCTGGGAGGGGACATGCCTGTATCGGTTTGAAAGAGGCTGTAAACATGTGGTAGGATCAAACATCGAACCTATCCTAGACTAGCATGCAAACCGCTGGTTGAAATAGAATAGATCATAAGTAATGTATAGTCCTTGCCTATTGATAAGTTGGGTTTCGAAGGTGTTGTTGATCGCAAGCTCGCATCGTCTCCGAGAGGTACCCGCGGAAGCACACAAGACGGTAAACACTGGAAATCAATCAGCGAGCAAGCATCTATTACTACGAGGCAAACACGAGCAAGCATCAACAAGAAGGCGACACGGGACATCACACCTACCGTCGAGAGCGATTACTAACAGGTTAAGTGGAGTACTCGTAACACACGACGATACCGCACGTTTAAAGTGTTTCAAGTTGTTTATCTACACAAGGAGATCAAATGTTATTAACATGACATCTCACTCAAGCATGGCATAACACACAAACACGGCAAGAGGTGAAGCACAAGGTAAA
The DNA here is from genome assembly GCA_950022295.1 of Bromus sterilis. NCBI lineage: Eukaryota > Viridiplantae > Streptophyta > Magnoliopsida > Poales > Poaceae > Bromus > Bromus sterilis. The sequence goes on from OX465600.1 coordinate 228,498,897, forward strand.
CTATCTAATCTAGTCATTTTAAGTGGGGGTAAAACCTATACATGCCAACTATTGCAGACCCCACGATAATTATAATGTTTGGTACTGTTTTGCCCTGAACAATATTTTATTATTTTTATTAGCAAGAAAGAGCACCATAAACATAATCTACATGCAATTCTAGTCAAGTTATATATAAGAAACATTTTAATCTGAGCAATGGTTAAAAAGTTATTAAAGAAACAGTTTACGGTGGCATGCGATGTAATTAGCAGGTAAACAACATCTAAACAAAGTCAAACATGGCAAAGGAGCATATTTTATTAAACTAATCGAAAAATAAGCAAGTTTCATGTTTTACGCGTCGCGATCCGAGCTGCCGTTATAAAGATATAGCTACCGCAAGAAAATAATACAATCTGCCAATTTAAATTGCCCAGAAAAAAAAACAGGGCAACGGGCCGAAACTAGTGTTACCGGGCTTAACAGAATGGGCGCAAAATAAAAAAAAGAACGCCCCGGGCGCTGCACGGTTACTGGGCCGGCCCAACTACACAACAACAAATAACATAAAATAAAATAAAAAATGCAGCAGCCTCACCAGCGGGCCAAGCCCAAGACGCTGCGGTGCTGGGCCGCGGTGGGCATCGGCTGGGCCGCCTGGGGCGCGCCGGCCCGTCACGGGCGAGCGGACGCGCGGGCAGCGCCTCGTGCCTGTGGTCGTCGTGAATAACAGGGGGCGGCGCTGCTTCTCCAGTGAGGTGCCGGGCATCGCAGCACGGCGGGTCACGCTGGAATGGAGGCAGGCGAAGGGGATCCGCCGGATCCCGAGCGGATCTGGCCGATGGTGGTGTCCACGCGAGGCGGCGCGAGCTCCTGGTGCAGCGGCCATGGCGGCTCCTTGGCCGGCGGCGGCTTCCTGGTCCAGGGAAGAGGAGGGTGAGAGGGAAGGAGAAGGGAGGAGAAAGAGAGGGGCACGGGAGGAGGAGAGGACCTGGCGGGCGCGGCGCGGCGCGGTCTCGCCGGCGGGAAGAGGCGGCGGCGGCCTCCACGGGCGCGGGTGGAGAGGAGAGAGAGGGAGAGAGGAGGTGGTTGGCTGGGTGGATCTGGGCCGTCGGATCTCCGGATCTGACGTTCCAGATCAGATGGGGCTAGGGTTTGGACGAAAATTGGGGCTAAATTGCGAAAATTGGGGCTATTGTGAGGGGGGTAGCTGCAATTTTGGCTTAGGGGAAACCCTAGAGAGGGGTGGGGGATTGGTGGTATTTATATAGCCTAGGTGGCTGGCTGTTTGCAAAAACATCCCCGGTTTTTCTCTCGTGCGCGCGGTGTTTACGTTTCTGACCGCCGGGGGTCCGCAGGACCTCCGATTCGGGTAAAACTTCGAACTGCGTGATCAGCGCGTCGAACCGGCGGCGTTCACCTCGCGCTGGAACCATTCCGACAGCACTTTCCGGCGCGCTATAAAAAATATCCCGTTTAATTATTAAACGAGGTTTTTGTTCCGTTGGCTTCGACTGGTCTCGTGCGGGTTTTCGAGACGGTGATCAGGTGAAACCCGGTGTCGCAAAGGTCAAGTGTCAGGGTGTCAAGGGTCGGTCTCCGTCCGGTACGAGATAACAGGGGAAAAAATAATCGCCGATTGATAAACCGGGGATGCAAACACCGCAAACAAATCAGACAATCAAACAATTCACACCGAAAACAAACTTTTCAATTTTTGTGAAATCTAGGTTGTTACAAACATTCACAAACAACGAAGAATAAATAATATGCTACTGAAAATGAAGACAGGATCACCATGCACATAGCTTGAACATACTAGAGTGGTATCTCGCTAGCCTCCATGAGTGAAGCAAACCATAAATGCAGAAGCTCCTTCGGAGTTTTAAAGGAGACTAGAACTAAGAATTTCAGAACAAGTAATATCACAATCATGCAGAAAACAATGTGGTACTTTGGGACAATGCACATTACACTTAGAATGACAATTATGCTCTCAATAGTTGGTGCATTGAAGAAAGAAGATGGAGACTCTCTGACATGGATCAACCCCGGCAAATCCCATGGTCAGGGACCCTGGGTTAGTCATTCATGCTCGTCGGCTAACAGAAGGAGTCGTTCCTGCTCGATATTATTGCTTGGAGATGCGATTACAGGGGAGGCAAAGGCTAGTGCGCACAAGGCTAGGGTCACAGATTGTGTATTGGATGATCTCGACGTCTCCCCTCCTAGCCCTTATATACTAGGCTAGGTCTTGGGGAGCCCGTTTTGGATTACAGATAGAGTTTCCTAACCCTACGCTTGCACCACATGGCAGGTTTGCACCTTCCTTACTGGATGCGGACTCCTACATGGGTGCCATTAGTGGGCCAAGGCTGGGTCCAGGCGGCGTACTTGCGGGCCTTCTGTCTTCCGGTACACCGGGTAGGACCATCCGTAGGAGTCGTGGGGTCACCCCCTCGTCAGTAGCCCCCGAGTGCCTGGGGGACTCGAAGAGTCGCGCAGGGACTCGAGTCCATTCCTGCGTCATCAGTGTATGCACGGTATAACCGCGGGTCACTGGCAGTCTAGGGCCATGACAAAACCTATTTCGAGGGAATGCTAAGCTGAAAGGGCCCAAGGAGTCGACTAGTCGAGCCTTGGTGAATTGAACTAGTGGCAAATACCGCAGTAGCCCAATCAAACTCACTTCCCTCGACATGAGCTTGGAACATTGGTGTCGAGCAAAGTCATGCCGCTGCAGGTCTTACAGTGATCAATTGCCGCCAGTCGAGTTCATAGCCTAGGCGCGTCCGCCCGGATTTTTCTTTCATGCAAGCGCATGGAAAAGATTGGGAGTGAAGTCGCGCTGTGGCAAGTCCCAGCCCGGCCGATCTGCGCAGCGGGGTCTTACCTACACGCTACGCTTGCGTGGCATCTGGGCACAGTGTATCATGTTCTAGGAATATGTATTTTTTATAGAGGCACGGATCCTGGTTAGCAATGCACCCACTTGGAATAAAAAATCAAGTGAGCTGTTTTAGTGGTCACTCGCGAAGCTTTTTCGAGTGCTCAAGCGAGGAGTAATGAAGAGGAGTTCTCGCTCGGGATGCCTTCGAGTGCTTGGGTACTCGATGTTCTTGCGAGTAATCACTCGAATGTTGTCTTTTGCTCTCGGGGTGAGGGAGCACGCGATACTCTTATGGCTGCGAGTGAGCACTCGAACATGTCGAACTTCTGGGTGAGAGAGCACCCGAGCGTGTTTTTCCTTTCGGGTGAGGGAGTACCCGGAACTCTGCGAGTGCGAGTGATCACTCGAGCACAGTTTCATCCTTTAGGTGAGGGAGCACCCGAAACTCTAGTGGAGATGCTCCCGATGGGAGTAAAATGTTTTTCCCATCAGAAAAAGATTTTAAAAGATGTAATTTCTGAGCGGTGAAGCGTACTCGATACGCCTTGTTAGGATGTGACGCTGGCTTGGTCTTCTGACATCTTGACCACTGTAGTCTGTCGAAGGAAATGACTTGCCACTCTCCAGCTGAAATTTTCGCGTCGTGTGATCATGGCCCTCTTTTTTCGCGCGTAGTGGGCCGTGTTGTTACTCTGCCGATTGGGTTTTCCATGCTTTTCGCCCGCCGTGGGATCGTCCACATTTACTGGGTGCCAAGATGAACGGTGGCCCTTCTTGCTTGGCTATTGGTTAAATACCAGGCGGCTGGGTAAGTTTTAGGTTTTACCCAGCCATTGCCTTCCTCCTCTCGTTCTGTTTTCTCTTGTTCTTTGCGCTTGAGCCTTCTCCTTCCTCTTCTTGCTGCTGGCTGCAAAGTCTATGACCAAACGCTCCCGTGCTACTCAAGAGTCGGCCAAGATGTCCGGTAAATGGGAGCGGTCCACCTTTGGGGCCACGGATCTGGGCTCGCTGGTGTCCGATGGCTTGGTGGCTGGTGGTGCCGTGCGGATTCCGGGGAGCGAACAGAATCCCGCTCCGACGGTAGATGAGCGGGTATGTTTCCAGGAGTTTTCCCCTCGCGGGTTTTCCCTTCCGATTCATCCCTTTGTTCGTTGTTTGCAGTACTCCTACCAGCTGCAGCTGCATGACTTGACTCCCAATGGGATTTTGCATATTTCCTGCTTCATTACTCTTTGCGAGGCTTTCTTGGGGATCCATCCTCATTTGGGGCTCTGGAAGCGCCTCTTTAATATAAAGAGGACGAACTCCGAGTATGTTGTGGGGCAAGTGGGCATATCCATTAGGGATAAAAATTCATATTTTGATTTGGAGAAGCTCGACTCCGTCTGCGCGTGGCGGACGGGCTGGTTCTATCTGAAGGACAAGCACGTTGCTGGGCAGCGATTTGGTCTTGCTCCCTTTAATCCAGATGCGCGAGTGGTGAAGCAGTCTTCTTGGTCCAATTCTTTGTCTGCGAGAGAGTCATTTGCAGTGGCTCCACTTGTGGAGAAGATTGCTGCATTGAAGGATAACTTGACCGGTGGTCAGCTTATCTCCATTTTTATGGGGAGACGCGTTCAGCCATTGCAGCATCGGGCTCGCCCCATGTGGCAGTACGAGGGACCCGGGGACTCGACTAGGTGCTCAACCGAGGAGTTTACTGCCGATGGACTTTTGATTCGAATCCAGCAGGTGACCAAGTGCGCGAGTATTTCTGAGATGGGATTCATGTTGGGATACGGGGCAGAAAACACAAAATTTTCCACACCTACGGTACCCGAACCCAAGATCTATGCTATGGCGATGTAAAGTAACGGAGGGAATCGGTGTTCATACCTTTGAAGACCGAAAGCGGGAAACGTTCTTACGAACGTGGTTGGCGTAGACTCAGAATTACGACCTCCCTGTCGTGTAGAAGACCACCACCGGCGAGAATGACTCCCGGTAAACCTCCAGCGATGAAGCAGCACCACAGGTGTAATGCCTCGAAGAGATTATACACGTACGACACAATCGATGTTCCTCCCGGGATCCGAACCAGGCGAGTAGCGGAAAGAAGACGGCTACGGATCCCGACTCCGGCAGAGCGACGACCTGCCTTATGGTGGAGAACTCCAATCCTGGTGCAGACTCCAAACAAGGGGAGTCCACTTCCAGAAATGGAGAAGGAAGAAGAAGGAGATCAATTGTTGTATGGAAAAAGGGGGGTCTACCCCTCTATATAAAGGCCAAGGGGGGGTGTGATCCCTCTTCCCTCCTCCATGTGGGACTAAACCTCCAAGGGGGGAGGGGTGCGCCGGCCTAGGGGGGGTTGGGCCCCACCCCTTGGCGCCAAGCCCAAGGGGGGGAACCCCCTCCTCCCCTAATGGGCCTCTAAGGCCCATATAGCCTTTTTTCCATTATTTTAATTATTTAATAATTTTTAAATATTTAATTCAGATAATTAAATAATAAAAAATTTATTAAAACAATTAAACTTTATTTTGAACTATTCAAAATGTCCGGAAACCATTCCGTCCTCCTCCGGAACTATTCCGGTGATTTCTCCTATTTCACCGATTGATCCCGTAACTGTCCTATGCATCGATTGCCCTTAAGTGTAACACCCTAACGGTCCGGGAAACAGCAGACATGGTCGAGACTCTTCTCATGGACCAATGACTAGTCAGTTGGACCTGGTTACAGTCCTTGACAGCCCCTGCGCTTCCATCGAATGAGCTTCGATCGCTTTTGGAAACCGTTAACGATACGACGTAATCCCTTTGTTCTGCGGTACCTTGTTTGTCCGAGGTTTGATCGTCGGTATCCCACATACCGTGTTCACATCTCGTTCATGACAAACAACTTCTCTCGTCCATGATCATTGCATCTCTTTGTGACCTAGTCACGTCCTTGCAAGGGTTGATGCAATATCACCGAGTGGGCCCAGAGTACCTGTCCTGTCACAAGGACTGAAAAATACCGCTTTGATATATTAACATACTCATCAACCATCTATTTCGGAATACCCAAAGTGCTCCGTTATAGCCAGCATATTTCAGTCAGGCGGTGGGATACAAATCAAAGTCTCCTCATAGATCGTGATTACGTATGATCATTACGGTCTAAGGACTAAGCCATACGTTACAAAGTCATAGCAACGCTGAACTATGTGACTCGATCACATTGCATTACTTTAGGTGGGTGTCTATCCATCACATCATTCCCCTAATGATATGACCTCATTGTAAATGGACTTAAGTGTCGCCATGATCAGGAAAGCTTGATCAATCAATTGCCCAATGAGATAGTTTACCCGAGTTAAACTACGGACCATGTTTTATACTACACCTGTATTAGTATTTCCAAGTAATACAGTTATAGCACAGTATAAAACGTATTATGAACAAAACGGATATGTGACAAATATCTTTATTAATTTGTCTCTAGGGCACATATCCAACACTTCATCCGTCCATATGCTTCTGATCGGGCACTTCCTCAGGTTCGCGTCTTTAAATCTCTCTGCTGATTTAAATGTTGCCTTACTGCTTGCTGATGATTTTGTTTGCTTTGTAGGGCCACGTTCCTTTGTTGTACAATCCCCCGCAGCCGGAGGATGCTGACAGTCACGATGAGCCGGATGCTTCTGCCACTGATGATGTCACTCTGAGTGCAGATGTCTGTGTGCCTGCGGGTGCTGCTGGTGCAGATGAGTCCGTGGGTGTCGAGCTGCCAGGGACTGGGGACAGTGAGGACTCGGACCCCTTGCGTATCAAGCGTTCGCAGTCTTCGGGTGTTGATGATCGTGATGCGGCGAGTGGTGCTGTTCCGCCGACTGTACCATCCACTGAGCCGTCTCCTCCTGTGGTTTCTCGCAAAAAGCCCAGACTTGGGAGGTCGGTGCGTACTCGCTATGCACGTGTAGGGTAAGGATCTGCTTAACTTGGGTGGTTTTGTTTTGCTTTGTTCTTGTGTTGATGGTGTGTATCTTGTAGCGCTGCGACTGCTCCAGCTGCTTCGTCCACCAGTGCGGCTACTGTTGACCTTCGATCGACTGACTCTGGGGTGGCCGCTAAGCACCCTGAGGACTCTTCGGCTGCTGTTGGTCAGCCCGTACCGTCGGTGACTCCTGCTGTCTCGGGTGCGGGTGTAATTCCTGCTGCTGCTCCATCTAAGGCGCCTGGTGCTGTTGCTTCTTCTTCCGATGCCAAGCCTTTTGTTCCTGGTCCCCCTTACTTGGGTCGTCTTGATCTTGGCGTTGGAGATAAAGTCCGCTTTTTCGACCACATAGTTGAGCTGGTGAGTTGGTGCTTGTTTGTATAGTTTTTTTCATCGGGGGCACGGCAGTGCTCCCGATGGGAGTAGCCCCCGAGGCTGCAAGCAAGCGCTTGCGGTTGCTTGTGGTCTTATTTTAGTTCTGTCCTTGTATTATTCCTTTTGTCATAGGGAGCACGGCCAGTGGTCCCGATGGGAGTACCCCCCGAGGCTGCAAGAAAGCGCTTGCGGTTGCTTGTAGTCTTGTTTTAGCTCTGTCTGAATATTTGATTTCTTCACATAGCCGGTATTCCGACACCGTGAATGCCTGGTATTCGAAGCTGAACGCTGGCAACAGGCCCATGATTCATCCCAGGATGCTCTATCTGCCATGAGTAGTGAGTATTTCTTCTTGTTCTGTTGTACTTTCATTGCTGGTTCCGCTGCTGATTGCTGTTTGCTTTTCAGATCGACGCCAGGCTGTGAGAAGCGAGCTGAGAAGGCTGAAATGACTATTTCGACCCTTCAGGCTGCTTTGGCTTCCAAGGAACAGGAGCTGCCCAAGCAGCACACGGAGCTTGTTCGACTGCGGGGAGCCGAGGAGGAGCTGTTGCGAGTGCAAGCAGTCGAGTGCGAGCGTCTTCGCACTTGGCGAGCTCGCTCGTGTGTAAGTTTCTTTCCTTCGCTGGGTGCTTTATTTCTTCTTCTCCCGTAGTAATTTTAGTTGCCCGATGTAGCTTCTGCGGGTGTGAGTGCGGTGGAGGTGGCTGCTTCGGGGTCTGGAGTTCTCCATGGAGCTGTGGATGCTGTGTCGGGTGCTGTTGAAGCCGCTAGGGGTGTTTGCGCCCGGGCTTCCACTCTCATGGGCCTTGTTCATGAGCACCTCATGCCGGAGGACGAGAAGTTGCCAGCTGGTCTGGATGCCCGCGTTGCTGCGTTTTGCCCGGGCGGGAACCTCTTGGAGGGGTAATTGGCGAGAACGTGGTGAGTGGGCTTTCCACGTCCCTTTTTGTTCTTATGGGGCACGGGATTATGATCGATGACTCTCGGGTTGAGACTGTTCCCGATTACACCGACGAGCAGAGTGAGCGAGCCACTGTTCTGGCTCGTCGCCTGCAGGAAGTTGTTGATGTTGAATATCCCTCCCCATTGGGCAAGAGGAAAGCGTAGTCGTGTCGTCTAAAAACTGTTGGTTGTAATATGCCTCCTTCGTGGTGGTGGATCTTTGCTAGTTGTCTGGAGTAGCTGCTTGGCCTTTCCTCTTGCTGAGTTTGATTTTACTCTCTTTTTTTGTTTGTCTTGTAGTAGGCCACCCCGGGCGTTCTTCGGGCTTTGAGTTCGTTAAAGGAGGACGCTCGTGAGGGTGCATACGTGTCCGTGTGCTTCAGGCTGAAAAATGCTGAGCGGGAAGTTGTTCGCCTCAAGGGGGCTGTGGCAATCCACCGTTCCAAACGCGAGCGCGCAGAGGCTGTGCTGGATAGCCTTGCTTCGTGGGTGGTGAAGTTGTCTGACCTCCTGGAGGGTGAGTTTAACTTCTGCTCGACTACTCGCTTGCGTTAGTAGCTTTCCTATCTTCATCTTGATTTTGGCTCTGTTTTGCGAAGTGCTGGCGGGGCGATCCCGGGATGAAGAGAAAGCTGTTCAATCGGAGTTGTTGCGACTGGATGACCTCAGTGTGCAGGCGAACAATCCTTTCTGGGCTGATGGAGCTCGTGCTCGAGCATTTGCTGTGCTTCGTCTTCGAGTTGAGCGGGTGCCGGCTGCTCTGCGGTACTGTCAACGGGTGCTGGGCGGGTGTCGGCTACTCTGCGGTATTGTCAATGGGTGCTGGGCGGGATCCATTCTGAGTTCTACCCGCTGCAGGTGGTGCCCTCGTCCTTTGAGACGCTCTTCCGTATATTTTCTCAGCCTGCGGAGCTGCGTCGCGTGATGGATCACCAGATTCATGCTGGAGCCCGGGCTGCCTTGGGCTTGGTCCGTAGTCATTGGCCGGGGGTAGATATTGCTCGGGCGGTGGAAGGTCCTCCGGGTGGTAGGGATCATTCGATGGATGAGCATTACGCGGCGGTTGATGAGCCTGCGCGCCAGGTTGTGAAGCGGCTTTGCGAAGAGAACGACCGTTATCTGGGTTCTCTTATTAAGGTGAAGATGGAGCCTGGGGGTTAGGTGCTTCTCCGCTTTGTATATGCTTCCTTGTTTTGGACTTTACTCCTTTGTCGTCTTGGTTTTGCTGTAAGAGTTGTGTGTTACTTCCATGAAGATCACCTCGGGGGGTGGCTGCTGCGGCGAGCCCCTGAGTGTGATTTTTTTTATGTCGCCATTGCGAAGAACGCCTCGGGGGGGGGGGGGTGGCTGCTGCGGCGAGCCCCCGAGTGCCAATTTTGTTTGTGTCGCGATTACGAAGAACGTCTCTGGGGGGTGGCTGCTGCAGCGAGCCCCCGAGTGCCAATTTTGTTTGTGTCGTGATTGCGAAGAACGTCTCGGGGGGGGGGGGGTGGCTGCTGCGGCGAGCCCCCGAGTGCCAATTTTGTTTATGTCGCGATTGCGAAGAACGCCTCGGGGGGTGGCTGCTGGGGCGAGCCCCTGACTGCCAATTTTGTTTGTGTCGCGATTGCGAAGAACGTCTCGGGGGGGGGGGGGGGGGTGGCTGCTGCGGCGAGCCCCCGAGTGCCAATTTTGTTTATGTCGCGATTGCGAAGAACGCCTCGGGGGGTGGCTGCTGCGGCGAGCCCCCAAGTGCCAATTTTGTTTGTGTCGCGATTGCGAAGAATGCCTCGGGGGGTGGCTGCTGCGGCGAGCCCCCGAGTGCCAATGAATCAAATTTTGGGAAAATATTTTTCAATATTCATTATTCATCCTGCTGTTTCTTACATGAAGTAGGGTGGGGTCTGTTGAAGACAATCCCTTTTTCTTGAAATGGCTGCTTGACGGCCTTAAAGGCTAGGTAGTTGCTTCTTAGAGTGTTCGGGTCCTTCTGGTGGTGTCCTTTACTTCTATGGGAGCGCTTCTTCTGCAAGTCCCGTGGCTTTGCTGGCTTGGTGAGCTCCAAAGGCTTCTGATATCTTGTGGAATTCCTTGTCGCAGCGGTCTGACCCGACGAAGCTGTCGCTGACTGTGATGACCCCATGAGGGCCTGGCATTTTAGCTTGAGGTAGGCGTAGTGTGGTATCGTCATGAAGCGGGCGAAAGCTGGTCGCCCGAGGATTGCATGGTATTGCGATTTCCAGTCGACCACTTCAAAGTCCAAGATCTCCTTGCGAAAGTTGGTCGCATTGCCGAAAACCACCTCCAGGCTTATTTTTCCCAGGGGGTAGATTGCTTTCCCTGGCACAATTCCATGGAAGGTTGTGCCTGAGGATTTGAGCGCTGAGCTCTGGATGAGCATTTCTTGGAGTGTCTTGGTGAAGATGATGTTGATCCCGCTGCCACCGTCCATGAACACTCGTGACATGTCATAATTGCCAATTCTGGCCTCGAGCACTGGTGCGGCGTGTCCTGGTCGAGGGATGGCTGGTGGGTGGTCCTCCCGAGAGAAAGTAATTTCTGTCTCGGACCCGCGCAAGTACTCCGGGACGGCGGGGGCGAGGAAGCTGCGAGAAAAACTTGTCTGGTGACTTGCTTCTGCTGCATGTTTGAAGGCCTGCCTTCTTGTATCATGTAGATCCTGCCGTGAGCTTCTGGGTACTTCTCTTCTTCCTCTTCCGCCCTGCGCCGTTCTTGGATTGCAGCCACCTGTCTTGTCGGTAGAGGAGGGGCTGGCGGGGCGTTGTGAGCAATCGTCCCGACTGCTACGCTTTGCGAGTGGTTGGGCTGCTGTTGTTGTAGATCGGCTTTTTTCCTCGGTTAACTCGATGAAGCGTCGACAGTTTCTGAGAGTGTGTCCTGATCTGAGTTCTCCTCGTTCGTTTCTGAATCCGTGTATCGAGCACGGTCCGTCGAGTTGTTCTTTGGCCGAGCGGTATGCTCGAGCGTCGTCGCGCGGCTGCCTCGATCTCCAATCTCGCTTCTGAGCTTGGGGCGCGTCTTCAGGATTATCTCTGCGTTTCATTCCGCTGTCGTCGCGATGCCTGCCGTCTCTGTCGTCTGGGAAACCGGCTGCGACCATGTCGGGTCCTCTGTCATCGTAGAATCTGCGCCTGGGTCGCTTCCTTCTTCGGTCGAGTCCTCTTTCTCCATTGTGGTAGTCGTAGTCGTGCTCTGAGCGTGCGATGTGGATTTGCTGTTTGCTTGCTCACCATCCGCCCAGCTGTTTGCTTGCTCTAGCAGTCGTGCGAGTGTTCGGACCTTCATCTGCCCGAGCTGCTCCTTGAATTTGATGCGCTGCAGGCCTCTCCTGAACGCATCGCTTGTGCTTTCATCTGATATATCCTCTGCTGAATTCTTGAGTATGGTCCACCGCTGGATGTAGGCTCGTAGGGATTCCCTGGTTCCTTGATTGCATGCCCGCAACTCTTCGAGTGATGCTGGTCGCTTGTAGGTGGATTTAAAGTTTTCTATGAAGGCACCGCGGAACTGCCTCCATGAGCTGATGGATCCTCGCGGGAGATTCTTCAGCCAGTGCCGCGCCGAGCTCTCGAGCATGAGCTGCACGTACTGCAATGCCGTGACGTTGGTTCCTCACTGAAACTTGACCGCTGTTAGGTAGTCATCGAGCCACGCCTCTGGCTCCTCAAGACCGTTGTATTGTAGCGTTGTGGAATTCAGTTCGAAACTACTCGGCATTCGCGTCTCGCGTATAGCACGCGTGAAGCATATTGCTCCACATGGCTTGATGTCTTCATCGGAGGCTTGCTCATCCGAGTACTCGCGTGCTGCGCGTCTCCGCCTGTTGCGGTTGACTTTGTTCTGCGTGATGTCGTCGCGCGCGTCTTGTCGACTGCTGCGGCGCCTTTTGTCATTGTCTTCGTTGTCGTGTTTTTTGTTTTTGCTCGAGTGCTTACGCCGGTCGTCGCTGCTGTCGTCGTCGGGTGATCTAGGGTCCCTGTCTGGTGTCCGTTCACGGGTCTGTCGCCTTGCACCTGATTTCTTGGGTGCTGAGGCGGCGATGGCATCTTTCATTATTTTCAAGGCCATCGTTGTGTTACGGTCTGGTCCGTCCTTTCTGATTTTCTGAGCGCGAGACAAGTACTCCTGGGCGCTTATCAGGGATTCTGCTGGTGTGAGTGGCTCTTCGTCGTCGTCGTCCTCTAGTTTGAAGTCTTCATCGAGCCTGCAGACTACTCTCTCCCTGTCTGTTCGTCGTAGGTTGCTGAGTTTTGATTTGGCCCGGACAGGGGAGTCGTGGTCAGGGGAGTCGCTTCTAGGAGGTGGCTTGCGGTTGTTTTTGTGCTCGATGGCCGCCTTTTCCTGCTTCTCCAATTCCAGGCGTTGCTGCCTTGTTCACTTGGTGTGTTCACTTGCCAATTTGTTGTATGCCCTGAGCTCGTCTCGTGTTGCGTTTGCTAGGAGCAGCTTGCCGTGTTCGACTACGTCCCTTACTCTAGCCATTGATTCTTTGGACAGAAATATCCGCTCTGGGTGGCGGTCGTCTGCCGCCGCACCCGGGGCTTGTTGCTTGCTTCTTGCTAGCTCGCTGCTCTTATGGTTGCTGAGTTCCTGTCACTGTGGTACTTTCATTGGTATGGTTCCCAATGCTCCTAGCTTCACGATGGTCTGACCGGTGTTGCCGAGATCTTTTGCCTTGCTGCTGGTTTGGTTGTCTTGGCGAGTGTTCGAGTCGTCGTCTTGGCCCTTGCCATTTGCCGCTGGTGTGTCAACTTCCGCCATGAACACCTGTGATGGTGCCCTGACTGCCTTTTTTCTCACGCGTGTGATGCGGCTCCTCCAGAATGGGGCCCCACTTGAGTGGTCACGGGTGGCCTGGAGTCTTGAGTTGGGAGGGTAGTCGCGGCTGGCCCGAAGGGTGGTCGCGCGGGTGGGGACTGCGTCGATCGTTGCTGTAGATGTCGATGCAGGTGCTCGAGTGCCATCTGTGAGGCGGAGGGCGCCCCAATGATTGATGTAGATCTGATATGCTCCGAAAATCAAGTTGATGCCGGAACATAGAGCAGCGAAGACTGGTCGGAGAGTCGAGAGATGAGCCGTGAAGCCGAGGGACCCAAACAGATCGGATTCCGCCTGAGTCGTCGGGTCGACGGGTGCTGATGATGCTGATGAGGCCGCCGAGATCGCGCTCCCAAACTGTGCGGTTTCCACAGACGACGCCAATTGACGGGGATCAACCCCGGAAAATCCCATGGTCAGGGACCCTGGGTTAGTCATGAGATGGCACAGGTTGGATGATGCTCGTCGGCTAACAGGAGGAGTCGTTCCTGCTCGATATTATTGCTTGGAGATGCGATTACATGGGAGGCCAAGGCTAGTGCGCACAAGGCTAGGGTTACAGATTGTGTATTGGATGATCTCGACGTCTCCCCTCCTAGACCTTATATACTAGGCTAGGTCTCGGGGAGCCCGTCTTGGATTACAGATAGAGTTTCCTAACCCTACGCTGGCACCACACGACAGGTTTGCACCTTCCTTACTGGTCGCGGACTCCTACGTCGGTCCCATTAGTGGGCCAAGACTGGGTCCAGGCGGCGTACTTGCGGGCCTTCTATCTTCGGGTACACCGGGTAGGCCCATCCATAGGAGTCGTGGGGTCACCCCCTCGTCACTCTCGAACCGTGACTTTTGATGGCAAGGTTGAATACCCGTGGCTGGAAGCAAAGATTAAACATGTACCAGAGCTCGCAGCTTTAAATTAGAGATAAATTTCTTTTGAGAAGTGCAACTTTCCATTCAACGGTAGACGTTAAAGGTTTCTCAATATCTTCCATATCAACCATATTAATGGAGGTTCTCATACTTTTTTGCTTACACTTATGTTCCCTTATCCATCTATCATTTGACGGTCTATGGTGCCTTTTATTTTTCCTCAAGTATGGAAGGAAAGTTCTCCTTCCATCTACCATTAGCAGCATTTGACCCATTTCATTCCATCATCAATTACGGGGGAAGTGTAATTTTTTATAAATTTTGAAACAGGTGAGAACTGGGCATTCTCCAGACCGGCCTCTGCCTCATAAATTTGACTAGTTAAAAGTTTTTCAAGGAGTAAAATATTTTTGGCATGGAAGATACTGATTTTCCCTCACCGCACCATGAACTTGTACGGTTACACAAAGGAAACTTTTGAATAAGTTTTGAGATGGTACATGAAAGTCTTCATTAGGGATGGCAAGTAAATACCTTATATATGAAGGTATGGTGGACTCATATGGAGTAATTGGTTTCAAAGGATTTTGGATGCACAAGCATAATTCCTCTTAGTGCGAGCGAAGGCTAGCAAAATACAGGGAAGCGACCAACTAGAGAGCAATAATGGTCATAATCATGCAGAGCGACAAAGCAACATTTAATCGGGCATGAAAGTGATATAACATTTCTGAAATAAAAAAGATCATCAAGGCATGATAGACTTTTTAGTCATGAACACGTGTAAGCATGTGCCAAGTCAATCCAAGAATTCTCCGAAGGGAAATACCACTTCAATATGCCAAACCATGAACAATGCAATGCATGTCAATCATTTCAACAACACATTATGCACTCTAGTTATTTGAGACTAGCCACGAAGAAAGCATGAACCACTGGGAAAGCATTGTAAACATAGCACTATGTTGCTACAAGCTGGTCTCTATATCATAAGTATAGGCATATGTACAAAAGTAGAAACAAAAAGAGTTCATACCGTCTTTCCTTGTTGCTTCCCTTCTGTCGATCTTCGTCATTATTGCCTTGTCACTTGCATGAACGAACGCAGGAAAATATAATCAAGTGCAATTGCAATCACGGACTCGAGCTGAACTCTGCAAACAAAGAAAACTAAGGAGAGAAGGGAAATATTTTTGGGTTATTTCAAAGGTTAACCGAAAGCAAAAGAAAGGAGAAATCTTTTTGTTGTTTTTGCAAATTTAGAAAGAACAAAGAAGAACAGGCAAAAACTTAAAAAAGATAAAAACGAACAATCAACAACACAGATAGTACAATGAAATGGGAAGAAGGGTACATACTCCCCCAAGCTTAGGCTTTTGGCCTAAGTCGGGCTCGGCTACTACAGTCCCCAGGAGCTTCCTCCAGCGCCAGGATAGTACTGGTACGTCCACGGGTCATACGGGGCTTCAGGTGCGTAGACCGAAGACCTGTGACCCTCCCACGAAGAAGGCTCCACACTCCAAGCAGAATAAGACCCTTCACCCCACTGGTTATCCCCCTGGGAAGACGAAAACTCCACGTACTCCTCCTCATCGGGCACAACCCCCTCCATGGGATTGTAAAACTGCTGCTGGACCACGAACTCATCAAACTTGATAACGTTGAAGGCCTGTACCCACTACAACATAGTCATATGAAGAGCCGAGAACCGTACCCACTTGTCTAAGCAGACAAGGCCTATCACAGAACGTTCTCGGAAAGCATCAAACATGAGGGGCATCCCATCCAGGCCGGATGATCAACTGAGATGGGTCCTCATCGTCCGCACACAAGTCTAAATGATATGGGTGGTGAACTCACATACTCATAGACAAGTCGCCTCAACCATACTATCGACTATATTATAACACCTACATAGACTTACTCCAGCCCGATCACTTAGTCGGGGTCTAGGGCGGGCTCGATTATACAACAAAGTGTGCACGCGACAGAGTCACGAGCAATCGCATCGCGATGCCCCAAGCTGCGCACATCTAAGGGCCACCTAGTGTATTGAAGACCGCCTGCCAGATCACAACTAAGGTCTCGAAAACCCCTACTAAGACATGCATGTTATAATCATACACGCAACACACATGTCTAGTATGAACAGCAGGTATCATTGCAATTCTCTACAAAGTATACAACCTTATTGATAACTCTTACAGAGTGCACACAGAGATCACGAGACCGTGATCCAACATGACAACAAGCATGCGGAAGCAAAGTAGGTCTGAGTACAGACAAGTTTAAAAAATGGCTTAAGAAGCCTTATTTAAACACAAGCCCTCCACAAGGGAACCAGTCTGCTGACTGGGACTACACTAGCTCGGTCTTGGTCTTGGTCTTCATTCATGAGAAGCCACCTTCAGGATCGGTGGGTTCATCTAAAACATAAATTAAGCAAACGTGAGTACAAAGTTGTACTCGGCAAGACTTACGGAGGAGCTATACTACTCATGCACATGTATCAAGGTAAAGGGAGGTGGGGTTCAAATGTAGAAGTGCCAGCTTTGACTTGGCTAATCCTGAACTACGAATACCAGACTTGAGGTAAGAAGCGTACTCGAGTTCACTACATGTATCCAACCAATTACATCGCTATGGTGCCTCTCTCGACTTCCCCACGAGAAAGCATGCCATAGCACTCACGCTTATCTTGGTGTGTTTTATAAGTATCCAATTCAAGTTGTCTAATAATCAAGCTAAGCTTTCCAAGCAGTCCATAACCGCGGACACGGCTATTCGAATAGTTTTGTTAACCCTGCAGGGGTGTACCACTTTCACACACATGATCATCAGTTACCGCTTTAGGCCTCGACAACAGTCAAGGGGTGTCAGTGAGGATGCTCACCACAACTGTTACCTCATAGCCGATCTAGTCCATGAAAGCCGCCTACCCGGGTTGGTTACCACTATCGTGAACCCGACCGGTTTACCTAAGTGGACCCAGAAAATGTGTGCGTGGTGCGAAAGCCGGTCTCTCACTTGGCTACCAGGCCACAAGCTTACAAGATATCCGAACTACTGCGACATCTGGACATCGAAGGGGATGAGTTAGTAAGTTGAGAGGGGTCAGTGATCCCAATGTGTGGTTGCACTCTTCTTCTTGGATCACCACACAAGAACTCGGACTTAAGGCGGTGTTCAACGAGATAACCCACTGTGCACTCCTACACAGCCTCTCATCGTTCACCTTATATTAGGGTGGATTCACTGACACAGTTTCACCTTCATCAACACCATGTTCACTACCATCCCGACTCACAGTTCAACAACAACAACATTGTATACTCTAAGCATGCAATAAGCTATAACATTTGCAGGGGCCACATGATATCTATCAACTCCTATGTCAGCTAGGATTGTGGTTACTTACTACTGTGACAAGATGATAGGCCATGCAAATGATATGGGTTCAACTATGCGGTAGAAACGATACAAGGTGATGATCCTATTCATGCATAATCGAGACTGAGAGGGAAATGGGTTTTTATCGACATGATCAAAGGGGGGTTTGCTTGCCTTGCTGACGAGGTTCAGTATCGGGGTCTTCATAGAAGGGGGTGGCCTCCGGTTCCGGTTCCACTTCTATTAGCAACATGAAAATCATAGGATCAAAACAAAGTACAATGCACAATCACATGAATAAGATTGTAATGGTGATGTTCATGGTGACAATGTGGGTACAATTCCATTTAGAAAAAGAGGAATGCAAAGTCATTTGCAAATTCACTCCAAATTTGAATTCAATCTAAATTCATATGGACAAATGCTACTGTTCACCCAATTTAAATTGGTCAAACATGAAAACACAGTCCATATTCACATTCCTTGCATTTTTCTGATAATTTTAGACATATTATATGCCTCATTTGGAGTTGGAATGAATTAGTTATTAATTTTCAAAATTTAAAGCAATTTCTGACCTTTTCTGCAATATTTTTAAATAGAATATGCATTACTGCATCAGCATGACATCATGCTGGTGTCAGGGGGCCTCTGACCATTGGGTCCCACATGCCAATGTCTTGTTTAATTAATTGAAATGTTTTCTTTTAACTTAAGCTTAACCAGAGGGGTTAAGGGCCTGGGGGCCCACCTGTAAGCCTCACAGGGGGGGAGGTATTAGTGGCTAATCCACTGCCACGTGGGCTCACCGGCGAGGAGGTCGCCGGCGACAACCCAGAGGCAGCGGCGCTCAGCTATCTTCTTCTCCTGGCCTCCATTCTTCGTGCCAAGGCCACCATTCGAAAGCCCATGACGAGCCGCGTTGGATACACCACCTGCGCGTCGCCGGGGAGGCCACGAATGACGGCAGCTTCGAGCTTGGCGGCGACCGGAGCTTCGGCTTCGATCACTGTTGCACGAGAGATAAGCGTCTCGTTCCTCGTTGGTTACCCCAAGTGGAAGGTTGAGATCCAGTGCAGCGGCAAGTTTCCCTTAGCGAAGATGCTAAGGTTTAGAGTGTCTTCCAGTAGGACTCAAGAACGACAAGTAGGTGGAAAGGAAACAATGGCACCGTTTTTAAGACAAAAGTTGCTTCCTTGACCTGGACCTGCACACAGATAACAATAACTTTGCTCCCAACGAGTACAGAGGAGTTGTCAATTCCTCCGGCCTTGTTGTTTACAAAGGATCAACGCAAGAGATAAAAGTGGAACTGAAAGTAAAGACTGAAAGTAAATTGAGGGTGTAAACAGTGATGTGAAGATGGACCGGGGTCCCATGATTTTCACTAGTGATGTCTCTCTCCCAAAAGAAGATAAAAGTGCTAGCGAGCTAAACAAATCACAGTTGGGAAATTGACAGGATTACGAAGGCACCGCAATGCTAACTACGCTGCAAAGAAAGGAAGGGCTCAAAAGCAATGGGCAGTACGCCAAGGTAAGTAGACCGAAATACATCTGCATCTACTATGAATCATCCACCTTGAGATATCTATCCAGAACATCTCGCTGGTATTAAGTTGCGAATCCCACCAAAGTGTAAACTCAAAGCAACAGACAACTTCATTAAAATAACTTTGCGTAAAGTAAAAAATCCTTGCACCCGAAGGTACAAGCACCGTTGTTTTATCCCTGGTGGCAACAACACATCCCCTAGTCTCATGTTTCTGTCACTCAAGCTAGACATCAGGGGGCGGAACCCACAATCAAGCATAACACTCCCTCTTCGAGTTGCAAGCAACATACTTGGCCAAAGCAAATACTGCAACGGAGAACATGCAAGAATTTACTCAAGAACAAAATATAAAAGAGAAGAACAAAATATATTACTCATCACAATCTGAACATAGTCTCATAATCCATCAGATCCCAACAAACTCAGCATAGCAACAACAAAAAATACATAGATGCCTCGATCATGTGAGGCAGCTCACGAGGACTCGAAAGTGGAAGCACAAAGAGGGGAGAGGAACATCACATAGCTACTGGTCACGGGCCTATGGTCCAAGGGGGACTACTCACGGCACATCCGGGAGGCGTCCATGGCTATGGATGGTCTCCCGAAGGGGGTTCCTCCTTCCAGCAGGGTGCCGGAGCAGCTTTTCTAGGCAGCCCCGATCTTGAAACGGCGGCGGCGATACAGAGGGGAGTTCGCGGAAAAGAGATCAACATTAGGGGTTTCCACCCCGAGGGCTAAATATAGACGGAGGGGGGTTCCGGGGGGACCCACCAGTCAGCCAGGAGGGTCCCTGGCGCAGCCCAGGGTGGGGCCGCGCCACCTTCCCTCCTGGCTGGCTGGGGCTGGCCCTCCTCCGCTCCTTTGGTGATTCCGAAAGCTTCCGTTGCGCTGATTTTTTATCTGATTTTTCTGGATTTTTTGGAGCACTTTTAATGGTCGGAAAACCTAAAATACAAAAACAGCAGAAAACAGCAGAAAACAGCAACTGGCAGCTGGGTTCACTGAGTTAATAGGTTAGTCCAAATATGCTCAAAAGTGTATGAAAGTTCAAGCAAAACATGCTAAAGTCACACAAAACATGCACGGAGCAAGCAGAAATTATAGATACGTTTGGGACGTATCAACATCCCCAAGATTAATTCCTACTCGTCCTCGAGTAGGTAAATTATAACAAGCATAATTTCTGTGGTGACATGCCACACAAACATATAAGGACTTTTAAAGTAAAGTAATTAAAGCATGCAATTCAATTCAAGTCTTAACAAGCAAGAGTCTATATTAGCATTGACACAAGCAACAAAAGAACAAAAGGTGCAAGAGCTCTCGCTGTCCGTGACTCGAATGTCTCCAGATGGTGTTTGCGTGCAAGCAAGGGACTGGAAAGAAAGAGAAAAAGGTTGTTGAGAACAACTATCTACTAAAGTTTCACACTTGGTCTCCTTTGGATTCTTATCTGGACTCGTCCCCAGACCACTAGTCAGGTACAAGTTAAACTGATCCACTCCCTTTCGATATTTTGAGCACTCATGCAATGGATGAGCGTGAGCAATAAAGTTGACACCTAAACGGCGAAATAGAAAGAAGGTGGAGGAGGAAGACCAAAAGATGTGAAAGGCTCACATCAATGAGGACAATCATAGGCAAGAGATGGCCATATGATAGATATGATGTGAGGAGTAGGGATTGCCATGCAACGGATGCACATGTGAGCTAAAACCTCTCCAAAGGAACTAGTGGGGTGCATCTAACTTGCTTGCTCAAGAAGACCTAGAGCTCGTTTGAGGAGGCTCATCATTGGAATATACAAGCCAAGTTCTATAGTGTAAAGGGTCCCCACATAGCTATATGCATGATGATTATATCTATGGAGTACAAGGGATAAAAGATGAAGTACTAGTGTGGATCTCTCAAAAGGAATAGTAGTGTGCCCCCTTCTCTCTTTTTATTTTTCTTTTTCTCTTTTTCTCTTTTTATTTTTATTTTTTTGGTGGCCTCAATGGCTCTTTCTATTTAACTCTCATTTGTCCTCTTTGGGATCTTTTGATTTTGTCCTCTTTGGGATTTTTTCCTTACATTAGGAGCAACACTCTATATTTTACAAGAATATAGGAGATCTTTCACACTTTACAAAAGTACTCATATTAAGAAAATGTAACTATCATGATGCAAATGTATACCTCTACCAGGATAGCAGGATATGCAATGATACTAGCGCGTCATGTAGCAATGATTAGGGCAAGGCCCAACTAGCATGCGGCTCATCGATCAAGTAAGTAGCATGTATGACATGAAGATCAAGTCATGAGAAGGTGGACGTTGCATGGCAATGTATCTCGGAAAGGCTATGGAAATTCCTTGTAGGTAGGTATGGTGGTTGATTTGAGGAAAGATATAAGGAGGCTTATGATGACAGAACGTATCGTGCCAAAGGTTTGGATGCACCGGAGAAGTATGAGACAACTCTCGAGGTGAGAAAGGGCAATGCACGGTACCGAAGAGGCTAGAAAAAGTATAGGTGGGTGGAAGTGTCAACTTTCGAATACTCACATTAGTCCAAAGAACTCTTGCACTTATTATCGGTAACTCTCAATCTAATCAGGAGGTTCACAAAGAAACAAGTACCCCGAGGAGGAGTGTATGGGGGTTTGGTTATCCTTGCGCATCCTTGACTCATGGTACGTGAGTGTACTCTATCATTCGAACCCTCCAGAGGTTAGTGATCCATCTAGTAGCTAGAGTTCTCAACATGGGTTTTTTGGTTTTCGAAAAACACACGGATTTCCCAAAATACGACATCTATCACTAATAGGCAAGAGCTTTTGACACCATAAGTTCAAACATTACTCTAGTCAATACCTCAAAACTATTGCAAGTTACTACTACAAAGAGAAAAGCAACTTCAACTACCTACTTTCTAGTCAAGACACAAAACTCAGTGCAACAGGAAAACTCTCTAAGAAGATAAAACATGCAACCTATAGAAATTTCAACCTAAGACAAAAGAAAAGCTCTAGAAAAACTAAAGTACTACTACTAAACAGAACATCAGCTAAGAAAAGAAAAAGAACAACTCACAGCTAAGAAAATAAGCATGCAAATCCTATGAGGAGTTCTAATTCAAGCGGAGCATGTATCTCTCCCACACAAAAGAGTAAGTTGGGGTCTAACTTGTTACTACAGCAAACAAAGCAAAAAAAAACCTAGAAAAGTAAAGAGCGAGACGCTCCAAGCATAGCACACAACGCATGAAGTGATAAAAATATAGTGGAACGAGGGACGAACTGATAATTGTTGATGAAGAAAGGGATGCACGGGGGCATCCCCAAGCTTAGACGCTTGAGTCTCCTTGAATATTCATTGGGGTGCACATGGGCATCCCCAAGATTGAGCGTTCGGCACTCCTGGATCTTCTTTTATCATCTTCCATCGCACACTTGAAAACTCCCTTCATACATAACTCATTGTAGACTGATTAGAGAGGTTCGTGCCCTATTAAAATAATTTTCCTCTACTGCAAATAAATATTTTCAGGAAGAGCTACTGTTTCTCTTGCCTGCCCAAAAGATTTTTCAAAGAAAAAGCAAGCTTAAGGATTGCAAAAATGCGAAAAGATAAACAGGGGCAGAAGCCGAGAAAAACAGAACAACAGAGAGAAAAGAATTTTTTTAGGGGCACTTATGCAACTCAAATCACAAAACTCTGAAAAGACGCCTGAAAGACAATTGTATGGAGCATACTGTCAAAAAAATACAGATCAAAAAGATGATCTGGTGATTTATCGCGAATTTTTCTGTCAAGCAGACATAATCTTTTTCTGGACAGCATGCACCAACTTTTGATCTTTCTTGCAATCTGAGGCTAAACTTGGCACAAAGCTTGAAAAGTAAATATACAATGATGTTGCTACAGTAGTAACAATCATCAAGACCACTAAGCACAGACGGAAAAACAAAAAGTAAAGATAACAAGGGATGTCTCCCTAGAGCTCTTTCTTTATAGCCATAAAGATAGGCTTAAGATTTTAGTGATGCTCTCATGGGTATAAGAGTTGACGAACAAAACAGAGCATCAAGAAGCAAGTAGAAAACACATTTAAGTCTAACATGGTTCCTATGGATAAGAATATTGCAACAAAATAATTCATTGAAGCACAAGGCAATAAGCATACGAAGGAAAAACAAGTGCAACTTCAAAACCTTCAACATAAAGAGGGGGAACTTGATATTATTGAAATATCTATAAGCATAAGTTCCCTTCTCATAAAAATAATCAGTGGGATCATGAACAAACTCAACAATATAAGTATCACATAAAACTTTCTTATCATGATCCATAAGCATAGAAAACTTATTACTCCCCAAATAAGCAAAATCATCAATAGTAGTGGGAGCAAACTCGACAAAGTAGCTATCATATGAATCATTCTTATCGTGATCCACTTGCAAAAATTTATTCTTTATAGCATAAGTGTCATCACAATAATCATCATAGATAGGAGGCAAAGTACCATCAAAATAAATTTCCTCATCAAAACTTGGGGGGCTAAAAAGATCTTCTTCATAAAACGTAGCATCCCCAAGCTTATGGCTTTGCATATCATTAGCATCAAAAGTATTCAAAGAAGACATGCTAATAACATTGCTACTATCATGAGTGTTTTGCATATAATAAAGCTCCATAGGCTTTTTGACTTTCTCTTCAAACACTTCATGTCCCAACTAAACGTAGAGCTCATAGAGCTCTCTCATTTTTTTATCCATAAGACTCAAAGGCAAAAACTGAAAGGTAAACTAACAAGACTAAAAAGCAAAGATAAAAGATAGTGTGCAACTCCCCTATCTTGTAGACTGGAGTCCCCGACAACGGCGCCAGAAATCTTGTTGTTGCACGAGAGATAAGCGTCGCGTTCCTCATTGGTTACCCCAAGTGGAAGGTTGAGATGCAGTGCAGCTGCAAGTTTCCCTTAGCGAAGATGCTAAGGTTTAGAGTGTCTTCCAGTAGGAATCAAGAACGAAAAGTAGGTGGCAAGGAAACAATGGCACCGTTTTTAAGACAAAAGTTGCTTCCTTGACCTGGACCTGCACACAGATACAAATAACTTTGCTCCCAACGAGTACAAAGGAGTTGTCAATTCCTCCGGCCTTGCTGTTTACGAAGGATCAACGAAGAGATAAAAGTGGAACTGAAAGTAAAGAGTGAAAGTAAATTGAGGGTGTAAATAGTGATGTGAAGATGGACCGGGGTCCTGTGATTTTCACTAGTGATGTCTCTCTCCCAAAAGACGATAAAAGTGCTAGCGAGGTAAACAAATCACAGTTGGGCAATTGACAGGATTACGAAGGCACCGCAAAGCTAACTATTCTGCAAAGAAAGAAGGGCTCAAAAGAAATGGGCAGTACGCCAAGGTAAGTAGACCGAAATCCATCTGCATCTACTACGAATCATCCACCTTGAGATATCTATCCAGAACATCTCGCTGGTATTATGTTGCGAATCCCACCCAAAGTGTAAACTCAAAGCAACAGACAACTGCATTAAAAGAACTTTGCGTAAAGTAAACAATCCTTGCACCCGCAGGTACAAGCACCGTTGTTTTATCCCTGGTGGAAACAACACATCCCCTAGTCTCATGTTTCTGTCACTCAAGCTAGACATCAGGGGGCTGAACCCACAATCAAGCATAACGCTCCCTCTTGGAGTTGCAAGCAAAATACTTGGCCAAAGCAAATACAGAAATGGAGAACATGCAAGAATTTACTCAAGAAAAAAATATAAAAGAGAAGAATCAAATATATTACTCCTCACAATCTTAACATAGTCTCATAATCCATCAGATGCCAACAAACTCAGCATAGCAACAGCAGAAATAAATAGATGCCTCGATCATGTGAGGCAGCTCACGAGGACTCGAAAGTGGAAGCACAAAGAGGGGAGAGGAACATCACATAGCTACTGGTCACAGACCCATGGTCCAAGGGGGACTACTCACGGCACATCCGGGAGGCGTCCATGGCTATGGATGGTCTCCCGGAGGGGGTTCCTCCTTCCGGCAGGCTGCCGGAGCAGCTTCTCCAGGAAGCCCCGATCTTGAAACGGCGGCGGCGGCGATACAGAGGGCAGTTCACGGAAAAGAGATTGATATTAGGGGTTTCCACCTCGAGGGCTAAATATAGGCGGAGGGGGGCACCGAGGGGACCCACCAGTCAGCCAGGAGGGTCCCTGGCGCGGCCCAGGGTGGGTCCGCGCCACCTGCCCTCCTGGCTGGCTGGGGGTGGCCCTCCTCCGCTCCTTTGGTGATTCCGGAAGCTTCCGTTGCGCTGATTTTTTATCTGATTTTTCCGGATTTTTTGGAGCACTTTTAATGGCCGGAAAACCTGAAATACAAAAACAGCAGAAAACAACAACTAGCAGCTGGGTGCACTGAGTTAATAGGTTAGTCCAAATATGCTCAAAAGTGTATGAAAGGTCAAGAAAAACATGGCAAAGTCACACAAAACATGCATGGAGCAAGCAGAATTTATAGATACGTTTGGGACGTATCAATCACTTCTTGTGAAACATCCACGGGGAGAAGCATACGTGCGCACGTTAGGAAGCTAGCGTCCGTAGGAGCAGCGTGGACATGCTGGGGAGAAAAGGATGCGCGGGAGCGCGCGTATGGCCGTCGACGGCGGCGGTGGAGCTCTGCTCCCATGGAGGAACGGGAACGAGGAAGAAGCAGGAGCCATGGCTGGGTGGGGAAGAACGAGTGACTCACCCTGAGTCTAACAGCGGCGACGGTGAGGCCGGGGAAGGAAGGACGGCGACGCAATTGATCGTGGATCTTCTCGGCGGCCGGAGCTAGATGATGACGATGGCGTCGGCTTCAGAGGCTCTCGAGCTCGATTGAACGGGGGAAATGACGGAGGAGGAAGCGGCGCATCTTCTGGACAGGCTTGTGCAGCTCGAGCTGGCCGGTGGCCACGGTGGCGCACGCTGCTGTGCTCCGGCGAGCTTCGGTCGTCTTCGAATCCGTCGGCAGAGCGAGGGGAAGTGAACCTGCTGTGGGGCGTCACCTGGCGCGTGTAGAAGACCCGGGAGGGGCAGGTGGAGGCTTGGGGAGCGTCTGCGTGCTCCAGCTGCTCGGGTGGCTTTCCACCGAGCAGCTTGGGGGTGCGGGGCGGGGAAGAAGACCCCCTTTCCCCTGGTGGGCCGGCTGGGCTGGTGAGCTAGGCCTGGCCCTGGGCGACAGGTAAGTCTTTCGTATTTTCTTTTCTTATTTTCTTTTCTGTCATTTGTTGTAGCTAGTTAAATAAAATATCTAGCCATTTTATAAAATGCTCATAATTTTTATATGGCCTCACAATAAATGTGTCTGTCCACTCATAAAGTTTGAGCATTATTAAAATTCAAATTAATTGAACTTTAATTCAAATAGGGGTTTAAATTAATTCCAAGCTTCTGTTTTGAATTTTTGAAAATTCTATGAGCATGGGAATGCTACCACATCACTTTATATGTGATCACACTCATTTATGTGAGTTTTCAAAAGTCAAAAGAGAATTTTTGGAGCAACTTTATTTCTGGCCATTTGAATTAGTTCATCTCGGTGATTCCTTCTCCTATTTGATTTGAATTTTGAATTCTTGGGATAAATGTAAGGTGAACTCTGACCCTAGCACATACTTAACAGAGGGTTCTGACAACTCGCCCCCACTCAAAAGAATCTCGTCCCGAGATTCAGAAGTCTGCGGGAGGAAGGAGGGATACTCGGCACTGAGACGATCTTCTCTTTCCCACGTAGCTTCTTTCTCAGAGTGGTGTGACCATTGAACTTTGAGAAACTTAATCTTCTTGCGGCGAGTGACACACTCTGCGGAATCAAGAATACGGATGGGGTATTCTCGATAAGAAAGGTCATCTTGGAGATCAAGCATTTCATAGTCGACTTCGCGAATGGGGTCCTTGAAGCAACACCTGAGTTGTGACACATGGAATACATCATGTACTCGGGATAAGTGCGGAGGTAGTTCAAGTTGGTAGGCAACTTGGCCACGTTTAGCAGGAATGCGGAAAGGTCCGATATAACGTGGGGCCAACTTGCCTTTGATACCTAAGTATTGCGTTCCCTTCAGAGGAGTAACCCGAAGGTAAGCCTTCTCATCCAGATTGTAGCTTTCTTGCCTATGATGACGATCATAGTAGCTTTTCTGATGATACTGGCGGCTTTCAATTGATCACGAACAATGCGAACTTGATCTTCTGCTTCTTTGATCATATCCGGTCCAAAGAATTGTCTTTCACCGGTTTCTGACCAATTGAGGGGTGTTCGACATCGTTGTCCATAGAGGAATTCAAATGGAGCCTTGTTCAGACTAGATTGAAAACTATTGTTATAAGCAAACTCGGCGAATGGAAGAGATTTCTCCCAATTCTTTCCGAATGAGATAACACAAGCTCTGAGCATGTCTTCCAGAATTTGGTTAACCCTTTCAACTTGACTGCTAGACTGAGGGTGGAATGTTGTACTAAAGGAGAGATGAGTTCCCATAGCATTTTGGAAGCTTTGCCAGAATCTAGAGGTGAAAAGGCTACCGCGATCAGAATTGATTTCCAAAGGAACACCATGAAGTGATACGACTCTTGACACATACAAGTCTGCTAACTGACTAGCAGTAATAGACTCGCGAATTGGAAGGAAGTGAGCAACTTTTGAGAGTCGATCGATGACAACGAAGATGGCATCATTTCCTTTCTGGTGTTTTGGAAAGCCAGTGATGAAGTCCATACTGACTTTGTCCCATTTCCATTCGGGAATAGGCAAAGGTTGAAGAGTACCAGCAGGTCTTTGATGTTCTGCCTTAATGCGACGACAAACATCACATTCGGCAACATATCAGGCAATGTCTCTCTTCATCCTAGTCCACCAAAATCTCTGGCGTAGATCTCGGGACATCTTTGTGCCACCGGGATGAATTGAGAGGGGTGTGTCATGAGCTTCTTTAAGGATAAGTTGCCTTAGATCTCTATTCTTAGGTACTACCAAATGATTTCCAAAGAAAACCGTTCCTTTGCTATCTGTGGAGAAACATTTAGCAAATCTGCTAGCAATGTTCTCCTTGATCCGGCGAACACCTCATGCACGCCTTTGGGAAACTATGATTTGATCCTCAAGAGTTGGTTTCTCTACCAGGGTGGAAAGATAGCCATGAGGAACAATCTCAAGATTGAGCTTGCGAAATTCCTCATGAAGAAGTGGTTGATACTGATGTAACATGAGGTTGTTACAGTACGACTTACGACTTAGTGCATCAGCCATGACATTGGATTTGCCTGGGGTGTATGAGATTCCTATGTCGTAATCTTTTATCAACTCTACCCAACGTCTTTGCCTGAGATTAAGTTCTGGCTAGGTGAAAATGTATTTGAGGCTTTGGTGATCTGAATAGATCTCACAATGATTACCAAGGAGGTAATGTCGCCATGTTTTGAGGGCATGAACTACGGCAGCGAGTTCAAGATCATGGGTTGGATAGTTCTCTTCATGTGGACGCAGTTGCCGCGAAGCGTATGCTACCACATGTCCATCTTGCATAAGTATGCATCCTAACCCTTGCCGTGAAGCATCACAATAGAAGTCGAAATCCCTTTTGGTGTCTGGATGCGCAAGTACGGGTGCGGAGGTCAATCTTCTCTTCAACTCTTGAAAGCTTTCCTCGCACTTGGGAGTCCACTGGAATTTCTTATCTTTCTTGAGGAGTTCAGTTAGAGGGTTTGCAACTTTAGAAAAGTTCTCGACGAAGCGGCGGCAATAGCTGGCTAGGCCAAGAAAACTTCTAACTTGCTTAACCGATTCAGGTGGAGTCCAATCAAGGACGGCCTAAACTCTCTCGGGATTGACTGCAATGCCTTTAGCAGAAATCACGTGGCCTAGATAGGTCACTTCCGGTAGCCAGAATTCACACTTGGAGAATTTAGCATACAGGCGATGCTCTCGAAGTTTCATCAATACCAACCTAAGATGTTCTGCGTGCTCTTCTTCGTTCTTCGGGTAGATGAGAATGTCATACAGATAAACCACAACAAATTTATCTAAGTACTCCATGAAGATCGAATTCATTAAGCGCGAGAATTTGGCGGGGGCATTGGTTAATCCGAAGGACATGACGGTGTACTCGTAAAGACCATACCGAGTAGTGAAAGCCGTTTTGGGAATGTCCTCCTCTCGGATTCTGATTTGATGATAGCCTAATCTCAAATCCATCTTGGAAAAGACAGAGGATCCATCAAGTTGATCATAAAGATCATTGATCCTGGGCAGTGGGTACTTGTTCTTTATCGTCGCTAGATTTAGCGGGCGATAGTCTATGCACATCCTTTCTGTTCCATCTTTCTTCCTTACGAACAGAACGGGGCAACCCCATGGCGATGCGATAGGGCGGATGAAGCCTTTTGCCAATGAAACTTCAAGTTTGGCTTTGAGCTCAGCTAACTCATGTGGGGCCATTCTATATGGACGTCTTGAGATTGGGTTTGTTCCTGGTATGAGATCCACTATGAATTCTACGCATCTTTCGGGTGGCATGCCCGACAACTCTTCAGGAAAGACATCCGGGAAGTCACGAACCACCGGAATAACTTCAAGATCAGGAAGGGGAAGCACATTCAAAGAATGCACCTGGGTTCTTGTTCTGGGTGAGGTGTAGTTGATTGTCTTGCCTGAAGGGTGGGTTAGTTTCACTGATTTGGCTTTGCAATCAAGGAAAGCATTCTGCCTTGATAGCAAATCCATGCCAAGGATTACATCGATGTCTGAAGACTTGAGGGCTATGAGTAAAGCAATGAATACTAAACCCTCAATTGCAACTTGATTACCATGGCTTAATCTATTAGTTTTCCATCTTGATCCTGGAGTTTGAATTATCATTGGGGGAGACAGTTCAACAAAAGATAAGTTATGACGAAGTGCATAACTTTCTGACATGAATGAATGAGATGCTCCTGGATTGAATAGAACAAAAGTAGGAACATAATTGACTGGGAGCGTACCAAGAATGACGTAAGAGATGTCGTCAGTCTCTTCGACAGAGATCTAGTTCACACGTCCACGAGTGGCGGGAGGTGTGGGCTTGGTGACGAAGAGCTTCGGGGGTGGCTTGCCACGGTTATTGTTGTTGTTGCCTCCGACACGTGGTGGAGCATTCTGAACTTGTTGGTGGTTCTGGGGACTGTCTCGAGAATAGTGACCCTCTTGGACACACTTGTAGCAAGCTCCGAAGACAGTGCGGGGAGCCGGGTTGTTCGGTGGAGCAGGGTGGAATGGAGCCGGTGGACGATGCACCACAAAGGATGGCCTCGGTGCATTGTTCTGGCGGAACATGCTATTCGGGATCCAGATTCTGCGCTTCTGGGGGCCAAAACTAGTTGAGCTGTCATCATGGGGATGCTTGCGGAACTCAGTGGGGGTGTTCATGTCCTCCGCCTTGATTGCCTTGTTTACAAGGACCTGGAAGGTGGCAAAGTCATGAAGATTCAGCTCACGGCGGAGCCCAGAATTGAGTCCCCTACGGAACCTTTCCTCCTTCTTGGAGTCGGTGGAGACCTCTTCAGTTTCATAACGAGCCAGTCGGTTGAATTCACAACTAAACTCGTCCACGGACCTTCTTCCTTGGGTGAGGTTGCAGAACTCCTCACGCTTGCGGTCCATAAGACCCTTGGGGATGTGATGCTCACGGAATGCGGTGCAGAACTCATTCCATGTAGTGGGTGGACCTGCGGGACACATGTTGAGATATTTTTCCCACCAAGAGCTTGCTGCACCCTCAAGGTGGTAGGCGGGATAGTTAACTTTGTCGACATCTGCAACATGTCCTGCTTCGAGCTTCCTCTCGATGCTGCGGAGCCAGTCATCGGCGTCGAGGGGCTCAGTGGAGTAGCTGAAAACCGGGGGATGAAGCCGGATGAAGTCATTCAGGGTCACCAACTCATTGCGCTGCTAAGTGGTGTTGCGAGCTATGACTTCCAGCAGGTGATGAGAGTCTCTGCGGTTCCTCTCCACTTCCATCAGGACTTGGGCCATAGTGGGTGGCGGTGGAAGTTCACTTCCTTCGGGTTCATTCTGACCACCCTGTTTCCGACCAAGCTGGCCACGAGTCCCTTGAGACATCCTAAAGGACAAGATCAAAGTTAAACAGAGTTGATAGAAAGAGTTTAAGCAATGGATATGATGTACTGGAAGAATCACAGAGTACAGGAAGTAATCATCTTGATAACATGGTGATAAAAGCATACAAGCCATATATACACAAGTTGTCATACAAGCCATATATCGTTTTTAGTACAAGCACGGAGCTAATACAAACGTGATGAAGATGATACAACCTTCACAGGCACTCTGACTTCCTATACATTATTTATCTAAGCCTCTGGAACTTAGATCACATCACTAATCAACATACTAGGATGCTAAGATACTACTCCTCACTAGAGAAGGACCACATGCGGTCTCACTCATCATCCTCTCCATCTCCGTAGTAATCCTATTAGAAGTTCCCCATGTATCCCGGAAGCTGAGGACGTGCCTCGTGAAACACGGTGGCCTGTGGACCCTGATATCCATTTGAGCACGGATGGGGCCTAGGTCCAGCGTAGGGTGGCATAAGAGGACCATGGAGTGGAATAATGCCTCCAACTTAGGGACAAGCGACTCGAGTAGGAATCTAAGTCCTCACGGGGTAAATAGCGTCATGCTCAACTGATCCAACACTCACGAAAGGAGCCAGGAGTGTCAGTGCTCGATACAGACGGGCACGAGTGGAGTGAAGCTCGATACGAAGAGCACGTGCATCAGGGTCTCGATCACGAGCAAACCTAGAAGTCATCAGAAGCACAGGATCCTCCGCAGAGTGATCTGGGTAGAATCCGGTGTAATATCCCTCTTCTCCTAAAAGTACAGCAGGGATATAGGGGAACAAAGTGTCTCTCAGCAAGGTGTGTTGCTCTCTTAGCAGAGTCATACATGAGTATGCAGCATCCTGCACAACCATGTTCTCGGTCATACCAATGCCATGCCCAAAGAGGACAGGCTGAGTGACTCTGATGTGGTGCGGGTAGATCCGGACGATGCAGTGGTACTAAGTCTGGTTGAAGTCGCGGAACTGCTCCCCGACTGTGTACTCAGGGTACCATCGATATCCCACGAAGGACATCATCTCGATCAACGTGGCGGGATGTCCACGCACACCGATACATCGCGTCAGACGAACTATCTGACGAGGGGGAAGATCTACCATCTAAAACAGAAAGAAGGAGTTTGCAAATGCATCAGATTATGAAGAAAAACATGGAATGACTCGGACCGCATAACGGTTATAATTGCAATAAAAAGCAATTTTCTTACAATGTAGAAACAACACTTACATAATAAGATGTAAGAATTACGACAATGCTAGGAAACTGGACACAACTTTCCTACGGCTACAAGGAAGAAAACAGCGAGATGTGCTAATCAGACAGAGGTGAGCCTAGTCCTATCTTCCCTTAGAAAAGATGAGGGTGACTCAGAACTCAGAACGAAGGGGGTAAGGAGAAAAAAAATAATCCTTACGTTGTTCCCTTATATACCCAGAGTAACTATATAACTATAGCAAGCTAGACTCGACTTTGGCCAAGGATGATAATCCTACAGTCACTCCTGCTCTGATACCAAGTCTATCAGGACCCACGGTTAGCGTATGCAATTCCCGCTACAACAAAGTCATATGAAGAGCTGAGAACCGTACCCACTTGTGTAAGCAGACAAGGCCAAGCACAGAACGTTCTCGGAAAGCATCAAACGTGAGGGGCATCCCATCCAGGCCGGATGATCAACTGAGATGGGTCCTCATCGTCCGCACACAAGTCTAAATCATATGGGTGGTGAACTCCCATACTCATAGACAAGTCGCCTCAACCATACTATCGACTATATTATAACAGTTACATAGACTTACTCCAGCCCGATCACTTAGTCAGGGTCTAGGGCGGGCTCGATCATACAACAAAGTGTGCACGTGACAGAGTCACGAGCAATCGCATCGTGATGCCCCAAGCTGCGCACATCTAAGGGCCACCTGGTGTATGAAAGACCGCCTGCGAGATCACAACTAAGGTCTCGAAAACCCATACTAAGACATGCATGTTATAATCATACACGCATCACACATGTCTAGTATGAACAACAGGTATCATTGCAATTCTCTACAAAGTATACAACTTTATTGATAACTATTACAGAGTGCACACAGAGATCACGAGACCGTGATCCAACATTACAACAAGCATGCGGAAGCAAAGGAGGTCTGAGTACATACAAGTTTAACAAATGGCTTAAGAAGCCTTCTTTAAACACAAGCCCTCCACAAGGGAACCATTCTTCTGACTGGGACTACACTAGCTCGGTCTTGGTCTTCATTAGTCGAGCTCCACGTAGAAGCCACCTTCGAGATCGGTGGGTTCATCTAAAACATAAATTAAGAAAATGTGAGTACAAAGTTGTACTCAGCAAGACTTACGGAGGAGCTATACTACTCATGCACATGTATCAAGGCAAAGGGAGGTGGGGTTTTGCAGAAGTGCCAGCTTTGACTTAGCTAATCCTGAACTACGAATACCAGACTTGAGGTAAGAAGCGTACTCGAGTCCACTACATTTCTCCAACCAATTACACTGCTATGGTGCCTGTCTCAAATTCCCCACGAGAAAGCATGCCATAGCACTCACGCTTATCTTGGTGTGTTTTATAAGTATCCAATTCAAGTTGTCTAATAATCAAGCTAAGCTTTCGAAGCAGTCCATAACCGCAGACACGTCTATTCGAATAGTTTTGTTAACTCCGCAGGGGTGTACCACTTTCACACACATGATCATCAGTTACCGCTTTAGGCCTCGACACCAGTCAAGGGGTGTCAGCGAGGATGCTCACCACAACTGTTACCTCATAGCCGATCTAGTCAATGAAAGCCACCTACCTGGGTTGGTTACCACTATCGTGAACCCGACCGATTTACCGAAGTGGACCCAGACGATGTGTGCGTGGTGCGAAAGCCGGTCTCGGATGAGCCATTCTCTCACTTGGCTACCAGGCCACAAGCTTACCATAAATCCGAACTACTGCGACATCTGGACATCGAAGGGGATGAGTTAGTAAGTTGAGAGGGGTCAGTGAGCCCAATGTGTGGTTGCACTCTTCTTCTTGGATCACCACACAAGAACTCGGACTTAAGGCGGTGTTCACCGAGACAAACCACTGTGTACTCCTACACAACCTCTCATCGTTCACCTTGTATTAGGGTGGATTCACTGACACAGTTTCACCTTCATCAACACCATGTTCACTACCATCCCGACTCACAGTTCAACAACAACAACATTGTATACTCTAAGCATGCAATAAGCTGTAACATTTGCAGGGGCCACATGATATCAATCAACTCCTATGTCAGCTAGGATTGTGGTTTGCTTACTACTATGACAAGATGATAGGACATGCAAAGGATATGGGTTCAACTATGCGGTAGAAACGATACAAGGTGATCATCCTATTCATGCATAAGCAAGACTGAGAGGGAAATGGGTTTTTATCGACATGATCAAAGGGGGGGGGTTGCTTGCCTTGCTGACGAGGTTCAGTATCGGGGTCTTCAACGAAGGGGGTGGCCTCCGGTTCCGGTTCCACTTCTATTAGCAGCATGACAATCATAGGATAAAAAAAGTACAATGCACAATCACATGAATAAGATTGTAATGGTGATGTTCATGGTGACAATGTGGGTACAATTCCATTTAAAAGTCATTTGCAAATTCACTCCAAATTTGGATTCAATTTAAAGCCATATGGACAAATGCTACTGTTCACCCAATTTAAATTGGTCAAAAATTAAAACGGAGTCCATATTCACATTCCTTGCATTTTTATGATAATCTTAGACATATTATATGCCTCATTTGGAGTTGAAATGAATTAGTTATTAATTTTCAAAGTTTAAAGCATTTTCTGCCCTTTTCTGCAATATTTTTAAATAGAAAATGCATTACTGCGTCACCATGACATCATGCTGGTGTCAGGGGGCCTCTGACCACTGGGTCCCACATGTCAGTGTCTTGTTTAATTAATTGAAACGTTTTCTATTAACTTAAGCTTAACCAGAGGGGTTAAGGGCCTTGGGGCCCACCTTTAAGCCTCACAGGGGGAGGGATTAGTGGCTAATCCAACTCCACGTGGGCTCACCGGTGAGGAGGTCGCCAACGACGACCTGGAGGCGGCGGCGCTCAACTATCTTCCTCTCCTGGCCTCCATTATTCGCGCCAATGGCACCATTCGAAAGCCCGTGACGAGCCGCGTCGGATACACCACATGCGCGTCGCCTGGGAGGCCACGGACGACGGAAACTTAAAGCTTGGCGGCGAACGGAGCTTCGGCTTCGATAAATTCTTGCGAAACGTCCACGGGGAGAACCATACGTGCGCACTTTTGGAAGCTAGCATCCCCAGGAGCAGCGTGGAAATGCTGGGGAGAAAAGGATGCACGGGAGCGCGCGTATGGCCTTCCACGGTGGAAGTGGAGCTCTGCTCCCATGGCGGAACGCGAACGAGGAAGAAGGAGGAGCCATGGCTGGGTGGGGAAGAATGAGTGACTCACCCTGAGTCTAACGGCGGTGACGGCGAGGCCGGGGAAGGAAGGACGGCGACACAATTGATCATGGATCTTCTTGGCGACCGGAGCTAGACGATGACGATGGCGTCGGCTTCAAAGGCTCTCGAGCTCGATGAACGGGGGAAACAACGGAGGAGGAAGCGGCGCATCTTCTGGACAGGCTTGTGCAGCTCGAGCTGGCCGGTGGCCACGGCGGCGCACGCTGCTGTGCTCCGGCGAGCTTCGGTCGTCTTCGAATCTCGCGGCAGAGCGAGGGGAAGTGAACCTGGGGTGGGGGAAAGTGAGCGGCGTGCTGCGGGGCGTCACCTGGTGCGCGTAGAAGACCCGGGAGGGGCAGGTGGAGGCTTGGGGAGCGTCGGCGTGCTCCAGCTGCTCGGGTGGCTTTCCACCGAGCAGCTTGGGGCACGGGGCGGGGAAGAAGACCCCCGTGCCCCTGGTGGGCCGGCTGGGCTGGCGAGCTGGGCCTCGCCCTGGGCGACAGGTAAGTCTTTCCTGTTTTCTTTTCTTATTTTATTTTCTGTCATTTTTTGTAGCTAGTTAAATAAAATATCTAGCCATTTTATAAAATGCTCATAATTTTTATATGGCTTCACAATAAATGTGCCTAGCCACTCATAAATTTTGAGCATTATTAAAATTCAAATTAATTGAACTTTAATTCAAATAGGGTTTTAAATTAATTCCAAGCTTCTATTTTGAATTTTTGAAAATTCTATGAGCGTGGGAATGCTACCACATCATTTTATATGTGATCACACTCATTATGTGAGTTTTCAAAAGTCAAACAAGAATTTTTGGAGCAACTTTATTTCTGGCCATTTGAATTAATTCATCTGGAGGGGGGTTCCTTCTCCCATTTGATTTGAATTTTGAATTCTTGAGATGAATGCAAGGTGAACTTTGACCCTAGCACATACCTAACAGAGGGTTCTGACAAGGCCCATCCGTTCCTGCGAGTATAATCAAACAAAAGAGGTGCAAGTAGACGGATCTCACGAATAGTGGTCAGTTCAAACCTCATAATATAATTAATGTTACCAAAATCAGAAGTCCAGGTAACAAACTCATGCCTCTTCATGGCAGCAAGGTCAAAGCTCACAAAAGGAAAAGGCACATCAACATGATGTGTGGTGCGCTTGAGAGACTCAAGAATAAGTGTGGCATAAACGCCACCAAAGAGATCTCCCTTGTTGCCGTTAGCAGCAAGAAGACGAGCAATCAAGGCACCCACATTATACTTACTTTCCCCTGAGAGGGCGTTCGCCAAGATAGCAATATACGACATTGAAATAGTGCTCGTGTTGTCATGAGCTAACGCCCCTCAAGCAATAAAATACGCAAAATACCTGATATGGGGGAACAAGATGCTGGAAATTTTCGAACAATGAATGCCCTTCGAATCCTGGCTGCAAAGAGAGTCGAAGAGAGTCCTCAGCTTGGTGGGCTGAGAGTTCATCCTCGCCGTCTTTCCAACGTTCTGCACACCTACAATATCACAAAATCTTGCCAAAGGCATGGTCAAAAGATCATTGTAAATTCTGAGTTCAACAGTGGCAGCACTATGATTATACCTAAAACTATTAAAAAAATAGGAGGTGAGTTCAGAATATTGAGGTACACGGCGTGTAATCAACCGTGCCAAACCTGCATTAGCACAAAGATTATCAAACTCCTCCTTGATACATGTAGCTTCAAGGAAATCTTGGCACGGATACGTCATGGAACATGCTGGGCTTATCTCCTCTAACAACTCCGGGGGCACAACATCATCATTGTAGCTCACCCTCGCAGTTGAGGATGAAGCTGCAGCTCTAGTAACTCTATCGGTAGGCTCAAACTTCTTCTTCCCAAGCCAGCCCTTTTACTTTCCAAGTGAACTCATTTCTAATTTTTTTGACAAATTACAAAAACAAAGATTTAAGAAAAATGAGTTGAGGATACTACTCCACTCACTTCCCAAGGCATAAACTTGCATCAAAACTTGAAAAATAATTTTCTACACATGCATCAAAGCTCATAAGAACAACACCAAGAACTACTAAATTCTCACTAATGAGACCACCAATCAAAATTCTAATCGGAGGGGTGGAGGAGTCATATACCAGGGAGTATTTGCTCAAGTTTTCAGCACAAACGATGGGCTGTAGAGAGAGATCGAGATTCGGAGTAAAGGGCAGCAAGAACTCGGGTTCTTGCTGAAGAAATCATATTTTTGGGGAGAAAGAGAGATATAGGAAGAAGACTTACCTGGGTAAGTGGCCTGGGGGGGCCAGGCCCCTTGTGGGCGCGACCAGGGGGTGACCGCGCCACCTGGCCGTCTTGACCAGGGGTGCACCCCTGGTCAGACCCAGGTGCCTCTGGGTCCCTTTTTCTGTAGAAAATTTTATTTTCATTTTTGTGGAATTTTTTTGACAACTTCACCGTTGAAAAATTTTCGAAGCTCCAAAAGCTGCAAAACTTCCGAAAGACTTGAAAGAATGGTTAAACATATGAAGCTTCAAAAACATAAAAGTTTGGTACAGAAAAAAGAACAAAATTAAAGGAAATGAAAACATAACAAGCTCCACTTTTTACCTATATAAAACATATTAGCTAGCAAGGTTGATCAATACTTACTACCACACAAGCAATATAAAGAGAAAAAAGTCCCACCTCTTATAGACTGATCGTTGTACCTTTATTTTAATGGACATTGTCCCCACCATAATGGTTTTGTATTTGTGGTGCACATGTAGAAGACAATCCCAATCTCCAAACCTCACGGTCTCGATATTCTCAATGGAGTTAAGCCATGCCTTTTATCGATCTTCTTCGGAAAATACACCGTGTGTTCCTTGTCATTCACATTGAAGGTAACCTTTCCTTTATTGCAATCTATGATAGAACCTGCGGTGTTAAGAAAAGGTCTACCAATAATAGTGGACATGCTCCCATCCTCGGGCATGTCAAGCAAAAAAAATCAGTAAGGATCAAACATTTAGCAACTTCAACAGGAACATCCTCACAAATACCGATTGGAACGGTTGTTGACTTGTCATCCGTTTGAAGAGAGATATATGTAGGGATTAGTTTATCTAAACAAAGTCTATTGTAAAGAGAGAAATGCATAACACTCACTCCTGCAACAAGATCACATAAAGCAGTTCTAACATAATTATTCTTTATGGAGCAAGGAATGGTGGGTATACCTGGATCACCAAACTTCTCAGCAATCTTGCCACTAAAAGAGTAGTTAGCAAGCATAGTAGATATTGCCTCATTAGGAACTTTTCTTTTATTAGTGACAATATCTTTCATATATCTCGAATACAGAGGTAATTTGATAGCATCAGTCAAAGGAATTTGAAGAAAAAGAGGTTTCATCCACTCACAAAACTTATTGCAGTGCTTTTCTTCTTTGGTGTTGAGAGACTTACCTAGAAAGGGCATGGATTTCTGTACCCATGGGTCTCTTTCCTTCCCATGTCTTTTTGCGACCAAGTCTTCTCTAGTATACTTCTTGCGCTTGTCGGGTGCTTCTTCTTCTTGTACTTTGGGTGGATCATTCTTCGCATTATCTTTATCAGGCTCAGCACATGTTTGGTCTCATCGTCGGAGGTGGATATATTATTTGGATCAACAACAGGCTCTTCATCAACAATAGGATCATTGGGGTTGTCAGCTTCCTTGTGTTTCTTCTTCTTCTTCTTCTTCTTCTTCTTAGGGGAGCTAAGAATCTCTTCTTCCTGCACTTGAGAATCTTGCTCGATTCTCTTCGCGTGCCCCTCGGGATAGAGAGGGTCCTGGGTGTGTGTTCCACCCCGAATCTTTATACCATAAGCCTGCAAGTCATCTTGTTTGACATTGTTAGCAAGAAAATATTTTTGTACATTGGAAATTTGTTCAAGCTGAGTTTGAACCATATGAAAATGCTTAACAAGAAATTTAACATCATTAACTGTTCTACCTAGAACATCAAGCAAACTTTTGATAGCAAGGGAATTATCATGCAACTAACTTTGTATCCTTTCATTAAAGTGACTTTTCTTCATAATAAAATTATCAAGCTCATATAAACAATGATCAAGAGGCTTACCTCGAGGGATGTCACTTGCATCGAAATCTAAAAGAGAGTGTACCTCTACCATATGAGGGTGAGTAGTAGGCTCACACAGCTTCTCAATAGGAGGTAGATTCTTCACATCTTCGGCTTTAATACCCTTCTCTTTTATAGACTTCTTCGCTTCTTGCATATCTTCAGGGCTTGGGACAAGCATGCCCCTCTTCTTTGGTGGTGGAGGTGGTTCAGGGACGGACCAATCTTCATGGTTCTTGGCAATCTTGCCCATTATTTCTTCAGCATCGTCCGGTGTTCTTTCCCTGAAAACATAACCAACACAACTATCTAGATAGGATCTAGATTCATCGGTTAGACCAGCATAAAATATATCAAGTAATTCATTCTTAGGGACTCCATGTCCTGGTCTAGCCTTGATCAAAGTGCAATACCTCCCCCAAGCTTTAGGGAGATGCTCATCCTGCAACTGTTTAAAGTTATGAATTCTTTGTAAAGTAGCATGTTGCATGTGAGTAGGAAAATAGTTAACAACAAAGGATTGAGATAAATCGTGAGGACTCTTAATATAACCACATGGTAGTGCATCGTACCATGCTTTAGAACCCTCCTTCAAACAAAAAGGAAGAAGCTTAGGGCATCTCCAGCCGTTGAGGCCCCCAAGATGCATCTTTTTAGCCGCTTGGGGCTCATCCCACATCCTTATGTACGGACATAGTGCAATTTTCCTAGCCGTCCCCCCTGCCCTAAGGAAACCGTCTGCTTGCGTCTCCTGCCCGCTCCTTGAGAGGCACACGCCGGGGAGGAGCAGAGTGTGGCCTTTGAACCTGCAAACAGACCGGGGAGGAGGAACGTGGCCGCAACAAGCACGAGCGCCTGGAGGTCGGCGGCGGCGGCAAGTCCACCCGCGACA
The DNA here is from genome assembly GCA_950022295.1 of Bromus sterilis. Lineage (NCBI taxonomy): Eukaryota > Viridiplantae > Streptophyta > Magnoliopsida > Poales > Poaceae > Bromus > Bromus sterilis. The sequence continues at coordinate 228,539,326 of OX465600.1, forward strand.
CCACGCAGCGCCTCGACACCTCTCCTCGCCCACGGCCACGGCCGGCCACCTCTCCGTGGCGGCGACACGCCGATCTTCTCCAGCTCGCCCCTGGCCTGCCAGTGCAACACCCACTCTATCAGGTTCGCCATGGGCCTCAACAGCCTTGGGTCGACGACGGGGCGCACGCAGACGGCTGGAGGCGGCCGAGGGGCCAGGGTCGGGGCCGTGCTCGAGCGAGGGGAGGGAGGGAGCGCGGAGAGGAGGCGGGTCCGGGTGCGGCAACGGCGGCGGCGGGTCCGACAGGGGGGGCGGTAGCTGGAGCTGGAGCGGGGAGAGGAGGATAGGGTGGGGAGGGAGCGTCGGGCGAGAGGCCATTGTTGGAGTGGAGTGGAGAGTGGGGGAATAGGTGGGGATAGAGAAGGTGGCCGAGGTGTCTGTGGATAACCGTGGGCCAAGCGGAGCAAAATAATATCGCCGGACGTCCCAAGACTCCCCCAACGCGCTGGGCTTGCTTGGGATTGTCGGACTGAACTTTAATCAAATCCAGCGAAAAATGAGAACATGGGGGCGCGACTAGGTGTAAGGCCCGATATGCGGTACTGTTCCAGATCATAGGTGTTTCCACCCAGATCCGGGGACGAAGCACATATCGGTCCCACCGCGACATATGACAAAGCCATATGCCCCGGATTTCCAACATGATATCACAACATTACAGATACAAGGATACAACATCTCATACAATCGGCATACAACTGCCTCAAATACAATACAACATCGGAAGATACATGTCTGAGTACAGACTACAATCAAATGCCTAGTGGCAAAGAGAAAAACATCGATCCCATAACCACACGGGTCCAGGCCCTCCGCCGGGATCCGCCTAACTAGTCGTCGTCGAGTCTCCACGTGAAACGTCGATCACCATACCTGTTGTCGATCAAAACCCTGAAAAGAGTTTGGGATAGTATCATGAGTACAGAGGTACTCAGCATCCAACTGTAGTGGTCATCTGACCCAGCAAGGAATTCATCACTCGTCATTCTAGGACAACTAGTAGTTTACGTAAAGGAAGGGGTAAGTGGTGAGGTTGCTGCCGCACTAGCATTTATGAAGTGGCTAACGATCTAGAGTGTAAGGTAAGAAGCCAAGCATTCGATGAGGAATCTCCTCCAACAAGTCTTGCTTTCAACTACTTACGCAAACATAACACCTATCCTATCCTTGTCCTCCTCTTCGCATCCCGACGAAGAAGAAGCAGTCAAGGCACACACACGTTGATCAAGTTATATTAAGATTATCTCAGTTGTTGTTGTCTATGAACAAGGAGTAGGTCTCAAGTCGTCCATAACCGTGGACACGGCTTCTCGAAAATATTTAACCCTGCAGGGGTGTACCAACTGCCCATTACGAGGCTCCGCACGCACGTCCATCTCTCTCAGTTGCTACCCATCACAGCACCCATTTTATGATTTGGTTCCAAGAGATCCGAAATTACAGGTCCCTCTAACTAACAATGAACAAATCCGGGTGGCCCCCGGTGAGTCGACATCCATCTCAGGAGCCGGCCGCTCTCTCGATCTGGTCTCAACCGTCTGTTGCAGGTTTGGATAGCCGGTTAATCACACATGGGACACCGGGTCCTCAGCCGGACAAGGTGGGCCATCAAGGGAACTAAGTCCTCACTGGTCCAGGTTGGTTTGTAAACAACTGGCGGCCGACCAGCACACACACGGTTTCAAATGGTAAATCAGCTTGGGCCACCACTAGAAATGTTTGAAGCTAGGTAGGTAAGAAAAGGGGACCCCATAAAATCCCACACGCGGTTAGGCACGCTCAGTCTTAAAACCAATACCCGGAACTCGGATCCTAGGTGACATGAATGGAACAAAGCGTCGGGGCGGGATAGCCTAGACCTTCCATCCTTCGTCGAAACCTGTTGTCGATCAAGAACCCTGAAAAGAGTTTGTGGGTAGTATCATGAGTACAGAAGTACTCAGCATCCAAATGTAGTGGTCAACTGACCCAGCAAGGATTTCATCACTCGTCATTCTAGGACAACTAGTAAATTACGGTAAGCATGGGGTAAGTGGTGAGGTTGCTGCCGCACTAGCATTTATGAAGTGGCTAACGATCTAGAGAGTAAGATAAGAAGCCAAGAATTCGATGAGTAATCGCCACCAACAAGTCTTGCTATCAACTACTTACGCAAACATAACACCTATCCTATCCTTGTCCTCCTCTTCGCATCCCGACGAAGAAGAAGCAGTCAAGGCACACAAACGTTGATCAAGTTATATTATGATTATCTCAGTTGTTGTTGTCTATGAACAAGGAGTAGGTCTCAAGTCGTCCATAACCGTGGACACGGCTTCTCGAAAAGATTTAACCCTGCAGGGGTGTACCAACTGCCCATTACAAGGATCCGCACGCACGTCCATCTTTCACAGTTGCAACCCATGATAGGCAATCATTTTATGATTTAGTTCCGAGAGATCCGAAACGACGGGTCCCTCTAGCCAACAACGAACAAATCCGGGTGGCCCCCGGTGAGTCGACATCCAACTCAAAAGCCGGTCGCGCTCTCGAATCGGTCTCTACCGTCTGTCGCAGGTTTGGATAGCCTGTTAATCACACATGGGAAACCGGGTCCTCAGCTGAACATGGTGGGCCAGCAAGGGAACTATGTCCTCACTGGTCCGTGTTGGTTGGAAAACTACTGGCGGCTGACCAGCACACACACGGTTTCAAATGGTAAATCAGCTTGGGCCACCACTAGAAATGTTTGAAGCTAGGTAGGTAAGAAAAGGGGACCCCATAAAATCCCACACGCGGTTAGGCACGCTCAGTCTTAAAACCAATACGCGGAACTCAGATCCTAGGTGACTCGAATGGAACAAAGCGTCGGGGCGGGATAGCCTAGACCTTCCATCCTTCGTCGAATATAGTCAACATTATAATAATCATATCATCAACAACAATATAAGTAATAATGTGATATCCCAAACCAAGGAGTAACAGGGTAACATAGTAGCATCCTAAGCATGCATACTGAGCAGGGGCTGAGCAACGAGCAATAGTAACATAGCAGTACAAGGTTTGCTGGAAGGGGACATGGCTGTATCGGTTTGAAAGAGGCTGTAAACATGTTGTAGGATCAAACATTGAACCTATCCTATACTAGCATGCAAACCGCTGGTTGAAATAGAATGGATCATAAGTAATGCATAGTCCTTGCCTGTTGATAAGTCGGGTTCCGAAGGTGTAGTTGATCGCAAGCTCGCATCGTCTCCGAGAGGTACCCGCGGAAGCACACACGACGATAAACACTGGAAAGCAATCAACGGTGCACCACTATTACTATGGAGCAATACAAGATCAAAGAGACAAAACAAGGCACGACAACGCGATACAGATCTATCGTCGAGAACGGTTACTAACAGTTTAAGTGGGGTATCGGTCACACACGACGAATACCGCACGTTTACGGTGGTTCAAGTTGCTTAGATACAGGTGATCAACAAAGGTTGTTAACATGGCAAAGCACAGAAGCATGGCAAGAGGTGAAGCATAAATAAACTACCTATGCTAGTCAATTTAAGTGGGGGTGAAATCCTAGACATGCCAACTATTGCGGACCCCACGATAAATATTGCATTTGGTACCGTTTTGCCCTAAACAATATTTTATTATTTTTATTAGCAAGCAAGAGCAGCAAAAACACAATCTACATGCAATTCTAGACAAGTTACATATAAAGAACATTTTAATCAGAGCAACGGTTAAAGAGTTATTGCAATTACAGTTTACAGTGGCAGACAGTTGTAATTAGCAGTCAAACAGCAAGTAAACAAGCTCAAACATGGCAACAAGCAACATTTTAATAATCTACGCGCAAAACGGAGCAACTTTCATGTAGAAAGCGTCTCCATCGGAGCTACCGATGAAAAGATATAGCTACCGCAATAAAAACAATTAACAGATAAATAAAAAGCCCAGAAAATAAAAAAAAACATGCAATAGGCCGAATCTAGTCCTATTGGGCCCAACAGTAAAAAAAATAGAACTAATAAAAAAGAGGGGGGCAGCCTCACCTAGCTGGGCCTGGCCCAGGTCGGCGTGCTGGGAGGCGCCTGGCAGGCCGGCTCGGGTGGCCAGCTGGGCCCTCTGGCGCGCTGGGCCGTGGGGCGCAGCCAGCCCACGCGGTTGGAGCCAGCCAGCCTCGTTCCCGAGCGGAACGGGTGGCAGCGGCGGCGGCTGCACTCGCCGGCCGGTGGCGCTCCAGCCAGGCGGCGCGTGGAGGCAGGGAGGCCAGGCGGTGGAAAGGAGGTCCGGTGAAGGGGGCGAAGGATCCGGTGGCGCGCGAGCTCCGCGGCGGCTCGGACCAGCCTCCCATGGCTGCAGCGGCTCGGGGAAGGTAGTGGGCGTCCATGGCGCCTGGTGGCCGGCGTCCTGCGAGAGAAGACGAGAGGGAGGTGAGGAAGAGGGAACAGGGGAAGAGGAGGAGGGGCTCGGCGCGCGACTTGCCGGAGGCTCGCCGGAGTTGGTGGCCGGCGCGGCCACGGCTGGCTCGGGGGAGGCGGCTCGGGGCATCCACGGGCGGCTGCGGGAGAGAGAGAGGAGAGAGGAGACGACGTGGCCAGATCTGGGCCGTCGGATCGCCAGATCTGACGGTCCAGATCGCCTGGGGGCTAGGGTTGCGAAAAATGGGGTGTTTTTGTGCCAGATCTGGGGCTGGTGGCTGCCTAAATGCTTAGGGAAAGCCCTAAGTGGGGGTGGGAGAGTGGTGGTCTTTATATAGCCCCAGTGGCTGGCTGTTTGCAAAAACATCTCCGGTTTTTCTCTCGCGCGCGCGGTGCTCACGTTTCTGACCGCCGGGGGTCCGCAGTACCTCCGATTCGGGTAAAACTTCGAACTGCGCGATCAGCGAGTCGAGCCGGTGGCGTTCACCTCGCGCTGGAACAGTTCCGAAAAAACTTTCCGGCGCGCTATAAAAATAACCCGTTTAATTATTAAACGGGGTTTTCGTTCCGTTGGCTTCGGCTGGTCTCGTGCGGTTTTCGCGACGGTGATCGGGCGAAACCCGGTGTCGCAAGGTCGAGTGTCAGGGTGGCAAGGGTCGGTCTCTGTCCGGTATGAGATAAGAGGGGGGAAAATAATCGCCGATCGATAAATCGGGGGTGCAAACACCGCAAACAAATCAGGCAATCAAACAATTCACACCGAAAACAAAATTTTTAATTTTTGTGAAAACCGGGCTGTTACATTAGGTCATTTAGTACTGCCGAATGTCAAAAACACCGCGTGGGGGCCTTCTTGGGGGGGGGGGGCGACTGGAGATGCTCTTAGTCACAAAAAAGTTTCGTATCTTTTCCTCAGTAGTAAACAGGCCACCCAACTCAGTGAGATTTGTTAGGTGTGCACACTACTAGAGAAATAGCTATACATGGAAACCTTATTAGTGGCGCATTTTATATGAAATGCGCTACTATGTTGTAAGGGGTGGCGCACTGGTAAAAAATGCGCCACCCATAAGCTCCTATAGGTGGCGCATTTTCCAAAATGCGCCACCCTAAGAGTGGGCCAGCCCTGGATCCCCTTATACGTGGCGCATTTGGAGAAATGCGCCACCCCTAAGAACCTTATAGGTGGCACATTTTGGAAATGCGCCACCCCTAAGAGCTTATATGCGCCACCCCTAAGGAATTATTAGTGGCGCATCCAGAATCCGCCACCCATAAGCTCTTAGGGGTGGCGCATCTTGCATATGCGCCACTACTAAGAAAAAACTGTGCGGGAAAATTCCCAAATACACCGCCCCTTCGGTGGACCGCCTTTTCAATTTGAAAAAAATAAAAGAAAATGATAGAAATGTCAAAAAAAGAAAAGAAAACAAGTTTCCCATATGATATGTGGTCTATTTGTTAGGAAAATTTACAAATATGAATTTAGACTTTTTTTGCAAAATCTCTCAAGAATTTTGTAAAATGGGCTTAACTTTTGTATACGACTTCCGATGAAAAAAAAATTTATATAAAAATCATCTACTCGAAAAATCATCTACTCGAAAAGAATCCTCAAAAACCTAACAGAAAAAAAGTTACGGGCGTTTGAAGATCTGGAGGCCAAAAAATTGAATTTTTTTTGAACTTAGTAGTGGCCCATTTTGTAAGAAATGCGCCACTAGTAACAGAAAATAAATTGAATTTTTTTAGAATATTTTTTTTATTTTTTAAAATTCAAAATAGGCTAGATGACCGATCGGGAAGTTTCAAAAAAAGTTGAAAATTTTAGCTAGTAACATTAAAAAAAATAAAAAAATAAAATTTTTATTTTCAATTTTTTTTAAAAAGTTCAAAATATGTTAATGGTCCCATCGAGAAAGTTTCAAAAAAATATTGAAAATTTTAGCACACCCATGAACATCGACAAGGTCCTAGACATCAACATGGTTCAATAGGATTTATATGATAGATATATCAACAAGTGCCTGCTAGTTGAGCTGCAGTGGGAGTTGAATAGAACCGAGAAGTTAAGCGTGCTGGGGCTGGAGTAGTGCTAGGATGGGTGACCGTGGGGGAAGTTTGACCTGAGATTAAGCATAGTGACCGAGCATTAAGCATACTAATCTGAGACTAAGACAAAAATAAAAAATAAAAATTGTTTTCCAGATTCAAAATTCAAAATTTTAAATTTTTTTAATAGTGGCGCATTTTCAGAATGCGCCACCCCTAAGACTCTTATGGGTGGCGCATTTGGGCTTATAGGTGGCGCATTTCGAAATGCGCCACGCATAAGCGTATTAGGGGTGCCGCATTTCAAATGCGCCACTAAAGGCCAAAAAAGGACGACACTATAAGGCCTTTTCCTAGTAGTGGCAATAGCATCATCATTTTCTCTGCCATAAAAGGGGTCAGCTTCAACTGTAGATATAAGTGAAAGATCAACAGAGAAATCAAAATCAGGATCATTAATGCAAATAGGGGACGTATCAAATTCAGGATCAGGAGAAAACTTGTTCTTCATAGAGTGCTTTGCAAGCAACTTATTGATAGCATCAGGATCGGAGTCAGGGCACTCTCTGAGTTCCCTAAACAAATCATCATCAAGCACAATATAATCATCCTCAAGGAGTCTCTCCTTCAGGCCACTCAGATCAGGATAATCATAAGTTTCACCAATAGGGTAACAAGTAACAGGAATTTCAATTCGAGATTGTTTGGCAGCAGCAACGATCTGTGTCTCGAGAAAGTAACCAAGTGAACCAATACCATCAAAGGCAGTAGCATCATCATAAAAAGTATCATACATAGTACCAGATTCAGCAGAAGTAGCATGTGGTGGTGGTGAAGCAAACTTACTTATAACTGAAGGTGAATCAAGTATAGCACTAGTGCTAAGAACAGTACCTTGTCTTGTAGTGGATAGTAAGATCAGAACTTTGGGGTCTCCTTTCTTACCCATAGTGGATAAAGTGCAGCAAGCAGGATACTTCAAGTAGGCTTGTGAATAAAGCTATGCTCCCCGGCAACGGCGCTAAAAAACAGTTCTTGATGACCCACAAGTGTAGGGGATCGAGATAGTCTTCGCGGGTAAGAATAACCCAATTTATAAATTCAAAACAAGGGGAGCCAAAGGATACTCACAAGATTTAACAGTTGAGTTGTCTATTCTTGCTTGCAACAAAGTATTAGTAGCAACTGTGATATGGAAGTGATGGTGGCAACGAAAATAGTGGTGGTGAAACAGCGAAAGTAAAACAGCAAAAGTAAAGCAACTTGTAACCAGCAAGATTGAAACACTGTAGGCTAGGGAGATCGATTGTTGGGCGCTACTTGGATGAGAGTGAACATGTAATAGATTTAACACGGGGCAAGGCACACAGAAAAGTAAGGATCATCTAGGTAATATCAAACATTAGGCATGTATCCCAAGGTAGTTGTGTGTGCTTGCAATAAGAACTTTGCACAACATCTTTTGTCCTACCATCCCGCTACAAACGGGGCCAAAAGGAACTTATGGAGATTAAGGTTCTCCTACCAAAGAGCACCAGAACAAAGAATTAACACTCAATGTATACATGGAATCCTCAAATTATAGTCCACCCCCTTTGGTGTCCCAAGCTGTCACCATTGGGATCGCCGGTTCCGGACTATAATAGGTGCATAGAACTCATAGATAGGATCAAGAACACAAATAAACTCATGGAAACACAAGTGGCTCAGATCTGGAAACATGGCACTCAGGCCCAAAGTGACAAGCATTAAGAACAACAAGTTGTAGCAAAGACGATAAACACCAAAGTTGATGATAGGCAACATGCCCCCAACAATCTGACAAACTATTACATGGTCTAACTCATCCAATTCCTACCATCCCCTTTGCCTACAACAGTGAATTACTCACACATGAAAGGGGAAGTCATGGAAGGATGATGGAGTGGCGATGGCGATGATCTCCCCTCACCGGAGGCCAAAGCAGCCTCCAGATTAGCTCTCCCGGAGGGAACAGAGGGTGGCGGCGGCTCCACAAAGAGAATTGGGAAAGGACCTCTTTTCTGGGGTTTCCTCGTGACGGTTAAAAATAGGGGCCAAGGTAGGTCACCAGAGGGGGTGGGACCCACCCAGGCGGAAACCCGGCGCGGCCAGGGGGGTGGCCGCGCCACCAGGGCACCTGGGCCCCTGGTGGCCCCCTCTAGCCCATCTTTAGGCCCCAGTATGACATGAAGATCAAGTCATGAGAATATGGATGTTACATGGCAATGTATCTCGGAAAGGCTATGGAAATGCCTTGATGGGTAGGTATGGTGGTTGTTTTGAGGAAATATTTAATGAGCCTTATGATGAAAGTGCATATCATGCCAAGGGTTTGGATGCACCAGAAAAGTATGCACCAACTCTTGAGGTGAGAAAGTGCAATGCACGGTACCGAAGAGGATAGAAAAATATGGGTGGTGGAAGTGTCAATAAACCAATACTCGCATTAGTCCAAAGAACTCATGCACTTATTATTGGTAACTCTCTATCTAATCAGGTGGTTCACAAAGAGACAAGTACCCCGAGGAGGAGTGTATGGGGGTTTGATTATCCTTGCGCATCCTCGACTCATGGTATGTGGGGGTACACTATATATTCAAACCCCTCCAGAGGTTAGCGATCCATCTAGTAGCTAGAGTTCTCAACTAGTTTTTTGTAGTTTTTCGAAAATAAACACGGATTTCCCAAAATACAACACCTATCACTAATAGGCTAAATCTCTTGACACCAAAAGTTCAAACATTACTCAAAACAATACCTCAAAACTTTTGCAAGTTACTACTATACTTAAATAACAACCTCAATTACCTACTCAAGTTTGAGACACACAACTCAGTGCAATAGACAAACTCTCTAAACAAGATAAGCATGAAAACTCAAGAGAGTTCATAAGCAACCTAAATAAAAGCTCTTTAAAAGAAATAAGCATGAAAACTAAGAGTAAGCGTGACAGCAGCTAAGAAAAGATAAAGAACACAACAAAGATAAGCATGAAAACCTATGTTGTGTTGTAGGGTGGATTGGAGCGTTATGAACAGCAAGCAAAAGAAAACAAACTACAAAGTAAAGAGCCAAACTCTCCAAGCATAGCACATAACACATGAAGTGATAAAAATATAGTGTGGATAAGGACGAACTGATGATTGTTGATGGAGAAGGGGATGCATGGGGGCATCCCCAAGCTTAGAAGCTTGAGTCTCCTTGAATATTTCTTGGGGGTGCATGGGGGCATCCCCAAGCTTAGAAGCTTGAGTCTCCTTGAATATTTCTTGGGGGTGCGTGGGGGCATCCCAAAGCTTGAGCGTTTGACACTCCCGGATCTTCTTTCATAATCTTCCTTAACCGACTTGAAAACTCCCTTCATACAAAACTCATCATAAGCCGATTAGAGGGGTTAGTATCCCTAATGAAATAATTCACCTCTATTGGAAATAAAGATTTTTCAGAAGAGCTACTCCCTCCGATCCATAATAAGTGTCGCTCCTCTAGTACAAAGTTTGTACTAGCTTAGTATAAAATGAGCGACACTTATTATGGATCGGAGGGAGTACTATTTTTCCTGATAGCCAAAAAAATTTTGCAAAGAAAAATCAAGCTTAAGATTTGCAAAACTAAGAAAAGGTAAAAAGAGGCATAATCTATGAAAAATAGATCAACAGGTAGTAAAGAATTTTTTTGAGGCACTTCCGCAACTCAAATCAAAAAACTCAAAACAGATTGAAGATAACCAATTGTATGGAGCATATTGTCACAAAAATTCAGATCAAAAAGATGATCTCGTGATTTTTTATGATTTTTTCAATGGAGCAAAAGTTTCTCTTTTCTCGATAGCATGACACAACTTTTGGTTTCTCTTGCCATCGGAGGGTAAACTTGGCACAAAGCTTGAAAATAAAGATACAATGATGTTGCTACAGTAGTAACAAACATCAAGACCACTAAAAATAGAAGCTAAAAAGAAATTGGGTTGCCTCCCAACAAGCGCTTTCTTTTATGCCTTTGAGCTAGGCATGATGTACGAAGATCAAGTTTTATCAATTTCAAAAGAATAGCTTGCCCCTGTAACGGACTCAAAATGTAACTTCATCTTCTTTCTAGGGAAGTGTTCCATGCCCTTCTTGAGAGGGAGTTGGAATCTTATGTTCCCCTCTTTCATATCAATGACAGCACCAACGGTGCGAAGAAAAGGGCGACCCAAAATAACTGGACATGAAGGTCACACTCAATGTCCATAACAAGAAAATCAACGGGAACATAATTATCATTGACAACAATAAGAACATGATCAGTCCTCCCTAAAGGTTTCTTTACGGAAGAATCAACAAGACGGAAACCAAAAGAACATGGATCAAAAGGTTTCAATTCAAGCATATCATACATTCTTTTGGGTAAAATGGAGGCACTAGCTCCAACATCACATAAAGCAAAGCAGTAAAAATTATTCATTTTGATTTTGACCATAGGATCCCAAACATCTTCTAGTTTTCTAGGAATATAAACCTCTAACTTAAGTTTCTCCACCCTAGATTTGATAAGAGAATTGGTAATATGCTCGGTGAAGGACATTGAGTGTGACCTTCATGTCCAGTTTCTTAACGGAAAAATCAACAAGGCGAACACCAAAAGAACATTGATCAAAAGGTTTCAATTCAAGCATATCATACATTCTGTTGGGCATAACGGAGGCACTAGCTCCAACATCACATAAAGCAAAGCAAGAGAAGTTATTCAATTTAATTTTGACCATAGGCTCCCAACCATCTTGTAGATTTCTAGGGATGGAGACTTCTAACTTAAGTTTATCCTCCCTAGCTTTGATAAGAGAATTGGTAATATGCTTTGTGAAGGCAATGTTTAGTGTGCTAGTGTGGGGGTATTTAGCCATTCTTTGCAGGAAATCAATAACTTCAGTAAGAGTGCAACTATCAAAATCAACTTCACTACCATTAAGCAAAGTGGTAGTGATATCATCTAGGCTTACTTTCATGGGAGTTTCTAAGTTCGTAGGAGTTTCTTGTTCTACGGTTGAGGTATTAGCATCATCATTGATGGGTCCATTATGTGGATTAGGGATGTGATGGGTGCTAAAAGTTTTGAGATCCTCAACAATTTCTATGGTAGCAATAGTGGTGTGTGTAGGAAGGCTCTTAATTCCATCTTCCTCTTCCTTTTCTCTAGCCCATGTATCTTTAAGCTTGGCCAACATCCTAATATTTTCATTAATTTGCACTTAATAGAATTCATAGGAGTGATTTTCCTCTCCTCAAGGGGAGAAGTTCTAATTGTAAGCATCTCTACATCATGAGCTATGCTGTCTACCTTCAAAGAGAGACTATCTAGTTTGTCTAATTTCTCTTCTACACTCTTGTTGAAGGATTTTTGGGTAGAGATAAAGTCCTTAAGCATGTTCTCTAGTACAGAAGTGGAGTTTTTTGTGCTATCATAAGTGTTCTTGTTCCCATAGTTTTTGGATGGGAACGGTCTAGGATTGTTGTTACCAAAATTACACCTATAGGCATTATTATTAAAGTTGTCCCTAGAACTAAATTTGGCATCTACTTGTTCTTGAGAAACCAAACAATTTATAGGAACATCACGACGATCAATAGGAGCTTGCTTAGTAAGTAAAGACATGATCAAGTCAGCCTTTTCATTAAGAGATGAGATATCTTCAACATAATTTACCTTATTACCTGTTGGAGATCTTTCGGTGTACCATTGAGAGTAGTTTATCATCATCTCATCTAATAGTGTTGTGCCAGCACGAAGCGTGGTTGACATGAAGGTTCCTCCCGCGTTCGAGTCTAACAGATTCCGCGAGGTAAGGTTCAAGCCTGCATAGAAAGTCTAGATAACCATCCAAGTAGTCAAACCATGTGTAGGGAAATTCTTAACAAGAATTTTCATACGTTCCCAAGCTTGGGCAACGTGTTCATTATCCAGTTGTCTAAAATTCTTAATGTTACTTCTCAACTGAATAATTTTTTAAGGTGGGTAGTACTTCCCAATAAAAGCATCCTTACATTTATCCCAAAAATCTATGTTATTCCTAGGCAAGGATTGCAAACACTCCTTAGCTCTTCCTCTCCAGGAAAAATGGAAAAGTTTAAGTTTTACTATGTCACCATCTACTTCTTTTTACTTTTGCATATCACAAATCTCAACAATATTATTTAAGTGCAAAGCAACAACATCTCCAGCACCGGAGAATTGTTCTTTCATAACAAGATTTAGCAAAGCAGGTTCGATTTCATATGAAGGTGATGTAGTGGCGGGTGGAGCAATAGGAGTGCAGATAAAGTCTTTGTTGTTGTGACTAGTGAACTCACACAACTTAGTGTTTTTAGTGGAACCCATTATAGAAGCAATAGGAAAGAGAAAAGTAAATTTTTTTGGTATTTTTGGTATAAGACACAAAATTAAAAACTGAAAGGTAAACTACCAAGACTATTAAGTAAAGGTAAAAGATAGTGTGCAACTCCCCTATCTTTTAGACTGGAGTCCCCGACAACGGCGCCAAAAATTGCTTGATGGAAGGCGAGTGGTTGACGGGTGTAGTCTTGTGTTGGCTTCCCCGGCAATGATGCCCTAAATTGCTTTGATGGATTCTCGCCCCTGTTGGTCACCCCAAGTGGAAGGTTTGAGATGTAGGATAGCACCAATTTCCCTCGGTGAAGATACCAAGGATTATGTCTCCAGAAGGGCTCCAAGAACGACAAGTAGGTGGCAAGAAAACAATGGCACCATTTACAACCTTGAGGTTGCTTACTTGACCTGGACCTGCACACACAACAAGTAACTTTGCTCCCAACGAGTACAATCTCTCTGGTCTTGTTTTTTACAAAGGATTAAACGCAAGGTGGAAAGTAATAGTGATTGCAACAGGAAAGTAAAAAAGCAGTAAATAAAGTGAAGGTGTGAACAATGGTGGAAAAATGGACTGGGGTCCCATGATGTTCACTAGTGATGTCTCTCTCCCAAAAGATGATAAAACAACTATGATGGGTGAACAAATTACAGCTGGGAAATTGACAGGATTAAAAACGAACCGCAATGATAATTATGCTACTAGAGAGTTAGAGGTTCAATTGTATGGGCAGTATGCCAAAACAAGTAGACCGTTTATTCATCATCATCTACTTACTAATCATCGACCTTGAGATATCTATCCAGAACAAAGTATAAACCCAAAGCAACAAACAACTGCATTAACACTTTATGCGTAAGGTAAACAATCGATGCAACCGCAGTTACAAGCACCGTTGTTTTCTCCCCGGTGGCAACAACACATCCCCTAGTATCATGTTTCTCTCACTCAAGCTAGACATCGGGGGGCATGAACCCACAGTCAAGCATAACGCTCCCTCTTGGAGTTACAATCTACTACTTGGCCAAAGCAATAAAGAGCAACGGATAACATGCAAGAATACTCAAGAACAAAATATAAAAGGAGAAACCAAATATATAACTCATCACAATCTGAACATAATCTCATAATCCCTCAGATCCCAGCAAACACAACATAGAAATAACAGAAGAATTACATAAGTGCCTTGATCATTTAGGGCAGCGCAAAAGGTCTAAGAAGTGAAGCACAAGATTGAAAAGAAGACATCATATAGCTACTGATCATGGACCCATGGTAAAAATAGGGACTACTCAGGGCACATCCGGGAAGCGCTCATGGTGGTGGAGAACCTACCGGAGATCAATCCTCTCTCCGGCAGGGTGCGGGGACAGGTTCATTGGGCTGTCCCGATCTTCGAATCACCATGGGGCGTAACAGAGGAGAAGATCGCGAAAAGAAGAGGCTCTCGAGGGTTTCCGTGACCGGGGAAATAAATAGGCCTAAGGGAGGCACTAGGGGTGTACCCACCTCCCAGGCGCCCTCCTGGCGCGGCCAGGAGGGGGGCCGCGCCCCTCTGGCCCTCCTTCGGGCTTCTGAAAGCTTCTGTTAGGCTTATTTTTTATATATTTTTGTTGGAATTTTTGGGCCACTATAAATATGGGTTTCAGCCTGCAATTCACAAACATCAGCAGACAGAAACTGGCACTGGGTGCACTGAGTCAACAGGTTAGTCCAAATATGTTGAAAAGGGTATAAAAGTGTAGCAAAGACATAGAAATATCACCAAAAACATGCGTGGAGCAAGCAGAAATTATAGATACGTCTGGGACATATCAAGAACCTTGTGCACGGTCCTGTCACTGGCATGATGTCCTCCATAAGGGTTGTCATTGTCGGGGTTCGGGGCAGAAAACACAATTTTTTCATAACCTACGAGACCCATACCCAAGACCTATGCTATGGCGATGCAAGTAACGGACGGAAATAGGTCACATACCAGTATGTAGTCCGTTGAGCGGGAAAAGTTCCTGCATGAACGTGGTTGATGTAGTCATACCGGCAATCCCCGATGTCGAGCAGATCCACGATGACGCCACAGGCCACCCGAACCTTGTAGACCAATGACGGGATTACGTCCCCGTCGAAACGTTGTCGATGAAGACCTCGCGATACGGCCACGACGACGAAGTAGCACCACAAGTGTAGTGCCTCGCGGGATTATACACATACAGTATACCCGACGTCCCTCTGGGCTCCGAACCAGAAGAGCAGCAGAAATAAAATGGATTCGGATCCCAACAACACAACGGTGGGCGTGTAGTGGAGAAGTCCCCAACCAAGTGTGGCCTCCAAACAAGGGGAGTCCGCTGTAGGAAGGAGAAAATAGAGAGAGAAAGACCTACATAATTTATCTGTATTTTTCTGTAATTTTCTGTGTTGTAGAAGGGGCACCCTCCACATCTATATATAGGGGGAAAAGGGGGCGCGCAGCTAGCCAACTAGCAATGTGGTACTAAAGTAGTACCGCATTGGCTAGGCTAGCCGTGCGTGGTGCACACATGGCCGGCCAACTAGTGGCCTTGGCGCATGTGGCCGTGGTGGCCAATGAGCCCCATGGCCCATGGCGCCATCCACCTTTTTTTTCTTTTTTCTTTATTCTTTTTTTCTTTCTTTTTTATTTTAAAGAAAAAAGAAAAAACATAATGAATAACATTCCATTAGTTATTTAAATTATATTTTAAGATTTAATTCATTTAATTAAATAATAAAACATATCTAAATAACTTTCCGAACAATTCGGAACCACGAAACTTTTCCGTCTCCTCTCCGAAACGATTTCAGAGTTCTCTATTATTTCTCCGGCGATCCCGAATCAATCCTTAATGCGTCGAATACCCTTAAGTGTAACACCCTACGGTCCGGGAAACAACATACATGATCTGGCAATCTCATTGATCAATGACTAATCAATTGGACCTGGTTACAATCCTTGATAGCCCCTGCGCTTCCATCGAATGAACTTCATCGCTGTTGGATCCGTTAACTGTGTGCTTGTTCTCTTTGTCCGATGGTACTTTGCTTGTCCGAGGTTTCATCATCGGTATCTAATATACCTAGTTCTTCCTCGTTCTCAACAAACAAGTTTACTCGTTCCCGTGATATTACAACTCCGTGACCTAGTCACACGTTTGCAAACTTTATGGTGCAATATCACCGTGGCCTAGAGTACCTATCCGTCACTCGGATGGACAAATCCCTCTTTGATCTATTTGCATACTCATCAACCATCTATTTCGGAATACCCAAAGTGCACCGTTATGGCAAGCATATTTCAGTCAGACGGTGGGATACCAATCAAAGTCTCCTCATAGATGACAATTACGTATGATCATTACGGTCAAAGGATCTGGTCACTACGTTATAGTTATTGCAATGTCGAACTATGTGACTTGATCACATCGCAACACTTCTGGTTGGTGTATGTCCATCATATCATTATCCCAATGATACGATTCCATTTTCAACAGATGTATTTGTCTCATGATCAGGAAACCTTGATCATCAATCGCGCAATGGACTAGTATACTAGGGTTAACTAGGGACCTGGTTTTTGTATACCACGCGTGTATTAAGGTTTCCTCTTAATAAAGTTACAGCATAGTATAAAACGTATTATGAACTAATGGAATATGCTCAATAAAACATATTTTATTTGCCTCTAGGGCACATTCCCAACAGTCTCCCACTTGCACTAGAGTACAACTAATCTAGTTACATTTTTCTTTGGATCATAACTCCATATCATCTATATGGTTATTGATCATGCTTGCCTGTGGAAAGGTTGTATCAATGGTCTGTGTAACATTCAGATCCGTATGTCTTTTAAAAATCATTAATGTCACCTAGTTTGACATTCCTTTCATTATCCATTATAATGATGAGATATATATATTCGGCGGTAGAGTGACACTTCGTTTGTTCTGTCTCAGCAATGACATTCGGTGGGTCACACGGACTTTCCCATAGTCATGCACACTGAAACTCACTCATTCAGAAGTCGAACTTCTTAAGCCATAATATAATTCTTGCTACTTCTAAAGCAGCCACATCAATGTAGACTTATTCCTTAGTGCATTGTATGCAACTTTGATGTCTAACCATGTTTCTTTCAACTTAGGCATTCAGTAGTATGATATCTCAATTTTCTAGGTTAGTGTTAGAACTTGAACCAGCATAACATTTATGGTCAAGTCCACTATCCTTTCCAAATTTGAGATGTATCCTCAGTTCTCTCCAGATACTGAAGGATAAACTTAACTCTTTGTTCAATGATTTACTCATAAATCATATCACAACAAGTTCTTACTACTTAGAACTTGGGTCACATTACATCGAGTACAAAAGCCCGGTTTTATATGAAAGAACCTATGACAAAGGCATAGAGGATGTAGCACATCCATTTATTTCATTTAACCATTGTTCTCGTACTGAGATTAACTCAATACTTCTCTTGGATATACAAGTAAGAACTACTTCTTGACTTGTCCCATTCTGAACTTCTTCAGAATCTTATCCAAGAAAGTATTCTGACTCAATGTTATTAAACACATTAATCTATCTTAATATATTTTCAATGCTTAATACTTACTCATCTTCATTTATGAAATATTCAAATAATAATTAATACCAACTACACCATTCTTAATATGTTCTCATATATGAGAATGTTTTCATGCTCCCACTCAAATATGTCATGCACATATTAAGTTCAGGATAGCACTCTGTAACACCCTCGGTGTCAAGCTACAGTGATCTCCTGTTGTTAATGATAATTCAAAGTGATTAATCTTGCTTGATTATATTCAAATATAATGGTATTAAAACCCCTTTTGATGGAATTAAAAACAATGTGGCATTTAAAACTTTTAAAAAATGAGGATTAAAGAGTAATGTCATTAACTTTGCAAATGATCCATATGTACTAATATAATTTAAAGCAATATGTTAGAATTGTTAAATTGCCCCTAGGAATTAAAATAAAAGTGGAAAATAAACTTAAGCCAAAAATTGTCCAATCAATTTTATAAAATGCCTAATAATCAGTAGGCCACCTTAAATTTAAATTGGGGATTTATCAAAATATTTTAATATTGTGAAGAAGTAAAAACAGTAGTAAAACAGTGAGACTTGATACTTTTTAAATAAAATAGTAATGGAAATGAATTTGTAAAAGCCCTAAGATTTTTGTGGCACTTAATTATGATGCAACAATAATTTTGGGAGAAATTTATGTTGTAGAAAAATATAAAGGATATTAAACTAATTAAAAGAAGAACAAACAAAAAACAAAAATAAAAAAATAAAAGGAACCTCCTATCTTACGCACTAGGCGATTTCCCCCCTCCCAACCCAGGCTCAGGCCACCCCCTCCCCTATCTTCCACTGTTCCTCTTCTTGGAACTGTCGCCATGGCGACCGAGCTGTGCAGCCGAACCCGCTTGCCCTCCCGTGTCGCTGCAGTGCCCCGATGGCGATAAAGATCCCCCCCGTGAACCCTAACCCTGGACGCCTCCCTCTCATATCTCTCCCCCTCGCTCTCGGTTTCCTCTCCGCGCTCACCATGGCCGTCGCCAAGCCACAGTCACCGTCGCGTCCACTTGCCGCATCTCGCCGCGCCGCCATGTCCGGGGGAATCCTCGAGGTCGTCTTCGTCACCTATGGGGAGGAATCGAGCTGGGAAGCACCACGGGTGCCCCCCTCTTTTTCCTCGCCGACGACAGCCGGTAACCCCGTCGCGATCCACGCCGCTCCGTGCTCCCCCGAGCCCCCTCGAGCACTCGCTGTGATCCGCCCACCAATTCCCCTTCTCCCCCTCGCGAACCGCAGCCTTAGCCTTCCCCCTCCTCTGCGCTCCGGGCATCGCCATGGCTGAGAGTGAGCGCGCGCTCCCCGCGCCTAGTGCACACCCGATCCACGCCGCGTGCCTCCCCGGTCGCATGCCTAACACCCCGTGGCCGTGTAGGCCTGAACTTCCTCGGCCATATGAGTCCAGTGGAAGTTATCTTGGTCATTTTCTTGTAAACCGTTCCTTCCAGTCTTCCAGCATAACGTTCACGAGACGTCCTAGAGCCATGTGTGCGGCTATGCGCACGCATTGCTCCTTAGCTTCAACATGAACTTCAAAGGTCTCGATGATCTCCCTTTCTGGTTTGCGCGCACTTCCAAGTAGAGACACTTTAGCTTCCCAGTAGTCGTCAGCTCCTCGAGTCTCCACCAGCTCCAAGAGAAAGATCGGCGCGTAGAGGTTCAGGTGCTGGAAAATACCCAAGATCTCCGGTCCAAAAGACATCGAACGGTATGACAAGGTAGTCATCTATAATCACAAAGAGAGGTAAGGCAAGAATTAGAAATAGACATGAATACGAGATAGAAGAGAAAAGTAAGTACTCGACAGAGTGGTGTAAAGTAAGATTATCAATCATATGGTTTCCTACTCCATTTTCTAGGGTCACGTCCTACAGTCAACACACTGCTCTGATACCAACTGTAACGGCCCGGCTCATCACAAATCGGAGTCTCTGTGCTTAGGTGCTAGTCCCTGGATCGACTCGCTAGCACACACAATAACAGATGTAATATCAAAGTAAACAGCGCATCATATTACATCGCATGATCCAGTATAAAGCAAATAAAAGTTTCATAGCTCAAGGCTAGCTTATTCAAATATAAATAGTAGCAAACAACGTAAAGTAATCTATAGTAGATAACGGCAAGTCCCATCAACAGCCACAAGTGAACATGTTGAGTGTAGACTCGCAACCCCTAACACAACTTACTGATCTTCTGAGAAACCTGCAACACGAAGGTTACAACCCGAAAACGGGTCAGTACATTGGAATGTACAGCAAGTGACACGGAAGAAGTATATATAAAGGACCTATAACTATATGTAAGGTAAGTCAAAGGAAAGGCTTATGGTTTCGTTTTGCAGAAAGCCAATTTTCTCCAAAACTAAACTAGTCAAAATTTTAAGTTGAAATCTACCTGAAACACACAGCAACCCATGCTAATCTTTTCCGCATCAAATTATTATTAAGTGTTCATCTGTCAAGATCATTCATCAAATGTACTGAATAGTTTCTCAAAGTTCGTCCATAACCGTGGACACGGCTAATCATGATCAGTTTATACACTCTTCAGAGGTTCTACACATTCTGTAAGGCCTGATATGCGGTACTGTTCCAGATCTAGATGTTTCCATCCAGATCCGGGGACGAGGCACATATCGGTCCCACCGCGACATATGACGAAGTCATATGCCCCGGATTTCCAACATGATATAACAACATTACAGATACAAGGATACAACATCTCATACAATCGGCATACAACTACATCAAATACAATACAACAGCGGAAGGTACATGTCTGAGTACATACTAAAATCAAATGCCTAGTGGCAAAGAGAAAAACATCGATCCCCATAACCACACGGGTCCAGGCCCTCCGCCGGAATCCGCCTAACTAGTCGTCGTCGAGTCTCCACGTGAAACGTCAATCACCATACCTGTTGTCGATCAAGAACCCTGAAAAGAGTTTGGAGTAGTATCATGAGCACAGAAGTACTCAGCATCCAACTGTAGTGGTCATCTGACCCAACAAGGACTTCATCACTCGTCATTCTAGGACAACTAGTAGTTTACGGTAAGGAAGGGGTAAGTGGTAAGGTTGTTGCCGCACTAGCATTTATAAAGTGGCTAACGATCTAGAGAGTAAGATAATAAGCCAAGCATTCGATGAGGAATCGCCTCCAACAAGTCTTGCTATCAGCTACTTACGCAAGCATAACACCTATCCTATCCTTGTCCTCCTCTTCGCTTCCCGACGAAGAATAAGCAGTCAAGGCACACACACGTTGATCAAGTTATATTAAGATTATCTCAGTTGTTGTTGTCTATGAACAAGGAGTAGGTCTCAAGTCGTCCATAACCGTGGACACGGCTTCTCGAAAAGATTTAACCCTGCAGGGGTGTACCAACTACCCATTACAAGGCTCGGCACACACGCCCATCTCTCTCAGTTGCTACCCATCACAGGCAACCATTTTATGATTTAGTTCCAAGAGATCCGAAACGACAAGTCCCTCTATCTAACAACGAACAAATCCGGGTGGCCCCCGGTGAGTCGACATCCAGCTCAGGAGCCGGCCGCGCTCTCAATCTGGTCTCTACCGTATGACACCAGGTTTAGATAGCCGGTTAATCACACATGGGAAACCGGGTCCTCAGCCGGTCATGATGGGCCAGCAAGTAACTATGTCCTCACTGGTCCGGGTTGGTTTAAAAACTACTGGCAGCTAACCAGCACACACACGGTTTCAAATGGTAAATCAGCTTGGGCCACCACTAGAAATGTTTGAAGCTAGGTAGGTAAGAAAAGGGGACCCCATAAAATCCCACACGCGGTTAGGAACGCTCAGTCTTAAAACCAATACCCGGAACTCGGATCCTAGGTGACTCGAATGGAACAAAGCGTCGGGGCGGGATAGCCTAGACCTTCCATCCTTCGTCGAATATAGTCAACATTATAATAATCATATCATCAACAACAATATAATAATGTGATAGCCCAAACCAAGGAGTAACAGGAGGTAACAGTCGTAGCACTCTAAGCATGCATACTAAGCAGGGGCTGAGCAACGAGAAATAGTAACATAGCAGTACAAGGTTTGCTGGGAGGGGACATGGCTGTGTCGGTTTGAAAGAGGATGTAACCATGTGGTAGGATCAAACATCGAACCTAACCTAGACTAGCATGCAAACCGCTGGTTGAAATAGAATGGATCATAAGTAATGTATAGTCCTTGCCTGTTGATAAGTCGGGTTCCGAAGGTGTAGTTGATTGCAAGCTCGCATCGTCTCCGAATGGTACCCGCGGAAGCACACAAGACGATAAACACTGGAAAGCAATCAACAAGCAAGCATCTATTACTGTGAGGCAAACACGAGCAAGCATCAACAAGAAGGCAACACGAGACATCGCACCTACCGTCAAGAGCGGTTACTAACAGGTTAAGTGGAGTACTCGTCACACAACGAATACCACAAGTTTAGAAAGGTTCAAGTTGTTTAGCTACAGGTGATCAACAAAGGTTGTTAACATGGCAACTCAATCAAGCATGGCATAGCACACAAACATTACAAGAGTTGAAGCACAAAGTAAACTATCTATTCTACTCAATTTAAGTGAGGCACAACCTAAACATGGCATAACACTAAGTGCCGCATGATGATTAAAACATTTGGTACTGTTCTGTCCTAAACCATATTTTAGGTTGGTTAACAACAGCAAACAAGAGCATAAAAAAAGTACACGAAAAACTAATCAAGTTACATATAAGGCACACTCCAAACGGAGTTACGGTTAAAAAGTTATAAGCAAAACAAGTTACGGGCACAATCTGCCAACAGAGATAAAAGAAAAAAAACATAACAGAAAAAAAAGAGAGGGCCTCACCCTAACGGGCTCGGCCCATCTGGCGGCTGGCGGCTGGGCTGGAGTTGGGCTGGGCCGCCTGGCCGATCTGGCCCACGTGGGCGCGCTGGGAGCCGGCCCAAGACGGTGGCGGTGGTGGCCTCGTGCCTCCCGCACGGGACACGCCACGGCGGCGCTTGCCGGTGAGCACAGGCGGTGCTCCGACGAGGAACGAGGCTGGCGCGGTGGCAGAGGGGGCCGGGAGCAGCGCGATCGGGGCGAGGAGGCGTGGATACAGTGGCTGGGGCGGCGCCGGCGTGAAGGCTTGAGGCGGGGCGGGGCTCCGTCAAGCTCCTGGACGGGGCTCCCATGGCGGCTGCAGTCCGCGTGCTGCACAGAGAGAGGAGGGGTGAGGGGAGAGAAGGAGAGGAGGAGGGAGAAGAGAAGAGGGAGAGGAGGGAGGTGGCGGCCCGACAGTGAGCTCGCCGGAGCAAGGCGCGCGGCGGCTCTACGGTGTAGGAGGCTCGGGAAGGAGAGAGAGGAGGAGGCTGGGTGGATCTGGGCCGTCGGATCGCGAGGTCTGACGGTCCAGATCCAGGGGAGCAAAAATTTCAGGATTTAGGGTGTTTTTGGGCAGATCTGGCAATTTTTCAGGGGGGTGGCTGCAATTTTGTGGCTAGGAAAACCCTAGAAAGGGGTGGGAGTGTGGTGGTCTTTATATAGCCCAGGTGGCTGGCAGGTTGCAAAAACATCCCCGGTTTTTCTCTCGCGCGCGCCGTGCTCACATTCCTGACCGCCGGGGGTCCGCAGGACCTCCGATTCGGGTAAAACTTTGAACTGCGCGATCAGCGCATCGAGCCGGCGGCGTTCACCTCGCGTTGGAACCGTTTCGAGAACACTTTCTGGCGCGCTATAAAAATAACCCGTTTAATTATTAAACGGGGTTATTCGTTCCGTTGGCTACGGCTGGTCTCGTGCAGTTTTCGCGACGGTGATCGGGTGGAACCCGGTGTCGCAAAGGTCGAGTGTCAGGGTGGCAAGGGTCGGTCTCCGTCCGATACGAGATAAGAGGGGGGGGGGAATAATCGCCGATCGATAAATCGGGGATGCAAACACCGCAAACAAATCAGACAATCAAACAATTCACACCGAAAATAAATTTTTTAATTTTTGGGAAATCTGGGCTGTTACAATACAACACCACCAACAAGGGATCTCGTCCTGAGATCCAGGACGATCCGAGGGAGAGGGGAAGGGGGAAAGAAGAGAGTCGACAATCGTCAACACCACCAACAAGCGACTCTGCTCCATGTCGATGTCGAGCTTCCGTCAAGATAATTTTCCGCAGAGAGACGACATCGTCGGAAAAACGAAACCGTCAGTGACAAGAGGAAGAACGATCGCGAAAACTAGATCAAGGGATAGTGATTTTCGATGCAAGTCGTAAAAACACCGGTAAAAGGAGGGATGACAATGGATGACCCAGATGATACCCAAAATCGGAGAAGCTAAATATACTACAGGAATTCCCAAACCTTAGATCGGAATCGAGACAATACGCTGCAAGCAAGGCATTGTAACGGTTCCGAAACTCCACACACTCGAGATCCTAAAGTTTGAAGGGGGATAAGTCGGGAGTAAAACACTTACGACACTTGTCCTGACCAGAGTAAGGGTAAGGAGTAAAAAGATTCCTACTCTCCGATAACTAACTTATTAACTACAAAATAGTTTTTATCTAGACTCGACTTCGGCCAGAAAAGGGATCCTACGGTCGGTAAGGCTCTAATACCAGGTTGTAAGGCCCGATATGCGGTACTATTCCAGATCTAGATGTTTCCATCCAGATCCTTGGACGAAGCACATATCGGTCCCACCGCGACATATGACGAAGTCATATGCCCCGGATTTCCAACATGATATCACAACATTACAGATACAAGGATACAACATCTCATACAATCGGCATAAAACTGCCTCAAATACAATACAACAGCGGAACGTACATGTCTGAGTACATACTAAAATCAAATGCCTAGTGGCAAAGAGAAAAACATCGATCCCCGTAAGCACACGGGTCCAGGCCCTCCGTTGGGATCCGCCTAACTAGTCGTCGTCGAGTCTCCACGTGAAACTTCAATCACCATACCTGTTGTCGATCAAGAACTCTGAAAAGAGTTTGGAGTAGTATCATGAGTACAGAAGTACTCAGCATCCAACTATAGTGGTCATCTGACCCAGCAAGGACTTCATCACTCGTCATTCTAGGAAAACTAGTAGTTTACGGTAAGGAAGGGGTAAGTGGTGAGGTTGCTGCCGCACTAGCATTTATGAAGTGGCTAACGATCTAGAGAGTAACATAAGAAGCCAAGCATTCGATGAGGAATCGCCTCCAACAAGTCTTGCTATCAGCTACTTACGCAAGCATAACACCTATCCTATCCTTGTCCTCCTCTTCGCATCCCAACGAAGAAGAAACAGTCAAGGCACACACACGTTGATCAAGTTATATTAAGATTATCTCAGTTGTTGTTGTCTATGAAAAAGGAGTAGGTCTCAAGTCGTACATAACCGTGGACACGGCTTCTCGAAAATATTTAACCCTGCAGGGGTGTACCAACTGCCCATTACAAGGCTCCGCACGCACGCCCATCTCTCTAAGTTGCTACCCATCACAGGGAACCATTTTATGATTTAGTTCCAAAAGATCCGAAACGACAGGTCCCTCTAGCTAACAACGAACAAATCCGGGTGGCCCCCGGTGAGTCGACATCCAGCTCAGGAGCCGGCCGCGCTCTCAATCTGGTCTCTACCGTATGACTCCAGGTTTGGATTGCCGGTTAATCACACATGGGAAACGGGTCCTCAGCCGGTCATGATGGGCCACCAAGGGAACTATGTCCTCACTGGTCCGGGTTAGTTTAAAAACTACTGGCAGCTGACCAGCACACACACGGTTTCAAATGGTAAATCAGCTTGGGCCACCACTAGAAATGTTTGAACCTAGGTAGGTAAGAAAAGGGGACCCCATAAAATCCCACACGCGGTTAGGCACGCTCAGTCTTAAAACAAATACCCGGAACTCAGATCCTAGGTGACTCGAATGGAACAAAGCGTCGGGGCGGGATAGCCTAGACCTTCCATCCTTCGTCGACTATAGTCAACATTATAATAATCATATCATCAACAACAATATAATAATGAGATAGCCCAAACCAAGGAGTAACAGGAGGTAACAGTCGTAGCACCCTAAGCATGCATACTAAGAAGGGGCTGAGCGACGAGCAATAGTAACATAGCAGTACAAGGTTTGCTGGGAGGGGACATGGCTATATCGGTTTGAAAGAGGCTGTAACCATGTGGTAGGATCAAACATCGAACCTAACCTAGACTAGCATGCAAACCGCTAGTTGAAATAGAATGGATCATAAGTAATGTATAGTCCTTGCCTGTTGATAAGTCGTGTTCCGAAGGTGTAGTTGATCGCAACCTTGCATCGTCTCCGAAGGGTACCCGCGGAAGCACAAAAGACGATAAACACTGGAAAGCAATCAACGAGCAAGCATCTATTACTACGAGGCAAACACGAGCAAGCATCAACAAGAAGGCAACACGAGACATCGCACCTACCGTCAAGAGCGGTTACTAACAGGTTAAGTGGAGTACTCGTCACACACGATGAATACCGCATGTTTAGAAAGGTTCAAGTTATTTAGCTACAGGTGATCAACAAAGGTTGTTAACATGGCAACTCAATCAAGCATGGCATAGCACACAAACATTACAAGAGGTGAAGCACGAAGTAAACTATCTATGCTACTCAATTTAAGTGAGGCACAACCTAAACATGGCATAACACTAAGTGCCGCACGATGATTAAAACATTTGGTACTGTTCTATCCTAAACCATATTTTAGGTTGGTTAACAACATCAAACAATAGCATAAACACAAATTCCACGAAAAACTTATCAAGTTACATATAAGGCACACTCCAAACGGAGTTACGGTTAAAAAGATATAAGCAAAACAAGTTACGGGCACAATCTGCCAACACAGATAAAAGAAAAAAAACATAACAGAAAAAAAAGAGGGCCTCACCCTAAAGGGCTCGACCCATCTGGCGGCTGGCGGCTGGGCTGGAGTTGGGCTGGGCTCGCCGGCTGGCCTAGGCCGCCTGGCCGAGCTGGCCCACATGGGCGCGCTGGGAGCCGGCCCAGGCCGATGGCGGTGGTGGCCTCGTGCCTCCCGCACGGGACACGCCACGGCGGTGCTCTCCGGCGAGCACATGCGGTGCTTCGACGAGGAACGGGGCTGGCGTGGTGACGGAGGGGGCCGGGAGCAGCGGGATCGGGGCGAGGCGGCGTGGATCCAGTGGCTGGGGCGCCGCCGGCGTGAAGGCTTGAGGCGGGGCGCGGCTCCGTCAAGCTCCTGGACAGGGCTCCCATGGCGGCTGCAGACCGCGTGCTGCACAGAGAGAGGAGGGGTGAGGGGATAGAAGGAGAGGAGGAGGGAGAAGAGAAGAGGGAGAGGAGGGAGGGGGAGGCCCGGCAGTGAGCTCGCCGGAGCAAGGCGCGCGGCGGCTTCACGGTGCAGGCGACTCGGGAAGGAGAGTGAGGAGGAGGCTGGGTGGATCTGGGCCGTCGGATCGTGAGGTCTGACAGTCCAGATCGCAGGGGAGCAAAAATTTCGGGATTTGGGGTGTTTTTGGGCAGATCTGGCAATTTTTCAGGGGGGTGGCTGCAATTTTGTGTCTAGGGAAACCCTAGAAAGGGGTGGGAGTGTGGTGGTCTTTATATAGCCCAGGTGGCTGGCAGTTTGCAAAAACATCCCCGGTTTTTCTCTCGCGCGCGAGGTGCTGACGTTTCTGACCGCCGGGGGTCCGCAGGACCTCCGATTCGGGTAAAACTTCGAACATCGCGATCAGCGCGTCGAGCCGGCGGCGTTCACCTCGCGTTGGAACCGTTCCGAGAACACTTTCCGGCGCGCTATAAAAATAACCCGTTTAATTATTAAACGGGGTTTTTTCGTTCCGTTGGCTGCGGCTGGTCTCGTGCGGTTTTCGTGACGGTGATCGGGTGGAACCCGGTGTCGCAAAGGTCGAGTGTCAAGGTGGAAAGGGCCGGTCTCCGTCCGATACGAGATAAGATGGTGGAAATAATCGCCGATCGATAAATCGGGGATGCAAACACCGCAAACAAATCAGACAATCAAACAATTTACACCGAAAATAAATTTTATAATTATTGTGAAATCTGGGCTGTTACACGTTCCCCACTGGACTCAACCCGAAGATTGAGACGAAGACTTTCCGAAGAGGTTGCTGATACGTCCCAAACGTATCTATAATTTCTACTTGCTCCATGCATGGTTTGTGTGACTTTGCCATGTTTTGCTTGAACTTTCATACACTTTTGAGCATATTTGGACTAATCTATTAACCCAGTGCACCCAGCTGCCAGTTGTTGTTTTCTGCTGTTTTTGTATTTCAGGTTTTCCAGCCATTAAAAGTGCTTCAAAAAATCCAGGAAAATCAGATAAAAAATCAGCGTCGCGGAAGCTTCCGGAAACACCAAAGCAGCGAAGGGGGGCCACCACCAGGAGGCCAGGAGGATCCCTGGCGCGACCCCTGTTGGATATATGCCCTAGAGGCAATAATAAAGTATGTTATTATTTATATATTCTTTGTCATAATTAATGTTTATATTTCTGTGCTATAATTGCAATGATCCTGACTATGAGATTTAGAAGAAAACTCATATGCATGTGTGGAAATGTAAACAACAAGAGTTCCTGGTTTTGCCTCTAAGACCAGCCCATGTGCTTATTGATGATTATGTTTTCTTAATCATGGACATTGTTCTTGTAACAAGGATGTCAATAGCATTGAGAGCATATTGTTAGCAGAACAATGATGTTGAACCGACCCAAGTGTTAAATGATATACTTAGAGTACTCATCGTAAAACAACGTTATAAGTCATATCATAAAATGTTATTTTATACATAGTTCCTTAGACCATGGGAATGTCAAGTTGCTTCACACAAGAAGATGTGCTTTGGTTCTTAGATGAATCTTCCCGTAAATGGGAAGTAGTAAAATAAGTTCTGGGTATTTGGACAGTGTGTCTAGTAACGGTGATAGTTCGAGACTGGGATTTGCTCCTTGACGATGAAGAGATATAGACTCAGGGCCCACTCGGTGTAACGGTATCCATTCTCGTCTGGCCAGACACTTTGTGATTTAGTCACGGGGATACAGGTATACGTAACGAGGAATGAAGACAAACGAGCAATGAGGATAACTGATGGCTTGTGATCAAAAGTTGTTTCACATTGGTGCCAAACTTCTCTCCTCTAACTTTGTCATATATCGCGAAGAAAAAGGAATAGTATATGATAAACATAAAGGTTCACTTGAAGTATTTTCGTGTATGTGTGGGAGTCAACATGGGTGTCCATGGCTCCGCTGTTGATTATTGACGATTGACTGTAAGTCTGGAAAGCGTTGCGAGTCATGTCTACATAATACCGAACCTATTGGGTCACACACTTAAAGTACAGTAATCTTTTAGAATACTAGGATGATTGAAGGTTTAGTGGAAGAAAGTAAAGAGTAAAGAATATGGCTAAGACACTTTGGAATTGTTTCAGATAACTTTAGTTCATATGAAAATGGTAATGGGAAAGTTTACGATCAACCGAAATAGTTTCGGTGATCGGTGGACAGCTTAAACAATATGTTGTGTTCACCGGATATATTAACCTTAGCCCGGATTGATCCGATACCTATTTAGATGTCTCCGAAACATTCGTTAGAGGTCCCGGAAGGTCTTGGAAGTGTTCTAGAAGTGTCCGGAATGTCCTGAAACGGTCCCGATAGGTCCCGGAAGGTCCTGGAAGCTTCTAGAAGGTCACAGAAGGTTCCGGAAGGTTCCGGGCAGTACCACCCACTGGCCCCACCCCCTAGCTTGGGGGGAAAGCCACTTAGGTTGCCCTGGCCGGCCAGGAGGTGGGGGCGCCACAAATAAGGGGAATCCTACTTGGAGTAGGATTCCCCAATCCTATTATGGAAGGAGTCCTAGTGGGAAAGTCCTAGGAGGTTTGGAGTCCAAGTGGGACTCCCCACCCCCTTAGGCCGGCGCACCAAGCCCCTTGGCCACCTATATAAGGTGAGCCAAGGGGGGGGGAGGAGACACACACGCCCCTGCGCCCCCCTTGCCCTAGTTGCTAGTTGCTCCACTTTTAGACCCCGGTTTAGATTCTAATCTAGATCGGAACTCGCTAGGGTTTTCTCTCTGTAGTTTTCTTGGAGGCGTTCTTCTCTGGACAGTGGAGCGCTGCCGTATTGCTGTGTCGGACGTGTGGATACCTGTGGAGAGATCATAGCTTTGATCTTTCTTCGAGGATCATCTTCTTCTTCCTCGGAGAACTGTTCGAGGGAATTGACGAGGAGATCCGTTCGTGGGAGAGATCGTGGGAAGGATCGTGAGATCTTCTTCAACCCGCATCACCAACTCTTCTTCCGCTGCAATTGTTGGTGAGCATTGTCCTAAACCTTGTATGCAATCTATCATGGATGATCTTGGGTTCTTAACTCGTAGGCACGAAATTTTTGTTTTCTACTACGTTTCCCAACAGTGGTATCATGAGCGATCCTTGATTAGATGCATGTTTAGGTAGATCATATGTTGATATGAGGCATTGATTTTCTTGTTTTCTTCCCTATCATGTGATCTTTTCTTTGCTCGACGACATGATGTGATTTTTCTACAAGGTTTGAGTTTTTCCATGATCCCTCTATGCTGCTCTTAGTATGCTGGTTGCCTTGATCATGGACTACATCAAATTCCTTGGATCTCATCCTAGTCTTGCTATAGAAATTTTTACATGAACGGGCTTGTGGATTTTATGAACTCAAATCCACACGGGGGTCACGCGTTTAACGAAGTTTGGCTTGTGGCATTAGTTGCTACACGCACCCCGTATGTTAAACTAGCAACAAAAGAAGTATCGCGTTTTGTTTTGTCTAGGGTTTCTCGTTTTCCATGTAAACATGCTTAGCAACCACGATAAAATTTGCCACAACCCATGTAGATAGCGATCTAACTCGTTTTTGCAGAGAATGCATGTGATGTGGTATAGCCTTCAAGATTTGCAATGTGTTTTTATGAGATGCTATATGATGTAATATTTTTGGCGGCCTGCAAGCCGTGGTACGGCATGATGACTGGAGTCATATGATTGTCACTTAATTATGGCCTGTGTGCCAGAACTGTTTAGTAATTTGAGGCAAGGCTATAGATGGAGACGCGGTGATGATCAATGATGTGAAGGTGGACCCCAACACACATGCCGAAGCCGTGAGGAGGTCCCGGCGCCAAGGACAAAAGGTGGTGGGTGGAGACTTCAACCACGGAGTCATGAAGGCAAAGAAAACTTCACGACACAAAGGGCTATACCATGTCACATATTTTATAAATTGCCTGTGATGTTAATCCCTTTGATGCACCCTTGTTTGATGCGCGGTAGTCGTGTTTTATTAGGGTGATCTCTCGCAAAATAATATCAAGTAGATAGTGTTCTCCCAACTGTAGCACCGTCTATACTATGTTTCACACCGGAGCAGGTCATGTCACATGGGTGCACACGGTGCGACGCATAAAAGGCGGGTGTGTTAAGAAAACACGGCATTTACACTTGGTTGTCTTGACGGTTTGGATAAAAGTTTGCTACCGGAACATGCCCATCGAAATATGAACAAGAGTCACCCTTGCGTGATTGGCAAGTTGGCCTACCAATTCAGTCTAAGTCATCAGCGATGTCACATCAATGGAGGACGACTAAACTTGGATCTTGAATCACTTAGAATCAACTACGAGAGATGTTGGTCTGAGTGGGAGCACTTATTAAATTAATAATGTGATTAATGAGTGCAACTTAATTATGAACATTGTCTAAAGTGAAACTTGTGTTTATGTTGTAGATTGAAATGGCCCGTGTCAATCCCCAGTTTAACTTGGGTCCGTTGATTGAGAAAAAAAATTGAAAGCTGATGGAAGCAACTATGTGGACTGGGTGCGTGCCCTGAGAATTGTACTCAGGAGTGCTAAGAAGGACTATGTCCTGATGACACCTCTCCCAGCAGTGCCGGGGCCTGAAGCCATGGTTGCTGAGCAGAATGTGCATCAGACTAAGCTTGATGATAGCATCGCAGTTCAGTGTCTAATGACTGCATGTATGGAATCCGAGTTACAAGGGAGGTTTGAAAACACCGATCCCCACTTAATTGTTAAGGAGTTAGACGCTCTGTATGCAAAACACGCTAGAACTGAACGGTATGAGGTAACTCATGCCATGTGGAATTGCAAGATGAAGGAAGGAACACCTGTTAGTGAGCACGTGATAAAGATCATGCGCCTTGGGAAAAGGTTGACTGAGCTGGGATTTCCGGTCCCGGAATCACTGGGTACAGATATTGTCCTCATGTCACTCCCGCCAAGTTTCAAAGGCTTTGTTTAGAACTATCACATGAATGGGATGGATACGTTAGTTAATGAACTGCTTGCAATGCTGAAAAATGCGGGGACTACCATGCAGGCTGACCCTAACTATACGTTGGCGGTTAGCAAGACCACCAGTTTCAAAAAGAAGGGCAAATCCAAGGGCAAAGGCGCTGGCAATCCTGGCGCCAAAACCAAGAAACCCTTTGGTACTGGCCCTAACAAAGATATTGAGTGCTTCTACTGCAAAGCTAAAGGTCACTGGAAGAGGAACTCCAAGAAGTATCTGGCAGATAGAAAGAAGCTTGGTTTTACCAGCGAAGGTATAAAAGTTATATATGTCATAGATGTTTTTCTTTCCGGCCCTCACTCTAAGTCGTGAGTATTTGATACTGGAGCTGTTGCTCATATCTGTAATTCATTACAGGGACTAAGGAGAATAAGAAATCTGGAAAAGAATGAAGTGACGATGCATGTCGGAAATGGAGCTACGATCTCTGCTAAAGCCGTGGGCGTCTACACTCTACATCTACCTTCAGGATTTACCATTGAATTAGATAATTGTTATTTCGTTCCTGCTATTTGTAAGAACATTATGTCCGGATCATGTTTAATCCGCGACGGTTATAATTTTAAGTCTGAGAACAATGGTTGCTCTATTTACTTGAAGAATATGTTCTATGGTTTTGCACCTATTAAGAATGGGATGTTTTATTTAGATCTTGAATGTAGTAACGACATCTTAAACATAAGCTCTAAACGACTTAAGAAGGATGAAAATACCACTTACATGTGGCACTGCCGTCTGGGCCACATCGGAAAGAAACGCATGCAGAAACTTCATAAAGATGGGATTTTGCAATCTTTTGATTTCGAATCATTTGATAAATGTGAGGCTTGTCTGATGGGCAAACTGACTCGGACGCCGTTCACAGGTCATGTTGAACGGGCGACAGACTTATTTGAAATAATACATAGTGATGTGTGTGGACCGATGAGTGTACCGGCGCGCGGTGGATATCTTTACTTCATAACTTTTACTGATGATTTGAGTAGATATGGTTATATTCACTTAATGAAGCAAAAATCCGAAACTTTTGAAAAGTTCAAAGAATTTCAGAACGAAGTTGAGAATCATCGTGACAAGAAAATCAAATTTCTACGATCTGATCGTGGTGGTGAATATCTTAGTCATGAGTTTAGAGAACACCTCATGGAGCGTGGAATCGTTTCACAGCTGACGCCACCTGGAACTCCACAGAGAAATGGAGTGTCTGAGAGGCGTAACCGAACTTTGTTAGACATGGTGAGGTCCATGATGTCATTAACTGATCTGCCACTTTATTTTTGGGGTTATGCGTTAGAGACTGCCGCTTTTACTTTAAATAGGGTGCCGTCAAAGTCTGTGGAAACGACACCATACGAGTTGTGGAATGGGAACAAACCCAACATTTCGTTCCTGAAAGTTTGGGGTTGTGATGTTTATGTAAAACGTTTACAACCGAACAAACTCGACCCTAAAGCAGACAAGTGCTACTTTGTAGGTTATGCCAAATACACCATAGGCTATTCCTTTTACCACCCCTCCGATGGCAAAGTCTTTATTGCTAAAGGAGGAACTTTTCTTGAGAAAGAGTTTCTTAGCAAAGAGGTGAGTGGGAGGACAGTACAGCTTGATGAGGTTAGTGAACCTTCGGAACCAAGGAATGAAACGATGGAAGTTGTTCCAGCTGTCATTCCGATGAAGGAACCGGAAGCGCCTGCAAATGATGCAGGAACTTCTGAGAAGCTAGTGACTGAACCAAGGAGATCAGGCAGAGTACGTCAGCTACCCGAGTGGTATGCTAACGAAGTATTCATATTGGAAGATGATGAGCCTGTGAACTACAAAGAAGCGATGATGAGCCCCAAATCCACTGAATGGCTACAAGCCATGAAATCCGAAATGGAATCCATGTACGAAAACGAATTATGGGGCTTGGTGATCCCTCAAGAGGATGTGAAACCAATTGAATGTAAATGGATTTTCAAAAGAAAGACAGACGCGGATGGTAATGTCACTATTCATAAAGCTAGACTTGTTGCGAAAGGGTTCCGACAAGTGCAAGGAGTTGACTACGCCGAGACTTTCTCGCCAGTAGCAATGCTTAAGTCTGTGCGGATTTTACTAGCAATTGCTGCATATTTCGACTATGAGATATGGCAGATGGACGTCAAAACAGCTTTCCTGAATGGGAACCTCGAGGAGAATGTATACATGATACAACCGGAGGGTTTTGTCGCACCAAAGGAAGATGGAAAGGTGTGCAAGCTTAAAAGATCCATCTATGGACTAAAGTAAGCATCACGGAGTTGGAATCTTTGTTTTGATGAAGTGGTCAAAGGTTTTGGCTTCATCCAGAATGGCGAAGAAGCTTGTGTTCACAAGAAAGTAATTGGGATAGCAATATCTTTTCTAATACTGTATGTAGACGACATATTGTTGATTGGAAATGATAAAGAATTTCTTAACACTATAAAGGAGTCATTGAAAAGTAGTTTTTCGATGAAAGACTTAGGTGAAGCCGCTTACATATTGGGCATTAAGATCTATAGAGATAGATCCCGGCGCCTGATAGGGCTGAGCCAGAGCACGTATATAGACAAGGTTCTGAATAGGTTCAGAATGGAGAAATCTAAGAAGGGATTCCTCCCAATGTCACATGGTGTGGTACTCTGCAAGATTCAGTGTCCTAAGAACACTGAGGAGCAGGTAGAGATGAGCACAGTTCCATATGCTTCGGTAATTGGATCTGTTATGGATGCCATGATATGTACAAGACCAGATGTTTCCTATGCTCTGAGTATATGTAGCAAATACCAGAGCAACCCAGGTAATGCACACTGGGTAGCAGTCAAAAATATTTTGAAGTATCTAAACAGAACTAAGAATATGTTCTTGGTATTCGGAGGTGATGAAGAACTTGTTGTGAAGGGTTACACTGATTCAAGCTTCATGACAGATCCGAATGACTTCAAATCTCAATCAGGATATGTTTTCACACTCAACGGGGGTGCCGTGAGCTGGAAAAGTTCTAAGCAGAATACGGTCGCGGATTCTACAACGGAGGCGGAGTACATCGCAGCTTCAGAAGCTACGAAGGAGGGATATTGGATTAAGAAATTCATCACTGAGCTCGGTGTGGTTCCTAGTGCTGAAGACCCCATGGAGATCTACTGTGACAATAGTGGAGCCGTGGCGCAAGCTAGAGAACCAAGGTCCCACCAGAAATCCAAACACATTGACCGCCGTTATCACAAAATCCGAGAGTTCGTTGACAAAGGATATGTGAAAGTATGCAAGATTCACACGGACCTGAACGTGTCAGATCCGACGACGAAGCCTCTTCCACGAGCAAAGCATGAGCAACACCGAACAGCCATTGGTGTGAGAGAACTTATGTAACTAGTATTATTGTATCTAGTGCAAGTGGGAGACTGTTGGATATATGCCCTAGAGGCAATAATAAAGTATGTTATTATTTATATATTCTTGTTCATAATTAATGTTTATATTTCTGTGCTATAATTGCAATGATCCTGACTATGAGATTCAGAAGAAAACTCATATGCATGTGTGGAAATGTAAACAACAAGAGTTCCTGGTTTTGCCTCTAAGACCAGCCCATGTGCTTATTGATGATTATGTTTTCTTAATCATGGACATTGTTCTTGTAACAAGGATGTAAATAGCAATGAGAGCATATTGTTAGCAGAACAATGGTGTTGAACCGACCGTAGTGTTAAATGATATACTTAGAGAACTCATCGTAAAACAACGTTATAAGTCATATCATAAAATGTTATTTTATACATAGTTCCTTAGACCATGAGAATGTCAAGTTCCTTAGACTCAGGGCCCACTCGGTGTAACGGTATCCATTCTCGTCTGGCCAGACACTTTGTGATTTAGTCACGGGGATACCGGTATACGTAACGAGGAATGAAGACAAACGAGCAATGAGGATAACTGATGGCTTGTAATCAAAAGTTGTTTCACATAGGTGCCAAACTTCTCTCCTCTAACTTTGTCATATATCGCGAAGCAAAAGGAATAGTATACGATAAACATAAAGGTTCACTCGAAGTCTTTTCGTGTATGTGTGGGAGTCAACATGGGTGTCCATGGCTCCGCTGTTGATTATTGACGATTGACTATAAGTCTGGAAAGCGTTCTGAGTCATGTCTACATAATACCGAACCTATTGGGTCACACACTTAAAGTACAGTAATCTGTTAGAATACTAGGATGATTGAAGGTTTAGTGGAAGCAAGTAAAGAGCAAAGAATATGCCTAAGACACTTTGGAATTGTTTCATATAACTTTAGTTCATATGAAAATGGTAATGGGAAAGTTTACGATCAACCGGAATAGTTTCGGTGATCGGTGGACAACTTAAACAATATGTTGTGTTCACCGGATATATTAACCTTAGCCCGGATTGATCCTAGACCTATTTAGATGGCTCCGGAACATTCGTTAGAGGTCCCGGAAGGTCTTGGAAGTGTTCCAGAAGTGTGCGGAATATCCCGAAACGGTCCCGGTAGGTCCCGGAAGGTCCTGGAAGCTTCTAGAAGGTCACGGAAGGTTCCGGAAGGTTCCGGGAAGTACCACCCACTGGCCCCACCCCCTAGCTTGGGGGTCAAGCCACTTAGGCTTCTCTGGCCGGCCAGGAGGTGGGGGCGCCACAAATACAAGTAGGATTCCCCAATCCTATTATGGAAGGAGTCCTAGTGGGAAAGTCCTAGGAGGTTTGGAATCCAAGTTGGACTCCCCACCCCCTTAGGCCGGCGCACCAAGCCCCTTGGCCACCTATATAAGGTGAGCCAAGGGGGGGGGAGGAGACACACAAGCCCCTGCGCCCCCCCTTGCCCTAGTTGCTAGTTGCTCCACTTTTAGACCCCGGTTTAGATTCTAATCTAGATCGGAACTCGCTAGGGATTTCTCTCTCTAGTTTTCTCGGAGGCGTTCTTCTCTGGACGGCGGAGCGCTGCCGGATTGCTATGCCGGACCTGTGGATACCGGTGGAGAGATCATAGCTTTGATCTTGCTTCGAGGATCATCTTCTTCTTCCTCGGAGAACTGTTCGAGGGAATTGACGAGGAGATCCGTTCGTGGGAGAGATCGTGGGACGGATCGTGAGATATTCTTCAACCCGCATCACCAACTCTTCTTCCGCTGCAATTGTTGGTGAGCATTGTCCTAAACCTTGTATGCAATCTATCATGGATGATCTTGGGTTCTTAACTCGTAGGCACGAAATTTTTGTTTTCTACTACGTTTCCCAACAGCTCCACCCTAGGCCGCGCCAGGAGGCCTCCTGGCTTCCTGGTGGGTCCCCTCGACGCCCCCTTCGCCTATGTTTACCCCTCGGGCTGGAAACCCCTAATACGGACTCCTCTTTCGCGATCTCGCCTCTGTTCCGCCGCCGCCGCCGTTTCAAGATCGGGGCTGCCTGGAGAAGCTGCT
The DNA here is from genome assembly GCA_950022295.1 of Bromus sterilis. Taxonomy (NCBI): domain Eukaryota; kingdom Viridiplantae; phylum Streptophyta; class Magnoliopsida; order Poales; family Poaceae; genus Bromus; species Bromus sterilis. The sequence continues at coordinate 228,576,677 of OX465600.1, forward strand.
CCGGCAACTTGCCGGAAGAAGCTACCCCCTCCGGGAGACCATCCATAGACATGGACGCCTCCCGTATGTATCGTGAGTAGTTTACCTTGGACCATGGGTTCCTGAGCAGTAGCTATGTGATCTATCTCTCCCTTCTTTGTGCTTCCACTTTTGAGTCCTCGTGAGCTGCCTCACATGATCGAGGCATCTATGTAATTTCTGTTGTTGCTATGCTGAGTTTGTTGGGATCTGATGGATTATGAGACTATGTTAAGATTGTGATGAGTAATATATTTGGTTCTTCTCTTTTATATTTTGTTCTTGAGTAAATTCTTGCATGTTCTCCGTTGCGGTATTTGCTTTGGCCAAGTATTTTATTTGCAACTCCAAGAGGGAGCGTTATGCTTGATTGTGGGTTCAGCCCCCTGATGTCTAGCTTGAGTGACAGAAACATGAGACTAGGGGATGTGATGTTGCCACCAGGGATAAAACAACGGTGCTTGTACTTGCGGGTGCAAGGATTGTTTACTTTACGCAAAGTTCTTTTAATGTAGTTGTCTGTTGCTTTGAGTTTACACTTTGGGTGGGATTCACAACTTAATACCAGCGAGATGTTCTGGATAGATATCTCAAGGTGGATGATTCGTAGTAGATGCATATGGATTTCAGTCTACTTACCTTGGTGTACTGCCCATTGCTTTTGAACCCTTCCTTTCTTTGCAGCACAGTTAGCATTGCGGTGCCTTCATAATCCTGTCAATTGCTCAACTGTGATTTGTTTACCTCGCTAGCACTTTTATCGTCTTTTGGGAGAGAGACATCACTAGTGAAAATCACGGGACCCCGGTCCATCTTCATATCACTGTTTACACGCTCAATTTACTTTCAGTCTTTACTTTCAGTTGCCATTATCATTATCTCTTGCGTTGATCCTTTGTAAACGGCAAGGATGGAGGAATTGACAACTCCTCTGTACTCATTGGGAGCAAAGTTATTTGTATCTGTGTGCAGGTCCAGGTGAAGTTAGCAACCTCGGCGCCATTGTTCACTTTACCACATTCTTGTATCCTTCGGAGTCCTACGGGAGACAAACCTTGGTATCTTTGCCAAGGGAAAACTTGCCGCTGCACTATATCCAACCCTGCACTTGGGGTAATCAACGAGGGCTTGAAGAGTATAACACTCTCTTGCCATCAGCAAGTTTTCTGGCGCCGTTGCCGGGGACTCCAGTCTACAAGATAGGGGAGTTGCACACTATCTTTTACCTTTTCTTTTTAGTCTTATTAGTTTACCTTTCAGTTTTTACTTTTATGTCCTTAATCAAAAATACCAAAAATACCTGCTACTATGGGTTCCAATGAAAACACTAAGTTGTGTGACTTCACTAGTCACAACAACAGTGACTTTATCTGCACTCCTATTGCTCCACCTGCCACTTCAGCACCTTCTTATGAGATTAAACCTGCTCTGCTTAATCTTGTCATGAAAGATCAATTCTCAGGAGCAGGAGAAGATGCTGCCTTGCACCTAAACAACTTTATCGAGCTATGCGACATGCAGAAGTACAAGGAAGTGGATGGAGACATCGTCGAGCTGAAGCTTTTTTCCTTTCTCTTTGAGAGGAAGATCCAAGGAGTGGCTACAATCTTTGCCCAAGAACAGTATCGATTCCTAGAGTAAATGCAAAGATGCTTTTATAGGGAAGTAGTATCCCCGTGCTAAAATTATTCAATTGAGGAGTAACATTATGAATTTTAGGCAATTGGATAATGAACACGTTGCCCAGGCTTGGGAACGTATGAAGACGCTTCTCAAGAACTGCCCCACACATGGACTGATTACCTGGATGGTTATCCAGACTTTTTATGCAGGCTTGAACTTCACCTCGCGGAACCTGTTAAATTCGGCCGCAGGAGGAACTTTTATGTCAACCACGCTTGGTGCTGCCACAAAGCTACTTGATGAGATGATGTTGAACTACTCGCAATGGCACACCGAGAGATCTCCAACTGGTAAGAAGGTAAACTCTATCGAGGAGATCTCCTCTTTAAATGAAAAGGTTGACCTTATCATGTCTCTACTTACCAAGCAACCCTCTATTGATCCTCAAGATGTTCCTTTAAATTCTTTGGTTGCTCAGGAGCAAGTAGATGTTAATTTTGTCTCTTGAAACAACTTCAACAATAATGCTTATAGGAGTAACTTTGGTAGCAACAATCCTAGGCCTTTCCCATCCAACAACAATGGGAACAACACTTATCCTACCACCAGAAACTCCACTTCAGAACTAGAGAGTATGCTTAGAGACTTTATCACTACCCAAAAAGCCTTCAACAAGAATGTGGAAGAAAAACTAGCTAAATTATATAATCTTTGTTTGAAGGTAGGCAACTTAGCCCTTGATGCTGAGATGTTAAAAATCAGAACCTCTCCCCTCAAGGAGAGTAAGGTCACTCCTATTAATGCTATCCAGTTACAAATCAATGAAAATATTAGGATGATGGCTAAACTCAAAGAAAGATGGGCTAGAGAAAAAGAGGAAGAGAATAGAATTAAGAGCCTTCCTACTTACCACACAGTAGCTACTATCCAAGTAGTTGAGGATGTCCAAACTGTTAGCACCCATCACACCCCTAGTCCCACTGGACCTATCAATGGTGATGCTACCACCTCAACCGTAGATGAAGAGACCTCTATGAACATAGAGGCTTTCAAACAAGTGAGCTTAAATGATATCACTACTTCCTTGGTAGATAGTAGTGACTTAGACTTTGACAACTGCACTTTACCAGAAGTTATTGGTTTCCTACACAAGATGTCTAGAGACCCCCACACTAACACACTCAATCTTGCCTTCACAGAGCATATCACCAATGCTCTAATCAAAGTTAGGGAGGAGAAGTTTAGACTAGAAGCCTCTATACCTAGGAAGCTAGAAGATGGTTGGGATCCTATGATAAAAATTAAATTGAATAACTTCTCTTGTTATGCTCTTTGTGATGTTGGAGCAAGTACCTCTGTTATGCCCAAAAGAATGTATGATATGCTTGAATTGAAACCTTTTGATCCTTGTTCTTTTGGTGTTCGTGTTGTTGATTCTTCCGTAAAGAAACCTTTGGGGAAGATCGACGATGTTCTTATCATTTTCAATGACAATTATGTTCCCGTTGATTTTACTATTATGGACATTGAGTGTGAGCCCTCTTGTCCGATTATTTTGGGACGTCATTTTCTTCGCACAGTTGGTGCTATCATTGACATGAAAGAGGGAACTATCAAATTCCAATTCCCTCTCAATAAAGGAATGGAACATTTCCCTATAAAAAAGATTAAGTTACCTTTTGAGTCCGTCACACGGGCTAGTTATTCTCTTGAAAAGACTTGATCTTCTGCTTTAAGCCTAGCTAATGGCTCTAAAGAAGCGCTTTCGGGAGGCAGCCTGCAACGAATTTAGGTTTTTCTTTTTGCTTTTGTTCTGTTCTTAGTGGTCTTGATGATTGTTACTACTGTAGAAACATCATTGTATCTTTACTTTTCAAGCTTTGTGCCAATTTTAGCCTCATACGGCAAGGGAAGTAAAAGTTGTGACATGCTGTCCAGAAAACAGATTCTGTCCTCGTGACTAGAAAAATCAGAGAAAAATCCCAGTTCATCTTTTTGAGATGAAATTTTTACACAGCGTGCTCTATACAATTAAAAAACTTCCGTATGTTCTGAGTTTTTTGATTTGAGTTGCAGAAGTATCCCTAAAAAATTCTTTTCTACCTGCTGTTCTGTTTTACAGATTCTGCCACGATTTGTCTCTCTTTACTTTTGCAAACCTTAAGGTTGCTTTTTCTTTGCAAAAACTTTTTGAACATCTTGGGAAACAGTATATCTTCAAGTTTATCTTTATTTCCAGTAAGGGAAAAATTATTTTATTAGGGTACTAACCTCTCTAATCAGCCTACAATGAGTTATGTATGAAGGGAATTTTCAAGTGCGCGATGGAGGATGATGAAAGAAGATTCAGGAGTGTCAAACGCTCAAGCTTGGGGATGCCCATGTGCATCCCCAATAAATATTCAAGGAGACTCAAGCGTCTAAGCTTGGGGATGCCCCCGGTGCATCCCCTTCTTCATCAACAATTATCAGTTCGTCTCTCGTTGCACTATATTTTTATCACTTCATGCGTTATGTGCTTTGCTTGGAGCGTCTCGCTCTTTACTTTTCTAGGTTTGTTTTGCTTTCTTTGATGTAGTAACAAGTCAGACCCCAGCTTACTTACTATTTTGTGTGGGAGAGATACACGCTCCGCTTGAACTAGAACTCCTCATAGGTTTGGCATGCTTATTCTTTAAGCTGTGAGTTGTTCTTTTTCTTTTCTTAGCTGCTAATCTGTTTAGTTGTAGTGCTTTAGTTTTTCTAGAGCTTTTATTTTGTCTTAGGTTGAACTTTCTATAGTTTGCATGTTTTATCTTGTTAGAGAGTTTGCCTGTTGCACTGAGTTATGTGTCTTGACTGAAAGTAGGTAGTTAAAGTTGTTGTTCTCTTTGTAGTAGTAACTTGCAATAGTTTTGAGGTATTGATTAGAGTAATGTTTCAACTTATGGTGTCAAGAGCTCTTGCCTATTAGTGATAGATGTCGTATTTTGGGAAATCCGTGTTTATTTTCAAAACCTACAAAACTAGTTGAGAACTCTAGATACTAGATGGATCACTAACCTCTGGAGGGTTTGAATATTAGAGTACACTCACATACCATGAGTCGAGGATGCGCAAGGATAACCAAACCCCCATACACTCCTCCTGTGCCGTGCATTGCTTTCTTCTCACTCCGAGAGTTGGCTTCCACCTTCTCCGGTACATCCAAATCCTTTGCATGATACGCTCTGTCATCATAAACCTCCTTATATCTTTCCTCAAAACAGCCACCATACCTACCTATCAAGGCATTTCCATAGCCTTTCCGAGATACATTGCCATGCAACACCCATCTTCTCATGACTTGATCTTCATGTCATACATGCTACTTTCTTGATCGATGAGCCGCATGCTAGTTTGGCCTTGCCCTAATCATTGCTACATGACGCGCTAGTATCATTGCATATCCTGCTACCCTGGCAGAGGCATACATTTGCATCAGGATAGTTACATTTTATTTATGTGAGTACCTTTGTAAAGTGTGAAAGATCTCCTATATTCTTGTAAAATATAGAGTATTTCCCCTAAAGTGAGGAAAAGATCCCAAAGAGGAAAAATCAAAAGATCCCAAAGAGGACAAATGAGAGTTAAATAGAAAGAGCCATTGAGGCCACCAAAAAATAAAAAAAAGAGAAAAAGAGAAAAGAAAAATAAAAAGAGAGAAGGGGAATACTACTATTCCTTTTGAGAGATCCACACTAGTACTTCATCTTCTATCCCTTGTACTCCATAGAGATCATCATCATGCATATAGCTATGTGGGGACCCTTCACACTATAGAACTTGGCTTGTATATTCCAATGATGAGCCTCCTCAAACGAGCTCTAGGTCTTCTTGAGCAAGAAAGTTAGATGCACCCCCACTAGTTCCCTTGGGGAGCTCTTAGCTCACATGTGCATCCGTTGCATGGCAATCCCTACTCCTCACATCATATCTATCATATGGCCTTCTCTCGCCTATGATTGTCCTCATTGATGTGAGCCTTTCACACCTTTTTGTCTTCCTCCTCCACCTTCTTTCTGTTTCGCCTTTTAGGTTTCAACTTTCTTGCTCAAGCTCATCCATTGCATGAGTGCTTAAAATATCGAAAGGGAGTGGACCAGTTTGACTTGTACCTGACTAGTGGTCTGGGGACGAGTCAAGATAAGAATCCAAAGGAGACGAAGTGTGAAACTCTAGTAGATAGTTGTTCTCAACAACCTTATTTTTTCTCTCGTATTTCCCCATCCCTTGCTTGCACCCAAACACCATTTGGAGACATTCGAGTCACGGACAGCAAGAGCTCTTGCACCTTTTGTTCTTTTGTTACTTGTGTCAATGCTAATATAGACTCTAGCTTGTTAAGACTTGAATTGAATTGCATGATTTGATTGCTTTACTTAAAAGTCCTTTTATGGTTGTGTGGCATGTCACCACAGAAATTATGCTTGTTATCATTTACCTACTCGAGGACGAGCAGGAATTTAGCTTGGGGATGTTGATACGTCCCAAATGTATCTATAATTTCTGCTTTCTCCATGCATGTTTTGTGTGACTTTGCCATGTTTTTCTTGAACTTTCATACACTTTTGAGCATATTTGGACTAATCTATTAACCCAGTGCACCCAGTTGCCAGTTACTGTTTTCTGCTGTTTTTGTATTTCAGATTTTCCGGCCATTAAAAGTGCTCCAAATATCCAGGAAAATCAGATAAAACATCAGGGTCGGGGACGCTTCCGGAAACACCAAAGCAGCGAAGGTGGGCCACCACCAGGAGGCCAGGAGGGTCCCTGGCGCGGCCCCACCCTAGGCCGTGCCAGGAGGCCTCCTGGCTGCCTGGTGGGTCCCCTCGACGCCCCCTTCGCCTATATTTACCCCTTGGGTTGGAAACCCCTAATACGGACTCCTCTTTCGCGATCTCGCCTCTGTTCCGCCGCCGCCGCCGTTTGAAGATCGGGGCTGCCTGGAAAAGCTGCTCCGGCACCCTGCCGGAAGAAGCTACCCCCTCCGGGAGACCATCCATAGCCATGGACGCCTCCCGTATGTACCGTGAGTAGTTTCCCTTGGACCATGGGTCCGTGACCAGTAGCTATGTGATCTATCTCTCCCTTCTTTGTGCTTCCACTTTCGAGTCCTCGTGAGCTGCCTCACATGATCGAGGCATCTATGTAATTTCTGCTGTTGCTATGCTGAGTTTGTTGGGATCTGATGGATTATGAGACTATGTTCAGATTGTGATGAGTAATATATTTGGTTCTTCTCTTTTATATTTTGTTCTTGAGTAAATTCTTGCATGTTCTCCGTTGCGGTATTTTCTTTGGCCAAGTATTTTATTTGAAACTCCAAGAGGGAGCGTTATGCTTCATTGTGGGTTCAGCCCCCTGATGTCTAGCTTGAGTGACAGAAACATGAGACTAGAGGATGTCTTGTGGCCACCAGGGATAAAACAACGGTGCTTGTACTTGCGGGTGCAAGGATTGTTTACTTTACGCAAAGTTCATTTAATGTAGTTGTCTGTTGCTTTGAGTTTACACTTTGGGTGGGATTCGCAACTTAATACCAGCGAGATGTTCTGGATAGATATCTCAAGGTGGATGATTCGTAGTAGATGCAGATGGATTTCGGTCTACTTACCTTGGCGTACTGCCCATTGCTTTTGAACCCTTCCGTTCTTTGCAGCATAGTTAGCATTGTGGTGCCTTCATAATCCTGTCAATTGCCCAACTGTGATTTCTTTACCTCGCTAGCACTTTTATCGTCTTTTGGGAGAGAGACATCACTAGTGAAAATCACGGGACCCCGGTTCACCACCAAAACAACCCTTGGGTTGATCCTTTGTTTACACCCTCAATTTACTTTCAGTCTTTACTTTCAGTTGCCATTATCATTATCTCTTGCGTTGATCCTTTGTAAACGGCAAGGCCGGAGGAATTGACAACTCCTCTGTACTCGTTGGGAGCAAAGTTATTTGTATCTGTGTGCAGGCCCAGGTGGAGTTAGCAACCTTGGCGGCATTGTTCACTTTACCACCTTCTTGTATCCTTCGGAGTCCTACGGGAGACAAACCTTGGTATCTTTGCCAAGGGAAAACTTACCGCTGCACTATATCCAACCCTGCACTTGGGGTAATCAATGAGGGCTTGAAGAGTATAACACTCTCTTGCCATCAGTTGCCTCCACCCTTTGGTAGCCGGTACACCTATCACACATCTACATTAGCTAGCTACCAGGGCCAGGTTCCCCACAACGTACTCGTGCTAAGCCAGAGCCCATATGGCCAGTGGTTGTAGACGAAAGCTACTAGTAATATTGCCTGTCTGATATTTTTGAGCCTGGACGACGCCCATTGCGTTTAGAGGGTAGACACCATGACGCACCCGGTTCACCACCAAAACAACCCTTGGGTGCATTTAACCCCGGCACTATCCTTAGACAAGGCACATTCTCCGGGATGCAACCCCCCCGTCCAGAAGTGATTTCTATTTATTATAAAGTTGCTACACTATTTCTTAATAGCTCACATGCACTCCATGAATTCTCACAACCCAATACACGTCTACTAAGCATAGCAATTGAGTAACAACACGAGCTAGGTTGATCTACAAATACAGGTCAAGACATATGGCTATCCTAACTGGTTTTGCAGCAACAGTAAAGGAAACTAGCTATCATGCAATAGGGTGATAGTCTTAACATAATGCATATAGAAAATATAGGTGTGAGTATGATCAAAGTATCATTTGGCTTCTTCCTGTTCTAGACGATCACAATCCTCACAAAAAGACGCGGTGCACTCCGGACTATCTATACGAGCAAACATAGCACCAATCAACATATAATCAAAACAATTATGCACAAACCGTAATAAACAAACAAATAACAGTAGCAAAACCTACTAAACAGAAGCTAAACTTAAAGTACTCGACAAAATAAAACCAACGCAAAAAGAAACGGCGAAAACGGGCGCACCATTTAAAAGATACGGCCACCGGAAGTTCAAATTTGAATCTGCTCAAAATTCAAATTTGAAAACTTCAAACTTCTGCAAACTTAGGTCTACTAGCTAGAACTTTTCTCCACGGTCGCGAAGAAACTGGAAACACCTAAAACGGAGCTACGGTTAAAAAGAAAACGCAAAAACGGTACCGGGATGGTACCGGGGTCTAAACTGTTCAAAAGGACCTAACCATAAATAAAATATATACAAAAAACGCGATCGGGTCCCTGGGCAATGGTTGACCAGATCTAGCGTTTTTTTTCTAATCGCGCATCCTCTTTTTTTCCCTTTCCAACAGTAGCCGACGGCCATGGCTAGCAGCACGGGCTGCGGGGCGGGGGGGGGGGGCGGTGGGCGTGGAAGGGCGCGAGGGAAGGCGGGGAGGGTGCGGCGTACCTCGGGGCGAGAACATGAACTCCCTCTCCTCTGTTTATTTTCTAATAGTCCGAGTCCGGCCCGAAGTCTAATTTGCGCCCAGCTCAGAAAAGGAACAAAAGGGCTCCCGGAGGCCCAAATCAATTGTCTAAAAAAACGGTAAATTATTTTTAATTTCCGTTTTCTCCTGAAAATCAAAAAAAATAAAATTGAATTTTTGGCATTACCAAAATATTCAACAAAAAAACAAAACTAAAGCAAATAAAATAAAATGGCTTTTTGGCAATTCTAAAATTATTTAAAATTACCTAAAAACTCTGAAAACATTTTAAAAATTCCCTGGAGTATAAATAAATTCCCAAATTAATTTTAGAAATTATTTATAACCCCAAAGTAAATTTAAAATGCCTCCAACAATATTTTAAACTATTTTCAACCATTTAAAAATGGGGATAAGTCATTTTATATCCTCTCCAGCGAACTGCCATGCGTTGAAAAATGTTTAAATATTTATGAAAATCTAGACAATTACGAAAGAAGCATGAGATGCATAAGATGATCTATTAACATCCAAATTTAGAAAACTGGGATGTTACAAACCAACCCCCCATAAGATGAATCTCTTCCTCGAGATTCGGGCTAGCTAGCAAAGAGATGCGGATGGTCTTGCTTCAGATCTTCTTCACGCTCCCAAGTTGCCTCCTCTTCGGTGTGGTGATCCCACTGAACCTTGGACAGCTTGATCGTCTTGGTGCGGGTAACTCTCTCGGCAGTCTCGAGAATCTTCATCGGTTTCTCCTCATAACTCAGGTCACTCTCCAACCGAATAGCATCAAGTGGAACGGTGTCTCTTAGCACGACATCGGCCATCTCCGCGTGACACTTCTTCATCTGGGATACGTGGAATACATCGTGAACTCCTGTCAAGTCTTCCGGCAATTCCAACTGGTAAGCTACCTCTCCTCGGCGCTCCAAGATCTTGCGGTCCCACAAAACGCGGTGCTAACTTCCCTTTGATCCCAAACCTCTTGAGTCCGCGAATCGGGGAAACCCAAAGGTAAGCACGGTCTCCCACCTCATAGGTTATCTCCTTGCGCTTTGCGTCGGCATAGCTCTTCTGCCTGGACTGTGCTATCTTCAGTTGATCACGAATCAACTTGACCTTCTCCTCAGCCTCTCTGATCAGGTCAGGTCCGAAAAACTGACGCTCTCCTACCTCATCCCACATCAACGGAGTCCTGCACTTCCTGCCATACAGTAACTCGAATGGTGCCATCTGAAGGCTAGCCTGGTAATTGTTGTTGTACGAGAACTCAGCATACGGCAAGTTGACATCCCAACTCGACCTATAATCCAACGCACAAGCTCTCAACATATCCTCCAAGATCTGATTGAACTGAGTACCTCTGTTAGACACAACCTTGCTTGGAACTCCATGCAAACACACGATCCTGGACATATATATCTTGGCTAGCTTGGCATTGTTGTAAGTTGTCTTCACCGGGATGAAGTGAGCAACCTTTGTCAAACGATCAACCACTACCCAGATAGAGTCATACCCTGACCGAGTCGTAGGTAGACCGGTAATGAAATCCATTCCTATCTGGTCCCACTTCCATTCAGGTATCGGCAAAGGCTGCAAGAATCCTGCTGGCTTCTGATGTTCGGCTTTAACTCTCTGGCAAACATCAAACAACGTAATATACTTTGCTATCTCACGCTTCAAGCTAGGCCACCAAAATCTCTCCCTCAAATCCAAATACATCTTGGTATTCCCGGGATGAATTGAGTACGGTGAATCATGTGCCTCCTGAAGAATCAACTTCCTCATGTCCTCATCCTGCGGTACACAAATGCGCTTCTCAAACCAAATGGCTCCATGCTCATCCTCACGAAAACCCTCGGCTTTGCCTCCGCTCATGTTCCTCTTTATTTCCTCGATCTCTGCGTCATTATTCTGGGCTCCTCTGATCCTCTCCAATAAGTCTGGCTTCACCTCAAGTGTCGCCACGAACCCACTAGGAACAATCTCCAGCCTGAGCTTCTTGAACTGCTCACACAACTCAAATGGCATAGTCTCAGCATTTGCAACATTGACGTGGCTCTTACGGCTCAACGCATCTGCATCTACATTTGCTTTACCAGGATGATACTGCACATTCAGGTCATAGTCCTTAATAAGCTCCAGTCATCTGCTCTACCTGAGGTTCAGCTCCCTCTGAGTGAAAATATACTTCAAACTCTTATGATCAGTGAATATGTCACAACGGTTCCCAATAAGATAGTGCCTCCATGTCTTCAGCGCATGAACAACCGTTGCTAACTCCGAGTCATGTGTTGGATAGTTCTTCTCATGGTTATTAAGTTGATGAGAAGCATAAGCAACAACCTTTCCACCTTGCATCAACACACAACCAAGTCCTCGACGAGTTGCATCACAATAAACTTGGAAGTCCTTATGTATATCCGGCAGACGTAGAACTGGTGCAGTTACTAACCGTTCCTTCAACTCCTGAAAACTGGTCTCACAATCATCATTCCATTCAAACTTATTCTCCTTCTTCAACAACTCGGTCATTACCTTTGCAATCCTTGAGAAGTTTTCAATGAATCTCCTGTAATATCCCGCAAGTCCCAAGAAACTGCGGATATCACCAACGGTCTTGGGTGTCTCCCATTCAGTCATGGTGGAAACCTTCGATGGATCCACTTCTACTCCTTCTCCTGACACAACATGCCCAAGGAATCCTACCTCCTTCAACCAAAACTCACATTTGCTGAACTTGGCATACAACTAGTGCTCCCTCAGCTTCTCCAATACCAAACGCAAATGTGCCTCATGCTCTTGCTCAATCTTGTAATAGATCAATATATCATCAATGAACACCACAACGAACTTGTCCAAGAACTCCATAAACACCTTGTTCATCATATTCATGAAGTATGTAGGAGCATTAGTCAATCCAAATGACATAACAGTATACTCATACAACCCATACCTTGTAGTAAAGGTCGTCTTCGGAATATCCCCCTCTCGAATCTTCAACTGGTAGAGGATACTTGTTCTTGATAGTAACTTCATTTAGAGAACGGTAATCCACACACATCCTCAAAGTGCCATCCTTCTTCTCAACAAACAGCACTGGAGCTCCCCAAGGTGATGAACTTGGGCGAATGAATCCCTTTGCCTGCAACTCTCTGATCTTCTCCTTCAACTCTGCAAGTTCATTAGCTAGCATCCTATACGGTCTCTTAGCAGTAGGGCCAGTGCCTGGTATCAAGTCAATGAGGAATTCAATCTCCCTATCTGGTGGCATTCTTGGCAACTTATCTGGAAATACATCCAGATAATCCCTCACAACACGCACATATTCTAGGCTACCCCCTTAAGAGAATTAACCTGAGCTTGCTTGTGCTTGTACTTAGACTCATATCTGATTTTCAACCCAGCTGGTGTACGGAGAGTGATAGAACGACTGGCACAATCGATAACACCCTGATACTTGGCTAACCAATCCATACCCAAAATAACATCCAGGCCTTGCGACTTCAATATGATCAAATCCGTAGGGAAAACATGCCTGCCTATGGCTAAGTCTATCTGCTAGCAACCCATACTAGCTGACATCTCTGCTCCCGGAGAACTAATGTGAATGGGTGCCTTAAGGGCTACTGTAGGTAACTCATGCTTATCCACAAATACCCTCGATATGAAAGAATGTGATGCACCAGAATCAAAAAGAACAAGTGCAGGTACTGAACTGACAAGGAACTTACCAATCACAGCATCAGGCTCCTCATAGACCTCCTCCACATTGACATGGTTCACATGCCCCTTGTTGAAAGGATTGGGCTTGACAACTCCACTGTTATTGGGCTTCGACTCTGGGCAGTCTGTGGCATAGTGTCCCATGTTCTTGCACTTGAAACACTGAATCTGACTCAAGTCCTTCGGTGCATGGCCATTCTGACGGTTGTTTCCATTGCCTCCATTGGCTCCATTGTTTCTCCCATTCCCATTGTTCCTTCCATTGCCATTACCATTCCTGTTACCATTGTGGTGGTTGCGGCCATTATGGTTGTGACCATTCCCACCATGATGGTTGTGTCCTCCATTGTGAACATGGCCATTCCCACCATTGTGGTTATGTCCATGGTTATGTCCTCCATTGCCACCATTAGAATTGCGTGGCTTCTGATGCGGTCTAGAGTTATACTTGCCACCATTGTTGTTGTTGTACTTCCTCTTGCGGTTCTCAATGGCCTGCTGCTTGCCTTCCAACACAACAGCCTTGTCTATGAGCCCCTGGCAGTTAGCAAAGGTAGCCACTGTCAACTGGACTCCCAACTCATCATTCAGCCCTTCCAAGAACTTCTCCTGCCTTGCTGCATCATCCCTGACATCATCTGGAGAATAATTTGCAAGCTTGTTGAACTCCTCAACATACTCGGCCACTGAACGGCCTCCCTGACGCAAGCTGTGGAACTCCTTCTTCTTCAAGCTCATGGTGCCTGCTGAAACATGTGCGGCGCGAAAATAAGACTGAAACTGCGCCCAGGTGATGGTGTCAATGGGGTAAGTCACCAAGTAGTTGTCCCACCATGTTGCGGCAGGACCCTCCAGCAAGTGTGAGGAAAACCTCACTCTCTCAGCCTCAGTGCAGCCAATAGTCTCCAAGTTGCAGTTCACTGAGCGAAGCCAATCATCAGCCACAATAGGTTCAGGGTTACTGGAGAACCTCTGCGGATTCAACCTCAAGAACCTAGCAAGCGTGTCCACGGGCGGGGGTGGTGGTGGCGGTGGGTTCTGATTGTTTTTCATATTCTGGGTGAGCAACTGGATCAACTAAGCTTGTCCTTGCAACTACTGCTGCATGTAGTCTGGCACTCCATTGTCGTTGTTGTTGTTGGCGGGGTCACGTCTCGGCGGCATCTGTTTGGGCAAGAATAGATCAGATTTAGACATAAATTAGCTAGGGAAATATACTCCTACCCATATGCATATGATGATCATGGCAAGCATTATATATACAATACATATATCACCAATCAACTTCACCAAACAATATCACCATAGCATCAAGCATATAACAATCATCAACCAATGCACTCATACGAAAAACAATCACATATCACACCATATAGTTTAAAATATCGATTTGCAACTAATGACAAGATCCTCATTACAACCAAGACATAAAACGATAGTATCTCAATCAACCTAGTATTGCCACACCAGATAAGCCAACATGGTCAATACACTAATACGACTAAACGACGAAGAACTAATCATCGGTGAAGAAGTTGTTGATGCTGTCTGGGCTAAACAACACCCGGTACTCCCTTCCAGTAATGGTGTTGCGCTCTTGGGTTTTGGCTCCTCTTCTTCTTCAGTAGTGTCCACTTCTTGTTCATCTTCCTGGACTTCAACTCCATGTGCCCTCAGCTTGTCCTTAAGCTTCTGGATTTCACCTTTCATCTTCATCTTCTCCTGCTGCAACCTCCAGTTGGTCCTCTTGAGTTGGCGTGTGGTTTGTTGATGCTCAATGATGGTGTAGAGGTCTGACTGCGCGCTCCTCTCCAGGTTGAGGATGTGCTTCTACAGACTTTGCACGTGGTAGGTGAGTGTCTCTGGCCAAAGTTTTCCATGTGTAGGCCTGAACTTCCTCGGCCATATGAGTCCAGTGGAAGTTATTTTGGTCATTTCCTTGTACACCGTTCCTTCCAGTCTTCCAGCATAACGTTCCACGAGACGTCCTAGAGCCATGTGTGCGTCTATGCGCAAGCATTGCTCCTTAGCTTCAGCATGAACTTCAAAGGTCTCGGTGATCTCTCTTTCTGGTTTGTGCGCACTTCCAAGTAGAGACACTTTAGCTTCCCAGTAGTCGTCAACTCCTCGAGTCTCCACCAGCTCCAAGAGAAAGATCGGCGCGTAGAGGTTCAGGTGCTGGAAAATCCCCAAGATCTCCGGTCCAAAAGCCATCGAACGGTATGACAAGGTAGTCATCTATAATGACAAAGAGAGGTAAGGCAAGAATTAGAAATAGACATGAATACGAGATAGAAGAGAAAAGTAAGTACTAGAAAGAGTGGTGTAAAGTAAGATTTTCAATCCTATGGTTTCCTACTCCATTTTCTAGGGTCACGTCCTACAGTCAACACACTGCTCTGATACCAACTATAACGACCCGGCTCATCACAAACCGGAGTCTTTGTGCTTAATTGCTAGTCCCTGGATCGACTCGCTAGCACACACAGTAACAGATGTAATATCAAAGTAAATAGTGCATCATATTACATCGCATGATCTAGTATAAAGCAAATACAAGTTGCATAGCTCAAGGCTAGCTTATTCAAATATAAATAGTAGAAAACAGCGGAAAGTAATCTATAGTAGATAACGGCAAGTCCCATCAACAGCCACAAGCGAACATGTTGAGTGTAGACTCGCAACCCCTAACGCACCTTACTAATCGTCTGAGAAACCTGCAACACGAAGGTTACAGCCCGAAAACGGCTCAGTACATTGGAATGTACGGCAAGTGACACGGAAGAATTATATATAAAGGACCTATAACTATATGCAAGGTAAGTCAAAGGAAAGGCTTATGGTTTTTTTTTGCAGAAAGCCAATTTTCTCCTGAACTAAACTAGTCAAAATTTTAAGTTGAAATCTACCTGAAACACACAGCAACCCGTGCTAATATTTTCCCCATCAAATTATTATTAAGTGTTCATCTGTCAAGATCATTCATCAATAGTACTGACTAGTTGCTCAAAGTTCGTCCGTAACCGTGGACACGACTAATCATGATCAGTTTATACTCTCTGCAGACGTTGTACACGTTCCCCACTAGACTCAACCCGAAGATTGAGACGAAGACTTTCCGAAGAGGTCACCTCCACACTTTGGTAGCCGGTACACCTATCACACATCTACATCAGCTATCTACCAGGGCCAGGTTCCCCACAACGTACTCGTGCTAAGCCAGAGCCCATATGGCCAGCGGTTGTACACGAAAGCTACTAGTAATATTGCCTGTCTGATCTTTTTGAGCCTGGATGGCGCCCACTGCGTTTAGAGGGTAAACACCATGACGCACCCGGTTCACCACCAAAACAACCCTTGGGTGCATTTAACCCCGGCACTGTCCTTAGACAAGGCACAGCCTCCGGGATGCAACCCGCCCGTCCAGAAGTGATTTCTATTTATTATAAAGTTGCTACACAATTTCTTAATAGCTCACATGCACTCCATGAATTCTCACAACCCAATCCACGTCTACTAAGCATAGCAATTGAGTAACAACACGAGCTAGGTTGATCTACAAATACAGGTCAAGACATATGGCTATCCTAACTGGTTTTGCAGCAACAGTAAAGGAAACTAGCTATCATGCAATAGGGTGATAGTCTTAACATAATGCATATAGAAAATATAGGTGTGAGTATGATCAAAGTATCATTTGGCTTCTTCCTGTTCTAGACGATCACAATCCTCACAAAAAGACGCGGTGCAGTCCGAACAATCTATACGAGCAAACATAGCACCAATCAACATATAATACAAAACAATTATGCACAAATAGTAACAAACATACAAATAATAGTAGCAAAACCTACTAAACAGAAGCTAAACTTAAAGTACCCGACAAAATAAAACCAACGCAAAAAGAAACGGCGAAAACGGGCACACCGTTTAAAAGATACGACCACCAGAAGTTCAAATTTGAATCTGCTCGAAATTCAAATTTTAAAACTTTAAACTTCTACAAACTTAGGTCTACTGGCTAGAACTTTTCGCCACGGTCGCAACGCAACTGGAAACACCTAAAACGGAGCTACAGTTAAAAAGAAAAAGCGAAAACAGTACCGGGGTGGTGCCGGGGTCTAAACTGATAAACAGGACCTAACCGTAAATAAAATATCTACGAAAAACAGGATCGGGTCCCTGGGCGACGGTTGACCAGATCTAGCGGTTTTTTTCTAATCGCGCGTCCTCTTTTTTTCCTTTCCAACAGTCGCCGGCGGCCATGGCTAGAAGCACGGGCTGCGGGGCGGCGCCAGCTCCGGCAACTCCGGCCGGCGGGCGCGGAGGGTGGCCGGCGGCGCGGCGGCCCAAGGCGGCGGCGGAGGCGCGCATGCGCGCGCGCAAGGGGCGGCGGTGGGGTGGCCGCAAGGTGCGGCAGCGGCGGTCCGGCTATATCCGGTGGCGGTGCGATTAGGGCGGCTAATCCCGGCGGGACCCGCAGCAAATCTATGGTTAGGGCTAAATCTAACTCTAAAAAGGAATTAAAATAATAAACAAAAATCTATTTATAGCCATCCCCTCTCCTCTGTTTTTTTTTCTAATAGTCAGAGTCCGGCCCGAAGTCTAATTTGCGCTCAGCTCGGAAAAAGAACCAAAGGGCTCCCGGAGGCCCAAAGCAATTTTCAAAAAAAGGTAAATTATTTTTAATTTCCATTTTCTCCAGAAAATCAACAAAACTAAAATTGAATTTTTGGCATTACCAAAATATTCAACAAAAATTAAAAACTAAAGCAAATAAAATAAAATGGCTTTTCGGCAATTTTAAAATTATTTGAAATTACCGAAAAACTTGGAAAACATTTAAAAAATTCCCCGGAGTATAAATAAATTCCCAAATTAATTTTAGAAATTATTTATAACCCCAAAGTAAATTTAAAATGCTCCAACAATATTTTAATCTATTTTCAACCATTTAAAAATGGGGATAAGTCATTTTATATCCTCTCCAGCGAACTGCCATGCGTTGAAAAATGTTTAGAATATTTATAAAAATCCAGAAAATTACGAAAGCAGCATGTGATGCATAAGATGATCTATTAACATCCAAATTTAGAAAATTGGGATGTTACAGTATCGGAACGGCAGGGCAGACGGATACCATCTTGGGCCTGGTCCTTGCTCAAGGCCGTGAGATACCCTGTAGTACGAAAGTTGAGCTCTACCAAGAGCACACGCGAGACAAGGTAAGGAGATGGTTCACGTTGTTGGTAACCGCAAGAGTTGGTGGGACGACAGGGCAGGGACCGACGTTATTGGTGGTCCTGGCTGCTGTCGTTGACCGCGACTCATTCCGTAAGGGGCAACGATAACGGTTGTCTCGACAGAAAATAATAAAATGCTTAAATGGTCCGGTGGATGACTTGAGTAGCCGTTTGGCTTGTACGCACTACCTACACGTGGGATAAGGAGTATGGGCTCCCCTGCATCGTAGTCTCATTCGAGGGTCTTCAGACGTCAGCAGTACCGCGGCCTACGCCGGGAAGTGGTGTTGTCTTCTCTTGCTGCAGCGTGTGTTTTGGTTTTGCTTTGTTTTTGCTTCACCGGCCAGCCTCGCACCGTGCAAGAGTACGTTCGGTTTAGGGTCCAAAGCCCGACGTACATAGGATATAGTCCGGCGGATGACCTCTCTGTTGATTGCCGAAGGATGGGCTACTTTGTGTCAGATAGATTCGGTGGAGCGTTGCCTAACCCGGTGCCCGCCACCCTGGAGATCCGAGCGTTGTAGTGTCACACTAGTGCACCCCTGCAGGGATGATTAATCTATTCGAATAGCCGTGTCCGTGGTAACAGGACGCTTTATGCTGAAGCCAGATCATATCACTAGAAACTACTACTATTAAAATGTTGGTTACGGGTTGTCTCCCTAGCGGTGGATGTCGAGGGAGGGAACTCGGAAGCATTGATAATTGCTACAACTTACTATTATACATTACTGCAGCAACTTCTACTACATTGTTATTTCATTCATGTTATTATAAACTGTTGGCTGATTCTTCCCCCATGCTGCAAGATTCGTCGGAAGATGCTAGTCTTCGATAAGCCTAGATTATTCCCTGTTTCCCTGGTATTTCTATCTTGTAGTCCACTATACAGCCTCCCCTTTCCATTTGATACGAATGCATAAATGCTTAGTAGCTGGACGTAAGACTCGCGGGTATACTAGATACTCATCCCTTGCTTTACTTTCCCTTTATTGTTTTGCCTGATCTGCCGCTGCAGTCGACGTTGGATCCTCGGAGTCCAGGAGCAGGAGATCCCCGGTGCCTTCTACGACGTCGAGTTCCCCGTTGACCAGGAGTACCTTGGTGGTTCCCAGGCAGGAGGCCTCGCCTTTTCGATCGTGTTGTGTTTGTGCTAGCCTTCTTAAGGCAACCTTGTATTCTCGTGTCTGTACTCAGATACCTTTGGTTCCTCTGACTTTGTGCTCTCGAGTTGTTGTATTCGATCCCTCGTGGCCCCTAGCTTGTATTAAACATCTTGTATTATTTTATGTATAGAGTTGTGCTGTGATTACCTTACCGTGAGTCCTTGATTTCTGTCGTGTACCCTGCGTGTATGATTACTGTACACGGCTTGATTTTGAGGGCATCACAAGTTGGTATCAGAGCCGACTGCCTGTAGGACACCCCCTTCCAACTCCTTGGTCGAAGTCAAGTCTAGTATTTGCAAAACTACTTTGCTAACAGTGTCGTGTGGCTTATCGGCCCACGTCGCAAAATCGGGTGGTATTAGCATCTTTTTCTCCGTACCTTTACTCTGGGACTCTACTCTCTCATCCTTTCGAGTTAAAAGTTTTGCTAACGCTAACTCTAGGATTCTCGTGACTACTTCCTCCCGGAGAGCCCCCCCAGTACCGATGATCACCTAATTCAACAGAAGATGCTGAAGATTACTCTCCGATAAATTACCAAGACCCTTGTGCCCATTGCCTTTTCAATTCTCTACCACAGGTAAATCCCTGTGGATTACTACACATCCTTGATATCTATACCTTCATTCACAGATGCTCTTGTGTTTACAAGATGCCTCAAATACTCTCCATTGATTGGTAAATCCTTGTGCATACTTCATTGTAGCTTCTTTTCACACTGCGGATAATCCCTCACCTTACAAAGGATCCGTTCATCCCCAGTTGTCCGTGTGATTCCCAAAAATCTTTGGAAATACTGTCTGAACTCCTGAGGATCCTTTGCAGCCTACTGCTTTGGGAGATTCTTCTGACCTGCTTGCATTATGGTTAATTCCATATATCTAATAGTCCTCGTTGAAGACCCTTATCATTGACATTTTGATACTAATAATTCAAAGTGTGCGAATGCACGCGATCATCGGGTAACCCCTATGAATCCATTCTTCCGGCTCAGACGCCATTCCGGACATGAGCTGGATCTCCATAAATCAAACTTTGATTGATTGACCGTCCAGCTTCTATTCCACTTATCCATGTTTAATCGATGTATCTGAATCTGATACACCGGTATGGAAATCATAATTCCTTTGTACTTATGCATCTAATTATTTCGATGTCCCTATAATCCGATGCCTTTGCATTTTTCTTCTTATGGTGGAGTACTGATACTCATACCAGACTCTCTAAACGTCACCTGACCTTCTGGTGGATTACTACCTACCGTCCCCTTGTGTCCTAAGTCATTGATGAATTTCCCCTTAAGCAAGATGCCTCCAACTAATGGTATCTTCTACTCCGTGTCGTCAGCCTTCTGCTTTTGAACTTGTATACCTTACTTCCATTGCTTGTTGTATAGATTCGTCAAATGTCCCGATGGGTTGTGTCTATGCTTCAACCGTGTGTGTGAACCCCAGAAACTTCTATGGGTCATACTCTACTGGTATTACGCTAGCTAAAATTCCAACAAGACAACTTCATCGAAAGCGAGAAGTGATTGAAATGTTATGCATTGAAGAAGTGGGACTCGACCCTGAACCTTTGTGTTCATGCTCATGGATACGATGTACAACTTATCATGAAGGTTCCCGGTAACGATGATTGTCCCCTTGGTATAAATTCTTCTTGCAGCTATGATTGGGTCCCTTGCGATCATGGTTCTGGCCATGATGTTCTCCTTTGACTCCATTTCGCAAAAAACGTGGAGCACTTGTCTTCTACAAGTCAACAATCCAGTTCATCTTCTATCGTGTTCCACCTTCGAGAAATATCCCCATGGTATCTCGAAGATACTGTGTCATTGCACCACCTCTTGTAAATTCTTGCTCGTGCGATACTTCTCAACGATTTTGCCAATCCACAGGTTCTGGGTTGTCGTCAACCGAGAACATTGAATCTGTTTTGCTCACCATCTCTTTTCTTGTTGTCGTCGCTATTTGATGGCATCCTCGCGACATAATGTGTCGTGGTCCTCGTCAACACTGGACTTTTCCAAGTGTTAATTGGATTCATCGTGAGAAATACCATTCTTACCCCTCAATGATTTGTGTTATCATCGAAAACCTCCCTTGACTCCTTGCCAATACAAATTTGGTAATGTATATCTTGCTCTGTTTCCCTTGGGAAAGATATACACCTGATACTTGTGTATCATCATATTTTCCCTTCCATTTGTCTATTTAACCTTTCTTGTGATATAACCTAACTGAGCAGTGATAATTCCCTGCTTATGTAAACACTTCGGTGTACTACTTGTCCGTACAAACTGTCACGATTGAAAATGACATTTAGATGAACACCGATGGAAAAGAACTTTGCCAATTGGTCCGCCTCGTCTTAACGAGCAGGAAAATGGTTCTCGGCGTCCCTCGCCCTTGGTACCGACATTGTTGCTGACATAGCTGACAAACTGTTCTCTGACAAACCTTGTGTCATGATCGCATAACGTGTCGCCACCCTCCCTATTCTTGGTGGGCCCATAACACACAGCCCACCGGACCAAAACCTGACTCTCCTTTACATTCTTGTTTCCGAGGTTATTCCCCGTGCTTGGGCTCGTATGCAATTCCCGAGTCCCCTCCCTTGTGATGTTCAGTCTGATGTCAGACTCAGTGCTTATGCCTGCTGCTATGTACCCTTCTTTCATCATCCTTCATCGGCATCGAATGCATGCCTATCCGCTTAAAACACCTCATACTTTATTTTGTTTCTCTCGATGTATTCCTCTGAGTTAAACTCAGAAGATACTTTGTATCCCCCTTCCGTTGAACAACCTCGGTTGATTAACCGGGTACCGTTCCGACCCCCCCCCCTAAGTTTTTCCTCCTAGCCCATCCATAAGTACGATGAAGACCCCGAAGAAAGGATGACAACTTGTCGAGATGCACCGATGCAGAGGAATGAAGACATCAGCGCGAAGGATTAACTACCTTAAAAAGGGCTACAAGCACCAGAAAAATCGTTAGAATACGAAACTGAAACCTTACCCCCTTATCCTACTTTTAATTCTCGGACGAGAATTCTTTGTAGTGGTGGAGATTTGTAACACCCTCGGTGTCAAGCTACAGTGATCTCCTGTTGTTAATGATAATTCAAACTAATTAATCTGGCTTGATCATATTCAAATAAAATAGTATTAAAACCCCTTTTGATGGAATTAAAAACAATGTGGCATTTAAAACTTTTAAAAAAAGATGATTAAACAGTAATGTCCTTAACTTTGAAAATGATCCATATGTACTAATATAATTTAAAGAAATATGTTAGAATTGTTAAATTGCCCCTAGGAATTAAAATAAAAGCGGAAAATAAACATAAGCCAAAAATTGTCCAATCAATTTTATAAAATACCTAATAATCAGTAGGCCACCTTAAATTTAAATTGGGGATTTATCAAAATATTTTAATATTTTGAATAAGTAAAAACAGTAGTAAAACAGTGAGACTTAATACTTTTTAAATAAAACAGTAATGCAAATGAATTTGTAAAAGCCCCAAGATTTTTGTGGCACTTAATTATGATGCAACAATAATTTTGGGACAAATTTTATGTTGTAGAAAAATATAAAGGATATTAAACTAATTAAAAGCAGAACAAACAGAAAACAAAAATAAAAAAGAAAAGGAACCTCCTATCTTACGCCCTAGGAGATTCCCCCCCCAACCCAGGCCCTGGCCACCGCCTCCCCTGTCTTCCACTTTTCCTCTGCTTGGAACTGTCGCCATGGCGACCGAGCTGTGCAGCCGAACCCGCTCGCCCTCCCGTGTCACTGTAGTGCCCCGATGGCGATAAAGATCCCCCCCGTGAACCCTAACCCTGGACGCCTCCCTCTCAGATCTCTCCCCCTCGCTCTTGGTTTCCTCTCCCCGCTCGCCATGGCCGTCGCCAAGCCACCGTCACCGTCGCGGCCACTGGCCGCATCTCGCCGCGTCGCCATTTCCGGGGGAATCCTCGAGGTCGTCTTCGTCACCTATGGGGAGGAATCGAGCAGGGAAGAACCACGGGTGCCCCCCTCTTCTTCCTCGCCGACGACAGCCGGCAACCCATCCGCGATCCACACCGCTCAGTGCTCCCCCGAGCCCCCTCGAGCACTCGTTGTGAGACGCCCACCAATTCCCCTTCTCCCCCTCGCGAACCACAGCCGTAGCATTCCCCCTCCCCTGCTCTCCGGGCATCGCCATGGCTGAGAGTGTGCGTGCGCTCGCCGCGCCACTGACCTGCGCTCCCCGCGCCTAGTGCACGCCCTAGCCACGCCGCGTGCCTCCCCGGTCGCACGCCCAACGCCCCGTGGCCGTGTTGCTTGCTCGCCTCACATGCTCGAGGGTCGCGCCCCGCCGTGCCCCTGTGGCCCTGTGATACGGCGAGGATGATGGTTCCCTCACTTCTCGTTGGTTACCCCAAGTGGAAGGTGGGATGTAGCGTAGCAGCAAATTTCCCTTAGCGAAGATGCTAAGGTTGAGTATCGAACCAGTAGGACTCCAAGAATGACAAGTAGGTGGTAAAGTGAACAATGGCGCCGTTCACAACCGAGGTTGCTAACTTCACCTGGACCTGCACACAGATACAAATAACTTTG
Source organism: Bromus sterilis (assembly GCA_950022295.1). Lineage (NCBI taxonomy): Eukaryota > Viridiplantae > Streptophyta > Magnoliopsida > Poales > Poaceae > Bromus > Bromus sterilis. The sequence continues at coordinate 228,600,485 of OX465600.1, forward strand.
CTCCCAACGAGTACAGAGGAGTTGTCAATTCCTCCGGCCTTGCTGTTTACAAAGGATCAACGCAAGAGATAAAAGTGCAACTAAAAGTAAGAACTGAAAGTAAATTGAGGGTGTGAACAATGGTGTGAATGTGGACCGGGGTCCCGTGATGTTCACTAGTGATGTCCCTCCCCCAAAAGACGATAAAAGTGCTAGTGAGGTAAACAAATCACAGCTGGGCAATTGACAGGATTATGAAGGCACCGCAATGCTAACTATGCTACAAAAGAAAGGAAGGGCTCAAAAGCAATGGGCAGTACGCCAAGGTAAGTAGACCGAAATCCATCTGCATCTTCTACGAATCATCCACCTTGAGATGCCTATCCAGAACACCTCGCTGGTATAAAGTTGCGAATCCCACCCCAAGTGTAAACTCAAAGCAACAGACAACTGCATTAAAAGAACTTTGCCTAAAGTAAACAATCCTTGCACCCGTGGGTACAAGCACCGTTGTTTTATCCCTGGTGGCAACATCACATCCCCTAGTCTCATGTTTTTGTCACTCAAGCTAGACATCAGGGGGTTGAACCCACAATCAAGCATAACGCTCCCTCTTGGAGTTGCAACAAACTACTTGGCCAAAGCAAAATAGTGCAACGGAGAACATGCAATAATTTACTCAAGAACACAAATATAAAAGAGAACCAAATATATTACTCATCACAATCTGAACATAGTCTCATAATCCATCAGATCCCAACAAACTCAGCATAGCAACAGCAGAAATTACAAAGGTGCCTCGATCATGTGAGGCAGCTCACGAGGTCTCGAAAGTGAAAGCACAAAGAGGGGAGAGGTACATCACATAACTACTGGTCACGGACCCATGGTCCAAGGGGGACTACTCACAGCACATCCAGGAGGCATCGATGGCTATGGATGGTCTCCTGGAGGGGGTTCCTCCTTCCGGCAGGGTGCCGGGGCAGCTTCTCCAGGCAGCCCCGATGTTGAAACGGCGGTGGCGACAGTACAAAGAGGAGAATGGGAAAATAAGATCGATATTAGGGGTTTCCTCATCGCGGGTAAACATCGGCGAAGGGGGGCACCGAGAGGGTCCACAGGGAAGCCAGGAGGCCCCCTGGTGTGGCCTAGGGTGGGGCCGCGCCAAGGACCCTTCTGGAGTCCTTGTGGTGTCCCCCCTCTCCTCCTTTGGTGATTCCGGAGGCTTCCGGGACTCTGATTTTTTTTATATAATTTTTCCGTAATTTTCGGAGCACTTTTAATGGCCGGAAAACCTGAAATACAAAAACAGCAGAAAACAGGAACTGGCAACTGGGTGCACTGAGTTAATAGGTTAGTCCAAATATGCTCAAAAGTCTATGAAAGTTCAAGCAAAACATGGCAAAGTCACACAAAACATGCATGGAGCAAGCAAAATTTATAGATATGTTTGGGAAGTATCAACATCCCCAAGCTTAATTCCTGCTCGTCCTCGAGTAGGTAAATGATAAGAAGCATAATTTCTATGGTGACATGCCACACAACCATATAAGCAGTTTTAAGTAAAGCAATCAAAGCATGCAATTCAATTCAAGTCTTAACAAGCAAGAGTCTATATTAGCATTGACACAAGCAACAAAAGAACAAAAGGTGCAAGAGCTCTCATTGTCCGTGACTCAAATGTCTCCAGATGGTGTTTGCGTGCAAGCAGGGGACTGGGAAAAAGAGAGCAAAAAGGTTGTTGAAAATAACTATCTACTAAAGTTTCACACTTAGTCTCCTTTGGATTCTTATCTTGACTCGTCCCTAGACCACTAGCCAGGTACAAGTCAAACTGATCCACTCCCTTTCGATATTTTGAGCACTCATGCAATGGATGAGCGTGAGCAAGAAAGTTGACACCTAAAAGGCAAAACAAAAAGAAGGTGGAGGAGGAAGACAAAAAATGTGTGAATGGCTCACATCAATGAGGACAATCATAGGAGAGAGAAGGCCATATGATAGATATGATGTGAGGAGTAGGGACTGCCATGCGACGGATGCACATGTGAGCTAAAAGCTCTCCAAGGGAACTAGTGGGGGTGCATCTAACTTGCTTGCTCATGAAGACCTAGAGCTCATTTGAGGAAGCTCATCATTGGAATATACAAGCCAAGTTCTATAGTGTGAAGGGTCCCCACATAGCTATATGCATGTATGATGATCTCTATGGAGTACAAGAGATAGAGGATGAAGTACTAGTGTGGATCTCTCAAAAGGAATAGTAGTGTGCCCCCTTCTCTCTTTTTATTTTTTATTTTTCTCTTTTTTCTATTTTTCTATTTTTTTGGTGGCCTCAATGGCTGTTTCTATTCAACTCTCATTTTTCCTCTTTGGGATCTTTTGATTTTTTTTCCTCTTTGGGATCTTTTCCTCACTTTAGGGGAAACACTCTATATTTTACAAGAATATAGGAGATCTTTCACACTTTACAAAGGTACTCACATAAAGAAGATGTAACTATCATGATGCAAATGTATGCCTCTGCCTGGATAGCAGGATATGCAATGATACTAGCGCATCATGTAGCAATTATTAGGGCAAGGCCCAACTAGCATGCGGCTCATCGATCAAGCAAGTAGCATGTATGACATGAAGATCAAGTCATGAGAAGGTGGATGTTGCATGGCAATGTATCTCGGAAAGGCTATGGAAATGCCTTGTAGGTAGGTATGGTGGCTGTTTTGAGGAAAGATATAAGGAGGCTTATGATGATAGAGCGTATCGTGCCAAGGGTTTGGATGCACCAGAGAAGTTTGCACCAACTCTCGAGGTGAGAAAGGGCAATGCACGGTACCGAAGAGGCTAGAAAAAGTATAGGTGGGTGGAAGTGTCAATTTTCGAATACTCACATTAGTCCGAAGAACTCATGCACTTATTATCGGTAACTCTCAATCTAATCAGGAGGTTCACAAAGAGACAAGTACCCCGATGAGGAGTGTATGGGGGTTTGGTTATCCTTGCGCATCCTCGACTCATGGTACGTGAGTGTACTCTAATATTCGAACCTTCCAGAGGTTAGTGATCTATCTAGTAGCTAGAGTTCTCAACAGGGGTTTTTGGTTTTCAAAAATCACACAGATTGCCAAAAATACGACATCTATCACTAATAGGCTCAAGCTCTTGACACCAAAAGTTCAAATATTACTCTAGTCAATACCTCAAAACTATTGCAAGTTACTACTACAAAGAGAACAACAACTTCAACTACCTACTTTCTAGTCAAGACACAAAACTCAGTGCAACGGGCAAACTCTCTAACAAGATAAAACAAGCAACCTATAGAAAGTTCAACCTAAGACAAAACAAAAGCTCTAGCAGAAAACTAAAGCACTACAACTAAAAAGGGTAGCAACTAAGAAAAGAAAAAGAACAACTCACAGCTAAGAAAATAAGCATGCAAATCCTATGAGGAGTTCTAGTTCAAGCGGAGCGTGTTTCTCTCCCACACAAAAGTAAGCTGGGGTCTAACTTGTTACTACAGCAAACAAAGCAAAAACAAACATAAGAAAAGTAAAGAGCGAGACGCTCCAAGCATAGCACATAACGCATGAAGTGATAAAAATATAGTGGAACAAGGGACGAACTGATAATTGTTGATGAAGAAGGGGATGCACGGGGGCATCCCCAAGCTTAGACGCTTGAGTCTCATTTAATATTTATTGGGGATGCACATGGGCATCCCCAAGCTTGAGCGTTTGACACTCCAATATCTTCTTTCATCATCTTCCATCGCACACTTGAAAACTCCCTTCATACATAACTCATTGTAGACTAATTAGAGAGGTTAGTGCCCTATTAAAATAATTTTCCTCTACTGCAAATAAATATTTCCAGGAAGGGCTACTATTTCTCTTGCCTGCCCAAAAGTTTTTGCAAAGAAAAAGAAAGCTTAAGGTTTGCAAAACTGTGAAAAGAAAAACAGGGACAGAAGCTGAGAAAAACAGAACAGCAGAGAGAAAAGAATTTTTTCGAGGCACTTCTGCAACTCAAATCAAAAATCTCAGAACAGACGCCTGAAAGGTAATTGTATGGAGCATACTGTCAAAAAAATTCAGATAAGAAAGATGATCTGGTGATTTATCTCGAATTTTTCCGTCAAGCAGACAGAATCTATTTCTGGACAGCATGCACCAACTTTTGATCTTTCTTGCAATCTGAGGCTAAATTTGGCACAAAGCTTGAAAAGTAAAGATACAATGATGTTACTACAGTAGTAACAATCATCAATACCACTAAGAAAAGAAGAAAAACCTAAATTCGTTGCGGGCTGCCTCCCGAAAGCGCTTCTTTAAAGCCATTAGCTAGGCTTAAAGCAGAAGATCAAGTCTTATCAAGAAAATAACTAGCCCGTGTAACGGACTCAAAAGGCAACTTAATATTTTTCCTAGGGAAATGTTCCATCCCTTTCTTGAGAGGGAATTGGAATTTGATATTCCCTTCTTTCATGTCAATAATAGCACCAACTGTGCGAAGAAAAGGACGTCCCAAAATAATTGCACAAGAGGGCTCACACTCAATGTCCATAATAGTGAAATCAACGGGAACATAATTGTCATTGACAATGATAAGAACATCGCCAATCTTCTCCAAAGGTTTCTTCACGGAAGAATCAACAAGATGAACACCAAAAGAACAAGGATCAAAGGGTTTCAATTCAAGCATATCATACATTCTTTTGGGCATAACGGAGGTACTAGCTCCAACATCACAAAGAGAAAAGGAAGAGAATTTATTCAATTTGATTTTTATCATAGGATCCCAACCATCTTCTAGCTTCCTTGGTATGGAGGCTTCTAGTCTAAGCTTCTCCTCCCTAAATTTGATTAGAGCATTGGTGATATGCTCTGTGAAGGCAAGATTAAGTGTGCTAGTGTGGGGGTCTCTAGACATCTTGTGTAGGAAACCAATAACTTCAGGTAAGGTGCAGTTGTCAAAGTCTAGGTCACTACTATCTATCAAGGAGGTAGTGATATCATTTAGGCTTACTTGTTTGAAAGCCTCTATGTTCATAGAGGTTTCTTCATCTATGGTTGAGGTGGTAGCATCACCATTGATAGGTCCAGTGGGACTAGGGGTGTGATGGGTGCTAACAGTTTGGACATCCTCAACAACTTGGATAGTAGCTACTGTGTGGTAGGTAGGAAGGCTCTTAATTCTCTCTTCTTCCTCCTTTTCTCTAGCCCATCTCTCTTTAAGTTTTCCCAACATCCTAATGTTTTCATTAATTTTCACTTGGATAGCATTCATAGGAGTGGTCTTCCTCTCCTCAGGGGGAGAAGTTCTAATTTTAAGCATTTCAACATCATGGGTTATGTTGTCTACCTTCGAAGAGAGGATATATAATTTCTCTAATTTCTCTTCTACACTCTTGTTGAAGGCTTTTTGGGTAGTGATAAAGTCTTTGAGAAAGGTCTCTAGTTCAGAGGTGGAGTTTTTGGTGCTAGGATAAGTGTTGTCATTCCCATAATTGTTGGATGGGAAAGGTCTAGGATTGTTGCTACCAAAATTACTCCTATAAGCATTATTGTTGAAGTTGTTTCTAGAGATAAAGTTCACATCTACTTGTTCTTGAGAAACCAAGAAATTTAAAGGAACATCCTGAGGATCAATAGGAGCTTGCTTGGTAAGTAGAGACATGATCAAATCAACCTTTTCATTAGGAGAGGAGATCTCCTCGACAGAATTTACCTTCTTACCAGTTGGAGATCGTTCGGTGTGCCATTGTGAGTATTTTAGCATCATCTCATCAAGTAGCTTCGTGGCAGCAGCAAGTGTGGTTGACATGAAAGTTCCTCCCGCGGTCGAGTCTAACAAATTCCGCGAGGTAAAGTTTAAGCCTGCATAAAAAGTCTGGATAACCATCCAAGTAGTTAAACCATGTGTAGGGCAGTTCCTAACAAGAGATTTCATACGTTCCCAAGCTTGGGAAACGTGTTCATTATCCAATTTCCTAAAATTCATAATGTTACTTCTCAACTGGATAATTTTAGAAGGGGGATAGTACTTCCCAATAAAATCATCCTTAAACTTTTCCCAAGAATCGATACTATTCTTAGGTAAGGATTGTAGCCACTCCTTGGCTCTTCCTCTCAAGTAGAAAGGAAAAAGCTTCATCTTGACGATGTCTCCATCTACTTCGTTGTACTTTTGCATATCACAAATCTCAACAAAATTATTTAAGTGCAAGGCAGCATCCTCTCGAGCACCTGAGAATTGATCTTTCATAACAAGATTAAGCAAAGCAGGTTTAATTTCATAAGAAGGTGCTTATGTGGCAGCTGGAGCAATAGGAGTGCAGATAAAGTCACTATTGTTGTGACTAGTGAAGTCACACAACTTGGTGTTTTCATTGGATCCCATAGTAGCAGCAGGTACTTTTGGCATTTTTCATAAGGGACACAAAAGAAAAAAACTGAAAGGTAAACTAACAAGAATAAAAAGGAAAGATAAAAGATAGTGTGCAACTCCCCTATCTTGTAGACTGGAGTACCCGGAAACGGCGCCAGAAATTAGCTTGATACGGTGAGGATGATAGTTCTCTCACTTCTCGTTGGTTACCCCAAGTGGAAGGTGAGATGTACCGTAGCAGCAAATTTCCCTTAGCGTAGATGCTAAGGTTGAGTATCGAACCTGTAGGACTCCAAGAACGACAAGTAGGTGGTAAAGTTAACAATGGCGCCGTTCAAAACCTAGGTTGCTAACTTCACCTGGACCTGCACACAGATACAAATAACTTTGCTCCCAACGAGTACAAAGGAGTTGTCAATTCCTCTGGCCTTGTTGTTTACAAAGGATCAACGCAAGAGATAAAAGTGCAACTAAAAGTAAGAACTGGAAGTAAATTGAGGGTGTGAACAATGGTGTGAATATGGACTGGGGTCCCGTGATGTTCACTAGTGATGTCTCTCTCCCAAAAGACGATAAAAGTGCTAGCGAGGTAAAGAAATCACAGCTGGGCAATTGACAGGATTATGAAGGCACCGCAATGCTAACTATGCTACAAAAGAAAGGAAGGGCTCAAAAGCAATGGGCAGTACGCCAAGGCAAGTAGACCGAAATCCATCTGCATCTACTAAGAATCATCCACCTTGAGATGCCTATCCAGAACACCTCGCTGGTATTAAGTTGCGAATCCCACCCAAAGTGTAAACTCAATGCAACAGACAACTACATTAAAAGAACTTTGCGTAAAGTAAACAATCCTTGCACCCGCGGGTACAAGCACCGTTGTTTTATCCCTGGTGGCAACAGCACATCCCCTAGTCTCATGTTTCTGTCACTCAAGCTAGATATCAGGGGGCTGAACCCAAAATCAAGCATAATGCTCCCTCTTGGAGTTGCAACAAACTATTTGGCCAAAGAAAAATACTGCAACAGAGAACATGCAAGAATTTACTCAAGAACACAAATATAAAAGAGAACCAAATATATTACTCATCACAATCTGAACATAGTATCATAATCCATCAGATCCCAGCAAACTCAACATAGCAACAACAGAAATTACAAAGGTGCCTCGATCAAGTGAGGCAGCTCACGAGGTCTCTAAAGTGAAAGAACAAAGAGGGGAGAGGTACATCACATAGCTACTGGTCACGGTCCCATGGTCCAAGGGGGACTACTCACGGCACATCCAGGAGGCGTCCATGGCTATGGATGGTCTCCCGGAGGGGGTTCCTCCTTTCGGTAGGGTGCCAGGGCAGCTTCTCCAGGCAACCCCGATCTTGAAACAGCGGTGGCGGCGATACAGAGAGGAGAACAGGAAAAGAAGATCAATATTAGGGGTCTCCTTGTTGGGGGGTAAATATAGGCGAAGTGGGCACCGACAGGGTCCACAGGGCAGCCAGGAGGCCCCCTGGTGTGGCCTAGGGTGGGGCCGCGCCAAGGACCCTTCTGAAGTCCCTGTGGTGGCCCCCCTCTCCTCCTTTGGTGATTCCGGAGGCTTCCGAGACGCTGATTTTTTATATAATTTTTCCAGAATTTTTGGAGCACTTTTAATGCTGGAAAACCTGAAATACAAAAACAACAGAAAACAGGAACTGGCAACTGGGTGCACTGATTTAATAGGTTCGTCCAAATATGCTAAAAATTGTATGAAAGTTCAAGCAAAACATGCCAAAGTCACACAAAACATGCATGGAGCATGCAGAAATTATAGATACGTTTGGGACGTATCACCCTGCTCTGTCTATCTCCATGTTGCTTGCTGGTCAGACGATGTTGGATACCGTAATACCGAGAGGGCCCAAAGAAGTATCTCTCCATTATTAGAGGAGCAAATTCCCAACTCGAATCGTTAAGTCTCTTGACACACTTTCAGGTGTAAGTGGTCAAAGCCGTTATTGCCACGCCTATTTTTGGTCGTGTTGGGACAGAGTCAAAACCCAGCCTCCGGTATGAAGTTACAAAACATTCTTATGGTCATGAAGGACACATGCATATTAACTTTAGATGATTTTACTTATAACATGGAAACGATGTGATCTCAAAGTAAATCATACAATTGGGTCGGTTCAACACCCTTGTTCTGGCAACAATGTGCTCCCATGTGTTACCGGCATTTTCAATGCCCTATGAACAGGAAAGCATTTCATCCATAACACACGGGTTAGTCCTAGAGGCAGACTAAGAACACTTTGTGTTTATACTCCACACCTGCATATGGGTTTTCCTCTGAAGGAAGTTAACATGCTACTTGGCATACCTCGGCATAGGCCATTGCGGTTATAGCATAGACATATAAACATTAATAATGAACCTAGAATTATAATAATACAATTTATTATTGCCTCTAGGGCATAATTCCAACAGTCTCCCACTTGCACTAGAGACAATAATCTAGTTACATGATTTGTCTAACACCAATGGCACTACGGTGTTCTTCATGCTTTGCGAGTGGTAGAGGCTTCGTCAACGGGTCTAACACATTCAGAGTCGTATCAGTCTTGCGTATTTTTAAGTACCCATCTTTGATGAAATGACGAATAAGGTGGTACTTGCGGTTGACATGCTTGTATTTCTGATGAGCCCTTGGCTCCTTTGCTTGAGACACTACGCCAGTGTTATCACAGTATAACTCCAGTGGGTCTCTCGCACTTGGGACGACATCAAGCTCGATGATGAAGTTCCTAATTCAAATGCCCTCCTTAGCTGCTTCTGAAGCCGCAATGTATTTCGCCTCCGTAGTAGAATCTGCGACGGTATTCTGCTTGAAACTTTTACAGCTTATTGCTCCACCATTTAATGTAAATACATAACCTGATTGAGATTTGAAATCATCATGATCAGTCATGAAGCTAGCGTCCGTGTAACCTTTTGCAAGGAGCTCTTCATCACCTCCATACACGAGAAAAAACTCTTTTGTTCTCTTGAGGTACTTGAGTATATTCTTGACATCAGCCCAATGAACCAATCCAGGGTTGCTTTGGTATCTACTACAAGAACTAAGTGCAAATGAAACATCTGGTCTGGTGCACACCATGGCATACATGATCGATCCAATGGCTGAAGCATATGGATTGTTACTCATCTCTTCTCATTCTGCAGCCGTCTGAGCCGACTGACTTCTACGAAGTACTGTGCCATGTGACATTGGGAGATTGCCTTCCTTTGCATTCTCCATTCTGAACCTTTTCAAAATCTTGTCAAGGTACGTCCTTTGGCTAAGCGCTATTAAGCGTTTTGATCTATCTCGATAGATCTGGATGCCTAATGCGTATGCTGCTTCGCTCATGTCCTTCATCGAAAAACTGTTTTAAGTGACTCTTTCACTTAATTAAGAAAGTTTTTATCATTTCCAATTAACAATATGTCATCAACATATAGTACCAGAAAAACTCTTGCGCTCCCACTTAATTTCTTGTATACACAAGATTCTTCTTCGTTCTTGATGAATCCGAAACCTTTTACGACTTCATCAAAATGTGTATTCCAACTCCGTGATGCCTGCTTCAAACCATAGATGGCTCTTTGAAGTTTGCATACCTTACCACCATCTTCTGGACTCACAAAACCTTCAGGTTGTATCATGTATACATCCTCCTCAAGATGTCCATTGAGGAAAGCTGTTTTGACGTCCATCTGCCATATCTCATAGTCGAAATATGCAGCGACTGCTAGTAAAATCCGAATAGACTTAAGCATCACTATGGGCGAGAAAGTCTCATCGTAGTCAACTCCTTGGATTTGTCGAAAACCTTTTGCGAAAAGTAGAGCTTTGTAGACGGTCAAGTTTCCGTCTCCGTCTGTCTTTTGTTTAAAGATCCATTTGCATTCAATTGGTTTGACACCTTCAGGAGGGTCTACCAATCTCCAAACCTGGTTTTGGTGCATAGACTCTATTTCGGATTCCATGGCCTTTTTCCATTCGGTGGACGTAGGGCTCACCATCGCTTCATTATAGTTCCCAGGCTCATCGTCTTCCATTATGAATACTTCATTATGAAACCACTCTGGTTCAAGATGAAGTCTTGACGACCTACGAGGGGCAGTACTTGGCTTGATCGGAGTCATTGTATCTGGTATAGTGATTTGTGGCTCAGTCACGAGAACTGACTCGTGAATAATATATCATCTAAAGGTTCAACCGAAAGGTTGTGCTTCAGGATAGCAGGTTGTCTCAAGAATATATCATCTAGCTCGTTCCTTTCTTGCATATGAATATCATTCTCGTGGTCCTCCATAAATTGCTTCAAAGGATCGTTAGGAGGAATAACAATAGAAGCAATTTCTTCAATAATGTTATCATTACTAGGCACATCAGTACCACGAGGTTGCATGGAGAATTTATAAAAGTTAAATTCATATGGCTCTCCATTGAATTCAACGGATACTTTACCTTTCTTGCAATCTATAATAGCTCCACAAGTTCTGAGGAAAGGCCTACCAAAAATAATAGGGAAAAAACTATATTGTACTGAACCAAGTACTAGAAAGTTGGTAGGATACTTTACCTTTTCACATAAGACTTCAACATATCTCACAATTCCAACAGGAGAGATAGTTTCTTTATTTGTAAGATGAATAGTAACATCAATGTCTTCAATTTCACAAGGTAGAATCTCATGCATGATCTCTTGATAAAGTGAAAAAGAAATATCACTAGAACTGGATCCCGAATCACATAGCCCATAGTAATTATGATCTCCTATTTTAATAGATACATCTAGTGTACCTGAAATTGGGCCTTTATTCTTGACTGTAACAAGGTTAGTGGAAACAACACAAAAATTTATAGTGGAATCCTCAATATTACTAGTAACAAGATCCTTAACTAATGCAACTTGAGGCTTGACCTTGATCAAGTCCTCATGCTCATCAGCCGTTCTCTCACTTTTATTAACTATACCTGTGACAAAAGAATGCTCCCTTATCCTTGTGGGAAAAGGGGGCTTCTCATATAAAACTGCAAGCAAGATAGGGTCAGCAACATTAATATCAACAGGTAATTCTTTAAAAGGCTTATGGTTTTGAGCCTCCTTCTTCTTAGAAGAATAAATATGAGAGGAAAATTCTTTGCAAAAATCAGTCGGAAGTTGGGAATCAAGACCAATCTTAGCACAAAAGGTATTGAAGTAATCAGTTTTCACATAGATTTCAATGTAATCATGCTCATAATTTATAACGGGTTCAATACCTTTATGTATCTCCCAATCTTCAGTGTTCTTCTGGATCCTTTCAATAAGATCCCATCTATCTTCAACGCTCCTTCTTCAGAATATCCCACTAGAGGAGGCATCAAGCATCTCTCTATCCTGACGAGAAAGTCTTGCATAAAAAATTGTAAGAATATTTACATGGGATTTCAATCTCCCCCAAGCTTGGGTGATGCTTTCTCCGTCACGAGACCAAAAGTTATAAATATAGTTCATGTCTTGATGGATTTCATGAAGAGGATAAAACTTTGCATAAAACAGAGGTATAAGCTCTTGCCAATTTATTAAATGAGAGTTATTGAGAAGCTTATAACAATCCAAAGCCTTTTCTTTTAATGATAGAGAGAATATTTTTCTCATGACAAAATCCATGGATACACCCGCAAGCTTAAATAAGGAACATAACTGTGAAAGATAGAGCAAGTGATCGCCTGGATGTCTATCTCCTGCATAACGATTAGCCAAGACATAATCAATAATACCAGTTGGTATTTTGAAAGGCACAATTTCAGTAAGTGGAGGACCTTTTCCACCTCAACAGTGGTGGGGCGGTTCCCCACAATCAAAGAATCAAGAGCAAAATTATCCATAAGGTTTAAAAGTAGCAACAACAAAATAAAAACAACACGTACAGTGTGAAGGTTTCCTTACCCATTTCACTTACCAATAGCGCTACACTCCCTGACAACGGCGCCAGAAAATGGTCTTGATGACTCACAAGTCGATCTATCATAGCCTTTTCGATAAGTAAGAGTGTCGAACCCAACGAGGAGCAAGAGGTAATGACAAGTGATCTTGGACAAGGAATAACTGCAAGTACTGAAAGGTAACTTTTTATGGGTTTTCTGGTATAAGCAACAAGTAAAATAAAAGCAAGCAAAGTAAATGGTGCTGAGGTGCAGCAAGTGGCCCAGTCCTTTTGAACACGAAGGATAAGCACCGAAGGATTAAACTTATAAAGACTAAAGCGTTCTTGAGGACACACGAGAGAGGTAGTCAAGTTACTTTCACCATATTCCGTCTAGTACTATGTTTTATGTTGATAAGTGTTGTGTGGGTGGACCTATGCTAGCACACCATCTAGACTAAGACAAGTACACTCTTATGATTAAACCCGTTGCAAGCATCCACAAATACAAGAGATAAATTAAGGTAAAACCTAACCATAGCAATAAACTCTAGGATCCAATACTCCCTCATGCAAAAGTGTGAAAATTGGGGTTCAAGTTTCTGTCACTCCGGCAACCCACCATAATCATCCTTTATACACAATGCATTCTTCTAGGTCCTAAAAAAGGCGAAGTGTTATATAGTCAACATTCACATAACACCACTAGAAGAATAACACCACAACATAAATATCAATCAACACATATTACTTCAACATCATATGCTACTAACAACAAGACTTCTCCCATGTCATCAAGAACTAAAGGAACTACTCACAAGACATAAAAGAGATCATGATCAGAGGGGATGAATATATGATGATAATTCTGTTAATAACAATAATACTCCAACAAAACTTAATAGCATTCACCATAAAAGAGTAATCAACACAGGTAAACTAGGGGGGATGAATAGTGTCAGTTACAACTCAGATTGCCATGGTGAGATGAGTTGGTGATGGTGATTATGATCTCGATGACTCTCGTGATGATGGTGATGACGATGGCGACGATCTCCCCCTCCGGGAGAAGTTCTCCCTGGAGGAATCTGCCAGTCGGAAAGTGTTGGGATACAGGCAGAAAACAATAATTTTTCATACCTATGATACTCGAACCCAAGATCTATGCTATGGCGATGTAAAGTAACAGAGGGAATTGGAGTTCATACCTTTGAAGACCGAAAGCGGGAAACGTTCTTGCAAACGTGGTTGGCATAGACTCAGAACTACGACCTCCCTGTCGTGTAGAAGACCACCGGCGATGGAGACTCCCGGTCACCCTCCGACGATGAAGTAGCACCACAGGTGTAGTGCCTCGAAGATATTATACACGTACCGTACAATCGATGTTTCCTCCGGGCCCAAAACCAGGCGAGCATCAGAAGAAAGACGGATTCAGATCCAAACTCCGGCAGAGCGTCATCCTGCTATGGTGGAGAACTCCAAACCAGGTGGAAACTACAAACAAGGGGAGTCCGCTCTAGGTAGGATAAGGAGAGAGAGATATTGTTGTGTGTTGGAACGTCCAAAAGGCATCACTATTTTACATTGTAATTCACACCTATTCATTGATATATTCCACTTTATGGTATTGTTCTTATGTTGTTTTGGCTTGTTTTACACAATTACAACTTTCCGGTGCCGAAGCAGCACAAGCAGGATTCAGCGGTAAAAAGTGGACATCAAGTTGCTGAATCAGAACACCTCCAAATTCGATGAAATTTAACATGTGTCAATATTTTGGAGAATCACGAGAGGATCCCAAAAGTGGGCTAAAGGGGAGCCACCAGGAGCCCCCCTGCCCCCCCCCCCTAGGGTGCGCCAGGAGGCCTCTTGGGACCCTGGCCCCACACCAGGAGCTCCCCTCTGTCCTATAATATCCCCCAGGGTAAAAACCCTAAAACAGGAGGAGTTAAGGAGATTCGCCGCCGCCTCGTGGCGGAAACCTACAGAGAAGAAAAGCCATCTCCGGAGGGCAGATTCCGACGGGGAGATGGTTGCCATCGTTGTCACCATCATCACGGGCATCATCGAGATCATCATCAACATCATTCCCAACATCAGCAACATCTCCATCTCCATCCCATCTTATCTCACAATTGCAACTTGTGTTGTAATCCGTACTATCTATCCTCTCTACTCTATTGGTGTTGATTACTACTTTGTGGTGAATGCTATTGAGTTTTGTTGGAGAAATATCATTGTGTCTAGATTGTTTGCCACCTATTTATCCCCTCTGATCATGATCTCTTTTATGTCTTGTGAGTAGTTACTTTAGTTCTTGAGGACATGGGAGAAGTCTTGTTGCTAGAAGTCATATGATGTTGCAGTAATATGTATTGTTTGATACTTAATTTGTGTTGTTATTTCTCTAGTGGTGTTATGTGAGTTGAACACTTAACATTTCACCTTTCTAAGGGCCTAGAGGAATACATTGTGTATAAAGGATGCTTATGGTGGGTTGTCGGAGTGACAGAAACCTGAACCCCGATTCGCACACTTTTGCACAAGGGAGTTATGGATCCTCGATCATAATGTTGTGGTTAGGCTTATGCCTTATTTACTATCTGTATTTGTGGATGCTTGCAAGGTGTGTAATCATAAGTGTACAATTATCTTAGTCTAGAAGGTGTCCTAGCATTGATCCACTCACTCGACACTTATCAACACAATACATACTACTGGATGAAATATGGTGAAAGTAACTTGACTACCTCTCCCGTGTGTCCTCAAGAACGCTTTAGTCTTTATAAGTTCAGTTCCTAGGCTTATCCTTTTTCCAAAGGGATTGGGCCACTTGCTAATCCTCAGTTACCCTTTTACTTTGCTTGTATTTTACCTTTCTGTTGCTTAAACCAAAAACCCCTAAATATTCATCTTTCAGTGTTTGCAGCCTTTCCTTATCCAAAGTCACTTGCCAATACCTTCTGCTCCTCGTTGGGTTCGACACTCTTACTTATCAAAAACACTACGATATATCCCTTACACTTGTGGGTCATCAAGAAACGTTTTCTGGCGCCGTTGCCGGGGAGTGTAGCGCTATTGGTAAGTGAAGTCAGTAAGGAAACCTTTACTTTGTGTGTGCTGTTTTTATTTTGTTGTTGCTACCTTCAGTCCTTATGGACCCCTCTACTCTTGGTTCATTGACGTTGAGGAGCCGCCCCACAACTGTGGTGGTCACTCCCGCCCCTACTGAAATTGTGCCCTATGAAATACCAACATGTATTATTGATTATGTCTTGGCTAATCGTTATGCAGGAGGCGGACATCCAGGTGAGCACTTGCTATATTTGTCAGAACTATGTTCATTATTTAAGCTTGCATGTGTAACGATGGAGTTTTTCATGAATAAACTATTATCTGTATCACTTAAATATAAAGCTTCAGATTGGTATAAGCTACTCGATAACTCTGATTTGCTTGAATGGCAAGAGCTTATGTCTCTCTTTTATGCAAAGTTTTATCCTCTTCGTGAAATTCACCAAGACAGGAACTACATCTACAACTTTTGGTCTCGCGACGGAGAAAGCATCGCTCAAGCTAGGGGGAGACTGAAGTCCCTAATTCTCAAATGTCCCAACCTTGAGCTCCCCAAGGAAATTATACTTAAAAATTTTTATGCCAGGCTTTCTCGTCAGGGCAAGGAGATGCTAGATGCCTCCTCTAGCGGGGTATTCCAGACAAGAAGTATCGAAGAAAGATGGGATCTCATTGAAAGGATCCAGAAGAACAGTGATGACTGGGAAATTGATAAAGGTATTGAACCCGCTATAAACTATGAGCCTGACTACATTGAGAGTTATGTGAAAACTGATTACTTTAATACCTTTTGCTCTAAGATTGGTCTTGATTCCCAACTAATGATTGACTTTTGTAAGGACTTTGCCTCTCATGTTGAGTCTTCTAAGAAGAAGGAGGATCAACACCATAAACCTTTCAAGGAGTCACCTATTGATATTAATGTTGCTGATCCTGTCTTACCTGCAATTATGTATGAACAACCTCCTTTTCCCGCAAGGATAAAGGAGCACTCTTTTTTTACAGGTATTCTAAACAAAATTGGAAGGACCGCTGACGAACCAAAGGGGCACGACGGCGACCTCGACTTCAACTGTGGCGGCGGCAAGCTCCGGTGTCCATGGCGAAACGCAGCACAGGGCAAGCAGACGACCAGGAGATAGATGGGGAGGTGCAGGAGCTCACCGTGGATACAACGGAGGCGGTGGCCTTGTCGGAGATGCTCGGGGCTGGCCGGAATTGAAGAAGCCGTGCGGCGGCTCCGGCGAGAGGGAAACCTCGATTGCGGCGGCTGTAGTAGAAATTAGGTCACCATCTTCGAGCTCCTTGCGTGGACGTCGACGTGGAGCGAGGGGGACACAATCTTCAAGCTTGTCTTCGGCGTTGGCCGCGAATCCCAGCGACGGCGAGCGGCGGATGCTCTCAGGGAAGAAGGGGGAATCGCGTGGAGCTCGAGAGGGGCAGCGGCGAGAGCTGGAATGGTGGCGTGGCGTCCTGGGCGTCTCCTGGCGCGACTAGAAGGCTCGGGAAGCCCTCCAGGAAGGCAGGCAGCTGCCACCGGCGACGGCATGCCGGGCACGCAGCTGTGTGTGCCCCTGCCTGGGAAATACGACAAGGCTGGGGAGTGGGCTGGGCCGGCTGGGCGTCTAGTTGGGCCAGAAGCCAGGTAAGCTTATGTTCTTTTCTTTTTCTTATTTTCTTTTCTGTCTTTTTGTTGGCCCTGCTAAATTAAATAGCTAGGCATTTTTAAAAATGCTGAAAATTTTTACATGGCCTCATATCATATTAGGCTAGCCACTTATAAAGTTTGGCACTTTTTAAAATTCAAATCAGTTGAACTTTAATTCAAATAGCGGTTTTTGATTTATTCCAAGGTCCTATTTGAATTTTTCAAACTTCCTTGAGCATGGGAATTCTACCACATCACTTTTCATGTGATCACACTCAATTATGGGACTTTTCAAAAGTCAAACAAGAATTTTTGGAGAAGATTTATTTCTGGACATTTGAATTAATTCATCTGGGGGGGTTCGTTCTCCCATTTTGCATTTGAATTTGATTTCAGTTGATTTCTTTTGATGAATGCAAGGTGACTTTGATCCTAGCACATTATCTAACAGAGGACTCTGACAATATGCCTCGAGAATAAGCATTGCAATAGTGTGCTTTGAATGACCGCCAATGATACCGAGTCTTTGAACCGTCACGTCTTCTGACCGGTCATAATGATGATCTGGGTGGCGTGTTGCTGTTGCCTGTTGGGTTACCAATGCGTGTATTGGTAACGCGTGAGATTTGACACGTCCTTTGAACAGTGTCGTCCATGTAAAAGCATCTTGTCATGGAATTCGTAACGTCCAGCGAGTTTGGTTCCTTTGAATTAATTCTTGCGTCGCCTGGGCTTCTGCGTATTTCTCCCGTCTTGCCCCTGGATTGTACTATAAATACCGCATATTCTTCACCTAGCACTGGCATTCATCCTTCTCTCTTCTTGCTTCTTCTTCTTCTTCTTCTTCTTCTTCTTCATGGGGCCCAAACAGAGTGGTGGAGCGTCTGGCCGTGGGTGTGGCCGGCGTGGCCGTGGCGGCCATGCACCACGTTCTTCTCGTGGTGGCCGCCGTGGGACGGCGTCGGTGCCTTCCTCCTCTCTTGTGGACGAGGGCTTTTGGCGTTATGATTTTCTCTTCCGCGTTCTTAGCCAGAGCGCTGCTCGCATTCTGCTGACATCTTCTTTTGGTGCCATTGTTTCTGAGCTCAACTTGAGTGGCATGTTGCTTCGCTTCAGGGATGTGTCCGTTCGCCTACTTGGGTTGAGTTGGAGGTTGACAACTCTTGTTTGATTTTCCTTGGAGCTGGTTGGAGGTCTTTCTCACGGAGGTTGAACTTTCGTGATGGTGATAGTCTTTGCTGACGATTTGATGGTGAAACACCCTCACCGTTCGTGCCTTTGATCCCAGCGGCAATCGTCTGGATCCCCAGTGGCAGGAAACCAGCAGTGACAGCTCTGGCGGGTCAAGGAGCCCTTCGCCCTCGTCTCCAGTGGCTTCATCTTCTGGCGACTCCTCAGGTGGTGCTTTCTCCTCTATTTCTAAGGAGGAGCTCGACGTCAAACCTCCTGTCAAGCGAGCGCGCCAGGTGACCTTGTAGAACTGGAGGCAATGGGTGCGTCTCCTCGGGCTTAGTTTATACTTTGTCTGTGGTGATGCTTCGCCAGTAGTACCAATTATCTCAGCATGGGCACACATGTAAAAGTCGTAATTCCTTGGGATGATTGGTAGTGTAGTCCTGGCGCCTGCTCGAGTCCTTTTGTAACTAGTCCAGTTCTCAAGTCTTTTTTAGTGAGGATGGCCCTCGTGCCCTTATGTAATGAATATTGTCTTCAAGTCTTGGTGTAATGAGAATTGTCTTTGAGTCATGATGTAATGAGAACTGTCTTCGAGTCCTGATGTAATGAGAACTGTCTTCGAGTCATGATGTAATGAGAACTGTCTTCGAGTCATGATGTAATGAGAACTGTCTTCGAGCCCTTAAGTTTATGAATTCTATCGGGTGCGCGACAGCGCTCCCGATGGGAGTAGCCCCCGAGGCTACGTTCGATTTGTAGAGTCGGACGTAGGATATGATGTCTTTCTTTGTGGCTTCTTTTGGTTGCTCCAGGTTTCTATCGGGTGCGTGGCAGCGCTCCCGATGGGAGTAGCCCCCGAGTCCTTAGGTGATCGTTTGCGATCAAGTGAAGACTAAAAGACTTTGCAATTTCCGAAACTGATCTTCTTGGGAAGGCACTCTTGGTCGTGGCTTCGACTGTAAAAAGTGGTGTTTGAATCCTCCAAGTTTTGTTGTGGTCAGGATAATAATTTCTTGGGCGAGTCTGCGTCCAATATCCAAGTGTTTTTAGGCAAAGTTGCGTTTTGGCGAAAGTAGCTTCTCTCGGGGGGGAATTTTATGCTCGAGCCCCCGAGTGTTTTTAGGTATAAGTCGCGTGAGCAAAGATAGCGTCTCTCGGGGGGAGTTTTATGCTCGAGCCCCCGAGTGATTTTAGGTAAAAGTCGCGTGAGCGAAGATAGCGTCTCTCGGGGGGAATTTTATCCTCGAGCCCCCGAGTGCTTTTAAGTATGAGTCGCATGATTAAGGATAGCGTGTCTTGGGGGGAGTTTTATGCTCGAGCCCCCGAGTGATTTTAAGTATGAGTCGCATGAGCGAGGATAGCATCTCTCGGGGGGAGTTTTATGCTCGAGCCCCCGAGTGCTTTTAAGTATGAGTCTCATGAGCGAGGATAGCGTCTCTCGGGGGGAGTTTTATGGTCGAGCCCCCGAGTGCTTTTAAGTATGAGTCGCATGAGCGAAGATAGCGTCTCTCGGGGGGAGTTTTATGCTCGAGCCGCCGAGTGCTTTTAATTATGAGTCGCATGAGCGAGGATAGCGTCTCTCGGGGGGAGTTTTATGCTCGAGCCCCCGAGTGCTTTGGGTGATAATATTTGGGCAACACCATTTTATTGCTTCGAGTTTTTACATGGGTTGCCGATCGATGCTGTTGTTGATGCTGCTTGGTGATTCTTGGGGTACTATGGGTAGAACAGGCGCAGATTCTCTACGTTCCATGGGTTTCCCACGTCTTCGTCGGTCTTCGGGTTCTTCAGCCTGTACGCGCCTCCTCCTATGACCTCCGAGATTATGAATGGTCCTTCCCATTGCGGGGCGAGTTTGTGCACTTTTTCTTATATTAGCCGCCGGACAAGGTCCCCTTTGTTGAAGGTTCGAGTCCGCAGGCGGCTGCTTTGATATGTGTGCATCTTGTCTTGGTACCCTTCTGACCTTGCTATGGTTGTGTCCCTTTCTTCGTCTGGGGTATCTTTATCATCTTGTAGTGCTTCTTCTGCCTCTTCTTGTAAGCTCAAGAATGATCAGAGGGGGAGGGGGTGAATAATCACTTCAAATTCTTCAGCGAGAATTGAAGACCGAAAAAGTAGCAGCTCAGACTATGACAAAGGAAAAACAACCACGAGATGAAATAGGGAGAGAGATCATCGAGGGAATCCATATCGAGGGGAAACACCGAAGGCAAACATACCGAATGTAAAGACTGAATGTAAAGACAAGTATTAGAACGAGACTGACGCAACGATGTTTCGTGACCCAGTTCACTCTCTGCAAAGAGCTACGTCTGGGTGGAGGGACTGGTGATTGAACACCTGGAGAAAACCTCTCTCCGTCCTTGTCTCCACTGAACCAAACTCCTCGAGTTTGTCCAGTATTCTCTCGGGGTAGATGATTCAGGCCATCTCCGAACCTTTACAGACTTCCTTCCGCAGCGACAATTACTCTTCGACTGCTGGTAGGTGACCTCTACATTCTAGGAGACTTTCAGTTTTCCAAGATAAAAAGGCCGGCTAATCTAGATCTCAATCTCAGTGAATTTTCTCAACTCAGCTCGTGGACTTGGATTTTCTCTCGATTTTCTCTCTCGTTGGATGCTCAGAATCTTCAGTGGAGCAGCCAACCGCAACTGGCGGGAGGGTGCGGGCTATTTATAGGTGGCGATCCCAATGGTGAAATGTCCGAAGTGATCTGATGTGAAAGCTTGACGCGTGTCCACAACGGTCGGAATTTCAATCACTGCGCAACTTTACTTGAGGAACAAGAAAGCTGACTCACCGAATGAATTCTCTCTCGGCGGCACCAAGTACGATGACTTTTCCTTCGAGCAACAATTCAACTCAGTGAGATTTCTCTCGGTAGGAAAACTCTCTGGGTTCTAAGTTAAGCTGAGCAAACACTTTCGACAGAGATCTTAACTAGCAAACCCCTCTTGATAGTACGGTTTTCCTACGACTCAATAAATTGAAAGAGAAACTAGTAAAAATACTAAGTCTTGATCCAGCTCCAGCTTTCTCTTCGTTGCGTATTCCTTCAAGAGTGCCAAATCCCTCGCGACATTTTTAGGGGTCGTCGTTCTTCATAGCTTTCGGAAGGAACACCCTCGGTGTTATCCTTCGAACTTCTACACACAAACTCCATTCTTCAGGAACCTAATAATCTGTTTATACTTGAAACTCATATTAGTTCCTTGACTGTTTTTGCTCAACAATCTCCAAAACCTTCGGGGCAAGAATTTTCTCTTTAAATCTCCCCCTTTTTGGGCGATTGTTGACAAAACAGGCATCGACAGATAATTGAAAAGATTTTTATTGCGATGGAATGACAGTGATCAAGGTAAATGGTATACTTCCCCTTAATATATGCACGGAGAAGATATCTTTCGAATTCGAGCATATATTGATTTGATTGATTCGAGGGGAAACCCATTTATCCTTAGCGAGTGTGATTGAAGTCCAGAATGAAAACCAGAGAAGTATGCAATTTCCTCGAATAACCTGTGAACTTAGAATCATGCAAGACAGTTTACGATGGCAAGCACAAGCAGGGAATAAATTCAATAACAACAGTTCAAGGTCTACGACTACTTAAAGTTATTATAGCCCGATCGAATAAGTAGCCAAAAGTTCAAATAAACACACGAAAGCAAACACCCTTAACCCCGCAGCAAACTAATTTCTTTGATGCCACTACATCTCCCCCTTTTTGTCTACAAGAGAACAAAAAGTCGGGAGAATAGGGTCGAGAGAAATCTAATCGCGAGAAGTGCTGCGATGACGACGGTGATGGCGACGACGACGGCTCCGAGAAGATTCCGCGTGAGAAGCTTGGAGTGAAGGTGTGCGACGGCGTCGAGGTCGACGAAAATGGCCATCGTCTGGGGACAGGTGCGCTGGAAATGAGTGGTGGTCTCCAGAAGAATTCCGAGGGGAATCTGGAGTCCGACGGCGTTGATGACCTGGCGACCAACTGGGTGGAGCAGGAGCAGGAGCTTGTTCTTCGTTTGTATCAATGTCGAGAGAAATCTTGTAGTAATCATCCACAAAGCATACTGCTCGGTTTGCTGGAAGCAGTGGCAGTCTGGGATCAGGGCGATCTTGTCGATCTACTTGCGCCCATGGCCTCTCCAAGTGTGGAGGATAATCTTCGAAACCGGAGTGGTGAAGCTGGCCACAAGTGTTGAACTTCCACAAACCTTTCCATTCTATCCTCAAACTCTCTCGGCCGATCTGATTGTTGTTATAGACAATATTACGTAGCATATTCAACTCATTCATCATGGCTTGCTTGTGAATGCGATCTTCTTCGATAAAATGTTGGAGCATCTGTTGCGACCGAAGGGAAACCTCCATGTGGTTTACAGGCTTGATGAATTTCTTTCGAATATTTCTTTCGTTGACATGCTCTCGAGCGCCCACATATTCAGCGAACACATCATTGGGTCGAGCAGCAATGTCCAGCACATCTCTCACGGGTGGTGTGAAAATCTTTGGATGGCAGGATGCAGGAAATGGTTCTTCTCGAGAATAATTGCAAAGTGCCATGATCCATGGAGCGAATGGCTTGTATGCATGCGGATTATCTGCACATGACACAAGGGTCCGAATGAAGCAGTCTTCAAAGTTGAAGGGAATTCCATTGACTAGCTTCACAATAGCATTTTGGGCGAGGCTTGGAATGGGAAAATCATCGTGCACGTCAAGCATTGGGATCAAAGTCTTCGACGGGATATAAAACCATGCTTTAGCATCGAACACGAAGTTCTTGGGCATAGGAACTAGGGGATATCCATCGCCCACAATCTCTGGTTCCATCACGATGGAAAACTCAACAGGAGTCAAATTTGGCAATGTATGCAGAGGTAAATTCACGATCTCCAATAACTGGTCGACAGTAAGATGGAAAACTTGGCCTTGAATCATATAGTCGAACTTCCAGGTGGTTGGCTGTCTAGGTTGCCCAGAGACATACAATGTGGAGTAGATTTGTTTGATGAGCTCTAGGTTCTATCCATTCGGGAGAGAAAACAGACGATGGGCTTGAAGCTCATCGATGACTTGAGATAGATTTTGAAATTCCAGCACCGATATGAATGAGGGCATATCCAGAAATGAATGTTTGAAAAATCTTATCCTTGTTCAGCAGCACTTGGCCGTCGAAATTTGCTTGGTCTTGCGTCCAGAAACGAAGGGAAACTGACGTTCTGGGCAACTCATACGGGCTTTTGCCGAAGAATTTTGGCTTGTGATCTCTTTGGCAGAACCGAGGGCCACCACGAGGAACATTTGCTTGAAATAGCGGGAGCATTTCTGTCGGGTGGTTCGAGTTCAGAAGCTCGTCCACAGGGATATCATTGTTGTTGTTCAAGCCAGAGGGACCAGCAGCTTCAAATTTAGCTGCAGGTTGCGAGGGAATATTGATAATTTCACGACGAGCAACATCTGCATCAGGAGCGGGGTTAGCAATCTCTTCGGGGCCTTGGAGAAGTTGAGGATTGACAACAGGGATATCTTCTTGCTTGGCCATCACAACATCATCATTAGCAGCTGGTTCAACTTCTTCGGTCTCCATTGCTACTAGGTCAGCTTCCAGTTGTCTGGCCATATCAAGCTGGCCATCACGATCTTCTGAAATTTCTTCGGACGACGAGGAATCTGATGACGAGGAAGAATCCGAGGAACTTCCAGAGCCATCTCCATCAACCTATCCTTGGCCTTCGAGCATAAGCTCTTCAGCAGTCGGGCGAGATCGAGTGGTAATGTCCACATCAGCTTCTTCTTCATGGACGGACACAGACGGGGAGAAATCTTTCGGGGCTTCAGTTTGTGGGGCAGCTTGAGGGACAGTTTCTGGTCGAGTCTCAACTGAGATAGGGGCAACACTTACTTGCTCGACCCGAGAAGGTTTCTCGGTCGCAGCAGCAGGGGGTGGTTGAGGGGTAGGAGCACGGGGTGGTGCGGATTGACGAGGTGGGGTTGGTTGGCGAGGTGGAGGAGTATTTTGTCGGGGGGTTGAATCTTGTCGAGCTGGTGCAGCTTCGACGGTTGGGGAGGGGCTCTTCCTTGCTTTCTTCTTCGGCTCTTGCGCTTGCGCAGAGGAGCCACTGGCAACATTTTCTGTTGACTTCCGCTTGCGAGAATGTTTCTCGGCAAGGGAATCATTATGCTTTAAGCACAAATCAGTAACAACTTGTCGAACCTTGTTGTTCATGCACATGGCATTCTGTTGAGCTTCAGTTTGATGTACAATGGCTTCAGCAATCTTTCGATAGAAGAATTTCTGAGAATCTTCATCATCATCTTGACTCTTGGCTTCGTTATAGAAAGTCTCGGTATGAAGCGCTTTGTGATACTGAGCCAAATACTCGTCCCATTGCAGCATATACTCATTCACCTCGAGCTGAATTTCTTCGAGAATAAAATCCGTCGGGCCAACTTCATGAGGAGCATTTGCCATCTTGAAAAGTACTCGACTTATTTCAATAGCATCCCATTCTCCTCGAACAGTGGATGCAACTTCATTAGAACTGTCTTCATCTTCACGAGGGATAACCTCGGCTTGAGCAACTGGTGCGACCGGTGGAGCAGGTGCAACAGGTGGAACTTGTGCTGGTGCAGCACGACCTTTTTCTTTCGCCTTGGCTTCCTTGGCTTTCTTTTTGGCAGCCTTGTTCGCCTTGGGATCTATCAGCTTTTGCTTCGGTGGCGGTGGAACCTTTTCCTTCGCCTTCTCCGGAATTTTCTCGAGGGTTGCAGATGCAGCAGTAGCAAATTTTTCTCACTCATCAACTTCTTTTAAGCGCCTCTCGGTGTCATACTTGGCGGACACCAGATGAACAATGTCATTCTTCTTGGCAAACTCAGCCCTTTTAGCTTCGAGGGTGGCTTGAAAAGCCAACATGAGTGCCCTTTCAATCTCTTTCTCTTGTGTCTCCTTTTCTTTCGCACGTCTTTCTTGTGCGAGCCTTTCTTTCCTCTCGTCCAGAGTTCTTTATCCTCGGTAGCAACAGCTTGCTTGCCCTTTCCCTTCGCAGAAGGTTTAGCACGAGCAGTTTCAGGTGCAGCAGTGGCCAGAGGAGCATCAATGACCAGATTGGTCATATCAATTGTTCCTCTAGGAGCAGGGTTTGACTCCGGCTCCTGGATCCTTATGCCTTTCACAGCAGGTTTCTTCTTCTTCGAAGGAATAATCTTGGTTTGTGGTTCTTCAGATTCATCATCTGCATCATCATCATCTCGAGAGGATGCAGCAGGGGGTGAAACAATCTCGGCCTTCTTGGCTCACCTTGTTGTTTTCTTCTTTCCCTTCAGTGCGGCACTAGGGCCAGCACCCTGAGCCTCATTGCCTTCGTCCTCAGCAGCAAGTGCCTTCTTTCTGGCTTTGGCAGACTTGCGCTTCTCAACAGCTTTCCTTTGAGCCTCGACAATTTCTTTGAAATCAGCAGCAGTTTTCAGAGTAGATTCAGCAGCATCTGGAGGAGGAGGACCTCTCTTATCCTTCGTCTAGCCAGGCTTCATAGTGGTCACATCATTCCAGGGGTTTTTCAAAGCAAACAACACTTTCCATTGAGGAATAATGTGCTTGTACTTGTACCATCGTAGGGATTGCAATCTTCTGATTTCCTGCAGCCGATTGTCTCTCGTTTTCTGATATTCTTTGGATCCTTCTGGCGTTCTGAGATTCTTGGCGATAATCACATCTTCGGACATCCCTTCACAGTTATTGTGAATTTTGGTTCTGCCACCCACTTTCTTGGGTTTCCTTATGTTTCCTTCAAGATCTGACATATTCCTGCGAACAGAATAGGAATGAAGGTAAAGTAGGAAAGATGTGAACATGCACCAACAGGTTTTCGACAGAAAATCATTTTGAACGCAGCAAACATATAGAGAGATTTTCTTCTACCGCAGGTTTTCATATATGTGCTAGGCTAGATTTCTATTGAGTACAAATCTAACAAAGAACAAATGTGAATATCTTATATAGAAAGCAAATATGTCGATAGGTATCTGTGAGATTGGATCTGGGATAAGGTTCTTTGATAACCCACAAGTTTAGGGGATCGCAACAGTCTTCGCGAGTAAGAGTAACCCAATTTATTGATTCGACACAAGGGGAGCCAAAGAATACTTATAATCCTTAGCAGTTGAGTTGTCAATTCAACCACACCTGAAAAAGCACTAGACAAGATATTTAGGAGCAACGGTGTGTTGACGGGTGTAACCTCTAAGACTTCCCCAATCACCAACACCACAAAGTAGTAACCAAGTAGTAGGAGCAGCAAAGAAAGTAACAGTAACAACGAAGGAAATGAAGGTGAAAGATGGACCGGGGTTCAATGTTTCACTAGTGGTACCTCTCAAGCAAAAGAACAAATTACAGTTGGGCAATTGACAGAATTGCACCAACTCTAGCCAAAGAACAAACTAGATCATCCTATTCTAAGAACCAAACATAGGCATGTGTTCCGTATGTAGTTGTACGTGCTTGCAATAAGAACTTTGCACAACATCTGTTGTCCTACCATCCCGCTACGAATGGGGCCACTTAAGGAACTTATGGAGATTAAGTTGCTCCTACGGCGGAGCACCGGAACAAAGCATTAACACTCTATGAACACATGTGATCCTCAAATTATAGCCCATCCCCTTTGGTGTCCCAAGCTGTCACCATTGGGATCGCCGGTTCCGGACTATAATAGGTGCATAAAACCGTAGATAAGATCTAGAACAACAATTATAATCAGGCAACCATAATGTGCTCAGATCTGAGATCATGCTACTCGTGCACTAGTAACAAGCATTAAGAACAAAAAATTGCAGCAACAATAATTCATAAACCTCTTAGGACTGAATAACAATGTAACAATTCATCGGATCCCAACAAACACAACACCAATTACATCATATGGATCTCAAGCATGTAGGGGAGCTCATGAGAACATTGTATTGAAGATCTAGGGGGAGAGAATACCACATAGCTACTGCCAAGAACCCGTAGTCCAAGGAGGAACTACTAAAGAAGCATCATGGGGGGAAGAAGAGTCGATGAAGATGGCCCCGGGGGCCAAGTCCCTCCCCGGCAGGGTGCCGGAGCAGGATCCTGGTGACCCTTGAAGCTAGTTTTCGATGGAGGCGGAGATCGGAATCGCTTCTGGAAAAAGTACTTCAATATTAGGGGTTTCCTCCTCGGGGGTAAAAATAGGGGCCAAAGGGGTCACTGAGAGGGGCCACCAGGCAGCCAGGAGGGTGCCTGGCGTGGCCTAGGGTTGGGCCGCGCCATGGACCCTTCAGGAGTCCTGGTGGTGCCCCCCCTCTCTTCCTTGGTTATTCCGGAAGCTTCCGGGACGCTGATTTTTTATATAATTTTCCGGAATTTTTGGAGCACTTTTAATGGCCGGAAAACCTGAAATAAAAAAACAGCAGAAAACAGGAACTGGCAACTGGGTGCACTGAGTTAGTAGGTTAGTACAAATATGCTCAAAAGTGTATGAAATTTCAAGCAAAACATGGCAAAGTCACACAAAACATGCATGGCACAAGCAGAAATTATAGATACATTTGTGACGTATCAACATCCCCAAGCTTAATTCCTGCTCGTCCTCGAGTAGGTAAATGATAACAAGCATAATTTGTGTGGTGACATGCCACACAACCATATAAGGACTTTTAAGTAAAGAAATTAAAGCATGCAATTCAATTCAAGTCTTAACAAGCAAGAGTCTATATTAGCATTGACACAAGCAACAAAAGAACATAAGGTGCAAGAGCTCTCGCTGTCCGGGACTCGAATGTCTCCAAATGGTGTTTGCGTGCAAGAAAGGGGATTTGGGAATACGAGAGAGAATTTTTTTATTGTTGAGAACTAAATCTAATAAAGTTTGACACTTGGTCTCCTTTGAAGTCTTATCTAGACTCGTCCCCAGACCACTAGCCAGGTACAAGTCAAACTGATCCACTCCCTTTTGATATTTTGAGCACTCATGCAATTGATGAGCGTGAGCAAGAAAGTTGACACCTAAACGACGAAATAGAAAGATGGTGGAGGAAGAAGACAAAAGGTGTGAAAGGCTCACATCAATGAGGACAATCATAGGGGAGAGAAAGCCATATGATAGATATGATGTGAGGAGTAGGGATTGCCATGCAACATGTGGATGCACATAGAGCTATAAGTGTATGAAAGCCCTCCAATGGAACTAGTGGGGGTGCATCCAACTTGCTTGCTCATGAAGACCTAGAGCTCTTTTGAGGAGGCTCATCCTTGGAATATGCAAGCCAAGTTCTATAGTGTAAGGATCCCAACTTAGTTATGCAAGTACAACATGAAAACTCTCTACAAACTGAAGTACATGTGCTACTCTGAAGCACAAGTGTGGAATAAAGGATAGTAGTGCTTCCCCCTCTCTCTTTTTTTTCTTTTTTTTTCTTTTCACCTTTTTTGTATTTTTTTGATTTTGGGTGGCCTCCATGGCTCTTTATTCCTCTCTCTCTTTTTCTTTTCTTTCGTCCTCTTTGGGATCTTTTTTTTGTATTTTGTCCACTTTGGGATCTTTTATTCCTTTCCTCACTGTAGGGGAAACACTCTAGAAGATCATCAACACACTTTTATCTACTTACAACTCTGAATCAAAAAGTAATGACTCTATATGAATGCCTCTGCCAGTGTAGCATTATGTGCAATGATCAAGCGCAACATGCAACAAAAATGAATAGCGGGCAAAGCCCAACTACATGCAGGCTATGAGATCATGCAAGGCAATATGACAATGAAGGATAAGTCATATGAATATGAAGAACAATGGATGCTGCATGGAAATGTATCTCGGAAATGCTATGGAAATGCCTTGTAGGTAGGTATGGTGGCTGTTTTGAGGAAAGATATAAGGAGGCTTATGATGACAGAGCGTATCATGCCAAGGGTTTGGATGCACCGGCGAAGTATGCGCCAACTCTCGAGGTGTGAAAGGGCAATGCACAGTACCGAAGAGGCTAGCAAAATATGGGTGGTGGAAGTGTCAACTTTCGAATACTCACATTAGTCCGAAGAACTCATGCACTTATTATCGGTAACTCTCAATCTAATCAGGAGGTTCACAAAGAGACAAGTACCCCGAGGAGGAGTGTATGGGGGTTTGGTTATCCTTGCGCATCCTCGACTCATGGTACGTGAGTGTACTCTACTATTCGACCCCTCCAGAGATTAGTGATCCATCTAGTAGCTAGAGTTCTCAACAGGGTTTAGGTTTTCGAAAATCACACGGACTGACCAAAATACGACATCTATCACTAATAGGAAAAAGATCTTGACACCATAAGTTCAAATATTACTCAAGTCAATACCTCAAAACTATTGCAAGTTACTACTACAAAAAGAATAACAACTTCAACTACCTACTTTCTAGTCAAGACACAAAACTTAGTGCAACAGGCAAATTCTCTAAACAAGATAAGCATGCAAACTATAGAAAGTTCAACCTGAGAAAAAAGCTCTAGAGAAACTCTAAAGCACTACAACTAAACAGGGCAGCAGCTAAGAAAAGATAAAGAACAACTCACAACAAAGAATAAGCATGAAAATCCTATGAGGTGTTCTAGTTTAAAGTGGAGCATGTATCTCTCCCAATAAAGCATGTTAGGTTCCGACATTGTAATGACCTACAAACAAAACAAAGCTAAAACCAAACTAAGAGAAAAGACGCTCCAAGAACAACACATAACGCATGAAGTGATAACAATATAGTGGAACGAGGGACGAACTGATGATTGTTGATGAAGAAGGGGATGCATGGGGGCATCCCCAAGCTTAGACGCTTGATTCTCCTTGAATATTTCTTGGGGGTTCCGGGCGCATCCCCAAGCTTGAGCTTTTGACACTAAAAGATCTTCTTTCATCATCCTCCATCGCACACTTGAAAACTCCCTTCATACATAACTCATTGTAGACTGATTAGAGAGGTTAGTACCCTATTAAAATAATTTTCCTCTACTGCAAATAAAGATTTCCAGGAAGGGCTACTGTTTCTCTTGCCTTCCCAAAAGTTTTTGCAAAGAAAAAGCAAGCTTAAGGTTTGCAACACTGCCAAAAGAAAAAAAGGGACAGAAGCTGAGAAAAACAGAACAGCAGAGAGAAAAGAATTTTTTCGAGGCACTTCTGCAACTCAAATCAAAAAACTCAGGACAGACGCCTGAATGAAAATTGTATGGAGCATACTGTTAAAAAAATTCAGATCAAAAAGATGATCTTGTGATTTATCCCAAATTTTTCCGTCAAGCAGACAGAATCTGTTTCTGGACACCATGCACCAACTTTTGATCTTTCTTGCAATCAGAGGCTAAACTTGGCACAAAGCTTGAAAAGTAAAGATACAATGATGTTGTTAGAGTAGTAACAATCATCAAGACCACTAAGAACAGAAGAAAAAGATAAAGATAAACCTAAATTCGTTGCGGGCTGCCTCCCGAAAGAGCTTCTTTAAAGCCATTAGCTAGGCATGAGTGTAACGATGCTCACAAAAGAATAAGAGTTGAAGCACAAAAGAGAGCATCAAAGGAGCAAATACAAACCAAATTTAAGTCTAACATGCTTCCTATGCATGGAAAACTGGAAGAAAAATAAATAAATGAAGCACAAAGCAACAAGCATAGGAAGGTAAAACATGAGCACCTTCAAGATTTTCAACAGGGAGAGGGGCGTTTTCCTAACATGAAAAATTCTATAACCATATTTACCTCTCTCATAATAATTTTCAGTAGCATCATGAACAAACTCAATAATATAACCATCACACAAAGTATGCTTTTCATGATCTACTAGCACATAATCATGTAGACTTTCTAAGAAAACCTCATCATCATTAAGAACATCCATAGCAGGCATAAATAGAGGTTTACCATAAGACTTATCAAAATAGCAAGGGTTATCATAAATAACAGTAGCAAAATCATCCTTGCAAGTATCATTCATAAGGGCATCATGGTCACAAGCATCAATTTCATCAAAAAGGGATATTTCAAAAGAATCCATAGGATCATAGCAATCAATATAGAATTCATCCTCCTTTGGTAAGCATGGAGGGCAATCATATAAAGTAAGATTCAAAGAGTTACTCTCACTAGTAGGTAGAGATTGGTAGCTACTCCACTCTTCCTCCTTTTGTTCGTCACTCTCCTCCTCATTTTCATCCAATGAGCATTCAGTTTCAGAAATTTCTTCTTCCATAGAGTCCTGCAAAGCATTAGTCTCTTCCTCTTGTGGAGAGAACATTTTGAGATGGTCAATAATATAATAATTGTCATTAAAATCCTCAAAGCAATAATTAAGTATTTCAAGACTCTCGGATTTATAGGGGGCATCATCAATATTTTCAACAAAGGAAGCAATTTCATAGGCACCCTTAAAGATAACAACTTCTTCTATTTGTTCTGCATCATAAAAATCATAGTTTACCTTAGCATAAGAAGCTAAGGTTTCATCATCATTGTACTCACATTGGAAAGCAAGGTGTTTGTGCCTTATACAGCAACAAGATTCATCCCTGCAGAAAGATATATTATATATTGAGCACAAGTTTCTAGCATAGTCATACAACTCCTGTATTACTCCCCATGAGTGTATCCCTTTTTGAGACAAGCGGTATTCCTTGTAATATTTTTGTTGATCCTCCGTGAATCCGCCTTTGCAATAAGATCTAGTCTCAAAGAAAGTAGTCATTAGTAGCCAACAAAGTAATAAGCAAAAGTGTACTTATCAAGTGAACTTATAAGTAGAGCTATGCTCCCCGGCAACGGCGCCAGAAAATAGTCTTGATAACCCACAAGTGTAGGGGATCGCAACAGTCTTCGTGGGTAAGAGTAACCCAATTTATTGATTCGACGCAAGGGGAGCCAAAGAATACTTATAATCCTTAGCAGTTGAGTTGTCAATTCAACCACACCTGAAAAAGCACTAGACAAGATATTTAGTAGCAACGGTGTGTTGAAGGGTGTAGCCTCTAAGACTTCCCCAATCACCAACACCACAAAGTAGTAACCAAGTAGTTGGAGCAGCAAAGAAAGTGTCGGGACCCGGGGTTAGCGTATGTAATTCCAGTCATGATACAATCACATGGAGAGCCGAGAACCGTACCCACTTGTCTAAGCAGACAAGGCCAAGCACAGAACATTCTCGGTAAGCATCGAACGTGAGGGGCATCCCATTCAGGCCGGATGATCATCTGAGATGGGTCCTCATCGTCCGCTCACAAGTCTAAATGCTTATGGGTGGTGAATCCCATACTCATAGACAAGTCGCCTCAACCATGTTATCGATTGGATCCTAACTCTTACATAGACTTACTCCAGCCCGATCACTTAGTCGGGGGGGTCTAGGGCGGGCTCGATCATACAACAAAGTGTGCACGTGACAGAGTCACGAGCAATCGCATCGCGATGCCCCAAGATGCGCACATCTAAGGGCCACTTGGTGTATAAAAGACCGCCAGCCAGATCACAACTAAGGTCTCAAAAACCCATACTAAGACATGCATGTTATAAACATACACGCAGCACACATGCCTAGTATGAACAGCAGGTATCATCACATAACTCTACAAAGTACTCTTTATTGATATACACATAGAGCATACAAAGATCACATGTCTGTGATCAACATTACATCGTACAACGGAAGCAAATTAGGTCTGAGTACAGACAAGTTTAACAAATGGATTAGAGAAGCCTTGTAAACAAACATGCCCTTCCACGAGGGACCAGACTGCTGTCTGGGACTATGCTAACTTAGTCAACGTCGAGCTTCAGGTCGGTGACTCCATCGGGGTCCGGGTTCTCATCTAAAACATAGAATAAGCAAACGTGAGTAGAAAATCGTACTCAGCAAGACTTACATTAGATCTATACTACTCATGCTCAAGTTTCAAGGTAAAGGGAGGTGGGGTTTCACTTGCAGAAATGCCAGCTTTGACTTGGCTAGTCCTGAACTACGAGTACCAGACTTGAGATAAGAAGCGTACACGAGTCCACTACATCTCCAACCAATTACACCACTATGGTGCCTTCCTCGACTTCCCCACGAGAAAGCAAGCCATAGCACTCACACTTATCTTGGTGTATTTTAGAAGTATCCAGTTCAAGTTGTCTAATAATCAGGTACAGGTTCCAAGTAGTCCTTAACCGCGGACGCGGCTATTCGAATAGTTTTGTTAACCTTGCAAGGGTGTAAGCTACACACACATGACCATCGGTTACTGCCAGGTCTCGCCACCGTTCAAGAGGTGACAGCGAGGATTTTCACCACGACACTTCGCTCACAACTGGTCTATTCCAGGAGTCGACAATCTGAGTTTGCCTCCGCTCGAGAGCCCGGCCGGATCAACGAAACGGACTCAAACAATGCAGGTGACTGAGACGCCACCTCTGGCAGATGGTTTTCCTGCCTCACAGGTGCACCCACATATCTATATGATGCAACCATTCCTTCATTCTTTTTCTATGCAGATGTCAAATGGAAAGCCCGAACTAATGTGACTCCTGGACGTCGACACGGATCAAGGTACTAGGCCGAGAGGGGTCAGTGAGCCCAATGTGTGGTTGTACTCTTTGTCTTGGATTACCATACAAGAACTCGATGCTTAAGGCGGTGTTCAACGAGACAACCCACTGTGTACTCCTACACAGCCTCTCATCGTTCACCTTGTATTAGGGTGGATTCACCGACACAGTTTCACCTTCATCAACACCATGTTCACTATCATCCCGACTCACATCAAAAGCAACCTCACTGTAACACTAAGCATGCAATAAGCTGTAACACTTGCAGGGGCCACATGATATGAAACAACTCCTATGTCAGCTAGGATTGTGGTTTGCTTACTACTGTGACAAGATGATAGGTCATGCAAAGGATATGGGTTCAACTATGCGGTAGAATCGATACAAAGTGATCTCCTAAACATGCATAAGCAAGACTGAGAGGGAATTGGGATTTTATATACATGATCAATGGGGTTTTCTTGCCTTGCGGACGATACACGGGTCTTAACAGTGGTCTTCTTCTTCGGGGGTGATCACCGTCTCGGAAAAGCTGGTACCGGAAACAATCATCAACAAGGGGGGACAACTTCGGAAGTAAAATGCACAAGCACATGATATGTTGTCCATGATGTGAATGGTGCTGGTTTGTGGTACATTTGATTTAAATGAAGTGTATTGCA
The DNA here is from genome assembly GCA_950022295.1 of Bromus sterilis. Classification (NCBI taxonomy): domain Eukaryota; kingdom Viridiplantae; phylum Streptophyta; class Magnoliopsida; order Poales; family Poaceae; genus Bromus; species Bromus sterilis. The sequence goes on from OX465600.1 coordinate 228,634,928, forward strand.
TTTGAAATGCAAATTCAAACTCCATATATGAATTTCAATTTAACCAAATTGTATTTGAAAAAGTTTGATCATTTGAAACCATGTGATCATATGTGTGATAAGCTTCTGAAGTACAAGTGAGATGTGGTGTATTGCAATGGTTCAAATTTGAATTGCATTTGAATTAAATTTGAATTAATTCCATTTAAGCCAAATAGCAAAAGCTACTGGTCCCATTTTAAAATCAACTCAAACATGGTTGAAATTTGCATATTTGGATAGAGAATTTTATGCTGATCATTTTTCATATATTATTTGTCCAATTTGGAGTTCATATGAATTTTCTATGATTTTTCAAAGTTTAAATGATTTTCTGCAATTTCTGTAATTTCTTTAAATCATTTCTATTTTTCTGGAAAGTCTTTATTGCATCAGCATGATGCAATGCTGACATCAGTGGGGGGGGGGCTGACATGTGGGTCCAGGGTGTCAGCCTCAGGGGGGTTAATCCCCTCTCTGTTAACTTAACAGAGGGGTTATTAGGGCTGGGGGCCCCACCTGTCAGTGGGTGCGGGGTGGGTTAGTGGGTCAATTAGGGTTTAAGTGCCCGGCGGCTTAACGCCGGCGGCTCGGGCACGGCGGCGCTCTCGCCGGACTGAGGATTTGGCCACGGGAGGGCACGGGGGAACCACCAACTTGAAGCCCGCAAGCTCTTGCATACGTTGAAGCCATCAGGGGGTCTCCAGGGGCACGGGGGCGACGTCGGCGTCAACAAGTGCGGCGGCCGGAGCTCTGCAAAGACGAAGACGCTGCTGCGGGGCACGGAAACAAGCGCGGCGAGAGGGAAAAAGAGCGCACGCTCACCCTGGGTGTGAAGGGACCGTCGAGGAGGCCAGAGGAGGGCTGACGGGGGAGAATCGCTCGCCGGCGACCACGGTGCCCGGCGGTGGCTCGATGAAGAGGACGTCGTCGCCGTTGGCTCCCGGTCCAAATTGAAAACGCACCTCGAAGAAGACGATGCCAGGGAATCTCGTGGACAACTTGCGGCGTCGAAAGGGTCACGGTGGCCACGAGCTCTACGGCGGCGTGCTCTGCTAGGGCTACGGGTCGGCTCGGTTTCTCGCCGGGGAGGAAGAAGGAAGGCCAGGGAGAAGGGGGAAATGAGGAGAGGAGACTTGGGGTTTCTCCTCGACGCCTAGAAGACGACGTGGAGGCCCTGGATCAAGCAGGAGGTGGCAGCCTCGGCCGGCATGCCCGCCACGCCTCTGCCAGAAGGAAGAGGTTGAAGACAACCCTGCCCCTGGCGGGCTGGGCTGCCTTCTGAGGCATATGGGCCAGGTGGGCCGAGAGGTAAGGGAGGTAGGCCTCTTTTCTTCTTCCAATTTTCTTTCTGCTTTGTTTTTCTGTTATTTGTTTTGCTGTGCTAAAACAATTAGCTAGGAATTTTATAAAATCATGAAAACTTTTATGTGGGCTTATAACATAAATAGCTAGCCACTCATATGTTTTGGTGACTTTTGAAAATCAAACAATTTGAATTTAAATTCAAATTGGAGTTAAATTTCCTTTCCAATGCACCTTTTGAATTTTTGAATATTCCATGGGCATGGGAAAATCCCCAAACCACTTTTGCAATGATCAGCAACAATTATAGGAATTTTCCAAACATTCAAATGATATTTGGAAAAAAAAATTATCTGGCCATTTGATTTAATTTCTTAGGGCTTTTCTTTTCCCCATTTTTGAATTTCTTTTGGAATTTTTGCATGATGCAAAGGGATCAAACAAACCCTAGCACTTACCCTAGTTGGGGTTCTGACAACTCGCCCCCACTCAAAAGAATCTCGTCCCGAGATTCAGAAGTCGTCGGGAGGAAGGTGGGGTACTCGGCACGGAGGCGGTCTTCTCTTTCCCAGGTTGCTTCTTTCTCGGAGTGATGTGACCATTGTACTTTCAGGAACTTGATCTTCTGACAACGAGTGACACGTTCTGCTGAATCAAGAATACGAACAGGGTACTCTCGATAAGAAAGGTCATCTTGGAGATCAAGCGTTTCATGGTCGACTTCGCGGATGGGGTCCTTGAAGCAACGCCTGAGTTGTGACACGTGGAATACATCATGTACTCGGGAAAGGTGAGGGGGTTGTTCAAGTTGGTAGGCAACTTCTCCACGTTTAGCAATGATGCGGAAGGGTCCGATGTAACGTGGGGCCAACTTGCCTTTGATACCGAATCGTTGGGTTCCCTTCAGAGGAGTAACCCGGAGGTAAGCCTTCTCATCCAGATTGTAGCTCTCCTTTCTATGATGAAGATCATAGTAGCTTTTCTGATGAGACTGGGCGGCTTTCAATCGATCACGAACAATGCGAACTTGCTCTTCTGCTTCCTTGATCATATACGGTCCAAAGAGTTGTCTCTCACCGGTTTCTGACCAGTTAAGGGGTGTTCGACATCGTCGTCCGTAAAGGAGTTCAAAAGGAGCCATGTTCAGACTAGATTGATAGCTATTGTAATAAGCAAATTCAGCGAATGGAAGAGACTTCTCCCAATTCTTTACGAAAGAGATAACACAAGCTCTGAGCATGTCTTCCAAGATTTGATTAACCCTTTCAACTTGACCACTAGACTGAGGATGGAAAGCTGTACTAAAGGATAGATGAGTTCCCATAGCATTCTGAAAGCTTCCCCAGAATCTAGAGGTGAAAAGGCTACCACGATCAGAATTGATCACCAAAGGAACACCGTGAAGAGACACAATTCTAGAGACGTACAAGTCCGCTAACTGACTAGTAGTTATAGACTCGCGAACGGGAAGGAAGTGAGCAACTTTGGAAAGTCTATCAATGACCACGAAGATGGCATCATTTCCTTTCTGGGTTTTTGGAAAGCCGGTGATGAAGTCCATACCGACTTTGTCCCATTTCCACTCGGGAATAGGCAAAGGTTGAAGTGTACCAGCAGGTCTTTGGTGTTCTGCCTTAATGCGACGACAAACATCACATTCAGCAACAAATCGAGCAATGTCTCTCTTCATCCTAGTCCACCAAAATCTCTGGCGTAGATCTCGGTACATTTTTGTGCTACCGGGATGAATTGAGCGGGGTGTGTCATGGGCTTCTTTGAGGATGAGTTTCCTTATATCCTTATTCTTAGGTACTACCAAACGATTTTCAAAGAATATCGTTCCTTTACTATCTATGGAGAAACATTTAGCAACTCCGCTAGCAATATTCTCCTTGATCCGGCGAACACCTCGCGCACGCCTTTGGGCAACTCTGATTTGATCCTCAAGGGTTGGTTTCGCCACCAAGTTGAAAAGAGATCCACGAGGAACAATCTCGAGATTGAGTTTTCGAAATTCCTAATGAAGAAGTGGTTGATACTGTTGTAACATGAGGTTGTTACAATACGACTTACGACTTAGTGCATCAGCCATGAAATTGGCTTTGCCTGGGGTGTAAGAAATTCCTAAGTCATAATCTTTTATCAACTCAATCCAGCGTCTTTGCCTGAGATTAAGATCTGGCTGGGTGAAAATATATTTGAGGCTTTGGTGGTCGGAATAGATCTCACAACGATTACCAAGGAGGTAATGTCGCCAAGTCTTCAGGGCATGAACTACGACAGCGAGTTCAAGATCATGGGTAGGATAGTTCTCTTCATGTGGATGCAACTGGCGTGAAGCATAAGCTACCACATGTCTATCTTGCATAAGTATGCATCCTAACCCTTGCCGTGAAGCATCACAATAGATCTCGAAATCCCTTTTTGTGTCTGGAGGTGCAAGTACGGGTGAAGAAGTCAATCTTCTTTTTAGCTCTTGAAAGCTTTCCTCGCACTTGGGGGTCCATTGGAATTTCTTATCTTTCTTGAGGAGTTCAGTAAGAGGCTTTGCAACTTTAGAGAAGTTCTCGACGAAGCGGCGGCAATAGCTTGCTAGGCCAAGAAAACTCCTAACTTGCTTAACCGATTCAAGTGGAGTCCAGTCAAGGACGGCCTGAACTCTCTCGGGATTGACTGCAACACCTATCGCAGAAATCACGTGGCCTAAGTAGGTCACTTCTGGTAGCCAAAATTCACACTTGGAGAACTTGGCATAAAGGCGATGCTCTCTAAGTTTCATCAATACCAACCTAAGATGTTCTGCGTGCTCTTCTTCGTTCTTCGAGTAGATGAGAATGTCATCAAGATAAACCACAAAAATTTTATCTAAGTACTCCATGAAGATCGAATTAATTAAGCGCGAGAATGTGGCGGGGGCATTGGTTAAACCGAAGGACATGACGGTATACTCGTAAAGATCATAACGAGTAGTGAAAGCCGTTTTTGGAATGTCCTCGTTTCAGATTTTGATTTGATGATAGCCTAATCTCAAATCCATCTTGGAGAAGACAGAGGATCCTGCAAGTTGATCATAAAGATCATTGATCCTGGGCAGTGGGTACTTGTTCTTTATCGTCGCTAGATTTAGCGGGCGATAGTCTACGCACATCCTTTCTGTTCCATCTTTCTTCGTTACGAACAGAACGGGGCAACCCCATGGCGATGAGCTAGGGCGGATGAAGCCTTTGGCCAACGAAGCATCAAGTTGGGTTTTTAGCTCAGCTAACTCATGTGGGGCCATCCTATATGGACGTCTCGAGATTGGGACTGTGCCTGGTATAAGATCCACTATGAATTCTACACACCTTTCGGGTAGCATTCCCGGCAGCTCTTCAGGAAAGACATCCGGGAAGTCACGAACCACCGGAATATCTTCAAGGTCTGGAAGTGGAAGCACATTGAAAGTATGCATCTGGATTCTAGAGCTGGGTGATGTGTAGTCAATGGTCTGGCCTGAAGAATGGGTGAGTTTAACTGATTTGGCTTTACAATCAAGGAAAGCATTCTGCCTTGATAACCAATCCATTCCTAGGATGACATCAATGTTCGAAGACTTGAGGGCTATAAGTGAAGCAAGGAATACTAAACCCTCAATTGCAATTTGATTGCCATGGCTTACTCTATTAGTTTGCCACTTTGAACCAGGAGTTTGAATGATCATTGGAGAAAACATTTCTTCAAAAGAAAATCCATGCCGAAGTGCATAACTCTCCGACATGAATGAATGAGAAGCTCCTGGATCGAAAAGAACGGAGGCGGGGACATGATTGACTGGGAGTGTGCCAAGAATGATGTCAGAAGCATCAGTGGCTTCCTCAACGGAGATTTGGTTCACACAAACACTACTAGTGGAGGAAGGCTTTGCTAGAAAGGTCTTGGTGGTTGGTTTCTTTGGAGGCTTGGTTCGAGAACGACGTGGTTCCATCAAGACCTGAGGGCATTGACGATAGTAATGGCCTGGAAGACCACACTTAAAGCATACCCTGTCTGAATTGCTGGGAGTGGGATTACTTGGTTGCACACCATCATTCCGGGGGGGTGGAATAATGTGTTGGGGTGGATGGCATATATTTGGTGGTGGCCTCTGGAGAAGGCTTTGAGTATGACATTGGTTGGAATCCAAATTCGGCGTTTCTGAGGTTCTGAACTTGAAGGAGGAGCAAGCTCAAGAGCATTCTTGCGGGACTCCTCGAAAATTTCATTTCCATGCTCAGCTCTGAAGGATCTATTGACTAAATCCTCAAAGGTGGAAAATTCAAGGAGGTTGAGATCATGACGAAGGATGGGGCTAAGTCCCTTGCGGAACCTTGCCTGCTTTCTAGTATCGGTGGTGATCTCATCTTGGGCATAACGAGCAAGACGGTTGAATTCTCTCACATACTCATGGATGGACATCTCTCCTTGAGTCAGGTTGCAGAACTCTTCTTTCTTGCGCTCCATCAACTCATCCAGAAGGTGGTACCCTCGAAAGGCAACACAGAACTCCTGCCAAATCACTAGGTGACCATCAGGCTGCATCGCAACATAGTTCTCCCACCATTCAGTAGCAGCACCTTCCAGAAAGTATGCCGCGAATATAACTCGGTCATCGGGAGCAACATGTGCAGTATCAAGCTTACGCTCGATGGAACGGAGCCAATCATCAGCTTCAAGGGGCTCAGAAGAACATCGAAATACCGGTGGCTTGAGGAGGATGAAATCCTGAATGCTCACGACCACATTACGCTGTCGAGCGGTATTCTGCTCGATGAGCTCCAGAAGGCGTGTTTGGTCACGTTGATTCTTCTCAGCTTCCATCATGATTTCCTCCACAGAAGGCGGTGGTAGAGGTTCATCATCAATTCGATTCCGAACACGGTCTCGATTCCGACGAACAGCACTACGAGTTCCACCTGACATCCTGTGTGATAAAAATCAACAATCAGAACAGGTTGTATGATGGAATCAAAGACAAGAGGACATAACTAGGAGGAAAAGATTGTAATGCAAAGGAAAAGATTCATAGAATCACGGGATAAATCGGGCAGCATAACGGCTACACCGGGATGGAAATGAAACAACCTCGAAGAAATTGGACAAAACTTCTTCAAGGAACTCAACAGAACGATGAGTCTGGACGACCACAACTGTCCTACGGCTACAAGGAGGCAAACAACGAGATGTTCTAGTCAGACATAGATGAGCCTATTCCTATCATCCCGTAGAAAAGATAAGGGTGACCCAGAACTCAGATCGATGAGGGTAAGGACAAAAAGAAGCCTTACGTTGTTCCCTTATATACCCAAGTAACTATATAACTATAGAATGCTAGACTCGACTTCGACCAAGGGTTGACTAATCCTACAGACAGTCCTGCTCTGATACCAAGTCTGTCGGGACCCGGGGTTAGCGTATGTAATTCCAGTCATGATACAATCACATGGAGAGCCGAGAACCGTACCCACTTGTCTAAGAAGACAAGGCCAAGCACAGAACGTTCTCGGTAAGCATCAAACGTGAGGGGCATCCCATTCAGGCCGGATGATCATCTGAGATGGGTCCTCATCGTCCGCTCACAAGTCAAAATGCTTATGGGTGGTGAATCCCATACTCATAGACAAGTCGCCTCAACCATGTTATCGATTGGATCCTAACTCTTACATAGACTTACTCCAGCCCGATCAATTAGTCGGGGTCTAGGGCGGGCTCGATCATACAACAAAGTGTGCACGTGACAGAGTCACAAGCAATTGCATCGTGATGCCCCAAGCTACGCACATCTAAGGGCCACTTGGTTTATAAAAGACCGCCAGCCAGATCACAACTATGGTCTCGAAAACCCATACTAAGACATGCATGTTATAAACATACACGCAGCACACATGCCTAGTATGAACAGCAGGTATCATCACATAACTCTACAAAGTACTCTTTATTGATCTACACATAGAGCATACAAAGATCACATGTCTAGTATAACATTACATCATACAACAGAAGCAAATTAGGTCTGAGTACAACTCCTATGTCAGCAACTCCTATGTCAGCTAGGATTGTGGTTTGATTACTACTGTGAAAAGATGATAGGTCATGCAAAGGATATGGGTTCAACTATGCGTTAGAATCGATACAAAGTGATCTCCCAAACATGCACAAGCGAGACTGAGAGGGAATTGAGATTTTATAGACATGATCAATGGGGTTTGCTTGCTTTGCTGACGATACACGGGTCTTAACGGTGGTCTTCTTCTTCGGGGGTGATCACCATCTCGGAAAAGCTGGTACCGGAAACAATCATCAACAAGGGGGGACAACTTCGGAAGTAAAATGCACAAGCACATGATATGTTGTCCATGATGTGAATGGTGCTGGTTTGTGGTACATTTGATTTAAATGAAGTGTATTGCATTTGAAATGCAAATTCAAACTCCATATATGAATTTCAATTTAACCAAATTGTATTTGAAAAAGTTTGATCATTTGAAACCATGTGATCATATGTGTGATAAGCTTCTGAAGTACAAGTGAGATGTGGTGTATTGCAATGGTTCAAATTTGAATTGCATTTGAATTAAATTTGAATTAATTCTATTTAAGCCAAATATCAAAAGCTACTGGTCCCATTTTAAAATCAACTCAAACATGGTTGAAAGTTGCATATTTGGATAGAGAATTTTATGCTGATCATTTTTCATATATTATTTGTCCAATTTGGAGTTCATATGAATTTTCTATGATTTTTCAAAGTTTAAATGATTTTCTGCAATTTCTGTAATTTCTTTAAATCATTTCTATTTTTCTGGAAAGTCTTTATTGCATCAGCATGATGCAATGCTGACATCAGTGGGGGGGGGCTGACATGTGGGTCCAAGGTGTCAGCCTCAGGGGGGTTAATCCCCTCTCTGTTAACTTAACAGAGGGGTTATTAGGGCTGGGGGCCCCACCTGTCAGTGGGTGCGGGGTGGGTTAGTGGGTCAATTAGGGTTTAAGTGCCCGGCGGCTTAACGCCGGCGGCTCGGGCACGGCGGCGCTCTCGCCGGACTGAGGATTTGGCCGTGGGAGGGCACGGGGGAACCACCAACTTGAAGCCCGCAAGCTCCTGCATACGTTGAAGCCATCAGGGGGTCTCCAGGGGCACGGGGGCAACGTCGGCGTCAACAAGTGCGGCGGTCGGAGCTCTGCGAAGACGAAGACGCTGCTTCGGGGCACGGAAACGAGCGCGACGAGAGGGAAAAAGAGCGCACGATCACCCTGGGTGTGAAGGGACCGTCGACGAGGCCAGAGGAGGGCTGACGGGGGAGAATCGCTCGCCGGCGTCCACGGTGCCCGGAGGTGGCTCGATGAAGAGGACGTCGTCGCCATTGGCTCCCGGTACAAATTGAAAACGCAGCTCGAAAAAGACGATGCCGGGGAATCTCGTGGACAACTTGCAGCGTCGAAAGGGTCACGGTGGCCACGAGCTCTACGGCGGCGTGCTCCGCTAGGGCTACGGGTCGGCTCGGTTTCTCGCCGGGGAGGAAGAAGGAAGGCCAGGGAGAAGGGGGAAATGAGGAGAGGAGACTTGGGGTTTCTCCTCGACACCTAGAAGACGACGTGGAGGCCCTGGATCAAGCAGGAGGTGGCAGCCTCGGCCGGCATGCCCGCCACGCCTCTGCCAGAAGGCAGAGGTTGAAGACAACCCTGCCCCTGGCGGGCTGGGCTGCCTTGTGAGGCATATGGGCCAGGTGGGCCGAGAGGTAAGGGAGGTAGGCCTCTTTTCTTCTTCCAAATTTCTTTCTTCTTTGTTTTTCTGTTATTTGTTTTGCTGTGCTAAAACAATTAGCTAGGCATTTTATAAAATCATGAAAACTTTTATGTGGGCTTATAACATAAATAGCTAGCCACTCATAAGTTTTGGTGACTTTTGAAAATCAAACAATTTGAATTTAAATTCAAATTGGACTTAAATTTAATTTCCAATGCACCTTTTGAATTTTTGAATATTCCATGGGCATGGGAAAATCCCCAAACCACTTTTGCAATGATCAGCAACAATTCTAGGAATTTTCCAAACATTCAAATGATTTTTGGAAAAAGATTTTTATCTGGCCATTTCATTTAATTTCTCAGGGCTTTTCTTTTCCCCATTTTTGAATTTATTTTGGAATTTTTGCATGATGCAAAGGGATGAAACAAACCCTAGCACTTACCCCAGTTGGGGTTCTGACAGAAAGTAAAAGTAATAACGAAGGAAATGAAGGTGAAAGATGGACCGGGGTTCAAGGTTTCACTAGTGGTACCTCTCAAGCAAAAGAACAAGGTGTTGGGTGAACAAATTACAGTTGGGCAATTGACAGAATTGCACCAACTCTAGCCAAAGAACAAACTAGAGCATCCTAGTCTAAGAACCAAACGTAGGCATGTGTTCCGTATGTAGTTGTACGTGCTTGCAATAAGAACTTTGCACAACATCTTTTGTCCTACCATCCCGCTACGAACGGGGCCACTTAAGAAACTTATGGAGATTAATGTGCTCCTACGGCGGAGCACCGGAACAAAGCATTAACACTCTATGAAAACATGTGATCCTCAAATTATACCCCATCCCCTTTGGTGTCCCAAGCTGTCACCATTGGGATCGCCGGTTCCGGACTATAATAGGTGCATACAACCGTAGATAAGATCTAGAACAACAATTATAATCAAGCAACCGTAACGTGCTCAGATCTGAGATCATGCTACTCATGCACTAGTAACAAGCATTAAGAACAACAAATTGTAGCAACAATAATTCATAAACCTCTTAGGACTGAATAACAATGTAACAATTCATCGGATCCCAACAAACACAACACCAATTACATCATATGGATCTCAATCATGTAGGGCAGCTCATGAGAACATTGTATTGAAGATCTAGGGGGAGATAATACCACATAGCTACTGCCAAGAACCCATAGTCCAAGGAGGAACTACTCAAGAAGCATCATGGGGGGAAGAAGATTCGATGAAGATGGCCCCGGGGGCCAAGGCCCTCCCTGGCAGGGTGCCCGAGCAGGATCCTGGTGACCCCCGAAGCTAGTTTTCGATGGCGGCGGAGATCGGAATTGCTTCTGGAAAAAGTACTTCGATATTAGGGGTTTCCTCCTCGGGGGTAAAAATAGGGGCCAAAGGGGGCACCAAGAGGGGCCACCAGGCAGCCAGGAGGGTGCCTGGCGCGGCCTAGGGCTGGGCCGTGCCATGGACCCTTCTGGAGTCCTGGTGGTGGCCCCCCCTCTCTTCCATGGTTATTCCGGAAGCTTCCGGGACGCTGTTTTTTTATATAATTTTCCGGAATTTTTGGAGCACTTTTAATGGCCGGAAAACCTGAAATACAAAAACAGCAGAAAACAGGAACTGGCAACTGGGTGCACTGAGTTAATAGGTTAGTCCAAATATGCTCAAAAGTGTATGAAAGTTCAAGAAAAACATGGCAAAGTCACACAAAACATGCATGGCACAAGCAGAAATTATAGATACGTTTGGGACGTACCATTCATACCTAGATCGAGTGAAAGCTTGAGGGAAAACCTAGAAACATCTTTCACAGGAAACAACGATCCAAACGGATCAAACAGACCTAAGAAAAATAAGAGAAAATCAAAAACAAATATGGCTCGAAGAACAGGAAGAGGTGATATCGAAACCAGAGGCCGTGCATACCCTCACTTGGTAATGCGCGGCAGCTACGGCGACGAGAAGATGATCTCCGCCGACGGGGAAGGTCTCCGGCGACGTCCGTCCGGCAGTTAAGCGGCGAGGATGGCGTCGGCGACGAGCAGCACTTCGGCGTGCGCGAGAGCGAGCTTGAGCGGGGTCAAGAAGAAAAGGACGAGGGAAAAGTGACGCAACCGGTGGAGTGGATCGGTATTTATAGGGAAGGGTATGACCTAACCGACAGATCCGATCCAACGGCATAGATCACGCGTCTCTCCGAATTCAACGGACGGATTTTGTGGCGGTAATCTCGGGGAATCCCAACGTACGGAAAGATATGTACTCAGTTTTGAGCGAACAAACTCATCGAACACGAGCGAAAACTTAGATAAAAGTTTGATCAACTTTCCTTCGGAATCAATGACATTCGAAGGGAATCAATCGAGTACAAATATACATGTTCACGAGAATAAAGCATAGAGAGGATACGAATAGAATAGAGGGAAAACAGGGTCCGATGCTTAATCACTTTGAGGGAAAAACCAAATGAGTAAGATTTCGAAGTGACAAGTATATAGGACAAAACTTCAACTGGAAATAAAAGCAAGTAACTAAACTACTACGAGAGGAAACTAATCGACAGGAAATATACGTATATTACAAGGTGTCGAGAGAATTCGATCTTACAGCACGTTCTGTGAGTCTAAGATGTTTAGTTCGCATCTAAGAGCACATAACCTTTTCTCGTCTAGGGGATTCGTAAAAATATCTGCCAGTTGTTCTTCGGTGCGCACATGGCTGATAACAATGTCTTCACGCTGAACATGATCACGAAGGAAATGATGTCGTATATCAATATGCTTCGTTCGAGAATGTTGCATTGGATTATGGGCAATATTTATAGAACTCTCATTATCACAGAGAAGTGGAATTTTCTTGACATGAATACCATAATCCTTCAACGTTTGCTTGAGCCACAGAATTTGTGTGCAGCAGGAGCCTGCAGCAATATACTCGGCCTCTGCCGTAGAAATTGAAACACAGTTCTGTTTCTTCGAAGCCCAACACACCAGAGATCTACCGATAAAATGACAAGTGCCTGAGGTAGGTTTCCGGTCGACACGATCTCCAGCCCAATCAGAATCAGAATATCCAATGAGATCAAACTGAGTGCCTTTGGAATACCACAAACCCAACGAAGGTGTGTGTGCAAGATAACGAAGGATTCGTTTTACTGCTATGTGATGCGATTCCTTCGGGTTTTCCTGAAATTGAGCACAAATACATACTGCGAGCATAATGTTAGGTCTAGATGCACATAGATATAAAAGTGAACCAATCATAGACCGATACTTCTTTTGATCGAAGGGTTTGCCCTTCTCATCTGCATCAACACAACCACTCGTGGGCATGGGTGTCTTGATAGTTTTGCAGTTGACGAGATCAAACTTCTTCAGGCAATCTTTGAGATATTTCTCCTGAGATATGAATGTGCCATTCTTCTGTTGACGGATTTGAAGTCCGAGAAAAAACTTCAATTCACCCATCATGGACATTTCATATTTCTTAGACATCATCTTTGCAAATTCTTCGCTGATATCAGGGTTAGTGCAGCCAAAAATAATATCATCGACATATATTTGACAAACAAAAAGTTCACCATTATATGACCGAGTGAAAAGTGTGGGATCAGTGGTTCCTGGTTTGAAGCCCTTCTTGAGAAGAAAATCTTTGAGGCTATCATACCAAGCACGAGGGGCTTGTTTTAACCCATAAAGAGCCTTGTGCAATTTGTACACCATGTCAGGATTCTTCGGGTCTTCAAAACCTGGTGGCTGCATAACATAGACTTCTTACTCGATTTCTCCGTTAAGAAATGCACTATTCACATCCATTTGATATAACAATATACCATTGTGATTGGCAAAAGAAAGCATGACACGAATAGATTCAAGTCGAGCAATTGGGGCATAGGTCTCACCAAAATCAATACCTTCGATTTGTGTGTAACCTTGTGCAAGCAGTCGAGCCTTGTTACTTACCACAATGCCATCTTCATCTAGCTTATTGCGAAATATCCACTTAGTGCCAATGATATTGTGCTTCGTGGGATCAGGTCTTTTAACAAGTGACCAGACCTTATTTCTCTCGAACTGATTCAGTTCTTCGAGCATAGCTGATAACCAGTATGGGTCCATCATGGCTTCATCGAATTTCGACGGTTCTAGCATGGAGACAAAATAAAAACTACCACAGAAGTTAGCTAAACGAGTACGAGAACGAGTAGTTGGACGACCTGGTTGATTTATCTCTTTGAGAATTGAATCAACATCCACTCTTCTTCGGACTCGAGGGAAAACTTCATGTGGATCAGGTTCTCCTTCGGCATCAGCTTCTCCTTCGGGGTCAGCATTCCCTTTGGGATTGTCTTGGCTTTCGGGATTAGGTTCTTCTTCGTCCTGTCCAGCATTTCCATCAGGTTGTTGATCTCCAGCGCCCCGGGCTATGTGTGGGAACATTGGATCATCATCATCCCTTATCATCTCTACGAGGATTTCCTTTGACAGGGCAAATATCTCCAGTAGCCATGGACCTGATTGCTTCATCCAAAGGAGGTTCATCTAGATTAAGAGCCAAATGCTCTCGTTGAGAGCCATTAGTTTCATCAGGGCAACTCCAACGCGCGGGTGCAAATCCCGCTTTTTTGTCCGTTTGGGTCAAACCGGACAAAAATGTTGGCCCAACGCGCGGGTGAAATTTTATTGTGTGTCCGCACCTGTCCGTTTGGACCCATTTTGAGAGCAAAATTGGGCCAACTTTGCGTCCAAAACGGACACACGCGGACGCCTGGCGCGTCCGACGCGTCCGCGTTTTGTCCGCCGCATGCAGCCTATGCCCCATCTGTCAGCGATACACTGAAACGAAAAAACCACCAACAAAGGGCCCCTTTCTCTTTATCTCTCCACGACGCCAACCCACTCCCCACGACGCCCACCTTGCCGGCCGCCTTGGCCCTCGCCCCGCCGCCGGCCTCGGGTGCGGCGACCTCCTCGTCGGCCACCCTAGCCCCTGCCCCGCCCGCCGTCCTCCCCCACAACTGCCACCGCCGACCTCCCCCAACAACTGCCCCCGTCGGCTCCATGCCCCCACCTCCTCCATGCAGCAGGGCCTCGTCGCGACCCTCGCCGGCCACCGGCCTCCGGCGCCGCCTCACCCAGCCCCTCGCCGCCCTGCGACTCCGCGACGCGGATCTGGACAACCAGGCGAGCGGGAGCGCCTGCTCCGGCGAGAGCATTCTGGACTCCGCGGGCTTGCCGGCCTGGTCACCGCGCGCTCGCCGTCCTGGCCGGCGTGGGCTCGCTGACCTGGCCACCGCGGCGCTCGCCGTCCTCCTGGTGCAGCCCCCGGGCTCGACGGTCTCCTCATGGTTGCCTGGGCACCGGCGCCTTGCTCGCCGGCCTGGCCACCGGGCGCGCACCCGGCGCCTCCCGAGTGGCGGCGTTCTGCTGGAGCCTGCTGTCCTCCCTCAACGCAAATTTCACGCGTTGGCTAGAGGCGCAATTTGCGTTTGTCCGGCGCTGTCCGCTGTCCGTTTTTCTGACGCAAACCGACTAAAAACGTACAGCGGACAAAGAAATTTGCGTCCTTGGGTTGGAGTTGCCCTCAAACCTTACATTTACAGTTTCTACAACTTTGCCAAGATGGGAGTTGTAAACTTTGTAAGTGTGAGAGTTCGAGCTAGAACCTAGAATAAAACCTTCATGGGCCTTAGGGGCAAATTTAGAGGTATGATTCATATCTCAAATATAGCATGGAGCACCAAACACCCTAAGGTAGGAAACATTAGGCTTGTTACCAGTGATAAGTTCATGTGATGTTTTCTTCAGGAACTTGTGCAGATAAACCTTGTTGATGATATGACATGCAGTATTAATAGCTTCAGCCCAGAACCTTATAGGTTACTTGTATTCAGCAAGCATAGTTCTGGCCATTTCAATAAGAGTACGATTCTTCCTTTCAACCACACCATTTTGTTGAGGTGTATATGCAGCAGAGAATTCATGAGTAAAACCATAGGCATCAAGAAAATCTTCGATAATTGTATTCTTGAATTCTGTACTATTATCACTTCTAATATGCTTCAAAGATACTTCATACTCGGTTTGAGCTCTCTTAGCGAAAGTTTTGAAGATATCGGCCACTTTTCTCTTATCATCGAGAAAGAATACCCAAGTATAGCGAGAGAAATCATCAACAATGACGAGACCATACTTGTTGCCTCCCAGGCTTGCATAATTTTGAGGACCGAATAAGTCCATATGAAGCAATTCAAGAGGTCGAGTAGTTGTCATGACAGTCTTCGCTGAATGATGTTTCTTGGTAATCTTTCCCGCTTCACAGGCACTGCAGAGACGATCTTTGTCGAATTTAACTTCATTAATACCAATGACATGTTTCTTCGATACGAGAGTTTGAAGATTTTTCATCCCTGCATGACCAAGGCTTCTATTCCATAACCAGCCAGATGTGGCCTTAGCCATTAAGCATGTGGAAACAGCTGGTCCCGAGGAAAAATCAACAATATAGAGATCTCCTTTACGATAACCCTCGAAGACAAATGTATAGTCTTCCTGTGAAAACACAACACAACGAGAAGCAGAAAACAATACCAACATACCCATATCACATAGCATGGAAATAGACATAAGATTATATACAAGGGATTGAACAAGCATAACCTTGTCAATATGTTTATCTTTCAATATGGCACTTAACCAAACTTTCCCTTTGTTGTTGTCACCGAAGGTAATGTACTTCTGAGAAGAGTGTGAAAGATTATCATCGATGAACAACTCTTTGTCTCTGGTCATATGATTAGTGCAACCACTGTCCATGATCTATTCGGATCCACCGGAGACATTTCCCTGCAGAAGAATTAGTTCTTCTTAACCACCCACAAACGAGCAGGTGACTGAGAAGGAGCTGATGTACTGGTAGATGCAACGTTAGTTTTGCGAGCGGAATAATTTCTACATGGAGAACCATCAAGTACACCATACACATAATTCTTCGACGAGGGGTTAGTATAACGATGGGAAATAGCAATCTTATCATTGTTATCACGATGGTGATAAGTAGTGCGATCAACACGATAATATTCTTTCTGAGGAATATTGGATTCAGGCACCAAAGGATCATTTCTCTCTTCGAGAGAATAGAAGTGTCTCGGTGGTACCGTAGGTTTTCCCTGCATAGAATGGTTAGCTGGTAATTTCTCAACGACAATCAGACTACAAGCTTGAACCCAAATCTGTCGCTTGTAAAAGCCATTCTTTGGAGGAGTACCAACATACTCAGCAGACACCTTTCCTGCCTGATCTTTGATAAGCTTGTAGTCTGATTCAAGTGATTCATCTATGATAACCTTGTCAATTTTACAGCTGAAACCTGAAAGATTAGCAATATCGATAGGTTTCTCCTTCGCTAGAACCCAGACAGTCTGTGGATACTGTTCAGCATCCCAGTACGTGCCGTCGGGGTTGAGTTTCCTTTTGAAACCAACACCTTCTTGGCGTGGATTCCTATGAAGAAGAGCCTTCCGTAGGATATCACACAAATGCTGGTGACCCTGAACACTTTTGAACATTCCTGTGTCAAACAAGTCTTTCAACCTGAGGATTTCCTCGGTAGCAGTGTCATTTTCCTCGACCGAGGGATTAGTATCATCAATAACAATAGGTCTCTTTCCTTTACGAGCAGATTCCAGTTTATCACGATCCAAACAGGTTAAGCAAGGAATACTTGAATCATTTTTAGCTTCTGACCCTTGTTGAGCCATGAGAGTGAGATTGATGTTTTCCAACTCTTCATGAGCCTCTTTCAGTTTCTCGAGAGCTATCTTCCTTTGAAGGAATTCATAGTTAAGCTTCTCATGATCAGCTGAAATAAGATCATGCCGAGCAGAAAGCTCTTCATACTTTTCCTTCAGAGCAGCATGCTCATTGGTTAAAGTTTGACCTTTCTCAATTTCATTGATCAACAAGGTCTCAGATTTTTGCATGGTCAAACTTAGAGATTCAAGCTCATCTTGTTGCTTAGAGGCAATTTTAGCAAGTTTTGCATAGCTTAGCTTAGAGTCAGTTTCATAGGCAGAGCTATCAGTAGTATCATACGAGGGTTTTGATGATACCTTTGAGGCCTTAGCCATGAAGCAGTAAGTAGGAGTTTCATCTTCACTATTCTGGTTGGTGAAGAATGATCTTGAAGCCTTTGAAGATGCAAATGCCAGTCCAGCAACACCATCTGACTCAGATCCGGATCCTGAGTTTGAACCAATGTGTCAGATTCAGATCCAGAAGCATCATCTTCGGAGTTCATCTCCTTTCCCAGGTAAGCTTTTGCTTGGTGAGAGTTCCTATGCCGAGAAGAATGGAACTTCGAGTAAGAACCCTCACGCGACTTGTGATACTTCTTTTTCTTGTCGTCACCGGACTCAGTTTTCTTTTCCCTTCGAGATCTAGAATCATGCTTCTTTGGTTCATAACTTTTGCTCGATTTGTAGGATTTGCTTGAGGAATGACTGTGTGAATTCTTTGACCTGTTTTCAACTTCCCATAGAGGACAATCAGCAATGAAGTGACCTGGTTTCTTGCATTTGTAGCATCAATTTTCTTTCGCTGAGGAGTTTCTTGACGAGCACTTGTTGCTAGAGCGCTTGGAGGAGTTTCTGGAAACGGTTGAAACGCTTCACAATGAGAGCCAAATCCTTCCCAATTCCCGAGGGATCATCAGACTCAGTACCTGAAGCAGAATTTTTTTCTGAGGACTAATGCTTCGAAGCTTTTGCCTTGAGGGCATGAGTTCTCCTTTGAGTTCCATTGATTTCACGCTTCTCATCTTCTTCTTTATCAAAAGTAGTAAGCCTCTCGAGAACATCAGCAGGCACCATGTGAGCGAATGAATCGTCCAAGGACCGAAGCAAAGTTCTCACTAACATGTGTGAATCAACATCCTTGGCGCTGAGAGATTCAAGTTCATTGGCGAGAGCTGTGAGTCTTCTATAGATGGAATTCACTTCCTCTCCTTCATGCCTCTTGAACCTGTAGAATTTGCTTCTCAGAATATCAACACAAGCCTTTTTCTGAGTTCATTTTCCTTCACCAATTTTCTCAAGATACTACCAGACTCCTGTAGAAGATCCAATGTTCTTGACCTCATGGTACTTCTCAGGAACTAGATGATTTGTGATGAATACCTAGACTTGAGTGTCAAGAGCAAGGTCCTTCTTTTCAGCTTCTGTGAGGTTTTCCTTATCAATCACAGTGACACCATTTTCCACAATCTTCCAAGCATTCAGATCAATAGAAATGATGTTTCTCATCATCTTGTCCTTCCAATAGGGATAGTTAGTGCCATTGAAAATTGGAATGGGCTCACCCGAGCGAATAGCTGCAAACGACATTCTTGACAACACTCCAGGTGGTTAGACCAAAATACGGAGAGCGTAGGGAGTGCCTGTCTCTGATACCAATTGTAAGCTCAAGAATGATCAGAGTGGGAGGGGGTGAATGATCACTTCGAATTCTTCAACGAGAATTGAAGACAAACATTCGAAAAAGTAGTAGCTTAGACTGTGACGAAGGAAAAACAACCTCGAGATGAAATAGGGAGAGAGATCATCGAGGGAATCCATATCGAGGGGAAACACCGAAGGCAAACGTACAGAATGTAAAGACTGAAGGTAAAGACAAGTATTAGAATGAGCCTGACGCAATGATGTTTCGTGACCCAGTTCACTCTCTGCAAAGAGCTACGTCTGGGTGGAGGGACTGGTGATTGAACACCTGGAGCAAACCTCTCTCCGTCCTTGTCTCCACTGAACCAAACTCCACGAGTTTGTCCAGTATTCTCTCGGGGTAGATGATTCAGGCCATCTCCGAACCTTTACAGACTTCCTTCCGCAGCGACAATTACTCTTCCACTGCTGGTAGGCGACCTCTACCGTCTAGGAGACTTGAAGTTCTCCAAGATAAAAAGGCCGGCTAATCTAGATCTAAGTCTCAGTGAATTTTCTCAACTAAGCTCGGGGACTTGCATTTTCTCTCGGTTTTCTCTCTTGTGGGATGCTCAAAATCTTCAGTGGAGCAGCCAACCGCAACTGGCGGGAGGGTGCGGGCTATTTAGAGGTGGCAATCCCAATGGTGAAATGTCCGAAGTGACCCGATGTGACAACTTGACGCGTGTCCACAACGGTCGGAATTTCAATCACTGCGCAACTTTACTTGAGGAACAAGAAAGCTGACTCACCGAATGAATTCTCTCTCGGCGGCACCAAGTACGATGACTTTGCCTTGGAGCAACAATTCAACTCAGTGAGATTTCTTTCGGTAGGAAAACTCTCTGGGTTCTAAGTTAAGCTGAGAAAATACTTTCGACAGAGATCTTAATTAGCAAACCCCTCTTGATAGTACGATTTTCCGAAGACTCAATAAATTGAAAGATAAACTAGTAAAAAGACTAAGTCTTGATCCAGCTCCATCTTTCTCTTCGTTGCGTATTCCTTCGATATTGCCAAATCCCTCGACGACATTTTTAGGGGTCGTCGTTCTTCATAGCTTTCGGTAGGAACACCCTCGGTGTTATCCTTCGAACTTCTACACGCAAACTCCATTCTTCAGGAACTTAATAATCTGTTTATACTCGAAACTCATATTAGTTCCTCGACTGTTTTTGCTCAACAATCTCCAAAACCTTCGGGGCAAGAATTTTCTCTCACACTTCTTCTTCGAACCCCAAGATTCGTGGAGCTCCAAATTTTGGGTCATGTGGCAGCACTGCCTCTGCCCCATACACCATGAAGAAAGGTGTGTACTGGGTCGAGGTGTTTGGGGTGGTGCGCAAACACCATAGTACTACGGGGAGCTCTTCTACCCAGTTGCCTGCGGCTTGCTCGAGTGGTGCGAGGAGCTGCTTTTTTATTCCCCCGCATACTAGGCCGTTTGCTTTTTCCACCTGGCCATTGGACCGCGGGTGCGCGACTGATGCGTAGTTGATTTTGATTCCCAGCTCTTGACAAAATTTCTGGAATTCTGCCGCTGTAAAGTTTGTTCCATTGTCGGTGATGATGATGTGCGGTACACCGAATCTGAAGATGATTGACTTGATGAAGTTGACTGCCGTGAGGGTAGTTGAACTGGTGATTGGGACTGCCTCGATCCACTTTGTGAACTTGTCGACTGCTACCAGTAGGTGTGTTCGGCCTCCTTTTGAAGATCTATTGAGTGGGCCCACCATGTCGAGTCCCCAGGTGGCGAACGACCAGGACAATAGTATGGTTTTGAGTTCTGATGCTGGAGCATGTGGCCTGCTGGCGAACTTCTGGCAGGCAATGCAGCACCGCACGATGTCTTCCACGTTTCTCATGGCGGTCGACCAGTAGAACCCTGCTCGAAAGAATTTGGACACAAGTGCGCTACTGCTCGCATGGTGTCCACAGATGCCCTCGTGAATTTCGAGCAATAGGACTTTGTCGTCTTCCTCGTCGATGCACTTTTGAAGGACCTGGGAGATGCTGCGCTTGTATAGTTGTCTGTTGATTACTATGAATGCTTTGGACCGTCGACTGATGCGTCGGGATTCTGCGGCGTCTTGTGGTAGGGTTCCTTCGATTAGGAATCGAAGGAACGGTTTCGCCCAAGCTGGACCTTCGAGTGTGACTGGCTTTGTGCCTTCAACTGCTTGACTGCTCGTGTCGTCGGCTGGGCTCGCGGCTGCTACTTGTGCTAGTTCGCTTGCGTCGTCTGCCTCTGCGACTGCCACGGGCGCCACTGGCTTTATTTTTATTGATCTCTGGCTGATGCTCTCGTGGAAAACGCCTGGTGGTACTGGGCCTCGAGTCGATCCGATGTTCGCGAGCTCGTCTGGCTCCGTGTTGTTTGCTTTGGAGACGTAGTTGAGTTCACAACAGTTGAATCCTCCCTCCAGTGTGTGGTAGAGCTTCTGGTGGGCCATCATGTTGTCTGCGACTACGTCACAGTCCCTCATCGCTTGCTGGACGACGAGGTTGGAGCCGCCGTAGATTGAGAGGCGAGTGGCGCCACAAGTTTTTGCCATGCGCATGTCGTGGAGCAGTGCCTCGTACTCTGCTTCGTATTTGGAGGCATTGCTGAACTTGATCTGTAGGACGTATCTGAGCTTTGTTCCTTTGGGGGAGATTTGGACGACTCCTGCTCCTGCTCCTTGCTGTCTTTTGGACCCGTCGAAGAACATCGTCCATGAGTTG
Source organism: Bromus sterilis (assembly GCA_950022295.1). Taxonomy (NCBI): domain Eukaryota; kingdom Viridiplantae; phylum Streptophyta; class Magnoliopsida; order Poales; family Poaceae; genus Bromus; species Bromus sterilis. The sequence goes on from OX465600.1 coordinate 228,656,226, forward strand.
GACATATCCGTGGGGGGCCGGTGTTTGGACTTCTATCCACTCGACCAGGAAGTCTGGGAGTACTTGGGATTTGATTGTTGTTGGGTGTTTGAACTGCAGGTCTCGCGGGCTGAGCTCGATGTTCCACTCGGCGACTCGACCGGTCGCTCCGGGGTTGTTGAGGATGTCCGCGAGTGGTGCGCTGCTCACGATTGTAATGGGGTGTTCGTCGAAGTAGTGCGACACTTTTCTTGAGGTCATGATGATGGCGAGCAGGAGCTTTTGGTAGTGCGGGTACCGTTGCTGGGACTTTTTCAGGAGCATGCTGAGGTAGTAGATTGGCCTTTGTATGCTCTGGACTTTGCCTTCTTCTGCACACTCGACGACGAGCGCCGTGCTGACCACGCTACTGGGTGCTGCTGTGTAGAGATATAGTTTCTCCCACTCTTTGGGCCCCGCCAGGACTGGTGGAGTCGAGAGCGTCTTCTTTAGGTCTGCGAATGCGCTACGGGCTTCCTCGGTCCACTCGAATTTTTCTCCTTTCCTGAGTAGCTGGTAGAATGGTAAGGTCCTTTCTCTCAGCCTGCTGATGAAGCGGCTCAGTACTGCGAGTCTTCCGGTGAGCTGTTGCACGCCTTTGATATCGGTTGGCTCTTGCATCTTGGCGATTGCTTGGACTTTCTTGGGGTTCGCTTTGATTCCTCGGGCAAAGACAATGTACCCGATTAGTTTTCCGGCTGGGACGCCGAATACGCACTTCTTCGGGTTGAGCTTGATTCTGTACTTGTTGAGTGCTGCGAAGGTCTCACGGAGGTCGTTGAGTAGCGTGCTTGCGCTGTAGGTTTTGATGACGATGTCGTCCACGTAGACTTGTACGTTTCTGCCGATTTGTTCTTTCAAACAAGCTTGCATCATCCGTTGGTACGTGGCACCGGCGTTTTTTAGTCCAAAGGGCATTGTTCTGTAGTATAACACGCCGTAGGGGGTGATGAATAAGGTGTGTTCTTCGTCGTCTTCCTTCATTCTGATCTGATTGTATCCTGAGTAGGCGTCGAGGAAGGATAAGAGGTCGCATCCTGCTGTAGAGTCGATGATCTGGTCGATTCTTGGCAGGGGGAAGTGGTCTTTCGGGCAGTGTTTGTTTACAGGTCCGTAGTCGACGCACATCCGCAGTACGTCAGTGTCCTTTTTGGGGACCAAGACTGGGTTTGTAATCCAGGTGGCTTTCTTTGTTTCCCGGGTGAACTACGCGTCGAGTAGTCGATTGACCTCTTCTTCGATTGCTCTGCGCTTGGGCTCCGAGAATCATCGCAGCGCCTTCTTTACTGGCTTGGTGTTGGGCTTGATGCGGAGCGCGTGTTCTGCGAATTCTTGTGGTATTCCGGGCATGTCGGCCGGACACCAGGCGAAAATCTCCCACTCTTCAAGAAGTAAGGACATGAGGGCAGCTGCTTGCTCCTCACGGAGGTGGGCGTATACGCGGACTGTCTTCTCCGGGTCCGTTGGGTGCACTTGATGGGTGACTGTGTCACTGTCGACGCTGAAGTCATGGCCGAATTCCTTTGACTCGCTTCGTCTTGCCAGTGGAAAGATGCTTTTGTCTGTCACCATGGCTATCTCTTCAAGCTGTTGCTGGGCTCCAAACGTGTCGGAGACTTTGTGGAAATCGCGGTCGCACTGGTCCGATTTGGTGAAGCTTCCGTTGACTGTGATGACTCCTACAGGTCCTGGCATCTTGAGTTTGAGGTATGCATAGTGTGGAACCGCCTTGAATTGTGCGAACGCTGGTCGTCCCAATATGGAGTGGTACTGCGACTGCCAGTCGAGCACTTCGAACTCGAGAACCTGTCTTGCGAAGTTGCGCTTGCTTTCGAAGATGACGTCGAGCTCGATTGCTCCAAGGGAGGTGGCTGCTTCGCCTGGAACTACACCATATATTGTGGTGCCTGACTTCTTCCAAACTGATCGTGGGATCAGTATCTTGTGTAGAGTGCTGGTGAAGATTATGTTTAGGCTACTGCCTCCGTCCATGAAGACTCTGTCCATGTCGTAGCCTTCGATATGGGCGTTGAGGACCAGGGGTGCATGCCCCGTCCTTGGAACTACAGGCAGGTGGTTGCATTGGGGGAAAGTGATGTTGGTTTCTACGCCGCTCAATTGGTAGATCTCTGTCGTATTTAGGTTCTCGGTTGCTCGAGTGTGCAAGGTGTAAGTGTCCTTCTTTGCCTTTGAGGGTTTTCCTTCTTGAATCATGTAAACTCGTCCGTGTGACGCGTCGTGTTGTTCTTCTGCGCTTGGTGTTGGCGACTGCAAGGTTCGTCGGGTGCGTTTGGCTTTGCGCTGTTTCTCCTCCTTGAGGCTGTTGGAGAGTTCGGTGAACATGCGGCACTCTCCCAGGGTGTGGCTTTCTCTTTGGCGCCCCCACCCGTCTTCGAAACAGTGGATCGTGCAGGGTCCTTCCAGGTGCTCCCTGGCTGTGAGCTTGCTGGAGCCGGCGTGCCTTTTCCTCCTCGAGACTTGGAAGCTCTCCGAGTGGTTCTCCGAACGGGCGTGGAATCTTGGGTCGAGCTCAATTCCGTCACTGAGCGACTGGTTCCAGATGAAGTTAGCGAACTCATCTGGCCTTTGATCTGGGTCGTAGTACTTGCCAGTATGGGTTTCGGAGTCGTTGTCTTGTCGTGCGGCGGGAGTCCGGGTGGCGGTGGGTCGTCGAGTGGCGGGCGGATCTTGAATCACGCTGTGACCCTTCGAGTGGGATTCCCTCGTAGAATCCTCGTGCTTGCCTTCTGGGTCGTTGAGTTCTTTTCCGCCGGCGGTGGATCTGGCAATCACCATGACACTGGGCTTGGTACGGCTGTGGGCCGAGCGGTCTTGGTGGGGCGATGCAGACGCTTGTAGTGAACTTGAAATCTTCGAGTGGGTTAGATCTGGTTCTAGCCCTCGAGTCGTGACTTGCTGAAGATGGGACCGCCGAGATCGTGATTCCAACCTATGTAGTTCCCACAGATGGCGCCAATTGACGGGGATCAGCCCCGACAATTCCCATGGTCAGGGACCCTGGGTTAGTCATAGAGATGGAACAGGTTGGACGATACTCTTCGGCTAACAGGAGAAGCACTTCCTGCTCGATATTATTGCGTGAGGGGGCGATTACAATGGCGGCCAAGGAGAGTTCTCGCAAGACCAGGAGAGTAGATTGTGTGTTGGATGATGAGATGCCCGAGACGTCTCCCCTCCATGCCTTTATATATTAGGCTAGGTCTCGGGGATTCCGTCCTAGGTTACAGAGATAGTTTCCTAACCCTATTCTTGCCTTGTACGCCAAGTTGTGCCTTCCATATTAGTCGCGGACTCCTACGTTGGTGCCTAGACCGGGCCAGTCATGGGCCTGCCGGCACTCCTTGCGGGCCTTCTGTCTTCATATGCACCGGGTATCCTCACATGTAGGAGTCGTGGGGTCACCCCCTCGTCAGACAGGTTGGATGATACTCGTCGGCTAACAGGAGAAGCACTTCCTGCTCGATATTATTGCGTGAGGGGGCGATTACAAGGGAGGCCAAGGCGAGTTCTCGCAAGACCAGGAGAGTAGATTGGAGATTGGATGATCGAGACGTCTCCCCTCCCAGCCTTTAAATACTAGGCTAGGTCTCGGGGAGTCCGTCCTAGGTTACAGAGATAGCTTCCTAACCCTAGTCTTTCATTGCACGCCAAGTTGTGCCTTCCATATTGTTCGTGGACTCCTACGTCGGTGCCTAAGGTGGGCCAGCCATGGGCACATCGGCACTCCTTGTGGGCCTTCTGTCTTCATACGCACCAGGTATCCTTATACGCAGGAGTTGTGGGGTCAACCCCTCGTCAGTGACGGAGAATATCTTGTCAACTATGTCAGCAACAACATCAGTGCTAAGGGTGAGGGACGAAGAGAACCATTTTCCTGCTCGTTAAGACGAGGCAGACCAATTGGCAAAGTTCGTTTCCATCAGTGGTGACCGAAAATTCATCAACACTCGTAACGGGTTGTACGGACAAAGTAGTACACCGAAGTGTTTACATAAGCAGGGAACTATCACTGCTCAGATGAGTTTCATCAGAAGAAAGATTAAACAGACCAGTGGAAAAGAAATTGTGGTTATACACCAGCATTAGGGGTATATCATTCCCAAGAGAAAGCAGAGGAAGATATACTGACGAGGGGGTGACCCCACGACTCCTACGGATGAGCCTACCTGGTGTCCATGAAGGCAGAAGGCCCATGAAGATACGGTCTCAGCCCACTAGTTGGTACCGACGTAGGAGTCTGCAACTCGCAAGGAAGGTGCGAAGACCTGCCGTGCGGAGCAAGCTAGGGTTAGGAAAGCATACTTGTACACGTAGAGGGACTCCCCGAGACCTAGCCTGGTATATAAAGGCTAGGAGGGGTGACGCCAAATACATCGAATCTTACTTGTAACCCTAGCCTTGAGCGCTCCAGCCTTGGCCTCCACTGTAATCGCATCTCCCCCATCTATAATATCGAGCAGGAGCGAGCCTCCGTGTTTTCTGACGAGCTATCGTCCAACCTGTGCCTCTCATGACTAACCTAGGGTCCCTGACCATGGGATTTGCTGGGGTTGATCCCCGTCAATTGGCGCCGTCCGTGGGGACTACGCAGGTTGGGATCACGATCTCGGCGGTCCCGTCTTCAGCAAGCCACAACTCGAGGGCAAGAACCCGACCTAGCCCACTCGAGGGATTCAAGATCACGGCGGACATCTTCGCCACCCCTTCAAGACCACTCGAGCCACAGTCACGCCAGGACCGATACTACGGTAACGGCCAAGCACAGCGCCAGCACCGAAGGAGTCGACGACCCAGAAGAAAGGCGAGGGACCTTTACGAAGGAGTCCCATTCGACGAACTACGACGCGCAGCGGAGGACTCGCAAATCTTCTGACAACCCTCCACCGCCCGGGCACCCGCCGCATATCAGGACGACGACTACGAGATTGAATCTAACGATCAGCAGAACCACCGCCAAGGCAGAAGGAATCGACGACCCAAAAGGTGCGCTCGGGCACCCGCCGCCAACCAAGACGGCGACTCCGAGACACCTGTTGGCGAATACTACGACCCAGATCGAAGGCCGGATGAATTTGCCAACCTCATCAAGAACCAAGACATGAGTCGAGGAATCGAAACCGATCCTCGCTTCCACGAGCACCCGAAGGATCACGAGCAGATCTTCAGAATCTCAAGAAGGAAGAGGCACGCCGGATCTAGCAAACTCACGGCCAGAGAACAGCTAGCAGGACCCTGCACGATCCACAGCTTCGAGGATGACTGGGGACGCGTCAGGTCAAGTCACACTTTAAGAGACTGCTGTCTGTTCAACGAGCTAGCCGACGGCCTCAAGAAGGAGAAACAGAAAGAAGACAGACGAAACCAACGACCCGAGCAAGCGCCGACCTCAAGCCCGGGAGAACTTCACAGCCCATCACGAGCAGAGGTGCTCATGATCCAAGAAGGAAGGATACTGGAAACACAACGCGACGCCCAAACCCTGCAGGCCAGAGCAGCTGAGAGCATAAACACAGTCGACGTCTACCTGCTACATGGAACGGAGACCAGCATCACGTTCTCACTGGACGACCATCCACCCGTAGTCCCAAGACCGGGGCATGCACCCTTGGTGCTAGACGCACAAATCGGAGGATACGACATGGACCGGATCTTCATGGACGGAGGCAGCAACATGAACATCATCTTTGCCAACACCCTACAAAAGATGTTGATCCCACGATCAGTATGGAGAAAATCAAGCACCGAGTTGCACGGGGTAGTCCCAGGAGAAGCAGCCACATCCCTCGGAGTCATCGAACTCGAAGTCGTCTTTGGCAACCATCGTAACTTCGCAAAGCACGTCCTCGAGTTTGAGGTACTCGACTGGCAATCACAGTATCACGCCATATTGGGACGGCCAGCATTCGCGCAATTCATGGCGGTTCCACACTACGCCTACCTCAAGCTCAAGATGCCAGGATCATCGGGAGTCCTCACGATCAAAGGAAGCTTCATCAAATCAGACCAATGTGATCGTGACTTCCACCGGAGCTCCGACACATTTGGAGCCAAACAAGAATTCAGAGAAATAGCCATGGTGACGGACAAGAGTACCTTCCCATTGGCGAACCGAAGCGAAACCAGGGAGTACGGACGCGACTTCAGCATCGACAGCGACACAGTCACTTACCAAGTGCACCCGACGGACCCGGACAAAACAGTCCGCGTGTACGCCCACCTCCCAGAGGAGCAGGCGGCAGCTCTCGTCGCCTTCCTCCGAGACGAGTGGGAGATATTCGCCTGGTGCCCAGCCGACATGCCCGGGATACCACGCGAATTTGCGGAACACGCCCTACGCATCAAGCCAAACACGAGGCCAGTGAAGCAAGCGCTGAAATGATTCTCGGAGCCCAAGCGTAGATCAATCAGAGAGGAAGTCAACCGGTTACTCGACGCTCAGTTCATCCGAGAAACGAAGAAGGCCACCTGGATAGCAAACCCAGTGTTGGTGCCAAAGAAAGACACGACCGTGCTGCGCATGTGCGTCGACTACGGACCAGTCAACAAACATTGCCCGAAGGACCACTTCCCCCTACCTAGAATCGATCAGATAATCGACTCAACAGCAGGGTGCGACCTACTCTGCTTTCTGGACGCTTATTCAGGATACAACCAGATCAGGATGAAGGAAGAAGTCGAAGAGCACACATCGTTCATCACCCCCTATGGAGTATTTTGCTACAGGACCATGCCCTTCGGGCTCAAAAACGCAAGCGCCACTTACCAACGAATGATGCAGGCCTGCCTAAAGGAGAAAATAGGAAGAAACGTACAAGTCTACGTGGACGACATCGTCATCAAGACATACAAAGCAGCCACACTACTCGACGACCTGCGCGAAACCTTCGCAGCGCTCAACAAATACAGAATCAAACTCAACCCAAAGAAGTGTGCATTCGGCGTACCAGCGGGAAAACTGCTGGGCTACATGGTCTCTGCCCGCGGAATCGAGGCAAATCCCGAGAAAGTCCAAGCCGTCACCCGCATGCAAGAACCAACCGACGTCAAAGGAGTGCAATAGCTCACTGGAAAACTCGCAGCCCTCAGCCTCTTCATCAGCAGGCTTGGATAACGCACGCTGCCTTTCTATCAACTGCTCAGGAAAGGAAAGAAATTCGAGTGGACAGAGGAAGCCCGCCAAGCATTCGCGGACCTGAGAAAGACACTCTCAACTCCACCAATCCTGGTGGTACCCAAGGAACGAGAGAAGGTATACCTCTACGTGGCAGCACGCAGCAGTGTAGCAAGCACGTCACTCATTGTCGAACGCGCAGAAGAAGGCAAGGTCCAGAGCATTCAGAGACCAATCTACTACCTCAGCATGCTCCTGACCAAATCTCAGCAGCGGTACCCGCACTATCAGAAGCTACTACTAGCCATCGTCAAAACTTCAAGAAAGGTGTCCCAATACTTCGACGAGCACCCCATAACAATCGTGAGCAGCGCACCACTCGCTGACATACTAAACAACCCTGGAGCAACCGGGCGATTCGCCGAGTGGAACATCGAGCTCAGCCCACGAGACCTGCAGTACAAGCACCCAACAGCCATCAAAGCCCAAGTACTCCCAGATTTTCTGGTTCAGTGGACAGAGGTTCAAACACCAGGCCCCCCAGACCTATCAAGCTCATGGTCAATGTTCTTCGATGGGTCCAAGAGACAACAAGGAGCTGGAGCAGGAGTTGTACTCATTTTCCCCAAAGGAACAAAACTGAAATACGTCCTCCAGATTAATTTCAGTCACGCCTCCAACAACGAAGCGGAATACGAAGCACTCCTACATGTCATGCGCATGGCCAAAACATGCGGAGCCACTCGCCTCATAATTTACGGGGACTCCAATCTCGTCGTCCAGCAGACGATGAGAAACTGCAACGCAATAGCCGACAACATGGCAGCCTACCAAAAGCTCTACAACGAACTCGAATGAAATTTTGACGGTTGCGAGCTCAACTACATCACCAGGGACAACAACACAGAAGCTGACGAGCTCGCGAACATCGGTTCGACCCGGGCGCCTGTCCCACCTGGCATTTTTCTCGAAAGCATCAACCGAAGATCCATCAAGGCGTAGGCAGCAACACCCGAAGCGGTAGTGGACGACGAAGACGAACCAGAAATAACACAGGTGGCAGCAGCAACATCATCAGAAGGAACAAGCACCAGTGCATCCAACAGCACAACCCCGACGGAATTCGAAGGACCTGTCTGGACTAAACCGTTCCTCCGATTCCTAATCGAAGGCACACTACCACAAGACGTGGCGGAAGCACGACGCATCAGCCGACGATCCAAGGCATTCACTGTGATCAACAGACAACTATACAAGCGCAGTATCACCCAGATACTCCAAAGATGCATTGACGAAGAAGACGGCAAAGCCCTATTGCTAGAAATCCACGAAGGCACCTGCGGGCACCACGCGAGCAGTCGAGTGCTCGTGTCCAAAGCATTCCGAGCTGGATTCTACTGGCCCGTAGCCATGAAAAACGCAGAGGAAATCGTGCGACGCTGCGTCGTCTGTCAAAAATTCGCCAACAGGCCACACGCTCCCGCAGCAGAGCTCAAGACCATACCGCTATCCTGGTCGTTCGCCACCTGGGGACTCGACATGGTGGGCCCACTAAAGAAATCATCAAAGGGTGGAAGAACACACCTGCTCATCGCAGTCGACAAGTTCACCAAGTGGATCGAAGTAGTGCCCATCACCAGCTCTACAGCTCTAACGGCTATCAACTTCATCAAATCGATCATCTTCAGATTCGGTGTGCCACACAACATCATCAAGGACAACGGCACGAACTTCACAGCCGCAGAATTTCAGAACTTCTGCGAAGAACTGGGCATCAAAATCAATTATGCATCAGTCGCGCACCCGCAGTCCAACAGCCAGGTGGAAAAAGCAAACGGCCTTATCTGTGGAGGAATCAAGAAACGGCTCCTCGCACAACTCGAGTAGGCCGCCGGTAACTGGATAGAAGAACTCCTGACGGTGCTATGGAGCTTACGAACCACGCCAAACACTGCGACCCAATACACACCCTTCTTCATGGTGTACGGGGCAGAGGAAGTCCTACCGCATGACCTCAAGTTCGGAGCACCCCAGGTCACCGGATACGAGGAAGAAGAAGCAGAAGAAGCATTACAAGACGACAAAGATACGGCCGACGAAGCAAGAGACACAGCCATGGCAAAATCAGAAGGGTACCAAGACAAATTGTGTACCTACCAAGGCAGTCGACAGCGCACCAGAACATTCAACAAAGGTGACCTAGTCCTACGACTAATACAAGAGAAGGTCCACAAACTTGCCCCTCAATGGGAAGGACCATTCATAACCTCAGAAGTCATCGGAGGCGGCGCCTACAGACTGAAGAACCCAAAGACAGACGAGGACGTGGGCAACCCATGGAACGTAGAAAACTTGCGACTATTCTATCCATAGTCCCTATCGGTCGGACATGAATGGCAACTCATGTAAATCGCTCGACAGCAATAAAATAAGTGTTGCCCAAGTACTGTCACCTCAAAGCACTCGGGGGCTGAAGAGGAAACTCCCCCCCGAGCAACTGCTATGGCACTCGCGATCTTAATCAAAGCACTCGGGGGCTGAAGAGGAAACTCCCCCCCCCCCCCCCCCGAGCAACTGCTATCTCACTCGCGATCTTAATCAAAAAATTCGGGGGCTGAAGAGGAAACTCCCCCCCGAGCAACTGCTATCGCACTCGCGATCTTAATCAAAAAACTCGGGGGCTGAAGAGGAAACCCCCCCCCCCCCGAGCAACTTCTATCGCACTCGCGATCTTAATCAAAAACTAGGGGGCTGAAGAGGAAACTCCCCCCTGAGCAACTTTATCGCCCGCGCGATCTTAATCGAAGCACTCGGGGGCTTAAGAGCAAAAATCCCCCCCAAGCAACACTACCTCCTACGTGATATTCTTCACGAAGCACTCAAGGCCTCGAGTACAAACCACACCCGAGAGACAACTATCAACACTCCAATGGCATCCAAACACTTTTGAAAAGACTTTGGAGGAAGCACAAGTTCTTTTAGTCTTCACCCGACCGGCAACGATCACCTAAAGACTCGAGGGCTACTCCCATCTGGAGCGCTGCCGCACACCCGATAAAAAAAAAACAAAGGAAACAAAAATCTAGCCTACGCCTGACCCTTCAGCTCAAGCGTAGCCTCGGGGGATACTCCCATCGGGAGCGCTGTCGTGCACCCGATAAAAACCTACAGCACCAAGTACAAGATGGACCCGAAGGCAGCTCCCAGCCGCGAAAGACTCGAACGTAACTCTCAGTCCCAAAAAGGATTCAATGAAAACTCCTGATGGTGAAGACACAATTCTCGGTGGCATAAAAGCTCAAATATACACAAAGGATAAAGCATGGTTTACATCATAGATACAAAAAGGACTCAACTACATTTGGATAGAAGGCAGCTCCTGTTACAAGAGGAAATCGCCCAAGGAACTATGACTTCTACATGTGTGCCCATGAGGGGTAATCAACCCTAGTACAAGAGCATCATCACAGACAAAGTAGGGATGGAAGAAGCGGGTTCATGATGTCAATGAAATAACAAAAGGTGAAGCTCGACTTATTTGGGGGAGCCACTGGGGAAGCTGCTCCACCAGCTTCTTCTCCTGCTCCTCTAGCTTCTTCTCCATCTCCGCCCCAACTGCCGGCGAAGATGACGCTGCTGCCTCCAGTTCTACAAGGTCGCCTGCCGCGCTCGTTTAACCAGTGGCTTGACGTCGAGGTCTTCAGAGGAAGAAGAGGAAGCAGTTGAAGATGGCTCACCACCACCAGAAGAGTCCCTGGAGGAAGAAGCAGTCGAAGACGCAGGTGAAGGACTCCTCAACTTCATGGAGCTGTTGTTGCTCGACTCCTTCCCATGCGGATCCATGCTATTGCCACTCGGATCGAACGCGCGGACAATGACAGTGTTCTCACCGTCAAAGCGACAGCTGAGCGTATCACCATCTCGCAAATTCAAACGCCGAGCAAACAAACCCCAACCAGAGCCAAGAAAAATCAAGCAAGAGCTATCAACCTCCAACTCAACATAAGAAGGAGATCGACAGCTCCCCTGAAGGTGCAGAAGCAGGCCATCCAAGCCACGTCCAGATACAATGGCAGAAAAAGCAGAAGGAAGAAGGATGCGATTGACACTTTGACCACGAACGCGCAAAATAAAATCATAGCGCCAGAACCCCTCCTCCAAGGGAGAGGAGGAAAGCACTGGCACCGCACCATGACGACCTCCACGACATGAGCGTGGTGTGCGGCCTCCACGGCCACGACGACCGCGGCCACGGCCAACACCTATCCTAGGAACCATAAGCGGAAGGAGAGATGAAGAAAGAGGTGAAGCAGCGAGTTGGATAGAAGCGTACAAGAGAGAGGCCTATTTATAGAACAAAAATCCTCAAAGCACAGAGAAGCCAAGACGACAACAGCAATTAATTCAAAGACCAAACGACCCAGCCGTCTCGAACTCCAGGACGAAGATGCTTTCCCACGGGAAGCACTGTACGCAGGGCGCGTCAATTCGTGCACGTTTCCAAACGCACGCATGGGAAACCCAACCGGCGCCCGCCGCACGCCACAAACGGCCATAATTATGACCGGTCCATAAGATGTGACGGTTCACTGGCAGCGCATCACTGACAGCCATCAAAACAGAGGCATCACTATCCCTGAGAAATGGCGAAGAAAACCAAATAGCAAGGCGCACTTAGTACGCCATCAAGGCCCAGAGATTCCATCTTTTCAGATATTTTCCCCAAGGAAGAATAAAATCCCACTCCCATCGGGAGCGTACATCGTAAGAGTCTCGGGTGCTCCCTCACCTAAAGGCCAACCATGTGCTCGAGTGAACACTCGCACCAATGAGAGTCTCGGGTGCTCCCTCACCTAAAGGCCAACCATGTGCTCGAGTGAATACTCGCACCAATGAGAGTCTCGGGTGCTCCCTCAACCCGACGCAAAGACAAACAAAACACTCGCCAAGACCATACGGCGCTACGAGTCCCAGGTGCTCCCTCACCTCAGGAGCCGAAAAAAGTCATTCGAGTGATTACTCGCAAAAAATCCCCGAATGAGCACTCGAAACAAAACTCCTCAGGTGAATGAGTGAACAGCTCGCTTGATGTTCTGTTCCAAGCGGGTGCAATGCTAAAAGGCTCCGCGCCTCAAAAACACACATTCCTGGAACACGATACACTGTGCCCAGAAGCCACGCAAGATTAGCGTGTAGGTAAGACCCCGCTGCGAAGTACGGCCGGGCTGGGACTTGCCGAAGAGCGATTTCACTCCCAACCTTTCCCATGCGCAGAGCATGATAGATAAGCCGGGAGGACGCGCTAGGCTACACACATTACTGGCGGAAAATGAACACCATAAGACCTGAAGCGGCCGGACTTTTGCTCGACACCAGTGTTCCAAGCTCACGTCGAGGGACGTGGGTTTGATTGGGCTACTGTGGTATTTGCCCTAGTGCAATTCACCAAGGCTCGACCCGTCGACTCTTTGGGCACTTTCAGCTTAGCATCCCTCGAAACAGGTTTTGTCATGGCCACCAGACTGCCAGCGACCCACGGATGAACCGTGCATATCAATAAACGACAAATGAATGAACTCGAGTCCCTGCGCGAATCTTCGAGTCCCCCAGGCACTCGGGGGCTACTGACGAGGGGGTGACCCCACGACTCCTACGGATGAGCCTACCTGGTGTCCATGAAGGCAGAAGGCCCATGAAGATACGGTCTCAGCCCACTAGTTGGTACCGACGTAGGAGTCTGCAACTCGCAAGGAAGATGCGAAGACCTGTCGTGCGGAGCAAGCTAGGGTTAGGAAAGCATACTTGTACACGTAGAGGGACTCCCCGAGACCTAGCCTGGTATATAAAGGCTAGGAGGGGTGACGCCAAATACATCGAATCTTACTTGTAACCCTAGCCTTGAGCGCTCCAGCCTTGGCCTCCACTGTAATCGCATCTCCCCCATCTATAATATCGAGCAGGAGCGAGCCTCCTTGTTTGCCGACGAGCTATCGTCCAACCTGTGCCTCTCATGACTAACCCAGGGTCCCTGACCATGGGATTTTCCGGGGTTGATCCCCGTCATATAAATAACCAAGTTTGTATTGGCAGGAAGTCAACGGATGTTTGTCGATGATAATACAAATCATCGAGGGGGAAGGATGTAATTTCTCACCATGAATGCAATTAACACTTTGAAAAAGTCCAAATGTTGATGAGGACCACGACACATTATGTCTGGAGGTTTCAGAGGATGTCATCGAATAGCGAAGACATCAGAGCGAAAGGAATGGTGAAGCAAAAGGTATTAGGTGTTCTTGGTTGACAACAACCTAGAACTCACGGAGTGGTTATGACAGGGAGAGGTATTGTTCTATCAAAATTCATTAGATGTAGTGCAAAGGTATGATATCCTCGAGGTACCAGGAGGTAATACTCGAAGGTAGAATGTAGGATCATAGGTGCAGCAGAATTTATCCCATGGGGATAATTATCTTTACAAGAATCTCTTATGATAAGTTCTACTCCCTCCGATCTGTAATAAGTGTCGCTCATCTAGTACAAAGTTTGTACTAGCTTAGTACAAAATGAACGACACTTATTATGGATCTGAGGGAGTACATAGTATCCATGGGCACGAACACGAAGGTTCAGGGCCGACTCCCACTTCTTCAATGCAATACCTTTCATTCACTTCTTGCTTTTGATGAAGTTGTAATTTTGAAATTTTATCTGGTATAACACCAGTTGAGTATGACCTACAGAAGTTTTCGGGGTTCACACAAACGGTGGAAGCATAGATACAATCCCTCGGTACATTTGACGAATCTATACAACAAACAACGGAAGTAAGGGGTACATCTTTAAAAGTAGAGTACCGAGGTCAAAGTAGAGGATATGATTTACCAAAGTTAGTTCATATCAAGGGAAGAACTCAAGGGTTTTAGAATATGCAAGACCAGACGAATAATAATCCACCAAAGGATCTGGTGGACCGCAAGGAATCTGATATGAGTATCGGTACTCAACCAGGGGAAGAAATAATGCAAAGTCATCAGATCATAGAAATGTCTGAACAATTTGATGCTTTTAAGTACAAAGGAATTGTGATTTCTGCAGATGTCCTGACCATAGATACATAAGTTGAACAGACTTATATGGATGATAACTCTCAACTGTAGGGGATCGAGATAGTCTTCGCGGGTAAGATAACCCAATTTATTGATTCGACACGAGGGGAGCCAAAGAATACGTACAGGCTTTGAAACTTGAGTTGTCAATTCAACCGCACCTAAAATAAGCGCTTGCTTGCACAAAGGTATTAGTATAAACGGTGATATGGAAGTGGTACTGGTGGTGAAACAACAAAAGTAAAACAACGAAAGTAAACATCTAGTAACCAACGGGATTAAAACACTGTAGGCTAGGGAGATGGATGGTTGGGCGCTGCTTGGATGAGATCGATCATGTAATAGATTCTAACACATGCAAGGCTCACAGAAAAGAAAGGATCATCTAGGTAAATATCAAACATCAGGCATGTATCCCAAGGTAGTTGTACGTGCTTGCAATAAGAACTTTGCACAACATCTTTTGTCCTACCCTCCCGCTACAAACGGGGCCAAAAGGAACTTAGGGAGATTAAGGTACTCTTGTCAAAGAGCACCGGAACAAAGCATTAACACTTCATGGATACATGGAATCCTCAAATTATAGTCCATCCCCTTTGGTGTCCCAAGCTGTCACCATTGGGATCGCCGGTTCCAGACTATAATAGGTGCGTACAACTCATAGATAGGATCAAGAACTCCAACAAACTCAAGAAAACACAAGGGGTTCAGATCTGAAATCATGGCACTCGGGAGGAAAGTGACAAGCATTAAGAGCAACAAGTTTTAACAGAGATGATAAACACCAAGTAGATGATAGGCAACGTGCCCCCAACAATCTGAAGAACTATTACATGATCTAACTCATCAAATCCCTACGATCCCCTTTGCCTATAGCAGGGAATTACTCACACATGAGAGGAGAAGTCGTGGAGGGGTGATGGAGAGGCGATGTTGATGACGATGGCGATGATTTCCCCTCACTGGAGGCCAAAGCAGCCTCTAGATTAGTTCTCCCGAGGAAGAACAGAGGGTGGAGGCGGCTCCACGACGTAGATCGGAAAAACGACTTTTGTTCTGGAGTTTCCTCGCCGAGGGAATAAATATGGTCAAGGTAGGGCACCAGGGGTGTGGGACCCACCCAGAGGCCTCTATGGCGCGGCCAGGGGGAGCCGCGCCACATAGGCGCCTGGGTGCCCCCTGGATGCCCTGTGGCCCTCCTTTGTCCTCCTGGAGCCTTCCGTAACGCTGATTTTTTATTTGATTTTTTGGGATTTTTTCAGCTTACCTAAATATCCAGAAACCTGCACATAATAAAACAACACTCGCAGCTCTGCTGAAAACAGCATCAGTCCGGGTTAGTTTCGTCCAAATCATGCAAGAATGAAGCAAAAACAATAGCAAAAGTGTTTGGAAAATTAGATACGTTTGAGACGTATCAACTCCCCCAAGCTTAGCTATTGCTTTTTCTCAAGCAATTCAGTTCAACGAACTGGACGCGACAAAGAAAACTTTGACAAACTCTTTTGCTTCATTAGATGTATATAAGCATGTACTACGAAAGAGTTTAGCAAGTTTTGACACCGTGCTACAAGGACAATGCACGAAGCAATCCTTCTTTCATGTGATCATTCACAAACAACCAAAAGTAAATAATATGTTGCTCAAAATCAACTCAAGATCACAATGCACATAGCATGAACATACTAGAGTGGTATCTCGCTAGCCTCCATGAGTGAAGATAAACATAATGCAGAAGCTCCTCCGGAATTTTAAAGGAGACTAGAACTAAGAATTCAGAGTAAGAAACATCACCATCATGCAGAAGACAATGTGGTACTTTGGGACAATGCATGTTACTGTAAGCTCAAGAATTATCAGAGGGGGAGGGGGTGAATGATTAATTCAAATTCTTCAGCGAGAATTGAAGACAAACACTCGAAAAAGTAGCAGCTAAGACTATGACGAAGGAAAAACAACCTCGAGATGAAATAGGGAGAGGGCTCATCGAGGGAATTCATAGCGAGGGAAAACACCAAAGGAAAACATACAGAATGTAAATACTGAATGTAAATACAAGTATTAGAACGAGCCTGACGCGACGATGTTTGGTGACCCAGTTCACTCTCTGCAAAGAGCTACGTCTGGGTGGAGGGACTGGTGATTGAACACCTGGAGCAAACCTCTCTCCGTCCTTGTCTCCACTGAACCAAACTCCTCGAGTTTGTCCAGTATTCTCTCGGTGTAGATGATTCAGGCCATCTCCGAACCTTTATAGACTTCCTTCCGCAGTGACAATTACTCTTCGACTGCTGTTAGGCGACCTCTACCGTCTAGCAGACTTGCATTTCTCCAAGATAAAAAGGCCGGCTAATCAAGTTCTAAGTATCAGTGAATTTTCTCAACTCAGCTCTGGGACTTGGATTTTCTCTCGGGTTTCTCTCTCGTGGGATGCTCAGAATATTCAGTGGAGCAGCCAACCGCAACTGGCGGGAGGGTGCGGGCTATTTATAGATGGCGATCCCAATGGTGAAATGTCCGAAGTGACCCGATGTGACATCTTGACGCGTGTCCACAATGGTTGGAATTTCAATCACTGCGCAACTTTACTTGAGGAACAAGAAAGCTGACTCACCGAATGAATTCTCTCCCGGCGGCACCAAGTTCGATGACTTTGCCTTCGAGCAACAATTCAAATCAGTGAGATTTCTCTCGGTAGGAAAACTCTCTGGGTTTTAAGTTAAGCTGAGCAAATACTTTCGACAGAGATCTTAACTACCAAACCCCTCTTGATAGTACGGTTTTCCTATGACTCAATAAATTGAAAGAGAAACTAGTAAAAAGACTAAGTCTTGACCCAGTTCCAGCTTTCTCTTCGTTGCGTATTCCTTCGAGAGTGCCAAATCCCACGACGACTTTTTTAGGGGTCGTCGTTCTTCTTAGCTTTCGATAGGAACACCCTCGATGTTATCCTTCGAATTTCTACACGCAAACTCCATTCTTCAGGAACCAAATAATATGTTTATACTCGAAACTCATATTAGTTCCTCGACTGTTTTTGCTCAACAAACTCCAAAACCTTCGGGGCAAGAATTTGCTCTTACAATCTCCCCCTTTTTGGACGATTGTTAACAAAACAGGCATCGACAAATAATTGAAAAGATTTGTATTGCGATGGAAATGACAGTGCTCAAGGTAAAGGGTATACTCCCCCATAATGTATGCACGGAGATGATATCTGTCAGAACCCTAATTTAGGTTTGTGTTTAACCTAGCTTGCATTTTTGCATCATAAAAAATTTTGCAAAAGAAAAAGAAATGGGGAAAAGAAAAGCCCCAAAATAATTTTAATAAAAGGCCAGAAATAAATCTTTTTCCAAAATACTTTTGTATATGTTGAAAAGTGCTAAAAATCAGTGTGATCATTTTAATTGGAAAAGCCCCAAATTAAATCAATTTTCTATTTGAATTGGAATTCAAATAATTTGAATTTCAAAAATTCCCAAAACTTGGGGTTGACTTCTATAGAGTTATCTAGGTTTTATAAAAATGATTGGGAATTTTATTAAATGCTCTAGCTATTTTTTTTAAAGCAAAACAAATGACAGAAAGAAATAAAATGAGAAAACAGAAAAGGGCGGAGGCCACTTACCTCCTTGGCCACTTGGCCCAGCCAGCGGCCCAGCCCACCAGGGGCAGGGGTGTCTTCTTCCCCTGGCCAGCAGAGCACGCCTCTGTGTGGCGTGCATGCCGCAGCGCGCCGGCCACCTCCTGCTTCGCCGTGGCGGCCCCTGGACCCTAACCCCTCCCCGTGGACGCCTGGAAGCCCCCCCTGAGTCTTTCCCCTCTCTCTGGCCCGTCTCCCCCTCCCGTTCTTCCAATTCAGAGCCGCCCCGAGAGCTCCCTGTCGGTCACCGTCGTGCGAAGCCGTGGCCAACGACGACGAGGGGCTCCGCCTTCGTGTCCATGCGAGCCCCCACCCTTGACTTCATTGAGTCGCTGCATCAATTCGAGCAAAGGAGCCCCTGGACGACGCCTGCTTCCAGCTTCCGCTGCCGGCCACCGCAAGATCCGACGAGCAATTCCACTGCGCCAGGTCCTCCCCAGCCCCCTCCGTGCCTCTCTTCGAGCTCCGGTGAGCCCTGCGCGTCGATCCCCCCTTCCCTTTCTCCTCCCCGCACCATGCCTCGATGTCCCGCCGTGGACAGCAGCTCCGGCCGCCGCGGGTTCGTCGCCGCCGTGGCCCGGGACCTCCTCCAGGTCCCCCTCGTGCATCACCAGGTGCGGGAGGACGCAGGCTACGTCCTGGTGCACTTCATGGCCGCCCCCGTGCAGCTCCGGCGTGCCTCCGCCATGGCCAGTGGCGCCAGCGGCTAGCCGATGGCAGCCCTGGCCATTAGCCCCCTAATCCACTCACTAATCACCCCCTCCTCTCGCTGACAGGTGGGCCCAGGGCCCCCCTCTAATTAACCAGGGGGTTAATTAAACCGGGATTTAGCCCCAGTCACTGACCAGAGGGCCCCACTGGACAGTTGACCAGTCAACCACTAACGTCAGCATGACGCAGTGCTGATGCAGTAATTCCTTTTCAATTTAATTTTAATCCAGAAAAGACAGAAAATAGTTCAAACTTTGAATTTGAAAAACTTTTAAACCGTAACTCAGATTGAAATGATTTTTATATGAAAATTGATCAGAATAAAATTCTCTATCCAAATATGCAACTTCCAACCATGTTTGAACAAGTTATCTTGATGAACTAGTAGAATTTTGCTATTTGGATCATTTGGGTTAAATCAAATAAAATGCAATGCTCATTTGAACTTGAACCCTTGCAATGCTAATATGATCACCTACACTTCAGAAGCATTTCACATACATGATCACATGGTTTACCATGAACAAACTTTAGCAAATAAAACTTGGACCAATTTGAATACAGTTGGAGTTTGAATTTTAATTTACTTTTCAAATCAACTTCAATTAACATGTTGCAATTTAAACCTAGGTCACATCAGTACCTTGCCATGCTATGTTTTGCATATTGCTTGTGCATTGTATTATATTGAATATGCATTACTTTCAGTGCTTCGGTGATTGCTTCTTGTCGGTAGAGTTGATCTCGGAGACGAGTTCAACCTCACGTCAGAAGAGTGTTACATCGTGATCGTCAGCAAGGCAAGCACCCCCTCTTTGATCATGTCGATAAAATCCCAGTTCCCTCTCATTCTCGCTTATGCATGTTTAGGATGTCACCATGATACGTTCTACCGCTAGTTGAATGTAAGGCCCGATATGCGGTACTGTTCCAGATCTAGATGTTTCCATCCAGATCCGGGGACGAAGCACATATCGGTCCCACCGCGACATATGACATAGCCATATGCCCCGGATTTCCAACATGATATCACAACATTACTGATACAAGGATACAACATCTCATACAATCGGCATACAATTGCCTCAAATACAATACATCAACGGAAGGTACATGTTTGAGTACAGACTACAAGCAAATGCCTAGTGGCAAAGAGAAAAACATCGATCCCCATAACCACACGGGTCCAGGCCCTCCGCCGGGATCCGCCTAACTAGTCGTCGTCAAGTCTCCACGTGAAACGTCGATCACCATACCTGTTGTCGATCAAAACCCTGAAAAGAGTTTGGGGGTAGTATCATGAGTACAGAAGTACTCAGCATCCAACTGTAGTGGTCATCTGACCCAGCAAGGACTTCATCACTCGCCATTCTAGGACAACTAGTAGTTTACGATAAGGATGTGGTAAGTGGTGAGGTTGCTGCCGCACTAGCATTTATGAAGTGGCTAACGATCTAGAGAGTAAGATAAGAAGCCAAGAATTCGATGAGGAATCGCCTCCAACAAGTCTTGCTATCAGCTACTTACGCAAACATAACACCTATCCTATCCTTGTCCTCCTCTTTGCATGCCGACGAAGAAGAAGCAGTCAAGGCACACACACACGTTGATCAAGTTATATTAAGATTATCTCAGTTGTTGTTGTCTATGAACAAGGAGTAGGTCTCAAGTCGTCCATAACCGTGGACACGGCTTCTCGAAAAGATTTAACCCTGCAGGGGTGTACCAACTACCCATTACAAGGCTCCGCATGCACGTCCATCTCTCTCAGTTGCTACCCATTATAGGCAACCATTTTATGATTTAGTTCCAAGAGATCCGAAACGACAGGTCCCTCTAACTAACAACGAACAAATCCGGGTGGCCCCCGGTGAGTCGACATCCATCTCAGGAGCCGGCCGCGCTCTCGATCTGGTCTCAACCGTCTGTCGCAGGTTTCGATAGCCGGTTAATCACACATGGGACACCGGGTCCTCAGCTGGACAAGGTGGGCCAGCAAGGGAACTATGTCCTCACTGGTCCAGGTTGGTTTGTAAACAACTGGCGGCCGACCAGCACACACACGGTTTCAAATGGTAAATCAGATTGGGCCACCACTAGAGATGTTTGAAGCTAGGTAGGTAAGAAAAGGGGACCCCATAAAATCCCACACGCGGTTAGGCACGCTCAGTCTTAAAACCAATACCCGGAACTCGGATACTAGGTGACTCGAATGGAACAAAGCGTCGGGGCGGGATAGCCTAGACCTTCCATCCTTCGTCGAATATAGTCAACATTATAATAATCAATATCCTCAACAACAATAATATAATAATGTGATAGCCCAAACCAAGGAGTAACAGGGTAACATTGTAGCATCCTAAGCATGCATACTAAGCAGGGGCTGAGCAACGAGCAATAGTAACATAGCAGTACAAGGTTTGCTGGGAAGGGACATGGCTGTATCGGTTTGAAAGAGGCTGTAAACATGTGGTAGGATCAAACATCGAACCTAACCTATACTAGCATGCAAACCGCTGGTTGAAATAGAATGGATCATAAGTAATGTATAGTCCTTGCCTGTTGATAAGTCGGGTTCCGAAGGAGTAGTTGATCGCAAGCTCGCATCGTCTCCGAGAGGTACCCGCGGAAGCACACAAGACGGTAAACACTGGAAAGCAATCAACGAGCAAGCATCTATTACTACGAAGCAAACACGAGCAAGCATCAACAAGGAGGCAACACGAGACATCGCACCTACCGTGAGAGTGGTTACTAACAGGTTAAGTGGAGTACTCATCACACACGACGATACCGCACGGTTACGGTGGTTCAAGTTGTTTAGCTATAGGTGATCAACAAAGGTTGTTAACATGGCAAAGCACAGAAGCATGGCAAGAGGTGAAGCATAAATAAACTATCTAACCTAGTCAATTAGTGGGGTGAAATCCTTGACATGGCAAACTATTACGGACCCCACGATAAAATAGAATTTGGTACTGTTTTGCCCTAAACAATATTTTATTATTTTATTAGCAAGCAAGAGCAGCATAAACACAATCTACATGCAATTCTAGTCAAGTTACATATAAAGAACATTTTAATCAGAGCAACAGTTAAAAAGTTATTGCAGTTACAGTTTACAGTGGCAGGCAGTGGAATTAGCAGGTCAACAACATGTAAACAAAGTCAAACATGGCAACAAGCAACATTTTAATAATCTACGTGCAAAACGGAGCAACTTTCATGTAGAAAGCGTCTCCATCGGAGCTACCGGTGAAAAGTTATAGCTACCGCAAAAAAACTACACAATCTGCCAAAACAATAAATAAACTCCTAGAAAAAAAAACTACTCGGGCCGAAACTAGACTACTGGGCCCAACAGAAAAGAAAGAAAAAAACAAAAGAAAAAAAAACAAAAGGGGGCGCCTCACCTTGGGCCGTGGCCCATCTGGCCTGGAGGTCGACCTGGGCTGGCTGGGCTGGATCTGGCCGTCGGTTGGGTCGTGGGGCTGCAGGCCGGGCGTGGCCCACCTGGGCATCCAGCCGCTGGATCAAGCGCGGCTTGTCGTCCCTCCTGGACGTGGCCGACTAGGGCGGCTGCGGCGTGGTGCCCCTGCGGCTGGGCTCGGTTTTTCCGGCGAGGGGAGGCCGGGACCGAGGCGGGAGGCGGCGGGACCGAGTACGGTGGCGAGCAATCGGGGCCGGCGAGTTCCTTGGCGGTAGATCGAGCGCGGGCTCCAAATCAGCCATGGCGGGCGGCGCTGACGTCCATGGAAACTCCCATGGCGGCTCGGCTTGAACAGAAAGAGAGAGAGAGCGCGGTTAGGGAGGGAGAGAGGAGAAGAGAAGGAGAGGAGAGGGCGCAACCTGCGGGGCGGCGGTCGCGGCGGCTCGCCGGCGACGGGCTCGCTGGCCGGAGCGAGAGGCGGCGGCGTGGTGGCAGGGAGGAGCTCGGGCTGGGGAAACCCCAACTGGCGACGTGGCGCAACACGGGTGGTCCGATCTGGATCGGACGGTGTAGATCGGCTAGGGTTTCGCGAAAATGGGGATAAAACTGCGAAAATGGGGTGTAGATCGGCCGGTGGCTGCCTAGGTGCTTAGGGACCCTAAGTGGGGTGGTGGTCTTTATATAGCCCCGGTGGCTGGCAGTTTGCAAAAACATCCCCGTTTTCTCTCTCTCGCGCGCGGTGCTCACGTTTCTGACCGCCGGTGGTCCGTAGTACCTCCGATTCGGGTAAAACTTCGAACTGCGCGATCAGCACGTTGAGCCGGCGGCGTTCACCTCGCGCTGGAACTGTTTCGAAAACACTTTCCGGCGCGCTATAAAATAACCCGTTTAATTATTAAACGGGGTTTTTTGTTCCGTTGGCTGCGGCTGGTCTCGTGCGGTTTTCACGACGGTGATCGGGCGAAACCCGGTGTCGCAACGGTCGAGTGTCAGGGTGGCAAGGGTCGGTCTCCGTCCGATACGAGAAAAGAGGGGGGGAAATAATCGCCGATCGATAAATCGGGGATGCAAAGACCGCAAACAAATCAGACAATCAAACAATTCACACCGAAAACAAATTTTTAATTTTTTGTGAAAACTGGGAAGTTACATTGAACCTATTCCTTTGCATGACCTATCATTTTTTCACAGTAGTAATCAAACCACAATCCTAGCAGATGTAGGAGTTTGTTGATATCATGTAGCCCCTGCAACTGTTACAGCTTATTGCATGCTTAGAGGTTACAATGAGGCTACTTTGATGTGAGCCGGGATGGTAGTGATCATGTGAATGATGGTGGAAACGTGTTGGTGAATTTGACCTAAACAAGGTGAACAATGAGAGGCTGTGTAGGAGTACACAGTGGGTTGTCTCATTGAACACTTCCTTAAGCCCGAGTTCTTGTGTTGTTATCCAAGACTAAGAGTACGACCACACATTGGGCTCACTGACCCCTCTCGGCCTAGTACCTCACCCCGGACCTGTACAGGAGTCGCAAGTAGTTCTCCCTTTAACAATCTCAAGCAGGTGGAGGTGGAACCAAGGTAAGTGGTTGGCGTAGGTTGTGGGCACATTGAATCAAGTGATCATGATCGAGTTGAGCTTGATGACGGTCACACAACGTTTGAGTTCGCATCGGAAAAATCGGTCGGATTCCGATCGTGGTCCCAACTCAAATAGGCGACTCCCTAGGACTAGAGATGGTGCCTGAGTGAAGTGTCGTGGCAACATCCTCGCCGGTACTCACTTTAAGGGTCCATCCCCAGGCGGTAACTGATGAGGCGTGTGTGTAGCAGTACACCCCTGCAGGGTTAATGAACTATTCAAATAGCCGTGTCCGCGGTTATGGACTACTTGGAGACCTTTACTTGATCATAGACAACTTCAATGGTTACTCTAAAACTTGCCAGGATAAGTGTGAGTGATATGGCGTGCTTCCTCGTGGGGAAGTCGAGGAAGTATCCATAGTGGTGTATTGGTTGGAGACTTGATACTTGGACTCGTGTACTCTCCTTACCTCATTCTGGTATTCGTAGTACAGGACTAGCCAAGTCAAAGCTGGCACTTCTGCAATGAAACCCCACCTCCCTTTGCCTTGATACATGTGCATGAGTAGTATAGTTCCTATGTAAGTCTTGCTGAGTACGTCTTTGTACTCACGTTTTCTTATTCTATGTTTTAGAGACGAGACCACTGACCCTGATGGTGGCCTCTACCTCGAGCTCGACGTGGACCAGGTCGTATAGTTCCAGACAGAAGCCTGTGCCCTTTGGAGGGTCGTTGTATTTTCTTTCAGGCTTCTTAAGCCATTTTTTAAACTTGTCTTTACTAAGACATAATTTGCTTCCGTTGATGTTTGATGTAATGTTGGGTCACAGCCATGTGATCTCTGCTTGTAATACAACTACTATGTCTGCTCTGTTTAACAGAAGTTATAAAGACTATGAGTTTGTAGAGTTCATATTATGATTACCTTCTGTTTACACTAGACATGTATGCTGCGTGTATGATTATAACGTGCATGTCTTAGTGTGGGGTTCGATAGCTTAGTTGTGTTCTTGCCGGCGGTCTTTCTTACACCAAGTGGCCCTTAGATGTGCGCAGCTTGGGGCATCGCGATGCGATTTCTCGTGACTCTGTCACGTGGCACACTTTTTTGTACGATCGAGCCCGCCCGAGATCCCGACTAGGTGATTGGGCTGGAGTCTGTTTATGTAAGTGTTATAATTCAATCGATAATGTGATTGAGGCGACTTGTCTATGAGTATGGGATTTCACCACCCATAATCATTTAGACTTGTGAGCGGACGATGAGGACCCATCTCAGTTGATCATCCGGCCTCGATGGGATGCCCCTCACGTACGATGCTTTCCGAGAGTGTTCTGTGCTTGGCCTTGTCTGCTTAGACAAGTGGGTACGGCTCTCGGCTCTTCATATGATTGAGTTGTGACTGGAATTACATACGCAAACCCCGGGTCCCGACAGACTTGGTATCAGAGCAGGACTGTCTGTAGGATTATCAAACCCTTGGCCGATGTCGAGTCTAGCATTCTATAGTTATATAGTTACATTGGGTATAAGGGAACAACGTAATACTTCTTTTTCTCCTTACCCCCATCGAGCTGAGTTCTGAGTCACCCTCATCTTGTTCTACAGGAAGATAGGACTAGGCTCATCTATGTATTTACTAGGACATCTCATTGATTGCTTCTTTGTAGCCGTAGGAGTGTTGTGGTCTTCCAGAGTCATCATTCCATAGTGCTTCTTTGGAAGTGATGTTTGTTATCTTGTTGGTTGTCTCTTTTCCATCCCGGTACAGCCGTTAAGATGTCCGTTTGTGACTTCGATGTTGTTGCATTATAGTCTTGTTGTCTTAGCATAGAATTTTACCATAAATCCTATTCTGATTGTTGGTTCTTATCACACAGAATGTCAGGTGGAAATCGTTGTGATGATTTCAGTCTTGGTAATAGAGATGACGAAGATCCTCCACCACCACCTTCTGCGGAGGAAATCATGATGGAGGCCGAGCAGAATCGCCGTGATCAGACACGTCTTCTCGAGCGTATTGAGCAGAACACTTCTCGTCAGTGTCATAGTGTTGTTACCATCCAGGACTTCATTCTCCTCAACCCGCCAGTATTCCGATGTTCTTCCGATCCCCTTGATGCCGATGATTGGCTTCGTTCCCTCGAGCGTAAGCTTGAGACAGCCCTATGTTGCTCCCGGTGATCGTGTGCTATTCGCGGCATATTTTCTGGAAGGTGCTGCTCTTCAGTGGTGGGAGAATTTTGTAGCAATGCAGCCCGTTGGTCACGTGGTGACTTGGCAAGAGTTCTGTGATGATTTCCGAGGATATCATATTCCGGATCAGCTGATGGAGCACAAGAAAGAAGAGCTTTGCAATCTGACCCAAGGAAAGATGTCTGTTCATGAGTATCGGACTGAGTTCACTCGTCTAGCACGTTATGCCCAAGAAGAAGTATCCACCGATGCCAAGAAACAAGCAAGGTTCCGTAAGGGACTTAGCCCCGTCCTTCGTCATGACCTGAATCTTCACGAGTTCGTCAACTTCACAGACTTGGTCGACAAATCCTTCATGGCCGAGTATGGAAATGAGTTGTATGAAGAGTCTCGCAAGCGTGATCGTGAGTTTGCACAATCTTCTGGCCCAGTTTCTCGAAAATGATGTGTATGGATTCCCTTCAGTGACGTCAGTCATGCTGTAAGTTCTTCTATACCACAAACCACCATATATCGTCCACCCCAACCCAATCTTCCTCCTTGGAATTTTGTTGGACAATCAAGTTCTCATGTTCCTTTCATTCCACATGGTGTTTGCTTCCAATGTGGACAGTCAGGCCACAATGTTCGAGAGTGTCCCCAAAATCATGTAGCCACCACCCCTAAACCAAAACAATCCTTTCGTCATGGCAAGCCACCACCCAAAACTTCCAATGTCAAGCCTCCTGCCTATGAATATGGTTATGTGAACCACGTATCCATTCTAGATACCCACAAGTCAACCGATGTTGTACTTGGAACCCTTCCTGTCAATTCCACCCCAGCGTCGGTTCTTTTTGACCCAGGAGCATCTCATTCATTCATATCCCAGGACTTTGCACTGTCACATGACATCTCTTTTTCGATGTTATCCACACCCTTAGTTGTGCAAGCCCCTGAATTTAGATGGCACACCACAATGGTGAGTCATGAAAATGAAGTTGCTATTCAGGGTTTAGTATTCCTTGCCTCACTTATAGCCCTCAAGTCTTCAAACATTGATGTCATCCTAGGAATGGATTGGTTATCAAGACAGAATGTTGTCCTTGATTGTAAAGCCAAGTTAGTTAAACTAACCCATCCTTCAGGCCAGACAATCAAGTACACCTCACCAAGCTCTAGAACCCAGGTGCATTCTTTGAATGTGCTTCCCCTTCCTGACATTGAAGATATTCCGGTGGTTCGTGAATTCCCGGATGTCTTTCCAGAAGAGCTGGCAGGCATACCACCTGACAGATCTGTAGAGTTTGTGGTAGATCTTATCCCAGGAGCCGCCCCAATATCTAGACGCCCATATAGAATGGCCCCACGTGAGTTAGCTGAGCTCAAAATCCAACTTGAAGCTTCGTTGGCAAAAGTCTTCATCCGCCCTAGCTCATCGCCATGGGGTTGCCCCGTTCTGTTCGTAACGAAGAAAGATGGAACAGAAAGGATGTGCGTAAACTATCGCCCGCTAAATCTAGCGACGATAAAGAAAAAGTACCCACTACCCAGGATCAATGATCTTTATGATCAACTTGCTGGATCCTCTGTCTTCTCCAAGATGGATTTGAGATTAGGCTATCATTAAATCAAAATCAGAAACGAGGACATTCCCAAAACGACTTTCACTACTCGTTATTGTCAGAACCCTCTGTTAGGTAATGTGCTAGGATCAAAGTCATCTTTCATCATGTCAAAATTTTCAAAATAAATCATTGAAATCAAATTCAAAAGCAAAATGGGAGAAGGAACCCCCCTAGATGAATTAATTCAAAAGGCCAGATAAAAATCTTCTCCAAAAATTCATGTTAGATTTTTGAAAAGTCTTATAAATGAGTGTGATCACAAATCAAGTGATGTGGGACCCACCCCATGCTCATGGATTTTTCAAATATTCAAACAGTGCCTTGGAATTAATCAAAAACCCCTATTTGATTTAAAGTTCAAATTATTTGAATTTTAAAAATGTTCAAAATTTATAAGTGGCTAGTATATTATTTTGTGAGGCCATATAAAAATTATGAGCATTTAATAAAATGGTTTGCTATTTTTTTAGCTAGCCAAAACAAATGTCAGAAAGAAAAACAGAAAATAAAAAGGCAGAGGACTTACCTCTCGCCTAGGGCGAAGCCCACCTCCTTCTGGCCGGCCCAGCCCACCCGAGGTCTTCTGTCGTCTTCCTCCCGCGCGCCCAAGCAGCTCGGTGGCGAGGCGCCGACGCCGTGGACGCCACCGCGACGCCCACGGTGTTCCAGGCCTCCCCAGCTCACCAAACTGCGCCAGGGAGACGTCTGCATCGCCCTCTCTCACTTCCCCCCCTCCAGAGCTCCTCCCCTTCCTCTCCCGCTCGATTTCGTCGCCGCCCGAGGACCGCCGTGGAGCACGCCGCCGAGTCCACGCAGCCACCGTCGTCCCCGAGCCGTGCCACCATGTCCAGAAGAACCGCAGCAGACGTCTTTGTCGTTCCCCCCATTCAATCGAGCCCGAGCGCCTCAGCAGACGACGCCAGCTTCATCGAGGAGTCGCCGGACCCGCAAGTCACCGTCGTCGAATTCGCCGCCACCACGACCTCCCCGACCTCCCTGACCCCTCTGCTAGCATCAGGGTGAGCTTCTTCATCCTCCCCGACCAATCCCGGAGTTTCTCTCCTTCTCCTTTGCGATTTTCCATGAGAGCCGAGCACGGCCTCCGCCATGGGTGAGCTCGAGGTCGCCCCTGTGCTCCTCCGTCTCAGCCAGGGCGCGCGTTGTGTTCCCCTCCACCCCAGCGTTGCAACGCACTGCTTCCCGTTCGTTTTGGTGCACGGAGTCGACTACTTCTTCTAAACCGAGCCACGGCCGCCGCCAAACCTCAACGCCGGCGAGGCTCCAGCCACCCCCTTGCCCTCCCGTGTGCACCACTAGACGCGGATGAGCGCGAGGTGCGTCCCCATGACCTCCCCCTGCCAAGCCGTGGCCGGGAGCCCATTCCGGCGAGACGCCGCCGTCCCCAGTGGTCGCCGCCAGTTAGCCGCCGGTGGGTTAACCCCCCTAAACCATGCTTACCCCCCCCCTTAGCCGATGACAAGTGGGCCCAGGGCCCTTAATCCCCACTGGTTAAGTTAAACCAGCCGGGTTATTTAACCCAGTGGCTGACAGGCCGACCCCACACGTCAGACCCCCCCCCTGACGTCATCCTTGCGCAAGCCTGACGCAATAAAGGATTTCCAGAATAAAAAGAAATCAGAGAAATTACAGAAATTCCAGAAAAAGGCTGAAACTTTGCAAATTCATAGAAAATTCATATCAACTCCAAATTTAACAAATAATATATGAAAAATGATCAGGAGAAAATAAGCTATCCAAATATCCAACTTTCAACCATGTTTGAGTTGAATTTAAAATGTGATCAGTAGCATTTGCTATTTGAGTTAAATGGAATTAATTCAAATTCTTTTCAAATGATTTTGCATTTTGAACCATATCAACATACTACATTTCAAACACACATCAGAGGCATATCATAACCATTTCAAAATGGTTTAACTTGATCAAACAATGTCATATGCAACTTGACTAAATTGAATTCAAATTGGAGTTTGATTTGCAATTCAAGTAGAAATATACTCCATTTAAATGGAATTTCCCAAACACATCAGAAACATATACATCAAGTTTCAACCTTCAACCATGTGTTTGTGCATTGTATTTATATTGCTTCCTTGTTTGTTGTTTGTCGAGTAGAGGTGGAACCGGAACAGGAGGCTGCCCCCTTCGTTGAAGACCCCGACCCCGAACCTCGTCAGCAAGGCAAGCAAACCCCCATTGATCATGTCGATAAAATCCCACTTCCCTCTCATGTCTCGCTTATGCATTGTATAGGATGATTACCATGCTACGTTTCTACCGCATAGATGAACCCATTCCTTTGCATGACCTATCATTTGTCACAGTAGTAGGCAAACCACAATCCTAGCAACTGTAGGAGTTGATTGATATCATGTGGCCCCTGCAATTGTTACTGCTTATTGCATGCTTAGAATGATACCATGTTGATATTGTTATGTGAGTCGGGATGGTAGTGATCATGATGATGTTGGTGGAAAGGCGTTGATGAATCTACCCTAATACAAGGTGAACGATGAGAGGTTGTGTAGGAGTACACGGTGGGTTGTCTCGTTGAACACCGCCCTAAGTCCGAGTTCTTGTGTGGTGATCCAAGATGAAGAGTACAACCACACATTGGGCTCACTGACCCCTCCCAGCTTACTAACTCATCCCTTTCGATGTCCAGATGTCGCAATACTTCGGAGTTCTGGTAGGTCTGTGGCCTGGCTGCTAAGTGAGAGAACGGCTCACCCGAGACCGGCTTATGCACCACGCACACATCACTTGGGTCCACTTCGGTAAACCGGCCGGGTTCACGATAGTGGTAGCCAACCCAGGTAGGCGGCTTTCTCGGACTAGATAGGCTATGAGTTAACAGTTGTGGTGAGCATCCTCGCTGGCACCCCTTGAATGGTGTCGAGATCAAAGGCGGTAAATGATGATCATGTGTGTGTAGCGGTACACCCCTGCAGGGTTAACAAAACTATTCGAATAGCCGCGTCCGCGGTTATGGACTGCTTGGAAAGCTTAGCTTGATTATTAGACAACTTGAACTGGATACTTCTAAAACACCCCAAGATAAGTGTGAGTGCTATGGCGTGATTTCTCGTGGGGAAGTCGAGGAAGGCACCATAGTGGTGTAATTGGTTGGAGAAAGTAGTGGACTCGTGTACGCTTCTTACCTCAAGTTTGGTACTCGTAGTTCAGGACTAGCCAAGTCAAAGCTGGCACTTCTGCAAGTGAACCCCACCTACCTTTACCTTGATACATGTGCATGAGTAGTATAGCTCCTATGTAAGTCTTGCTGAGTACGACTTTGTACTCACGTTTGCTTATTCTATGTTTTAGATGAACCCACTGACCCCGAAGGTGGCTTCTTCATCGAGCTCGACGACTGAAGATCAAGCTAGTCTAGTCCCAGTCAGACGACTGGTTCCCTCGTGGAGGGCTTGTGTTTAAATAAGGCTTCTTAAGCTATTTGTTAAACTTGTCTGTACCCAGACATACTTTTCTTCCGCTTGTTGTTGTAATGTTGGATCACATACTTGTGATCTCTGTGTGCACTCTGTAAGAGTTATCAATAAAATGTATAATTTGTAGAGAATTGCAATGATACATACTGTTCATACAAGGCATGTGTGCTGCGTGTATGTTTATTACATGCATGTCTTTGTATGGGTTTTCGAGACCTTAGTTGTGATCTGGCTGGCGGTCTTTCATACACCAAGTGGCCCTTAGATGTGCGCAGCTTGGGGCATCGCGATGCGATTGCTCGAGACTCCGTCTCGTGCACACTTTGTGGTATGATCGAGCCCGCCCTAGACCCCGACTAAGTGATCGGGCTGGAGTAAGTCTATGTAAGAGTTATGAGATAGTCGATAGTATGGTTGAGGCGACTTGTTTGTGAATATGGGGGTTCATCATGAAGGGAATATGCCCGAGAGGCAATAATA
The DNA here is from genome assembly GCA_950022295.1 of Bromus sterilis. NCBI lineage: Eukaryota > Viridiplantae > Streptophyta > Magnoliopsida > Poales > Poaceae > Bromus > Bromus sterilis. Next base: position 228,687,617 of record OX465600.1, read on the forward strand.
AAGTGGTTATTATCTTATTCCATGTTTATGTTAAATGTTTATTTTCATGCTATAATTGTGTTAACCGGAAACGTTAATACATGTGTGTTTAATAAACAAAGAAAAGGTTCCTAGTAATGCCTCTCTTTATACTAGCTTGTTGATTAACGGATGATCAAGTTTTCC